>CM031238.1:314682928-315377972 GCA_018340775.1 Taxus wallichiana var. yunnanensis
AAAAACTAGAAAACACCACTCACTCCCATTATTCCAACTCCCTTAACTTTTCATGCACTAGAGCCCATACTTGATATTTTTCTTCTTTCCTCACATATTTCGGTGATTGCATATTTTGGAGAGGTGAAATTAGATAAGAAAGGATCGTGTAACTCTAACGACACAATTATTTTGGTGATATTTCAACTTAGGTTCCAAATGCGCGCCTTATGATCGCCGACAACCTCCATGTGATTTTTGGTGAATTGGAGCCACGACTGGTTTGTGAATGAGTTAGGTATACCATCCATTTTTATACATTGTTTTTTCATTTTTATACAATAAAATGTTTTTTATCTCTTTAAATGGTTAGGGATCTAACTGAGTCATTTCCCTTAACTACCAAAAATAACTAACATTTTTCTAAGTGTTTATATGTAAGTTGTAGATTCAAATCAAGAAGTTTACCCACTTTATTCATTAAAAGAACACATGATTGTCCTTATAATTTTTAAGGGAAGTGTAATCCCATTTATCAAATAGCATTGATTTAGATATTTTTATATCTACTAACACATCTTACAAGTGATCCAAATCTAGGTGTACACCTACATGTCTTCCAAGATATAATATTGTTACTTTCCTTCCTAATAGTAATACAGAAGAGGGTAGTGATGATGAATGTTCTTCTACTTCTATAGATGATGATGCACATATTGATCGTGTTATTTTATGTAATGATGATATTTCTAGTCTTAATGATGTTCCTACTAATGATTATTTTTTATTCATAATAATGTTTCCATCCATAACGAGTTTTGTACTCGTGTTTCTCCTTCTCCTCCTAAACCTACTAATGATACTACTTATGTATCTAGTATATCTATTGAATGCGTAAAATGACATTTTTATCTATGTTTCTTCCATGCCTCTCATGAATGACAATGTGGAAAATACTAGTATGCCTATTACAAATGTGGAGTATGTTAATATAGATCCTCCCATTACTCATTATGTTGAGCTCAATGTTATTCCAAAGGAGCTTGATATGCCTAATATTTCTCTTACTCTAGATCCACCATCTTCTAATAATCATAACTATGACATTTTTTATAACAATATCTTACAAACAATTAAAGTTTTACAAAATGATTTTCACCTACAAAGCTTCAGCTATGAGCACCGAGATAAAATCATTTAGGGAAGAGGTAGCATGCCTGGCGTAAAAATCTCATGTATTCTCGCACATGCACATCATCATATTCCTACTCCCATTCATAGAGATTCATTCTAATGTTATAATTGAATCATCTTATTCATTTTCAAAAGTCAGGTTTACATCGGGGTAATACTTACTATCATATTATACCTAAACCTACGACTACTACAAATCCTTATCCTCTACCTAGGCCATTTTATTTTTATAATATTTTTTATCATCTGCATGATATATTACTTACTGATAAACGATTGATTTTATTACCTTGTAATGAGCATCCTCCTCCTCATCGAATGGAGCATGAATAAGGCTGACCTTATTGTAATTTCCATTACATAAATGGGAACCACGATAAATATTTCTAAATGTTGGATCATAAAAATAATTTTCATTGAAGAAAATAAATTATTGCTTTCAATACACAACACATTAATAGATCCCCTTCCCATCCTCTATGACATTGATCTATGGTGGTTGTGATCTCCAAAGATTACCCCCCTAAAACAAATTAGTTTCTTATCCTTTTATGAGATATATCCCTTGGAATGAAGCTCATAACAATAAACCATTATAGAAAGCTAAATTCAAATGAGGTGCAAAAGGACACAAATTTGTAGTACAATATAATCTAGGTAATCATGTATCTTCTTTGATAATGCTAAAAAAACCATCTATATAACCAACTAATATGTCATGTGTATTTCATGATAGTGCAATTTTAGGTTCCAGAGTAATCATACATCCCTTTCTTAGTTAGAGTATTATAACTTCTGACAATTTGTAGTTAGTCATGAATATTTCCTTGACACTTACTACTTCCTAAAAGTGACATCCCTTCTCTTAATAAATGGAGGAATATGTAGATATCCCTTCCTTATGTTCTAAGAATGGGTCTCTGTTGGCATTATATATGACCTTG
This sequence comes from Taxus wallichiana var. yunnanensis, assembly GCA_018340775.1. Taxonomy (NCBI): domain Eukaryota; kingdom Viridiplantae; phylum Streptophyta; class Pinopsida; order Cupressales; family Taxaceae; genus Taxus; species Taxus wallichiana. The sequence continues at coordinate 314,685,046 of CM031238.1, forward strand.
CATACTTTGGTAATAGCGATGTTTCTAGTATGTTTGTTAATACTTATAATACTATCATTACATGTTATATCACACCAATCTAATCTCGTTGGGTGTTATGAATGAATAAAAATCACTATCAATAAAAATCTCATGTGACACAATGCTCTAATCACAATTCTCAATCCAAATTCTTCTACTCATATTTATTGTAATCGGTATATCCCAATTTGATTTTATATTTACACACATTATGACTCCTCTACATTTTATACATGATTATCTGTATGTTTCTATGACATGTTTGAGGTTTGTGTCTCCTTCATCATTTAGGTTTGTCTCGCTTCGTGATGGGGTTCTTATTGGGTAACTCTTGTTCTACCCCCTTTCCCATGAATAGTTATTTTAAAAACACTTTAAAGACATTCAAATTATCACATAATATAAAAATATTGACATATTTGTAAAAATATGAAATTAAGACATGTTTAAGGTTTGATTGGCTAGATTTTCACTCTATACAATTTGTTTGTCACATTGGTTTGATAGAATCTTACATATTTCCTCTATATACTCTTTACACATATGCATCACAAGGCATATATAATATGATGCATAACCCACACTAGGTTGATACACAATGACAAAAGTCATCTTATTTCTTCCATGACACTAATATTTGGGTATACATCTCCTACACTATACATGATTTTGTTTCATTGTAGTTCTTTTACACTTCTTCATCATGATTGATTACATATATAGTGTCTATGATATCTTTTGATCTTAAAATAATAATACATGTTTCTTATGGAACGCTAACCTCTCCTATTATCTCTATTTTTTTATCCTATTTTGTTATACTTGATTGATACAGTATTGTCACTACTTGTATAGATTATTTCTTTGATTGACTAATATTACATATATTTTTCTTGATTAAACTGTAATGATTTATTTCTCTACATTTCTTGAATACTTTGATTCTCTTGTGACACCATGGATGTCCCATGTTTGTGGCTTTGTGCCTATCCTATACTATAGTTCCTTCTATTGTGAATGTCTTATGACACCATGGGTGTCCCATGTTTATGAATTTATGCCTCTGTGTCACTATGTTTCTATACCATTGATTATTTATCTCTACACTAATGCTTATATTGTTGTTTTATTGTTACTTTGGATTATGCCATGATTGACTCTTACTATTGATGTTTTTATTTCTATAATATTGTTACTCTGGATTATGACATGATTTAATTTTACTTCATTGATGTATTCTATTTCTATACTCTAACTAATCTCGATTATCATGTGATTAACTCTTTCACATGTTGTTACTACTTCTATACACATGGGCAACCCATATTGCAAGTACAAGCTCCCAAGGTGGCCACCATTCCATCCTTCTATGCAACGATCCTATGTTGATTACCAGACTTATCCAATAGGAGTATACATATACTTTTGAGTACACATATATACTTTTGAGCCACGTGCTCAAATGCTTTATCACATGTGCCTCAAAAGGGGGAAATCATTCAAGATATATTCTACATCTACAAATAAATTATATGACAAAAACATACATTTTTACATGGTCCATATCCTTAGAAATATGAAAAATACTAAAAAGTGGTAGAATTAAATATAGGTTAAAACTATATAGATCATTCAAGAACATGGTATGGTCTCGACCAACTCTATATGTTCTTGGACAGGGGTAGTTTATTATAATGTCCAACAATCTCATATTTTATCAACTATTTTAGGTTTTGTATATAGTTTCATACAAAAATTACCTATCTTAGAGCATGATACACGGGGCATGAGTACTTCATTCCATACACTCTACACTACTCATACTATTTGTAAGACCATGGTTTCAAGTCATGATTCTTCTTCTCTTCTATGTTATTCTTGATTTTATACACTCAACCTTGACACTACAACATATGATAGGAACATGGTATATCCATTCCTTTTGATTATTTGGCTTTATCTTACTCAATAGTTATAACAATTACAATATTGGGCCTACATCTGTCTACAATGGTGTAGTGGAAGGTATCAAAACAATTAAGTTTTTCATACAATGTCCTTCCTCTTCTCTCACAAAACTTAAAAAAGAAGATATCAAGGTTACTAGAAATTTTAATACAGTAGTCTTCTCTCTAAGTGGGGTACTTTGGTTAATCTTTCTCTCCCTCCTTCAGTGTTAGGTTGCATGTACTCAACACTTTAGTTTCTCCTTCAACACAATTGGGGAATGATCACCCCAAATATTTTGGCATCTCGACAACAATATTGAATCTCTAGAGTGCAATAAGAAGGAGAGATCCTCCATCTACAAAATTAATAGGTGTATTCCTTCCACATTTTACATCTTCTTTACTTGAATCTATGCAAGTTCAAAGTTACAAGCATTATATATGCTTTGATTTATATTTCAATTTCTATCATAAACATTAACTACACTTTTTATTAAATATTTCACCATGGACTGTGTAAATACCAACACATCATAGAACAACTATCAAGAAAATACAAAGTGTGTATGCACACTCAAGTATGTTTTAATTTAAGCATGCAATTTTTAGTTACATACTTAAGGGGGAAAGGTAAACACTAAAATTTGGTAACTTTTCCTTTAGAAAAGACAAGTTTGACATTTTTCCCTTGCTAAGACAAATGTTCAAATTCAATTCGAATCAATGTATCTCTATATCTCTTTCATGACTTACTCATCTTTACACACTATTCTATCATAAATTTAGGGAATATTAATTAAACAAAACAATAAACTATCCTTGTACATCATGCTACAAATTTCTATTTTGCATCACACTTCCCCTATCCTGGATCATATAATTTAGTCATGATGTGAAATCTAGTCCTAAATGACTTGTATAGTCTTGACCTTTGATATCCTCCAACTTTCTTTTAATTTCAATATCTCTATTGTGTCATCTCACCTTCCTAGTTTCAACCTTATCATAAGATTTCACCTCTATAAGACTATATAAGAAAGTCAATATCACTTTTTAAATCACTTGGTAGTCTTACATATCATTCCAAATATCATTCATGGCTCTCCAAAATAGCCTAACTCCTATTGCAAATATCATTCCAAAAATCAATCATAGCTCTAAAAATATTCCTAAATTAGTGGCACATCATTTAGAGCAACCCCTCCTACAAGTCTGAAGCACTCAACCATGCCAAAGAGTATAGCTTCCTCTATTTACAAGAATGAAAAGGCCGTAGAGCTATGTATTAGAAATAACAAAGTAACTTTAAGAATTTTCGAAGAGTTTCAAGAAAAAAATGGTTAGGTCATGCAATTAAAACACATCGCATCACACTACTACTATGTTGGGTATATTTTATACTCTATAGTCAACCCATTATTCTTCATGTCAAGAGACACATGGTCACCCATAAAGGGTTGGCTTAGATCACACTCACACTTCCATAAGAACCTATGAGAATGACATGAGGCTTGATCCCACATTAGGGCATGTACTGCAACACTTGGTTTGGTTAATTGGGTTAACCCCCAAGGGTAGTCTAGCCTCACCACACATGTGATTTCTCCTTATGGTTATCTAATATTTTGATGAAGGGTATTACAAGTTTATAAGGTTTATAATTTATTGCATATGATTACCGGTCATCCCAAGGTTGCACAAACAAGAGAAACATACAACAAAGGAAATTTCTAGGCAAGTGAAACACACATCAAGTTACAGAGACCAACATCTGCCTAAGGGTCCAAAACCGTACATTTCCATTCTTGATCATATGATCCTAGGTCTAGACCGTAAAACATTTTTATGGTCCTACCCCAACTTAGTTTCTAGTTCTAAAATTAACGAAGCATTTACAATGTATTTTCCATTGTCTATACATCCTGGATCTTCTATTTTTTAATGATATAGCTAAGTCTTCATCTCCTCTTATGTCTCTGAGTTATCATTTATCATTTACTATTTATTACAAATATTAATGCATTATACTAATTATGTATGGTTAATGGTGAATTAATTAGATTATAATAATCTCCTGTAACAAACCTTTACATCATATTTACTATTATGCACTTTCCATAACATAACTTTAATTAGGGTGTAAAAATCTATTATATGCATCACCACCATGGTCAACGTTTGACATCTCTACTTTATGTTGTTCCATCTCATAAGAATGCCACTCTAGCGATTAATTATTGCTAATTTTTTTATTGATTATGTGTAAATAATTCATGTCCCACATGTTACAATATATTTAACATATATATTATTGATAATATTTAAAGATATCGATTTTTATGCAATACTTCAAATATGTGTAGAAATCTAATCTTAATATACCATTTTCTATTGTGTTTCTCAATTTTTTGGTAATAATTCATTGCTCATATTATTTAAACACGTAATAATGTGATTGCGAGTAATCACAAAAAGTTAGAAATACCTTAAAAGTTTGTTTTTCCGATCGATATATATTACAACAAGTTTAATAATAAAAAACATTGCATTAAAAAGAAAATGCAACGATGGTAATGATTAATTATTTTTTTACTTGCCCTGTTAAATCTATTATCTATGAAGTTGGTGCAAAATCACATGACTTGTTATGTTTTTTGGTTATCATATTCAATAAATACATCAGTGTGACATGGGATGTCAAGTCCCCCAAACACGTCCTTATTTCTATAATTTCCCATGATAATCACAAGTGAATTCCTTCAACAAAATAGAAAGGGAAGAAATTGAATAGAGTAATTTCTCACATTACAAGTATTGAACAATAAGGGCTTACTTTCAAATCTATCCTCAGAACTTATGTTACTTCACTTATTTGTGCATCGTATTCCCTTTCTCCTTTGACCAATATGCAAAAATGACATGATCCATACGTGACTTACGCGAAGAAAGAAGATGATCACCTATGTTCCCTCTAGTAGATTTTGCACTCCAAAAAAATCTCCGCATCACCCTCTTCCCATGTTAATGTTTCACCTTTAATCCTTTAACTTTAACTTCTTCAATGCCTTCTTATTCGATGTCTCCATAACACCACTTAACTTTTATTACTAGTGATATTCACGCCCTCTCCCACCCAAAAAGAGAGTAAAAAGAGACAACAAAGAGAGAAGATAAAAATTAAAAATGAATATTGTCACTAAGAAATAAATGCGCACATAATATACTATTTGTTGGAGTCCTGGGGTGTTAACTTAAGTTGGACAATATTGGGGAGGACTTGGTAAGAATAAGTTATCCAATAACTAGTTTGTACTTCCTTATAACCATTATGAGTCTTCTGACACTTTTTTTTCCGCCATTATCTTCCCATGTTACTGGGTACTTTTTTCATGCCATTTTTTAACAATGTGAAACATTTGGTAATAAAATAACATTTTAACATCCCATATCTTCAATTTAGTCATAATTGAGATGGAAGGGTATCTTGATTAGTGATCTTTGGGTTGTATACTCGAAGGTCATACACTCCCAATCTCTTTTATTCCCCATCAACTAAATATGCATGATACGTCAAATCCATTTTTTGTTTTGAAAATTATAATTTTTTTCAGTGCCCACTAAATTTTATGGGTGATGTGTGAAAACAAATATGGGACCTTTTTATGGAAACAAATGTTTCTCATTTTTTTTTTTTATTTTGAAATTTCATTTTAAAAGAAAATTTATAGCATTGCCAGCTTATGGAAAAAAAATTCTGTGTAATAGAGGGAGTGAAAGTCAATTCTTTGGGTAGAGTATGAAAATGCAAGATGCATCCCATGTTCGACCATTTTGGAAATATATTTTCTCCCAACAAACAATAACTTGCCATCATTTCCTTCAAAGAACATCAACCAACAATTTTTTTCATGACATTAGCATGGGTAGATCACTACTCATTTGCACCTGTCATGTTAGGTGTAAATAGGTTGCTAGCAAGGATTAAATTTGACGTCCACCTATGCCTATCAAATATTTTTAAGTGATAGTAATTTTTTAATATTTCCCTTCAAATGCAAAACAATATTATCTATATATTAAAAACAAGAGCCACAATGCGACAAGTTCCTGTCGTACTAGAATTGTAAATTAGTTGGAAGAAAGTGACGATTGTATTAAGAAGAATTCTTGATACTTGCAACTTTAAGTGGATTGCAATGAAATGTGATATTTAAAAAACAACCAATATGGTTAACTAATTTTAATAAAATGTTTTTTATAATTATTTTATTGAAGTAACTTGTACATCTGACATAAATACTAGTATAATTTATTGTTTTGAATGCATTTTTAAAAATATATTTTATATTAAAAAATAGAGTGAAGCAACTAGTTCGTGCTTTTGTAAAGTGTAAATGTGGGGTTATACTAAATGAAGATTCGAAGATGCACAAAAATAAATTATATAAATAAAATTACACTCGAGAAAGTGTTATGTTCTTATGAATTGGGTAGAGTTATGCATGTTATCAACAAAGAGGATCCCACCATTACTTACATTTGTAAGTGGCACAAGAAAAAATAGGGCATTAGAAACATAATTGAATTGTTGGTAATTATTATAAATGACTTATAATTTTTAGCATTAGATGGTGTGCCTAAAAATAAAGACAAAAATTTAAAATGTAATAAATTGTCATTAACATAGGTAAATATCCAAATAAGTTATCAACAATTCAATTATGTTCCTAATGCCTTAATTTTTATTGTGCCACTTACAAATGGAAGTAATGGTGGGATCCTCTTTGTTGATAACATGCATAACTCCTACCCAATTCATAAGAACATAATACTTTCCGAGTGTAATTTTATTTATATAATTTGTTTTTGTGCATCTTCGAATCTTCATTTAGTATAAGTTCGGCAAATGCTTCTGCATCATCACTGACTCTGCCATCAACTGGTAGTTGCACCAAATCTAACACCCCAATTGGATTACTCCCATACACAATTTAAAATGGAGACTTTCCCATGGATCTCGTTTATCATTAGATGGTGTGCCTAAAAATAAAGACAAAAATTTAAAATGTAATAAATTGTCATTAACATAGGTAAATATCCAAATAAGTTATCAATGATGGTAACGGATGTGAAGTGACTCAACTTATATGTGTGTATTTTTATTTTATTAATGGGATCATTAATGTTGTGGTCAAACATTTTTTAAGGAGAATAAATATTAGTTTTAAAAATTTTAAAATGTTACATCAATAGAAATCAATGGCATTATCACATCTCATAATCACTAGTATATGTGTTGATTTTTAAATTTATGGCTACAAAAATATAAAAAAGTTGTACCATAGTAAAACCCCAAAATTATCTAAGAATAAATCAAAATTTTAAAATTTTAATTATTAGAAAATTGGTAAATTAATATCTCAACGTTAGAAATATGAACCTGATTTAATCTAAATTGGATTAAATCTAATTTCAAAGTAACTATTGTAACTAATGATATTCTCGATAATTATGTATAGTATGTGCAACAAATAAGCATTGAACAATGTAAAACCCTAATCTAATGAGAGAGGGATGATGAGTTAGTTGATTCTATACAACCTGGAAATGGTCTGGACTATGTATCTGCTAAAACAGGATGGGAATAGTGTCGTGAAAAGAATCGATGAGCGTTTGGAACCCTAGAAATGTATAGGATAGAAGTTCCACATGGAAGGACATGAGTGCCTCAGGAGCTAGTGACTGATATGGGCGCATATATATGCTCAATGCTTAGAATCTAGTTTTTTTTGGGTTAGAGGATCTTCGCTTCTACTCAATATTTGTCACTATAGTTTTGTTGTTAGATCTTCGATCACACCTTTAACCTGTAAAACAAATATCTACCCACACATGTCCACAAATTACTTAAAATCTAATAAAAAAGATGTAGAATGTGGAGTCGAACTGACCTCAGCAGTCACCTAAAGAGTGAAGTTATGACCGCGCATTTCATTTCACTACATCTTTGACTCCATATAGTTCTTTTTGTGTGTGTGTGTGTACATGTGCCCTATGTTTCCCTTGTGCAAGTTACACAATGATAGTGAAATAGATATATATTGTACCAAGTATGTAAAATGTGTGTGATGGAATAGAATAAACTCCCCTCCTATGTTGTGTATGCAGACTAATGAAATCCTTGTCCCCTGTATAAATGTGTTATATATATGCCTTTTAGTGCTTTTGTGCCTTTATGTAAGTTGAGGTGATGATAGATAATTCTTATGATCTGTGGCCCTTTATGTGAGAGAAATAATATATATATATATATATATATATATATATATGATTCCCTTGTTTGAATTTCATAATTGACAACTAAAATGTTGACCTAAAGTGTTAAAAGGTGACCAAGAAGTAAAAAATACCCAAAATAGTAAGATGAAGACGGAGAGAGACAAGGGCACCTAGAAGGGACATGAACTCCTAAGCACTTCTTTCCTAACTATGTGCTAGTGTCTGAGGCCATAAAAGATAAAGTAGTCAAGTGCTGGCAGAGCTGTAAGATGTGTATGACCAGTAAAATGTAAGAGATAAAGCAATCAAAATGCGAAAGAGAGTTATCAACCACTAGTTTTCTTTCTTAGGAATCATGTATATATTAGTATGCTTTAGGAACTAAAAATTTACTCAATTCTATATATTTGGTGTTTACATTTTCCCCACTTTATGCTATTGAGTGAATACTTGATAGTATAAAGTAGATAGAAGATGAGTACCTTGTAAACCGAAGAAAAGTGTAGCTGATAGCGTGACAAGTGGAAAAATAGCTATGTGAAGTGGTAAATGGTCGTAATGTGAAGCATGAAAACTAGGAAAAGGAGGTAGACCCTAGGGGTGAAGTGTATGCATAATAGTGTGCTATTAGAGCTTAAGTTTTTTGATGTGAGCTACTTCTTGTTGCTTATAAGGATGGACTGATAAAAGACCCAAAAGGATGGACAAAATCGGGGTCTCTCGAGAAAGAACAAAAGAATAGTCAAAGTCCTGTATGTGAGAAATCAGAGTAGTGTATGTATAAGTATGTAAAATTAGTAGAAAAGGAAAGAATGCATTTGATGTCTGATAGAGTAAAGGATGGAAAGTTGACATGTTTTCTTTGGTTGTTGTATAAGATGGGGTTGGGAGTGATTAATTCCCAACCAAGAAATCGTCAATCCATGGATTTGATCGTCCTGCCACTAAGGATGATTTTGGGCAAACTCACACCAAGAGCAAGATTTTTGGGCGATCTCATGCCAAGGGTGCGTTTTACGTGGCAACTTTACTCCAAGAGAAGAGTGTTGGGGAGAGAGTTCTATTTTTATCTCCTTCCATGAAGCTTCTCAAAGTTTTGTTGTAGATTGGCATGCCCCAATTTGTAACCAATTATCGTCAATTATAACCCAATTGTAGCCAATTATGTAACTGAATTGTAGCCGATTATGTAATTGAAGGCAAGTGCTGAGCGATATCGTGGATCCGTATTATAAACTATTGGAAACTATGTTGAACTGAGAAACTTTTTTTTTAACCCCTAGAACACAAGCACCCACCGCCTCTGCTCTAATATTGGGCCATGGTGTCAGCTTTGTTTTTGTGATCCAAGTTTGATTTGAACCACTCTGTGACTATGTGCCTTTTCCAATTCTATTCTATGTTGTTTTGTTTTGAAGATCTGAGTTGTTAGAAGGGTGATTTTTCCACACAATAGTTTCCCCCTCGTTTGGGGTGCATGTGACGAATGTAGGAGGATGCAACCCAAATGAGAGGACTAGAATTGATATACATACCATGGATCAGATACATGTACGGGGTAGGGGATGTGCATGGTAGAAACTAAGGCACATGCAAACAATATAGGATAGGAACAAGTGTTAGCTTAGAAGAGCTAACATGTAATGGAATACAGTGTATCAAATAATGATGAAGACAAGAGGGACCGTAAAAAGCAAGTTGCATATATGGGACATCGATCATAATGTCACAAGATAATTAGGACCAAAGTGGCCATAAGCAAACAATGATCAAGCATAACATAGGGCATAGCTCAAACAATATCATATAATAGCAATAAAGAAGTAACAGATAACCATGGTTGTATAGAATCCTACAAGGAAAATGCTACACATGAAGCACTTATTATTTTTTATTTATGAAATAATTAATTATTTCTTTGGTTCTTATAACATAAGTTAGTTGTTCCTAAGAATTGGATAGGGGTCAACGAGCTATAGATTAAGTGCCCTCCGAACCACGCGAGATGGTCACCTATTACATGGCTCACGAACTCTGCCTCACTCTACATTGGGTTTGAGTACGTATTATTCGTTACTTGGCTATTCATTATCTCTTGAAATTGGCGGCTCTGCAACCTCTACCCATCTCAAATGATTACTAGTAGCATTTCTCGAGATTTGTTATTCACATAAGCATGTTAGAAAGATAAACACATCTAGTATGTCAAAGCATGTATAGATAAAAGAGAGATTAGAATGTCACTACTTTGAGACAATGTTTTCATTATCACTTATAAGTAAGCCTCTCAATGGAAACCAAAATGAAACCTTCCCACTGAAAAAGTATGTGATAGTGCTAAGAAGTAGTAAATATTGTAACAGTAGGACCTGTTATTTGTGGAGTATGAGAGAAGCAAAGGTAGATGACCCCAAGAGCCTCAGTGGGACCGGTAAAGAACAATGTCGAGCATCATGTAAAAATCTATAAAATTCCTACATTCACCTCAAGGTACCATGTGAATGCGCATGTGTGTATAGAAAAATATAATGACATACTAAGTATTCGACTAGCATAGGAAAAAAAGTGCAACATGCAAATAGTATAAGCTAACAGGATTCAATACAACCAAGATGTGTATACGCTTTGTGAAGGTGATAATGCGGTGTGATATGCAAGATGTGTAGATGAGGGGATTCACATTACCCTATATTAGATGCGCTTGAGGTGAGCTTCATTTATGAATTTCACCCTAAGCAGCTAGAGGTCAAGTATGAACCGTAGAACAAGAGTGTGTCATTGGGTGGAAAAGGTGTTGCTAGGAAAGATTTACCATGAAGCACTAAGCGTGAAGTGTAGTAGATAATTTATGCTTAACAAGCAGATGATAAAGAAAAAAATAGTGATGGAAGGGGAGAAAGTGTGATATATCAAGGTTCATTTCATTCCCTATAAAAAAATCATGTATTAACCGTGAAAACACAAGTGCATCAATTGTAGTAAAGGTATTGTATGTGATTGAGAATAGATGGTAGGAAATATTTATCATGAAACATGGAGTGTGAAGTAGATTAGATGATAAAGACAACAAATAGTGATGGGGGAGGAGAAAGTGTGATGCCCCTACACAGTGTACTAATCGAAAGTGATAGAAAGTTATCCGATGATAGCAAGAAAGAGGGAGGACCCCATATTTGGTATCCAATGAGGAGAAGGCATATGACTATGGTCTAGGACCGGTGGTGTAGGAGAGTATATATACATACATGAGGGAGAATGACATGGTAAAGGAGGTGGAGAACACATATAGGAACAGGATGCCTGGGTAGGGGACTTAGGTCGATGGGTTCACGTATGAATGGGAGAGCTAGGTGTAGAGATATATTTAGGCTTGAGAGGTGCATGAGACCTAGATGTCATGAATGGGGCTGAAAGAGAGGTGAAAGTGGGCCTAGGTAATGGTGTAATGGTGGAATACCTTAGATGGTGAAAACTTTCTTGTTATGAATGAACTTAAGACGCAAGTGGAGCATGGAAGGGATAGCTTGGGAATCCCGAAGCCAAGGGATACCTAGGACCACGTCACAATGCTTGATTTAAGATGTAACAAGGAATGGTGTAGGTATGGTAAGTGTAGAAATAAAATCACACACTTTGGGTTATATTTAGTCCCGGTCTCATACTACTATTTAGAGGGTTTTGAGAGAAGAAAGTACTAATTAACCCCCATCCCTTGGCCATTTTTATTTATTTTAGCGCCATTCCCGACAACCACTACACACATGCCCATCGGTTTTCACACTTTCTATCATTTTAGCCTAGACCAGGTGCCTGGTTGGTAACTTGGGGGCCCATAGGTGCCTTGGTCCCACCTAGGGTGCTCCGATCCTTTTGAACTTTCCCACCACTTTTGGGCACTTTCTAGCCATTTGAGGTCTTTATCTTTTTGGTGGTCAGCCATTTTGGGTTAATTACAAAATTAGATCAAGAGAACCCTATAAATATAAAGTTATGAGACCATAATGAGGGACCAAACACTATCACTACTATCACTCCACCTAGAGTTGCATCCATCTATTGCATTGGAGATCATTCCATCCACATAGCTCCATCACAAGGGAAAAACTTGGGTCATCTACATCACACACAACATAGGGGGGATTTATTTTATTCCATGCACCATTTTATTACATTTTTCTACACATAGTTAGCTCGCTACATCAAAAGTGTGACTGGCACAAGAGCAACCTAGGCATGATCACACACACACACACAGAGAACTACATTTGGGTCTGGAATGTAGTGTAGCATGCTTAGTTAGTAAGTCCACTATTGTGGTAGATGAGGTCAGTCCGACCCTTGCATATGTATTTTTATTTTTAGGGATTGATGTTTGTTAGGGTTTTATAGGGCTTTCATTCATCTTGGATTATCTAGTGATATCTAAAGTGAAGCAGCGAATCTGATGTGACACACAATGAGGGTTTTAGATCATCTGCCAAACCTGTAAAGATCATTTCTAGAGTTTTTGCATAGACTAGGGCACCCAGTTTATAGACCAGAGCACCCCAAGTACCCCAATCCTCCTCCAAGCAGCTTGAGTCCATCCACATTACTCAGATCCATCCTTTTGGGGCTCCTACATAGTCATTCCTACTTCCTGATTTTCCAATCACACTTGTGACATAGTCCCGTCACTTCATCAAATCAATTGAGTTCTTTCCTTATCTCTCTTGCATATTAGGGATTTTATTTTTGTTAGTTTAATTGCTTATTTCATTTACATATTACTTTAGTATATTGATTTCTTGCATTTATATGTCCTCCTAGATTAGATTAACTAGCATAACATTATTTCCATTTTTAGTTAATCATTTTGGTGAACCCCATATTTCAACACTTCCTTCATTCATACTTTTTCTTCATTCATTGCTTGTCATCCTAGGGTTTTGTCATCATGAGTATCTCCATCAATGACTATTTTCTTGCTCATCCTGATTTACTTCATAGATTACAACATCTTCTTGCTACTACTTGCATTTGTCCTGACATGCACCCAGACTTGGTTTATCATACATTTGTTGATGCATTTTCTTCACATATAGTGTTCAAGTCTAATCTTCCCATTGATGTTCATACTTTTGATAATGACTTGACTTTACATATCATATGGCATATTCAAAATGTAGTCATTAAATGTAATTTGATTGATAATGGATCTGAACTCAACTTGTGTCCCATGTCATTCCTTGAAGCTTTAGGTCTTTCACTGTGACGTTAGTCCATCTTCTATTTCATTACATGCTTATGATGGTTTTGTCCATCCATGTCTTGGTCATGTTACATTTCCTATCATTGTTGGTCCAAAGACTGTCCACACTACCTTTTTTTTGTTATAGATTTCCCGTTACCTACTAAATTGCACTACTTGGTAGGCCATGGCTTCATGCCATACAAGTTTTCACCTCTACTATGCATAGTTGTGTCAAATTCTTACATGATGGCATTGAATACACATTTTTTGTGACCGTGATCCCTTTCTAGTATTGTGATATGGCTCATAATACCAGTCTTCCTATTCCACACACAAACATTATAGATGAGCCCCAACCTATAGAGAACCACCTCACTTACCACCACTGATGGTACCATTTGTGTGATAGATGTAGTTTCTTCTATGCCACCTACTACTACTACCACTATGATTCCATATTAGGGGCCATTTCCAGTCCATGGACATTGCTCTATCACCCACACCATCACCTGCACCACCTACATCAACACACCCACCATTTACTTGCACTTTTCATGAATGACTCATATTGGGAACACATTCCATTTGATCCTACATGCAATGACACTATATGTACACATGAGGGTTTAACTCGTTTAGGGTTTTCTTTTGAGGACCTCTATCCTACATCACATACTCCTCATCTTTATTATGGCTTTATTCATATCACTGCTACTTATGGTTTGTGTGTCTTTCATCTTATGTTTTATATATCACGTACTCCTCATTCTTCATCACTTACATTAGGGAAAATCATGGCTTGATTATATTGGGGGTACACTAGATCCGGATCATATAGACATTTCCTTTCCTATGCCTTTTGGATGTGTTTTCATCTACAATAGCTCTTTCCTAGGATACACACAAAATCTCACTCATTGGTACGCACATGGTTTCCCACTTCCTCCATTCACCGATGAGGAATATGTTATGGGCATGTATAACTCATGCCTCAATGGTTCATTACGTGATCCACCCAACACTATTCTTATCAAGTCACTAATGCTTACCCATTCAACTATGAACCTAAGAGCAATGATCTTCTAGATGACATTACATGATAGCCTATTTCACCACGCATACATTGGGGGCATAGTATTAACATCCCCCCATTCACCATCATAGACACATTTCTTATTATCATTTACATCCTTACATAGTACTATATCACACTCATATTTACGCATACTTCATCTTAGTATCATCTCATCTGGGCATCGATATGCATACATTTCGTCATCCATACACCTTCATCATTTTACATACATTGCATACCAAACCTTCATTCTTCTTGTTAATGGTCAGTTCATTTCATTACATGGGGGGGCATAACACCTAATACTCCCCCTCACTCATCATAGCATTTATACATCTATCATATTTGCATTTTCATATAGGAATTTTTCATCACACGTTTTAGCATTGTCATTACCCGATGACACACTCTTGTGCTTTGGTTCACACTTGAATGTTGAGGGATTACTACACACTGAACCCCACATGCTCCACATCTATAGACATCACACACATCACCATACATTCTAGTTGTCATATCATTTTCGCATTTTTTGACATTTCATACATATTATATCATACATTATTATTATCTCATGTATCACTCGCATTATATCTTATTCATTTTTAGCATACTTTATCCTATTTGGTTATCTACACATATTGCATTGCATTCTATACATAGTGTCGTTATACTACATCTAGTGGCATATGCCTTACATCATACACTATGCATCTTCACATCACACATTTTCTATATAATATACTAGTCTTCATGACATACTAGTATTGCATCATCTTATATGTTGCATTATTTGTCTATCTATATACATTACATGCCCTTATACATATTACATTGTTCGTATTCTACACAACTTGCATCACATTCTGCATATCACGTATTTACATTATACTCATCACATGGTCATATTTCATCCTTATATATACTATATCTTCTTCTACATGTTGCACTCACTACCCTGTGACACACTTTAGTTCCTTTGTCCATACTCGACTGTCGGGGGTTTACAAATCAAATGGACCTTACACTCAACACACATTTACAATTTGACCTATCATCACACAAAATTTCTAGGATAGTGACATACACTATAGGCTAAATGGTCACCTACTCTACCATATTGTAGTGATATACGCTTTAGGATAAATCACCACCTCCCTTCATCAATCATGTAGTGATATACACTTAGGGCTAAATCATCACTTGTTCATTCATCATGTAGTGATATATGCTTAGGATAAATCATCACTCATCCATTCATCAAGTTGTGATATACACTTCAGCTATAGGGTTCACACACACAACACATCGTCACTAGGACATATTTCATCACACACACATACATACTCACACACACACGTGTTATACACAACATACACTTCAACCATTTCCCAATGATGCACTCTCATTTACGCTAGTTCATTCATTTGATGATGCACTCTTGTTTATGGGGGAAAAAAAATGAACCTCATTGCATACATTTCCATTCACTTAGGGGGCACGTGGCTCCTATCATTCCATCTTGTCATTCCATTCCATCCATCCACAACATATTGCATTGTCTTGGGGGCATTTACTCTTATTTACTAGTGTTTTACATGATCACTTTACTACACATGTTAGATTTATTTATTATATGTCATTATCTATACCATCCACACATGCGCATTCACATATTTTTTAGTTGTGATCACAGATACAGATCCTTTTGCAGGACACAACATGGATGCTCTCCTTCTACCCTTCCTACACTGGTCGTTGGGGGCATCACATTCGTCTCTTTCAGGTGCTATTGTTTCCTTTTGTACTTAGCACTTTACATCACTTGGTTATTCATACTTTGACATATTGGTTATTTTTCTAACATGCTAATCGGGTTTTCCATGTGCAACACTTGTTTAGCAGGATTACATGTTACCATGACTACTTCTTTTGTTTGTTTCTACTTGTCTGCCATTGTTTTCTTCTTGTATGTGGGATTTGCCCTATGTTTGGTGTGCACACTTGCTTTTTTATTTATGGCCATGATGGCCTTGCGTGTCTTACGACATCATGAGTGATGTCCCATGTTGAAACCCAGCTTTGTGTGGCTTACTTATCTTCTTGTGTGTTTACATTACTTTTTTTTGTAGCTTACACATTGTTTATGTAGCTTACATTTATCTTCTACATGCATGTTTTTTTCGTACTAACACTTGTTTTGGCTAGCCATCTTGTTTGTGTACGCCTTGGTTTCTACTAAGTGCTTTCCCTTCCCCCTTTAGGGCACAAAGTTCATGTGATTGGTCCTCTTTTGGGGCCGCATTCTCCTATCAGTGATGTTCTCATGCACCCCCAAAGAGGGGGCATCATTTGGGGTTTTTAGTCTACACAACACATTTACACAGTTCAGTTTAGTGCACTTTCTACCCTTGGCATTGTGGGTTTACATACATCGAGTGAGTTCATACCAGTCTACGAACTCCATACACAATGGATTTTACAAGACATGGTGTCCTTAGAATTGAAGGAGTAGTTAACAGTTGGAGGATACAACGAAATTCCTCCCAATACTTCTTCAATCGTCGCACATCGGATCACCCAAAAACCAGGATGATACAGATATCTCTTCACAAAGTTCAGGGAAGTAGTTAAAGGTTGGAGGACACAAAGCATTTCCTCCTATACTTCTTTTGCCTATGGCATCTAATCGCCTAAAAACCCCAAGCAAGATAGGATATCCTTCTACACCCTTTCTCTCGACATGGATCAAGTGCACATGTTCCATTTACACTTTTCATTTTGCGTACTTTATATTTACATGCATTTTTACATACATACACATGTGTCTTTTACATAGCATTTTTACACTTACATACATATATATTTGACTACTTGATCATTTTCTCCTTGCAGTCCGGCCATATGAGAAACAAGCAGTCAAATTGGGAAACAACAACAACAAACAAAATGGAAACAACAACACTTCACAACGACACACCTTGCATACTAACCATGCAAGTACACACAACAACAACTACACATGCATTTCCACCCTAGGTTTTCTCTCATCACTTTTTTTTACATTTTTCATCTTTAAGTTTTCCATGCTCCATCATCTTTTTTGTCATTCCACACTTTGTCTAGTCCTTCGCACGCCTTCTTCATCGATCTGCATGGTTTTCAGGTACGCATCTCTATCTAATTTATGTTACTGAGATTTCCACTCACCATCATAAAGTGGGGGAAAATGTAGACATAAAATCATGCACTTTGGGTCATATTTAGTCTCTAGTCTCATACTACTATTTAGAGGGTTTTTTGAGAGAAGAAAGTACTAATTAACCCCGTCCTTGGCCATTTTTATTTATTTCCAGTGTCATTCCCAACCTCCACTACACACATGCCTAGTTAGTTTTTGTCACTTCCCATCATTTAACCTAGAATGGGGTGCCTAGGCTGGTACTGGGGCACCCGGTCCCACCTGGGGTGCCCCGATCCTTTTTGAACTTTCCTACCACTTTTTGGGCACTTTTTAGCCATTTGAGGTCTTTATCTTTTTGGTGGTCATCCATTTTGGGGTTAATTACGAAATTAGATCAAGAGAACCCTATAAATATAAAGTTATGAGACCATAATGAGGGACCAAGCACTTATCACTACTATCATCCACCTAGAGTTACATCCATCTATTGCATTGGAGATCATTCCATCCACATAGCTCCATCACAAGGGACAAAGCTTGGGTCATCTGCATCACACACAACATAGGGGAGGATTTATTCTATTCCATGCACCATTTTATTACATTTTTCTACACATAGTTAGCTCGCTACATCACAAAGTGTGACTGACACAAGAGAAACCTAGGGCATGATCACATATAGACACAGAGAGGACTACATTTGGGTCTAGAATGTAGTGCAACATTTAGTTAGTAAGTCCACTATTATTGTCGCAGTTGAGGTCAATTTGTCCCTTGCATGTGCATTTTTCATTTTAGGGATTGATGCTTGTTATGGTTTTGTAGGTCTTTCATTCATCTTGGATTATCAACAATATTTAAAATGAAGCAGCGAACCTGAGGTGACACACATCGAGGGTTTCAGATCATTTGTCGAACCTGTAAAGATCATTTCTCAATTTTTTACACAAACCAGTGCGCTCAGTTTGTAGACCAAAGTGCCCCATTCATCCTACAAGAACTCCAGCCCAGAGGAACAATCCAGATCCATACTTTTCGGGGATCTCTGATAATCGTTCATGCTTCCTGATTTTCCAGTCACACCTGCGACACAGTCCTGTCACTTCGTCAAATCAGTTGAGTTCTTTCCTTATCTCTCTTGCATATTAAGGATTTTATTTCCATTAGTTTAATTTATTATTTCATTTACATACTACATTACTACATTGATTTTCTGCATTTATATGTCCTTCTAGATTAGATTAACTAGCATACATTATTTCCATTTTTAGTTAATCAGTAAGGGACCCAACAATAATAGGAAGGATGAAATGTCCATAAGAATTAGGAACTAGAAATGTGATCTAAGAGCTTGGAAAGTTGATAGCCACTAAGAGTGCCACAGAACATGCATTGGAAAGGGTCAAGGATGGACCATAGTGTTATTGACTATATGAGTACCAATAGAAGCATTAATATGTAGCTCATCATAGGAAAATGTAGCATGGTAGTCATGATATGAAAATGTAATAACTGGTGGTGGCATGTCAGTAGTAGTAATGAGAAAATCAAGCGACCCCAATGAAGGAGGAGGCACAACATGATATGCATGATTTGCAAAGGAATCAATAGTTGGCTTGTCATGTTTTGGTAATGGGTCATTGAAGATTTTAAGATTTTGATTATCATTGATCAGTTTAGAAGTAGATGGCTCAGGGAGCTCGATGACATTGTTGTCAATAAGATCTTGAATGAGATGTTTGAGTTTAAAATTATGATCAGTGGAAATCCCACTATATTGGTGACAATCATTGTGTGTATTTTCATCATAATTATGACCATGTGGTCAAGAAGGGTCTAGATCGAGTGGTGAAGGGAGAGTAATTAGATTGCTTTCGATGAGTTGCAGTAATAGGAACCAAGGTGCATAAGGTAGCTTATTAACAATACGCCTCATGGATTGCAATTGAAGTGTGGTTGGTGTAGAAACAACATTGACATTAGCTTTAGAGCTGATAGAATTAGTAGATGGTGTGAATGCAGATTTGGCTTGAAACTTATTGGAAGAAGTGGAAAAAGTATCATAATACTTCAATTTTCTCATAGATAACAAAAAACCATTGTGCAGTTTGAGTGTGTGACACAATTGATAAAAAGAAGAAGAAGTCTCAAAAATGATAATCTCTTGAAGTGGAGGCAAAATACTTTGAATGAATAGGTCTTGCAATTCTGAATCATCTAAAATATTGGTCATTTTGGCAAGCTTGTTCTTATACCGCAAGACATATAGTCCACGAGATATGCATTAGATCCTTGTTTGATTTTAGCTAGTTGTGCATAGGATATCTTAGTGTCGATGTTCATAGAAAAATGAGTAAGTAATGCGTCGACTAAATATGTAAAAGATATTACCGAATGGACATGTAGATCATAGAACCATCACATAACATAGTCATGTAAGCTTTGAGGAAACAATTTGGCCAGTAATGTAAGGTCATCAACATACTCAAGGCATGCAACATGAAAGGATTGAAGTTTCTCCTGAGGATCGCCATGGCCATTGAAGATGGGAAGCTTAGGTGCGAGCAAAGTTAGGAGGCAACAGATAAGAGGAGATGACAGGTGTAAAAGGGATATGAAGGAGGAGTGAAAAATCTAGAGATGGGGAGGAATATGAAGTGGCTTGTTATAATTGAAAATTTTGGGATTGTAAATCATGATATAAAGAAGCTAGGTCATGAGTGCTTGAAGAGGAGGCAAGTTGTGTATGGGAAGTATTGGGAGGAATGAGAGGAGCGGTAGTGGTTGTAACAATAGAAACAATAATGGTGGAAGGTGGGGTGGAAGTCAAGGTGCTTGAGGAGGAACCGATGAGAGGGAGTGTGGTACCATTTCGAGATTTTTGTAGCAACAAGTATACCATTTAGGACATGTGGAATATGCGTAGGGTGATTGCGTAAAATAGAATGGAAATTAGTGAGCTTGTCAAGTTGATCTTGATCGACATTAGTGTCTTCATTGTATGAGTGTTCACTATCAAAAGACTCAATGTTTTAAGAGGAATGTAGGTTGAGTTAATCAAAGGATTATAATAGTCAACCATTGGTTTAGGGAATTTAGGGGTAGATGGGGGAAGCTTGATGTTCTCAAGAGGACTAAAACAACCACTACGGGTGATGGGCATAAAAAGAATGCCTTGAGGCAAGGTAGGGTTTGAGTGAATGGGCTCACCAAATGATTTAATCTAAATTGGATTAAATATAATTTTAGAGTAACTATTGTAACTAATGATATTTTTATAATTATGTACAGTATGCACGAACAATAAGCATTCAACAATGTAAAACTCTAAGCAAATGAGAGAGGAATGATGACTTAGTTGATTTTGTACAACCTTGAAATGATTTAGACTGTGTATTTGTTGGAACAGGATGGGAACAATGTCATAAAGGTTCAATGAGGGTTTGGAACCCTGGTAATGTATAGGATATAAGCACCCATGGGGGATAAGAGCGCCCCAAGCACTAGTGATTGATCTGGGTGCTTGTGTCTACTCAAATGCTTGGAATCTAATCTTTTATGTGTTGGAGGATCTTTGCTTCTACTTGAACTCTTTGCCACTATGGTTTTTTTGTTAGATCGTTGATTACACATGTAACCTACAAAACAAATGTATACCTGCACATGTCCACAAACCACATTAAATCTAATTAAAAAGATGCAAAATGTGGAGTCGAACTGACCCCGACGATCACCTAAAGAGTCAACTTAAGACCGAGCGCTACACTACATCTCAGACTCCATATAACTTTTTGTGTGCATGTGTGTGTATTTGTGTCATAGGTTGTCCTTGTGCAAGTTGCATGATGATAGTGGGCTAGATCTAGATTGTACCAAGTATGTAGAATGTGTGTGATGGAATAAAATAAAATCCCCTCTTATGTTGTGTATGTAGACCAATGCAACCCTTGTCCCATGTATGCATGTGCTAGATGTATGCTCTTGTAGTGCTCTTGTGCCTTTGTGCACGCTTAAGCGATGATAGATAATGCTTATGATGTTTGGCCTTTTATTTGATAGAAGTGACTAAGTATATATATGATTCTCTTGTTTGAATTTCATAATTGGCAACTGAAAAGACAACCCAAAGTGTTAAAATGTGACCAAGAAGTAAAAGGGACCCAAAAGAGTAAGAAGAAGAAAGGGAGGGACATGGGAGCCCAGAAGGGACAAGAGTGCCTGGGTGCTTCTGTCCTAACTGAGCGCTAGTGTCCGAAGCCATAAAAAATAAATCAGTCAAGTGCTGACAAAGTTGTTAGATATGTATGACCAATAAAGTGTAAGAGATAAAACAATCAAGATGTCAAAGGGAGTTGTCAACCACTAGTTTTCTTGCTTAGGAATCATGTACATATTAGTATGCTTTAGGACCTAGAATGTACCCAAGTGTATAGATTTGGTGTCTACAGAACCTTTGACAAATAATAAATAATTCTCATTGGTTAAAAAGTTTTTACCAGATGAAAGTGTAGTAACTTCCCTTCATGGGTTAAATTTGATGGCCACTTACACCCATCTAACAATTTTTGGGTGACAATATATTTTTAATTTTATCCTTAAAAAAACAATGTTATTTATACCTTACTAATAAAATATATAAAAGACTATTCTCTATTTATTTAACTAATTTTAATATGGAGTAATTTTTTTTATTATTAGGTTACCTAGGGAGAGGGCCCTAACCCATTGTGGCATCACCAGCGCACACCGGCTGTGGAACCATCTACAGATGGAAGTTTTAAGCTCTCGTCTAGCCCACAAATTAAACCACATTATCGTAGCGCCCTATCACCAGGATATCAAAATCCTCGGTAGTAGGCTGCCTTAACACGAAGTTGAGATTTGAACTTTGGACCTTCCAAATACTAGGAGACCCAAGACCCGTTACGCCACTACTCATTGGATTAATATGTACTAATATAATTTACATATAACTATATATAAAAAATGACGGTCGTATTTAAATATGTAAATTTTATGTAATGGTTATTTCAAAAACTTATAAGTATTTTACAACTAAAACCACAAAACTAGTAGAAAATATAAAAAATTAATTTTATATTTATTTAACTATTTTAATATATATTTTATGTTTATCAATATTATTTATATATAAACCTATATGAAGTGATTGTCATATTTCAAATATAAAAGTAGTACATGCAACAATTTCATTACGCTGAAGTTGTTCCCTAATAGAATCAGGGATGACTCATTCGACCTTTCGCCGTAATGTGGATGACAAGGATTGAAGTTTCAAAGACATTGACAGTTTTTTACAATCATCACCGTCCACTTACACACATCTGTCAACGACTACAACATACCCCTAATCATATGTGAGCTTGCATGCATTTATCTCTCCAATCTCGACCAACAAGAGATTGCATAAAAATTCACAAGGTATACAATCATCTCTCCAAGGCCCTGGAATTTCAAGTTATTTGTGCTCTGCCAAAACCAAAATTCACTTAACTCTTTCCGGCTTAACTATTTTATAGATATATGTAATTTTCCATATATATATTTATATAGATATATGTATAATTTATATATATATATATATATGTATTATGTTTTTATATAAATGACTTAAAAAAATTACGGTTTTTACAATTTGCACCCTGTCAATTTCCAGGCCAGGACCAACATTTATTTTTTTTCATTTGTTTTTGTGAAGTTTGACAGTCTATACAATCATCACCGTCCACGTGTACATTAATGGTCATTCATGTCTCCGCAACTCGTCGACTGAAACATCATATGTCAACGAACAAGCAATTGCATCAAAAAATCGCAATTCGCAACTCCGGTTCTTTTTCATTTTGTTTTTTAATAAAAAATTTAAGGCATGTCGTCATTAATGTGAATTCAAGCCAATATCGATTGTGGTTTTTTATGTGGTCAATCATGGAATTGAACCGGAGTTGTTTGACAAAGTATTTCGACCAAAGTCGGCGGACTTTTACGCTTCCGCACGAAGCGAAAATGAAGCTTGTGCGGAATGAAAATCACCGAGGTTACACTGCGTATCAAGAAAAAGTGCTAGGTAAATCCCTCCCTGTAATACCAAGGTGACAAATGTTTTCTTCCTATCATCCATTTAGTGCATCATCCCCACTTGAATGCTATGCCTATACCTACTTTGGAGAATATTTTAGTTTTTGTACTGATTTCCGCAGGTGATTGGAAGGATTGTTATTTTGATTTGACAGGCACTTATAATTTGAATTTGCAGGCCTGTCAGACTGTCGTGTCGCGCCTTCCCTATCACTGCTGTCAATTCGTACGTCCATCATTCTCTATTTCTACGCCACCTCATTGCTTATACTTAATATCAATGTTCACACCATTTCTCGTCTGGAATACTGTGCCATCAGATGAAGAATGGATGCAAAGCCACCCAGTGCCCACTGTTTGGAAATTCTCATATGTGACGGATAAAAACGCATGCTAATTTCCACTGGTGTTTAAGTTCTCACAGCAATAATTTAGGGTTCGTTTGCTATAATATTTCATTCTAAGATTCAGTGTTTGCCCTTTTGAGACATAAAATTAGTTTAAGATTTGATTCGCACTAAAATTTGGGGTTTTTCGTTTTTCATGGAGAGCTCCACACTCCAGAACGCGGACAGTAGGGAATTTGGGGATCTCGGCGATTAGAGAGGAGGAGCACCGAGTGCAGGTAAGGATATGTTTCACTCCTTACTTAGGCTATGAAGCTTCTCACTTTTCAAACAAATTCATTCTACTCAGGGAATTGTCTACCCACAAAATTATTTTGTATTCATACAGGACTGTTTGTTTGTTAGGATAAAAATGTGGTTCCTTTTGTCTATTGTATACATATTTCTTACAGCATTCCCCATACTTTCGAATAGTAAATGTAGTACATTGATTATCTTATTTCTCAAGCTCATGAGAGCATAACGCGTTTGGTGGTGTTTGTTCTTATGTTTTAATCATTCCTTGTTTTCATCTCTCGATTGAAAAAAATTCTCCATGTGTACTCCACATTCAAAATTAACATTGGTCTACTCCACATTCAAAATTAACATTTGAATGTGTTTCAAGGCTTATAATATAGAATGTGAATGAGTGGACTGTACACATTTTGTGAAACAGCTCAGTTCACTTGCCTTTACACCACCATTTTTCATGATTTTAGCTGCAAAATACTTTGAATTTTTTTACACCACCATCTCTCCCAACTTGCTGATTTAAAATATAAATGCCATTTTAAGAAATGAAGGTTGAATTTTATCATTATTATAATAATAGTGCACCTGTGCATAAGTTGAAGGGCAATATTTATCAGAAGTCCTGGGTTAAATTTGACGGCCATCTATGCCTGTCAAACAAGTTTTAGGTGAGGGTATTATTTTAATATTGCCCTTCAAAAATATAAAATAATATTATTGATACATTATTAATAAAATATATAAAAGATTAATCTCTATTTATTTATTTTTTTGAATATATATTTATTTAGTTTGTATATAAATCTATATAAAAATGACAACTCAGGAGTGACGGTTGGTTTAAAATTTACAAGTATTTTACAACTAAAATCATGGTAAAGGTATTCCTGATTGGAACCCATTTATATATCATTTATATTTCAAAAACGATCATAAGATTACTATAAGTTAAAGAAGTTGAAGGGCATTAAGAAGTCATAGATGGCTGTCAAACAATTTCTGCCTGTAATAGATTCTTGTATTTATTAAGTGTCGTTTCATATGTTTTGAGTGTACTCGTGTATTTGTTGATTATTGGATTTGGTCTGAATTAAGCATCGGGGAGCTGTATTTACTATATATATATATATATAATTTGTTGGATCTAATTAAATGTTATGCATTTATTTGCAGTGTTGTACATACATTTCAATGATTACATGTATATGAGTTACATATACTTCATTTGTCATATCTATATAAGTATAGATGTGGAAAGAGCTGACATTTGACATCCATCCCAGATGTTTTTGCGTGTTTTAACCGTATTTACTATTTTATACTTTGTAAAATGGTTGTCCCTGTTTGACGTGAAAGAATTCGGCAAAACTGTCATTATTAATATGAACACATTCAATGTAAATATGAGTGCAAATTATTATATGTATGTATGTTCAAAATTTAACACTTATATGTATGTATGTATGTATTATGTATACATTTGTGTGTGAACATGCGCATATTGTGTATATAGAATCTAGATGCACTTCTAAATTTTATCATATTAAATTTTAAACAATTAAGAAAACTAATAAATTAAATATTACTCATTGTGAATTTGTTAGATCATGACATTAATGAAAATAAAAAAATTGGCATATGAATAAAAAAATTAATAGAAACATCCTAATATCTTTTTAATAAAATACAAACATCTTAATAATTTAATGATAAAATAGAAACATCTATTAATTTTTTATTTTTAATTAATTTTATTTGATTTTTGTTCTTTTAGTTTTGATTTGTAATTGATTTTCTTTGATTTTTAATTGTTTTATTTCTTATAAATATAGATTGAAATACAAACATTGGATTTAGATTTTACAAGAAAGTTTAAACTCGAAGATTGGACTTTGGAGTATGGGAATAGGAAGTTGGAACTCATTTTCTGTACAGTTGTAAGATTTGCACTATTGAGTCCTTTCCATCATTCATTTGCAATAATTTTACTTTTTGTTGTAATTCAAACAGTGTTTTAATGCTATCTCATAAACTTTAATGGTATTTCTAGCTTTGGGAATTGATTGGTGTGGCATTGAATTTCATAAAAGAAGTATTGAATGTCTGAAAAACTATGAAATTAATATACTAACTCGAGTTATGAATGAATGAGACTAGTTGAGCAATTAAATGTAGATGATGTTAATCTTGCATATATTTTTACTAAAAATAGTATTACATACTGATTTTATTTTATTGACTAATCTTCTTATGGACCCTACAATTTAGTCTCAGAGTTATCGTGCAAGCCACTTTATGATGTTTATATTATGTTAAATAATATCTAAAAATATTAAACATTTAATTTTGTAATTTTGTATTTCAATGTCTAATTTAAAATTAAAAAGCCCATTTATTTATTTTGAATCTCTGAAAAGTGAAATTTTAATTACTTTAAGAATTTTTGACAATTAGAATTAAAGACTATTTTGACGTGCATATTAAATTTTGAACGTCACGACATTCATATAAGTTTCGGACAATCACACTGATTTTATTACTTGTAACGCTCATGGCCCCTTGTGGCCCTTTGTGGAACACTCACCCCTCAAATATGGGCGGTTACTATTCTCACCACAAAATGCACCACTATTACAAAGGAGTCTTTTTGTGTAGTGTAATAGTGGTGCATTTTGTGGGGAGAATAGCCTCTGGTTCAAATATGTCGATCCTTCTTGCATATCTTGGCAACCCTTGTAATCGATGGGAGGCTTACCAATTGTATCATCTATTTTCCACATCAAACACTCATCACTTAGATTTGTTATTGTGAAAGTGTCATGATTTAGATCACCTAAACTTCTCAAACTTTTACCGTTCAGAGCCAATTGACATTGTCTATAATCACTTACCTTAAATGATTCCTTTGATACACCTCCCCACGCTTTCTCATCTCCCGATTTATTTATTTTTCAACTTTGTCTTCTAGAAAATCTAAAGTTTTACTATTCGGAGAGACATTTCTTCCATATTCGGTTTCGACCTTAAACAAGCGCGTCTGGACACCGACCTCCCCGCATTTTCTCTTCTGTGTCTTACGGAATTCTTTGCATAGCCACCTTAATGTTTATTCTCTAGAGCACATTTGCCCCACACTTGGTTTTGATCGTTGTGTATTTCCTTCAGATTGTTTATGTTGTTAGCACGCTAAGTCAGATTACTCTACATCGTTTAATTCCACATCCATAATTTGCATACATTTATTCCTTTCGAATCTTTCTATTTGTGAGTGTTCCCAAGCATTTCTCTCGAAGATGATGATCATGGGTGTCAGCGAGAATATATTTACCACCTCGCGAGAATATGTTAATATTTTCCATATAGTTTAAAAATAAACTGAGTAGACTACTACATTATTAGGTCGGATTTCAACAACTTGCTTTAAACCGGGTTATAGGCATCAAAATTAGAAAATAATTATAATGTTGTTTGTTTAGTTTGCATGGTAGGTCATAATCTATTTTTGCCTAGACATGCGTCTTTGGTCCTCGGCACCGACTTCAATATGATGTGAAAGACCTCTTTTGCCTTTATGTCTCCCTGAGCATTTGCTATACATATTGCATACGCGATTTAGCCCCTTGCCCCTGACCAATTCTTGATAAAGAAAATGAAAGTTAATAATAAATAATCACCTAAAACCCTAAAAAAATTTTAAAATATTTTTAAAAATTACTCAATGATTTCAGAACATTATTTATTTGACTTCAAACTACTCATCTTATCTCTCTTATTTGTAAAGATCCATGAAAATGTCTTATGAAATTTAAATAATAATGAAAAAATAAAACGTCTAAACAATATCAAATCCTCCATTACCTCGAATGTAGCTTTTCATGTGTCTTGTGTATTCTTGCGGTTTAACAAACGTTCTCTCATAAAATTCACATTCGTATTTAGATCGTGATTTCGTTTTGACTTATTTGGCTTTGCATGTTAATGGTGACGATAGACCTTCAATGATTGTTTCGCTTGAAATCCTATCCTCACCATTAACACGTAAAACCGAAGAAGTCAAGATGAAATCACGATCTATATACGAATGTGAGTTTTGTGATATAACATTTGTTGATCTGCATGAATACGCGGAACACATGAAGAGCCACATTCGAGGTAATGAAAGATTTGATATTGTTTAGACGTTTTATTTTTCATTATTATTTAAATTTTAGAAGACATTTTCATCAATCTTTTTAGATAAGACGAGTAGTTTGAAATCAAATAAACAACATTTAGAAAGATTAAAATGAGTAGCTTGAAGTCAAATAAACAACGTTTGGAAGCTGTTGAGTAAGAATTTGAGGAATTTTAAGGGCTTTAGGTGATTATTTATTATTAACTTTCATCTTCTTTATTAAGAATTGGCACTGGGTAAGTGGATATATAGTGTATGCAATATGTATAACAAACGCTCAACTATGAAGGAGAGGGAAAAATAGCCCTTTTACATCATATTAGAGCCGACGCCAAGGTCCGAGGATGCATGTTTAGGAAAAATAGAGGACCTGTCATGCAAGGTAAACATACAACATTATAGTTATTTTATAATTTCATCATATTGAGGAAAATACTAAAGGGTGATTTTCTTAGGTGTAATCATGTTCGCATTTTTATGCCTACACAACATAGTTTAAGGCAAGTTGTTGAAACGACCTGATAGTGTAGCAGTAGTCTACCCAGTCATTTTTAAACTATATGGAAATGATTATATTATGCGAGGTGATAAATATATTCTCGTTGATACCCCTGATCATCATCTTCGAAGAAGTGGATGGGGAACACTCACAAATCAGAAGATTCAAGAGAAAAAGATGTATTGTATATTATGGGCGTGGACTTAAGCGCCATAGAGCAGATCGATTAAGCGTGTTAACAACATAAAAATATGGGGGAAATACACAATGAGCAAGACAAAATGTGGGGCGATCGTGCACTAAGGAGTAAAAGTGCGGTGACTATGCACCATTCCCCGAGAGATAGAGGAAGAAATATCACGGTGAGGGGTTGATGCATGGTGTTATGTCCCACTTCTTGTCCCGAAAATGTGAGCCAAAATGGCAAATGCATGTTTTCCAAGGGGGGTTCGCGCAAACACATCCTTCGCGCGAACCTGTTTCACACATGAAGAGACACACAAGCCGTTATTTGTCGTGTGTCGCAATTAATCGGGTTCACGCGAACATCCTTCGCGCGAATGGTGTTCGTGTGAACCCCTTGTGCTTATTCATTGGAGGCGCTGCGGAGGAAATCATTTTCCTCGCCCGCCTCCTTCGCGTGAAGTTTGTGTGACCGACCAGAGCCCACCACACCAGCCGAGAGCCCACCACACCAGCGAGCCCACCAACGATGAAGCCCGAGTACGCGAGCGAGCCATGGTATGTTAGCAAAATCGTACCCATTTTTTTAGCAAAATCGTAGCCATTAAAATACCATTTTTTGCAAAACCCTGGCCTGTTTTTTTGGTAAAACCCCATTTTTTCTCATAGAAATGAATTGAATGTGAAGGTCAACTCTGAAAATACCTAGTTGGCCGTTTTGTATGCTACATCCTTGTTACTTGTAAATGGTCTCTTTGAGAAACTCTGAGGGCAATAGGCAATATTTATACCCTTCCATTATGTACGTCAATCGATAATAAAAGTATTCTTTTACCGGAGTTCGAGAGAATTTTTTTTTTACAATGGACAATTATTTGTAGTTTCAAGCTAATTTTATCTAGCTTTATTTCTATTAGCTTTGATCCACGACTAAGGAAGAATTCATATGGTTGTTACCTGTACATTTTTCCAAGGTCCTGGTGGCATTGGGACATGGATGGTCTCATAATTACAATTCGGGCATGAAAACCTTTTACGAATTCTTGTTGGGTTTCGCTCTTTTCATTCCAACTTATATATATATATATATATATATATATATATACTTGTAGTCTGTGTGTGTGATTGGTTTTCCTTGTAAGCAAGCTACAATGAATTCAATAGTCATGCTTTATTTTAAGGTGTAAATTTTATATATAGTTTTATGTTTTTGGTGTGGATTTATATTTATTTATATATTGGTTTTGAATTTAAATATGTATTCATGAATTTATTAGAAGTGAAATGGAATGGTATTTATATTTTAAGAGTTGTTCATGTTTAGGAGAATTCATTCTTCATAAATATGAATGGTCTATTTGGTACTCATTGTTTTTAATTTATTTCTTAATAATATGAATGGTAACACAATTTTGAAGGTTAATATGTTATGAGAAGGAGATTCAGATCCCACGTACAAGAAGCATGACCCGGAAAACTTTTAGCCAAACCCCCATCCCCCAACCTTACCATGGATGTGTATTTGTAGTATGCACAATAAATTATTATTTATCAATAAACCCTCAAAAAATTCTATTAACAGTGATCCATCAACCTACGTCATAATTTGCAATGTGCATTCATCGTTCATGCAATGTCAACCTTAAATATCAAATTTAATAGTCATCTAATAAATTCAAGTTTCAAAAGCCACAATTATAGATACCAGAAGTGATCCAAAATGGTTCAGAAAATTCAAAAATACTAATAATGCAAAGACATACAAGTAAGATCCAAACACCGAGCCCTTACAATGAAGGCAACAAACACACACAAAATCAAGACGTGAAAGAAGATGACATAGATGACTGTCACACCAGGCTGTTGTACTTGTACCACTGGGCAGGTCCTTTGAGGATCTGGATCCTCAGGAGTTGACAAGAAGGTGCAAGGCAGAAGAGAAATGAACACTCAAAGTTGATGGTTGGGCACATGCTGAACACGTCAGTGTTGTGAAACAGTGAATAGTGATGGGTATGGCACATGCTGTACCCATCCAACTGTGGGGGTAGAAATGAAATGGGTTTAGTCCATTTTGAACCTGTCACCAATCATTAGTGCAGGTGTTGTGGGTAGCTGCCAGGGGTTCAAACCCACCGGGTTCACTTGGGCAGCTTCAGGACCTGCCAAACCCATCAACAATGACCGTTGTGCTTCCAGAAACAAGCAGCAGAGATGATACATCATCCAAAAAACACTGTTGTTGATCTTCCATGTTGTGTCAAACAGGCACTTGAAATGATCCTTAGGCATCTATTTAGACTGGCATTGACCTCCATGCTGAGCATATAGAGAGTTTTCAGTAGTTGTATGAGAGGTTCAGTTTTATAGGAGGTATTAGAAGTCTGATTTTGCACTGCAAAGAGTATTGCAATGCTGTAGGAGAGTTGGATTGAGTCCAGTAGTCCAAATTGATCCATTGGGAGCCACTCTTTGTATTGTGCATTTCGATTTCAGATTTTAATGGAAGAGCAGGCACAATTCATTTCCGGTTTTGCATGGCAGAGAGTATTGTAATGTTGTAGGAGAGTTGGATTGAGTCTACAGTAGTCCAAATTGATCCATTGGAAGCCTCTCTTTTGTATTGTGCATTTCTGATTTGCAGATTTTAATGGAAGAACAGGCACTGACCCATTTCCATGCTCGAGTTTTCCAACATTTGGTTTCTCCTAGGTAAACAAGGTGTAGCTTCTTTGTTATCCAGGTTTTTACAGTCGTTTACATTCTTGTTCTGTTATTTTGATAATTATGTTGGCAAGCAACCATATTTCTGTAGCTTTTAAAGAAAAGTACTTAAAATAGAGCAGTCCTAATTTCATTTTCAGTTGTTACATTGTGAGAAATCTGTATTTTGAATATCCAAGGCAATAATAGATCAACAAGTCTATACTAACTGCCCCAAATCTTACAAAGAAATGCATATACAGCATCTGGAATTTGGTTTTCCCTAATATTAACTAATAAAGTACAAGTATAGAGATAATATCATTATAGTACAGAATTCTAATAGACCATGGTGATCTAAACTAGGATTGTGGTCCACATTGCCTTTTGACTCTTGTTGTGTCAGAGAAATCAAAGC
Source organism: Taxus wallichiana var. yunnanensis (assembly GCA_018340775.1). Lineage (NCBI taxonomy): Eukaryota > Viridiplantae > Streptophyta > Pinopsida > Cupressales > Taxaceae > Taxus > Taxus wallichiana. Next base: position 314,717,504 of record CM031238.1, read on the forward strand.
CTATCAGTGATTTTATTTTCATTGTAGTAAGCTTTCAGCAATATCTCAACCAGACACTCATTCTCATCATCTTCACATGGACCACTATTATTCCCCATCGTTTTGGTCCAATTAAATACTCTTGTGTCTTTTGAGGTGAGAAGGGTTCACAAAGTGAACTGGATGGATGCACATTTACTCTAATTTCCGTGACAGAATTTATGTTATTAAAATGATAACTATTATAATAGACCACCCTAATCCTACATCCTTTCTGGTCCATTAAAAAATTCTAGTTGCTTGTGAGATAAAAGACGATGATTGGAGTGAACATTCATCATATGTTGAGCCTCTTCATTGTAATTTCTGTGACAGAACCAATAAATATTGTAATAGAACTTATTTAGTTTGAGAGGGAATTATAAGCAATAGTTTTAACTTAGAAGTCTTCGTTTTGAAATTACTTGTGAAGCGAAAAAAAATATCCAACCAACAAAGCAATGGAACCCCAATGGCTAGGTCACTTCTTATATTTAGGTGACACTCATAAGGGTGAAGCACCAAACTTTCTGATAAGTTATCTATCAAAGTATTTAGAGAGACCCTAATTTTTCACCCTTACACGAGCATTGTGCAATGCACATCAATACTCATGAAATATGGTTGTGAACTAGTCATATTTGATTTAATATAGATTTGCTAGAAACTATTCCATAATCGAATCTCAAAAAATTATTACATAATTTAATCCATCGTAGAAGTACCACTTTTTTATTGAAAATATTGACAATTATAACAATAGTCCAAACTACGACAACATAGAAAAGAATCTAGAACATAATAACTACAACTACAATTTCAATCTTCTAAAATGGACCATTTGATTATCTTGAGCTTTCCCATTTTCTCTTGATCATTGTTATTTGGTGATCCAAATCAATGTTGTAAGCAAGCTCTTTCTGAGCAACCTGAAAATATTTTGCATTTGCTCTTCCACAAGTGGTCGATAACCAATTTTTTAGAAGACTTGGCAATCACATTATGAAAAATATTGATGTGCACGGCATAACTTCTTTCCAAGATAATGTGTTTCAAAGATAGCACAAAGACTATTGTGAATAGAAATCTATGTCTTTTTAGTGAGCTTGTATTTCAAAAAGTATGCATGATAGACTTGAAAAAATTCTAACTAAACACTTAAGACGGTTGGTTACAAGAAATTGTATGTCATCGCCAATAGGTAGTGTGTGGAAGAACAATGGCTAAAAAACCTTTTTAGTCATGGCATTAGCTTTGAAATTGTAAATAGTAGCTCTGAGGTGCTACCATTTATATTCTTTAAGTTTACATCTTCATTTTGAGTTGAGTCTTTGTTCCAAGGACAAATCCAGGATGAATTTTCGATAAACACATTTGAGCATGGAGTGATTTAACATGTTGTTGTTAGACCATGTCCAGTCCTTCAAGAAGTTGCATTGAACCAAGAGTAGACATCTTAACAAGGAGTGAGTCGTCCTCAAGTTGCAAAATTCCAATTATAGTTTCCTTATCACTACACATAAGTGAAAAAAACCTTTAAGAAATGCCAATGTTTCCATTGGTACCATTATAAGTGACACAAATCTTCAAACTCGCATATACCTATTTTTAAAAGACGTTTTTATTTCAGCCTAGACTACAAAGAAGGGGAAGATTGTTGATTTACACGTCTATTCAACCAAATCGATGAAGTGGGAAAGCTAAGGCCATGTTAAAGAGATTTGTTATTCCATTCCAACAGCTCATAAATGTCACGTTGTGCTTTCCAACGAACTTAGAACTGACAACTTTGAGATTTCCAATCAATTACTAGCGAAAGGGTCTTCGAGGGTCTGCATAGGAAAAGATACTCATCTCTCCACTCTTGATGGATGATTTGTTTGATCTCAACATAGGTGGATTAAATTTACAAGAAGGAAAAGAAGAATCTAACCTGCCTGTGCTCTTGGCATCTAAATTATAAGTAGAAAATTTCTTCTGCAATTGAAGATCATCATTTGAGGGTGGCCTTATCTTTGGAGCACTTTGAAGGAGCGTGCTTTAGCCTTAGCGGGACTACTGTGGGGTTCATGTAATTTGGCCTTCCCATACTTATCATCGATGTATTAAAAGTGTTTTCGGATTTTGAAGTGCATGATCCTCTTGATGATGTGGAGCTTCCATCGGATGGGTGAGAGGCATAACTAGTAGGAGGAGGCTTTTGCGGCAACACAGACATGATAACATTGTTCCTTTAAACTTTTACAATGCCTAGATCATTTGATTTCCTTGGATGCTCACCGGTATCCTCAAATATTTTAAGGGACAGAGTCTGAAAACATCTGCATGGGCATGCTCCTCCATTAGTCGGTTTTCCCATGGTTTGGCAGCCATCCAGCGTTCCAACCAACTCCAGCCCCAACTATTTTCATGTCTAGCTCGGGTTTTGCAATATATCTTGGCACATTTGATCTAGAGTTACTCCTCCATTCTTTGAAAAGAAGAAACCAGTCAATATATAAGCTACATCGGAATGGATTCATTAATGCAAAGCATGTCCTTTACAAAGGAATGAGCAAGCTCGATATATAGGCTATGAAAGCTACACATATAGGTTCTACTCTGTCGAGCATCTTACGGAGGATTCATGTACATTGGCATGGTATAAGGTGATTTTTAGGCAAACATAAATGCTAGCAACGTGAAGCAAAAGTCGAGCCTTTGTCGGAGAAATTATGTGACACAATCTCCATATCTAGGATGTATTAAAGAGCATTATAAAAGGGCTTTCACTCTTGTAGCATAAATTAATGAATTCAATAAATAGGTAGAGTCAGACGGTAGGATTCATTCAAGGCTTTTGGTAAAGAAATTTAGAATTCTGAATGAAATATATGTTTGAATACGATGGGATAGAGCATAAGCAATTGCTTGCTCCTTTTGATTGCTCCTTCTGTCTCATTTGTAGTTTTGTGCGAATTTCTTCAAGTGTCCCTTGACTATCACACCATCCTTCCTAAAAGCAGACAATGCATGCTCAAACAAAATGTCTTTGGACCCCAATCTCTCCAACCCAAAAGAGATCGGACACTGATCTAAAAATAAATAAATCATGTTGTTCAAATATATCGAGACAATTGAAGATTAAACCTAACTTTAATTAAAGTAATTTTACGGAACTCTTTTATTTTTTTGGTCTTGAGGTTGTTGAGTACTGGGGTTTCAAACACTAGCCGAAGTTTATTAAGTTTGAAGTCGAGCTCGGCTAAGGAGCACTAGTCACCATGACCTAAGAATTGCGCCTAAGAGCAGGAGAATTTATCCATCTTGCCAATAGGAGAAACCCAATAGTCTCTCGCCTCTGCATAAATGGAAAGAGTTTTCACCCTACCCATTTGGCCATCTACTTAAAATATCCCTGAACTTATTAAATCATAGCACTCAAATACCCCAATCCTAATATAGATAGAGCAACTTCTTTATCAAATTATTTAGAAATACCTCGGATTCTCTCAGTTTAGTCTCGCGGCTTCGATGTGCATCAAGTATTTCTGTGACCTTGCCCGACCTTCCTTAGACATTCGAACATGGCGAGCCCTTACGGGCTGAACCACGACGAGTGCTTGCATACACCTCAAAGTGCTGCTGCCTGCTTCCGTGCACGACAAACCCTAAACAATGCACGGAGCCTCACCGCCACTTTCGGTGCTCGTAGTGCTCTCCTCGCATGTAAAACCCAAAACCAAATCCAAAAGAGTGACATGATAATCCCCTTCAAAATAATCAAAGCGAAATTCTCACATACCCATTATTGTTCATCGAGAATGGTTACCAAAAAGCCTCGGAATGCGATGCGGATTCGAATGACAGCCCATCCTGTCATACTGACCTTGAAGTCCTTTGGAGGAGCCCTCACTATTGTTTCCACTGCAGCATTATAGGCCTCTGCAGCAGCCTCAGATGCAGATTCAGCAGTCTCCACATTGAGATGTCTCGACTGCTTATGCCAACTTCCTTCGCTTCTTTCCCCTGACTCGTGCTCACCAGATATTTTCCACAGACCCCATTTTTTGGACTTGATGTTGGTAAGCTTCTTCTGTTCATGATTCAACAATAGCAATCAATCAGCTTGCTTCTAAAAGGGCAAATGAATCCTCCTTTGTAATTGGTTGCCCCCGTTTTGTATGCTACATCCTTGTTACTTGTAAATGGTCTCTTTGAGAAACTTTGAGGGCAATAGGCAATATTTATACCCTTCCATTATGTACGTCAATCGACATGATAAAAGTATTCTTTTATCGGAGTTCGAGAGAAAATTGTTTTTCTGATGGATGATTATCTTTGTAGTTTCAAGCTAATTTTATCTAGCTTTATTTCTATTAGCTTTGATCCACGACTAAGGAAGAATTCATATGGTTGTTACCTGTACATTTTTCCAAGGTCCTCTTGGTTGCCCCCATTGTTCAATGTATTTTTTTGAAGGGCTTCTTTTATGTGCTGCAAATTGTAACATAAAGGATCTTTTTAGTTTCTAGAAAAATGAGTATATTGTGTAGCTCACAGCTGCCTATGCCATACTAAGATCCCAATAGTGGCATAATTGTTGATTGGAGCCGAGATTGCAGAGTGCACTGCCAGAATAATGCATATCATGGAGATATTCCATTTTCACAAACCTTAATACTACTGCCACTGCTAGGAAGCTTTGCATATTTCTTCTGCAATATCTGTTTTAATGTGCCTTTAGGGCTGCTTCAAAGCTTCTAGATAAGATAATATAAATATAAATAAATAAGAACTCGTTGGCAGTAGTTTCCTCCTAGAACTCGTTGGCTGCATGTATGCCTACACTTGAGAAGCACATGCTTTAATGATATCACTGAACTTTCAGATTATATTCTTGTATCCAGTAGCATCTAGAGGTTTTAGATAATGTATTGTAGTGATATTGTAAGGCACTATCAAAAACAATGTTGTGAAGTAAGGATGGGAAATGTGACGGAAATTTCAGTCATATGAGTTAAATAAGATAATGCCAAAGTTAAATGACTTCCTTGAAATAAATGGCTTCCTTGAAATGTAAAGTTGATTTATCCCTGATTTTGTATACAAACAACGTGATGACATCAATAATAGATTACAAATAATTTCAATGTTTTTGTGATTTTTAAGCATGCATAAGTGGTCAACTTGTACATGTGGAGATATAGATGCATTAGACATGTCTTTTACCGATGTGTTTTGTTGTTTAAAATTGGATTGGTGTTCTATTTGATTGCGCTAATTCTATATCATATGCACAAAAATGTGTTCCGGGAAAGGTGAATCCCACTCAATTGTTCTGCTTTGATAATGGTTTGTGCCGGGTAAACTTACATTCTCTTCTACAAACATCGTTTTGACTTTAAGATCATCTAAATGTATTCAAAACTTTTCATTTCTAAAATGCACATCACTTGGTATATTTTGTTATCATTGTGATTTGTAATTTATGTAATTTATTTGATTTTGTAATTTATTTTCTATATTAGTTGCATTGAAGCTTGAAAATTTCATATTTTTGTTTTCATTAATATAGGAGAATATCTTAGGAATTTTTTTAATTAAAAGTACTATTAATTAGAATTTTACTTTCATTTTTTTTACAGTCATGGCTTCTTCTAGAACTCCTAATTTGTTTGAGAGGACCGATTTAGAGATTGCAAAATTGCAATCTATTCTCGAAAATCTAACTATAGTTAGGCAAGTATAAAGCCCATTGTGAAAAATCTTGGTTGATCTTCGTAGAATAGAGACAAGTTTGAAAACATATAATCCATTTGATTCGAATCAATAAAAAAATTATGGATTCACTAAAATCAAGTGTCTCGGGAGATGTAGGTTATAATGAGACATCACGACTTTCCGATAAGGAAGTCGTTAAGAGGTCTTGTTGGAGTTTTTATGCAGACAAACGGAAAATAAGGGCATATTATGTAAACAAATGTTCATGTCCTTTATGTGCCCCTTTGATTTATCCTAGATTTGTGGCCTCTCAAGGCCAATTTCCAAATAATGACCAATTACCGTTATACTTCATAATGATGCTACATGCTTTGAGGTTCACTTAAACCTAAAGGTGAACTATTTAGACATCCCTAGTTATTTGGGAGGGGTGTGGCCGTATTAGCCACGAGGCGAGGCATATAGAAAGGAGGAGCTCCTGCGAGTTGTAAACGCACGGCGCAGCTTGTACAAGGCCACAACCATTCTTATCAGGATTTCAGGATGTCGCAGCACCTGTCATTATGACTGCACATGAGGCTGCTATCGAGGGTCTTGCTGGCATTGCTCGCGAGACCCAATTGATCTCTTCTGACCGTGTGGGTCAGTACCTTGAGACGATACTAGTAGTGGAGGTGCTAGTAGCACCAGTGATGCACGCAGCGAGGTATACGCTCGTGCATCTTTGATTTCCCCAGATGACTTTGAGCTAGTTACAGATCCCGCTCAGGCACGTCGGCTAGGACGCATCATGGCTGCTGACTTGTTGCGTGCGTATGAGGTGATTGCTCGGCATTGCAGCATTCCACTATCGGGGGTTTTAGATTTTATAGAGCAGAGTGGGAGTGTATCTTCTAGTCAGGGTACTACTGCCACTGCTACAGATAGACTTCCTGTAGCTGGGATTGTCACACCTGATGTTCAGCACATTTCTGTTCCGGTGTGTGAAAATTAAACCTTTAATATAATTAAAATTTATTTTAATTGATCATTACTTTACAATTTATTAATATTAAAATTAAACATGTACTTTTGTGTTTAGGCTTCTGCTCCAGTGTGTGGAGCTTCACAGCCCACACCATCTACCCGTGTCACATACACATAACTCTTGACTGAGCACAACATGGATCTCGATGTTCCAGTGCGAGTCAACTTGGCTTAGTTGGCGACATATTTGCTGGTGTTGAGGTCGTGGATGACAATCCCATACATTTGGAGATGCGTTCCGCAGAGGTATAAATACATGTGTTTTAATATAATTAATATTTAATCTAAATTGAAATGTTAGAAATTAATGAACTTTATTCAAAAAACTTATTTATCAACTTCTTACATTTTATTTATTTTGTTTCACAGGGATCTACGGGACAAAGATCTACGGGTAGCGTAGATACTCCCAACATCTGCGCAGGGACAGATACTGAGGTAATCAATTGTACATATCAGTTATATAATGTATTGAATTAATCAAGAAATTGTTGTAGATTTCTGCTTATATATTTTAATATATGGTACATGTTATATATAGTTTATGACATGTATATTCCTTTTTTTTAACATGCAGGGTGCAGCAGAGCGTAGTGAGGGGTCTGGCACTCGCCCTAGTGCACGGAGGAGACTTGGTGATATTTTATAGATTTCAAACATTTTAGACATACTTCTGGAGATTTTAGACATGTATATATATTCATACTCATTCTAGACATTATTATTATATTTTGATATATGTCTTAGACACGTGTATTATTAATATATTTTGATATATGTCTTAGACACGTGTATTTACAATTATGGATGTGAATATAAGACACCCCCTTATCTTTCATTTTTGTCTCTTGATGATATCATAATAGGTATATAACTAGCAATCGCATGTGTTTCATGACATGTGAACGCCGAACGGTATATGTTATTTGATTTAGAGGCATAGTTATCTGAGTTTTACTATCGAGTTCGAATGCTTTTCTGTGAAATGTTTCAAAGACGTTTGTATTGAAAATGGAAAAGGGATTTGCAAATATTCCCAGTCTAAAATAGATAAAGATCACATCAGCTGATCAAATTGCCAATTTTTCCTTGTTTGTGTGTGAGACCTTATGTGGATCAAATTGCCAATTTTTCCTTGTCTGTGTTTGAGCTCTGCACAAGTTTGATAATTCACGGGACTATATCAAAGCAGAAACTCTGCATAAGGAATAATAAGTCAACTGAAGCAAGTTTTTGCATGAATTCACAACAAATTATTTTGTAAGCTGGAATAGGAGACATACAGTTATCATGGGATAGATTTATGAGAAATTATCTTCCTTGTTTCAGTCTTAACTACGTTAAAATGCCCCTACATTTATCATTGAAAAATACTCATCGGTTAAAAAAACTTTGGAAAGTGGGATTGGGTGAGTGAAATTATAAGGAAAATAATATTATAAATGTCATTGACAATACCCGGAGCCCAACTGATGAGAAAGTAGTGTACAAATGTTAGAAGGAGAAAGTTGGAGATGTGGTGTAGTGAAATAAATTGGATCCCATTGAAGAATTCTGGTTGGATCCCACCTTTTGACCAACACGTGAAAAGAAAATGCCAAAACATACACAAAAAGGGTCCTGGGGCGATGAAGTGTCTTGTTTCATTTGTCACATGTATGGCACAATTCCATAACAGGAGGGTTTCTGACTCTCCAATATACCCAAAAGCGGAATGGAACCACCCTGAGCTCTTGAGCTCTCTTAGAAACTGTACAGATCTGTTTACAAGAATTTGTTCGTGTTAGAAAGGAGAAAAGAGAGCTGATTCTGTTACAACTTTAGACTACTTGGAGTTCTTCAAAATTGAAATTGCTTGAGACAGTATTCATTGGTAAAGTCCAGGAACATCAGATAATCTTATTCAACTCTTTTAGCTATAATTTTAATGCTTTTATTTTCAATTGAATTCCTTAAGTTCTCTCTGTTGCATGTGTGGCATTTCTGTGCTTGAGGTAATGAGTTTAACTCATTAAGGATCACAGTAGTCTTTTATTCTTCTTTTCTGTTTTATATTCATGCTATTGGGCTTAGATAGTATCAGATCTATGTTGTAGTTCAATTTATCTTGACACTACTTTGGCTTTTTGGTTTTCTACACTTCAATGAAATTAGTTACTAATTCCTTCATCAGCATTGACCGCCATAAATATTATATATTGACAAGAAATGATATGATATTTAGTTGACGGTGGGAATTTTTTGGCTTAAGAATGCCATGATACAAGTAAATGTCAATATCATCCTTTTGAGTAGAATGCTTAAATGCTTTAGTCATTTTCACCATGAGCCTGCTAGATTTTATAGAGCATGTCCATACCCTGTTCCAAAGCTCCCATTTTGGCACAGGCAGGGAGGATGCTGACAAAGGTTGTGGAATTTGGCTTTACATCTGCCAATTGCAATTGTAAAAACCATAGCATACTCACTCGCAGGAATATTAAGGAACTCCATAATTCTGTCCCTCAAATCCTTCTCCAAGCTGCTTGATATACCATTTAATGCATGAGAAGTGAGGTTCACGGAGATCTGAGACAGCCCAAATGAAAAACACTCCGCCTGAGAATGAGACAAGAGCCCAAATCCACAGTAATCCAAGCACACCTTCCTACTCTGCTGCTGCTCTAGATGATGATACTCATCAAGCTTCAGCTCCTCTACTTTTTCAGCAACCAAAAACTTGGGATACATTGTCTTGAACTTGGTATACGCTTCATCCAAATCAGGAATTTCATGGTGGCTATTGAAGGTAGCATCTGCTGCAGCCTGTGCAGTTGCTTTCAAGAACTCAATCTCTGCATTCAAATAGGAAGGAGTTTTGGTGGGCAGCTCCAGATGGATACGTGCATCAATTATATTTGCAGCACCAAAATTAAGATATATCAAATAATGGAAAGGCCTTGGAACAGACCAAAGAAAACATAGATGTGATCTTGCATAGGACAATGTAAACAACATAAGCAATCATACCTGCAACAAATTGTGATGGTTCCTTGGTTCAAATTCTAGCCTACCCATGTTGGACAAGTAATTAGAAATTGATTTGTAAATCTTGCACATAATGTTGTTTAAAAGACTTAAATTCATGCCGAGTGACAGTTTTAATTCATGCCAATTACAAAGGCCAGACTGGAGGGAGGAGGCATGATTTGAATCCACAGGAAAGTTGATGTAATGGAGATCTTGGCACTAAGCTGAAAGATTCCGAGCACCTAATACCAAAGATACTTTTCAATTTTTAGAAGGACAAAAATATTTAAAGAAAATTAGATGTTTACTCCAGTTTCCTTTTATGTCAATTCAGACAAGCCGAACTCAAAAAAATAAGATTTGCAAATGAAAGACAGCCTTTTCTTTTGATCCAACAGAGAATTACATGAATTTGCAGCGTCAGTATCAGGATTCACAATCAAATTAAATTGAAAATGCAGTATTTCTGTACGATATTATAGCAGTATTTCTTTACGATCTCTTAGGTTCGAGTGAACAGTTAACTTCTCTTTGTTAATTGAGGCGTTTCTTTTGGATGGTACGCATTGAGTTTGCCCATGTGTGATGTTTTTAAGTATATGCCCCTTTTTCTTGGCTAGTTTTGTAATTCTCTTATTTACGCAGAAGAAAGGTATAAAAATTGTGGAAAAGTTTTTTTCACGTTTTTATTATTGTTGGTGTTTTCCCTGAGAGACCGAGATATAAATACCGGATCTGGCCGTATTTTATCCCTTTGACGTAATACCATTTGGGTGGGTCAGACTGGTTATTTGGGCAGGTCAGACTGGTTATGGAATATTTTTCAAATACCCGGGCAACTGCCTCATGTTCTGATGAGACCACCTGCGAACCAATTACCCTTTAGCCCTGGAATGGCAACTTTTGAAAATTCTTTAGTTCATATTCTTAAGAGATTTAAGGGAAGAATATTTTTTTGTTAAATTTTTAATATTGGTACCTAAAGAATATTCAATAGCATTAGAATTCTATTTTGGCCTTCCTTGTGTTTGAAGATCTGTTTTTTATTTGCTTTATTGGTTGAAATTTGAAGGGTTACTGTATTATAGTGCGATATATTATGTTTAATGTTTGGCTTGTTTGGTTTCTCCATTTGAGCAGATCTGGTCCCTTTTTCCAAAATTTTGAATATTAAATTTAAATAAGTGAGCTGAACATATGCCTTTGAAGTGGGGCCACTCAAACAGCTGTGGCAAACCATTTCGAAGGCTTGGTAAATTGTGCTGCTAGGGTATGATCGTTGTTGCATCTGTGAAAAAGGTTGGCTTTCACTTTGGTAACTGTTGTTAATGGGGCTAGGTTTTTGTGGAAATCGGTGAAGAAAACTCACTATCCAACTTGTAAAAAATGTGCATTACTATTTGTGGTATGGGTAGCAAAAAGGTTGGTCCATTTTTGATGGGGACATTTAGTTGAGGCTAGGTAGTCTTCTTTACTAGCCAGGATCGCAATTGTGATTAGACTGCTTCAGAAGGCATTTTTGCAGATTTGAAATATGACGGTCATTTTTTATAAAGATTCATATACTGTTTATATTTATGTCTGTAAGCATTTATTAAAAATTACTAGAATTAAACTTATCAGTGCTACTGCTGCAAACAATGTCAAGGGCGATATTGAAAGATTTCTAGTCATTAAAAATTTGTTCAAGCCTAGTCGGGTTGTTGGGTTGTTTAGCTGTTATACCACAGAGCTGTTAGTTGCTGATTGTAGACATGTACTGTTTTTGATAGAGACCTTGTGACTGGTTGCAAATTCAGTTGTAGGGTCTTCCTAATATTTCCCGTTGCCAGTTGTAAATTTTAAGCCTGATATGTGTGTTCATGCTCCAGGTCCTGTAAATCCCATCCCGATTTTTAAAATTAATTTTATTGTAACTCGGGTGAAGCTCTTGAATGATATATGTCTATTTTTGAATACGAAGCGCTATAGGTTGGGTAAAATTTGCAGTCTTTTTTATCTTCTAATTCCTTGTTCAGATTAATGTCTTATTATGTGGTGCAACTTTCTTTGTTTTGTTTTGCCTTTGTTTCTGTTTCCCATTTTCTTGGGCAAAAAAATGTTTTCAGATGGTTCAGTTTTGTCTTTTAGCATTATACAGTGAAATACTGTTTTCTACAGTATAGGAGGAAATTATCTCTAGAGCAAATTCAATTTCAGCAATTTACAGTCAATTTTATTAAAAGTCAGAACAGCATTTCATTTCAAGGTCTTTAAATGAAGTCATCATGGTATTTTGAGCTAGCCTACTTTTTTGGAACCGCATTCCAATGGGTTGATGGTACAAGTTAGTTATGACACTTCTTTTTGCTAACAAGTTTCATGTTGATTTGACCCCTTTCTTGGTGAAAATGTATTTAAACTTGACTTTTAAATAATTATGTGTAGGCGATATGGTGTTTACTCATTGGTTAAATCCTTGGTGTATTAGGAAGGAGGAGATTATGGCACATAATACCTTGTTCAGCCAGTGAGCGGGCCGAGGAAGAAGAAGAATCCAGCGACTTTGAACCTGGCCTTGAAAATGGGGCAGATGAGGAAGACGAGGAGGATGATGATGATTTGGAGGAAGATGATGAAGAACAGGAGCTGAAACAAGCAACATCATCAAAGAGATATTGACATATTGCCGAAACAAACATATTGTTGAGCGGAAAAGGAAATTGAAATGGAGAACAAAGCACCGTAGTTCGATCGAATTCGATGATGAGAAATAAAGGCAAACCAGGCAGGCTAGAACAAATTGTCGTAAAAAGTGTCAATGATAGACTTAATAGCATCATTTACAAGACAAGGTTTGAACGCATAAATTTATGGAAAACATGAATTTCTAGTTGACACAGAGAAAAATGTAATGTTGCAATTGATCCATAATCAGCCTATCATGAGTCAATAAATCATGTTTATACCATACATACTTCCATGTAACAACCATATCACAATACTTGTAAACCATAAACCATCTCACAACAAGTAAGAATCACAAGTATTAAACAACTTTATTGTATAGTGGTCTCCATAGTCCCTTCAAGTAGAAAATACAATGCTATCTAGCTTAATAGTTTATTACCAACAAGGTTTAGTAATTTATTCCATGTCCTTCTATATAATACCAAGTGGCTCTGCTCATTGTTCAATGACTTGTAAAAGTTTTTCATGGTCTTCTACATCTAGTCTCCATTTTTTGCGTTTACTATTTGTAGTCTTCACCTGCTGCAATTGTAACCCTGTAGCAATTATGTGATGGGTGTAATGATACACCTTTTTGTCTAGTTTGTAATCAACAAAGTGAATCCCACTTTGGAGGGCTTTCACTTGTTGTAAGTATGTTCCCTGCACTACAACCGAGCCAGTAAAAAATGTTGTCACTTCACTTGTTATTTCACATGTTAGCTTTGTTCTCTCTTTTGTGCAACGCAACAAGTAGTACTCCACTTTCTCAATATTGGCTTCTTCAGAATGACTGCAAATACATCTCCTACAACAAAATGCAAAGAAACATTCAATGATCGGATGTATAGTATAAATTATATACATATATATTTAATTATCAAATTATACTTGATCCTTTCAAATAAAACATACCTTGTTTAACCAGTCCAGATATGTGGTCATAATCAGTTGAAATTAATGGCACATCTTCAAAACTATCATCATGATCTGATCCATATGTGTCATCCACAACTAAAGGAACTTGCTTCCACTCACCTACATACCCATTTTTTTACTATTGCACTCTGAATATGATTTGTTCATGCATTCATAACAAAAACAAGAATAATCTCTTGTATAGATTGTCAGTTATTACTATCCATAGTCATCAAAGAGTGCAAAGACCTAGAATTGGGAATCCTTTCACATCCATACTTTGTCCTCCGATCAATACCTTCATTTAATCATGCTCAAAAGATCAATAAAGTTTAAAACAAACAACAAAAATCAGAATAAAAAAATTTAAAGTTAGTAACTTGTAGTTCACTTAATAAATCACATCAAGATTTACATATCTATGTTTTAAATGTGCATGTACCTGTTATCTCCCAAAATACTCTGTGTGGGGTTGAAGCGTGTGATGTTGAAGCCTGTGAGGTTGAAGCCTGTGAGGTTGAAACCTGAACTGCAAAATGTTTCTTACACCATTCAACAACGGTGTGGGCATCAATCAATCGATCTCCCTCATAATCAAAGATTTGTTTCTTTAGAGCACGTTTGATGCATGCACCCGCACCATCGTGTTCTCCCTTCCCATGACCACTCTAAAAAAACTCCATAAATGAGGAATTTTGTGATGACGATGATAATGAGTGACTGAAAAGAAAGGGCGAGAGGATTTGAATTGTGATGCACAACCATCTGACCAAACAAAATGGTGATCTATTTGTATTCCTCATTGATGAAGATATTGAAAGAACAAACCAAAACAATGTTGCACAAAGTGGGTGTCATGTTCCTTGTCATCACTTATATAGAAGTGATACTCCTTCTTGATCATTCGCTTCACATATGTACTTTCAACCCCATCCAAATCCAATTGTGCATGCCTATAAAATACTTGAACCATGATAGTAACCTAGTCAGTATGATAATATTGTGTTTGAATTTCTTTTTGATGAGAAAATGAGTAATTCTCAGCAAAATCAACCACGGACAATATGGAACCAATAGGGAATGTGTCCCTATTAGTCTTGAATTGTGTAGCCTGCCACTTTGAATAGTGAGAATGTTTGATGTACGGACTAATTAAACTTCAGAAACTTTGCATGAATGTAGCAATGGGGATTTCCTCTTCTACCAAATCCAACCTGGTTGCATCTTTTCCAAGCCTTGTTGAATATTTTATGTATTTGAACCTACAAAATCAATTCATAACATGGACAAATTGTCATGTATTCATTTGCAGTAAAATAAAAATCAAAATAAAATCTAACATCCAAATTTAAAAACATAAATTTATATATATCACCTCTTGCAAGCAACCAGGTTAACTGTGTCCAAATCTTCATTTGTTTTTGGCAATAATTTCAAGTCCCCACACTTGTCACAGACACCTTTGATGCAAGTCATACGATCATCAACATGATCATCAGATACGTTGCAAATAATTGAAGTTATGAATTCACTGACACGTGTAGGTGGGGCAATTTCTTCTCGTAACTTTCTATACACCTGAAAAAAACATAGATTTTGAAATACATTAATTTTAAATCACATGTCTCAAAAAATGATATTTAAACAAATTTTAAATATATAGATATAAATGAAAGCACGCCTCAAAATATATATACATTGAATCTATAAATTTTTATGTACCTGATAGTGATAATCAAACTCAACGTGATAGCGACAACAACATGTGTCAAGGAATTTATCACTCACACATACCAAGGCTTCAAATTTTCAAACATTCGTTGTCAATCTTAACATCTGGATTTTCTTCTGTAAACTTTATGTACATCTCATGTTGAGTTATTTCAAGCCAATGTTTTATATGTTCATCATAGTTATTGTGAGTTATCCTATGTTTTAAAACATCCCTCACATTTGGAGAAGGACGAGTCCTCTCAGTCCAAAAATCAGAAACTATCTTCACAATATTATCCTCTATTTTATCAAAACGTGGATTTCTACACATTAGTGCCCAATTTCCTTCCATAGTAGAGTCATCCAATGTCTTCCTCCTTTTTGCATACCTGCTAACCATCTTTCTAGATAAACCCAATGCCTTGGCAAAGGCGGTAACATGACGATTCTTTGTTGTATCTTCACTTACAACTGAAGTTAATATTGCTCTACGAGAAATACTCTTATCAATGAGACCTAGTTTTTGTACCCAAAGAACTTATTCCTTTATAAACATTCCCAACAAATTCTTCTTCTACACATTTTGAATTTTTCCATCCAAAATCAACACCTAACAATTCTAATGTTTCCCTCATATCAACATGATTCAAGAATGTAACCAACAAATGTGCTCTAGCAACTGTAGTCAAATTAACAAATTCACCATATACTATCTCTACACTTTTTGTTGTTTTCTTTCGTGATAGTGGTTCTTGTTCGGAAAATTCTTTTAATTTTTGTAAATCCATCTTCACCAAGTGTTTCACATTCTTTTTGGGAAGTAATTCCATAACTTTTGATATCACTTCAGCATAATGTTGCGCATCATGATCTGTGTCCATAAACATACACATGGGATCCTATCAAAACCCTTGCCTTTACGCAATCTAAAAAACATAAATTATCATATTTAAACCTTAGAACTAAAAAAAAAATTAGGATCTATCAAGGGTTTCTATACATATGTACCAATTTTTGCAGCGTTGTCTTTCACTTGTTGTGTCTCTCTCTCTCTCTCTTTGTGCCCTCCTACGAACAGATCTTCTAGCATTCTTCTCTGCATTCTCTTCCTCGGTATATTTTCGTTTCTCATTCTTTGCATTTCCCATGATTCATCCACTTCAATAATTTTCACCCGCACACATAAATCGTGATAGATCTGAATGTGTAAGAGTAAACTCGATACAAAACTATATGTGCATGCAACTCTATTTATATACAAATCTCAGTAGAAATTAGGTTATTTTTAATTTTAGTTTTTTATAACTTTAAAACAACTTTTCTAAATTTAATAGAATTTATATTTAATATGTAAAACAACTTTTCTAATTTAATATTACATATTTTTGGTTAAAAACAATTTTAAAAAAACACACTTACTTTAAAACACAAAAAATATGTAAAAAATTAAATTTAAAACATAAAAAGCGAACAATATTAAGTAAGTAACTTGTAAAATATTAAATTTAGAAGGGGAGACGCAATTGCGAATCATTAAATCTAGAAGGAGACGTTTTGGCGGCGCTTTGGTGGCGCAGAGGGGGTTCGCGTGAAACCCCATTTCGCTGAACCCATTCGAGCCCCATTTTTGTGAACCCCTGGTGCGAGTGGAGTGGCGAGTGATGTGGCACCGAATGGCACATTTTGGCTCCAAATCCTTTTGGGGGACAATTGTGAGCCAAAATTTGCCACTCGGATGCCACGTAATTAGGGTAAACGAAATAGTTAACTTACAAAATTTTGACACAAAATTCATATTTTTATTGGCTTTCTAAAAATGTAATTTTCATTTTTTAAAAATCTGTTTTGCTATTTATTTTTAATTTTTACTAACATATGTTATTTTAGGACAATCAATAGTACACAATCAACCAAATTTGAAAAATAGTACAATATATCAAAAAATTTGAAAAAATATGATTAGTATTTGTTGAATTCTTCTTCTTTCCTGCGAATTTTTTTTTTTTTAATTTGATATAAATATTAAAATTTATTGGCATTGAAATATGGACGCCATTTATTTTAAAATATAGTTACTAAATAATTAATTAAAAAATATATAAGTCAAAAAAATATGAAATTTTGACAGCACGTCAAAATTATAATCTTGAACATATATCTAAAATTTCATAGTGAAAAGATAAGTTTTCATTTTAAAAAACCACCGGGGGACAGTCATTCCTCTTTAATAACATAAGAAACAACATATGAATAAAATTAAGAAAAATACTATATTTTTTGCCAAATTTTTTTAAAAAAATATACATGTATTCTACACTCTAAACACAACATTTCGTTAGTTTGTAGAATTTCATGAATGTGTACGGTTTTGTGGCTATTAACTTTAGAAAATCAATTAAACTGAAAATTCATGTTTACTAAGGTACAAACCATACCAAAAAGTGGGACATTTTATTGTGTTTTTACCAAAGTGTGGGGGTGGTGTTGTACGTCAATTCAAGATCGAAGAATACAAAGGAAATGTTTCTTCGAAGAGTAAAACTTTAGGTTTTTTGGAAGACAATTGATTTGAACAAAGAAATCGGGAGATAGGGAAGTGTAGGCAAGAAGTGTATTAGGGGAATCATTTAAGGTAAGTGATTATGGATAATGTCAATTAGCTCCGAAAAGTAAAAGTTCAGGAAGTTCAAGTGATCCAAATCATGACACTTTTATAATAACAAATGTGGGTGATGAGTGTTTAATGTGGACAATAGATGATACAATTGGTAAGTGTCTCACAAATTGCATGAGTTGTCAAAATGTGCAAGAAGAATCGACATATTTGATGGGTGAGCATTCCACGAGGGGCTATAAGTTGTGATTTGCTTGCAAAAACAATCACACCCAACTCTATACAATAAAGTTCAAAACAAAATAAACTCAAATGCATGCAAAGTATTATATGGCTATATGTGATGTCAAGATGCATTTTCATTCCCAATGTTTGTACCTATTTTGTTAGAGGACTTGGGAAAACCAAGGCTACATTAAAGTACATGCTTGTATGATTGAGCTCTAAAGCATTATTATTTAAAGTACATTAGAGCATTATCATAGCTCATAAACATATACGACAAAAGCACACTTTTTTTCATATGGCAATGGCTCCAAGGCTTGCGTTTTTTGTACCATAATAGAACTGTTAACCTTCAAAGTCATTGTCTACGGCCACCTAAACTTTTAACCGGTATTATACGGTTAAAATCACAAAAAAATGGCCCAAAATTTTTAGCCGGTATTATACGGTTAAAATTACAAAAAATAGCCAACAACCCTGTCAATTTCAGTGCCTCTGGTTCCCTGTAACATTCTGTTTATTTAATTATGAGAGTACAGAACCCTGCTTTACCATTGTTAGTAAAGCAGAGCTCCAACTTCTGCACTCATTGCAACTATCCAATTATTGCTAAATTTACAACGTTAACTTGGGTTTCAAAGCATGGTTAACGCCTCTGGATCTCAAATAAAGTGCTTGTATTATTATGCAAGGAAAATGACAGGTCTGAAAGGTCGTTTAGAATGTGTCGCTCTCCATGTTCTGCTTTGGGTTTTGAAGAGCGCTTAACCCGATTGGTGGGTTTGTTTGACATGGGTCTATTTTTCCCACTCAATTTTTATTTTTCTGTTAAATACATGGAGAAACAAACAACAAATACAATACTTTTGAAGCTATACGATTCATATCATATATTTTCAACCGGAATCTTATCACTCTAAGGAATATCTATATTGAATGCCCAGCGTATGAACAACCACTATATACTTCTTCTATGTATAAGCGTGAAATATATGCATGTATAAATTGTAGACACCTAATTTTGGTGCAGGACTAGTCAATTGTTATGGTACTAGTGTCTTTATTGATTATTGATCCAAATTAGACTCTTATTGATATATATTTATATTTATATATATTTGCATACAATTCATGTATGTACATATATACATTATTTACAAAAATACAAGAAACACTCATTAAGAAGAACTTAATCTGGACCAATAATCAATAAACATACAAATACATTAGTACCATAGCAATTAACTAGTCCCATACCATATTAAGTATACATATATGCATATGTATATGTATATATGTTTGGTACTTATAAGCTATGTCACAAGGTTCTTTGAATTTTATCGAAATAGTTCGAATTTTGCTGAACTTTACTCGTCACTTATGGAACATGAACTTGAACTTTATCCATTATTTTTGTATGGGGTGTTTTTGGACACGATTTCACATTATTTTACAAATGTTTATATGTATACATATAATGACTGAATGTAGCGGATAGAAAGCTCTTTCCACTGTCCCTCTGACATATTTATGCATTTTTCTCAAAAAAAAGAAATGATAGAAAAAAATTGTTCGAACTTAAAGACGTTTTTTTCTTGAACTTTATCCCTTGGCAAACTTGAACCGAATTTTATCCTTTTCAAACATAAAATTGAACTTGAACCTTGTGACTTAGCTTATAAGTACATGTACTTATTAAGCACTGTGCACATATATGTATATCACATCCTGGAAATTGTGTGTGGGCTGTTTTTTGTGATAATAATCGTATATTACCATTAAGAAATTTAGGTAGTCATAGACAATTACAGACTGAAAATTTAGAGAACCGTATAATTTTTTAAATAGTCATTGATAAATATAAATATATAATATGCAAAAATATAAAACTTATTTTTATCTATGTGAAGAAACCATAAAAATATGCTAAAAAAATTTGAACTTTACAACCACCTGAAAGAGTTAAGCTGTCAATAAATTTTGATTTGATAGGTATACCGATAATTTGAAATTCAAGACCTAAATAATGACAGTATGTATATACATATTTTCATGTATATACTCTCATATACGTGTATATATGTACATATATGGGTACATACATTTCATCTGTGCGTGTTGTAGATGTAGAAAGTGGTATTACATTAAGAAAAATCTATCCACATACATTGCAATCAGATCTAAATAGATAAAGATCAGTAAAATGAGACCTAATTGCATAAAAGAATATTCCTAAAATAATAATCTGCCTCATGTTTCTCGTAATCAGTAAATTTTTTGTTCCAAATGTTAATGATAGCTGACTATGGTGCTTTGTGTGCATTGAATGCATTGCTTTGAAGAATTTGTGTTTTAAATGGGAATTGAATGCTCTCCTGGTAGGAAGCTTTTGTTTGGATATTGTGAAGGTGAGCCTAACACCTAAGCCATATTTTGCAGGTGCCTTATGGTCTAACATCTTGGGTTGTTATGGAAGATTAATTGCGACGGTGAAAGGAAATTTTTACTTCTTGTGGCTCAGATGAATTATATCAATGTGTGTTGGTGCACATATCTAGTAAATCTAAGGATGGATGGTTGATAATGGAGTGCTTTGGGTATGAATGGTCTTAATCTTAGTATTGGACAGTAGGGTATTGCATCAGTAAAAGTAAGCCAATTACCGCAGACTTATATATCCACCTAAGGAGATGGCTTAGGTTTCTGTATCCAATTTTCTAAAACATGCCATCGGTTCACAGGAGGGGAAATAAAGTGAGCTTTCAAGGGAGTGGTGTCAAGATAAGCTATATCATGTTCAGTTATCCTGCTGTAGTTCCCAATAGAATGCTTCCTTGGATGGCTCTAGTGGCTATCACCAATACACGAAGGCCATTGCAATGAACAATGATGCTAATGAAGGCTGATTTTATATATGACTTGCGGGTGATCTTGCTTTGAAGGACATGACTAATAAGGTATTTGGGCTTGAGGTTGTTTGTTCACTTCCATGGATAGCGATAACGAATTTGCATGTATATGATATCATCTATATAGACCTTGACCTGTAAGGTGGTAACTTGTATAAGTGTTGTGAACAAGACACACAATTTTTCATAGACTCCCGAGTTTCTTTCTTTAATTATATGTAGAGAGACAAATAGAGGGGACGAGGAAGAAATATGTCTATTTATTATGTCAAATAAAGTTGCCTACCTTAAGTCTGAATTATGTCAACACATATTTTACTCTTTCCTTTTTGTGGGATCTACGTAAGTGTATTAATTGTAGAATTATGTAGAAAGATAATTCAAGGATTATGTAGAATTTTTTTTTAAAGTCTTCTTTAATTTTATTTATGTTTGTAAGTATCAAACATTGTCTTTTTTTGTTAATACACTATATAGTTATGAACGTTAGGAGATGGTCAAGAGCATGGGGTCTTACAAAATGACGGCGCCATTTTGTTACGTGTGTCATGCCTTTGCCGTCAGTGTTGTCTATGTGGTGTTATTCACACACCCATTATTTTCCATGTGTACGCCACTGCAATATATATCTGATTTTCATGTTGTACATTACCTTTCATGTCGTGATCATATATGAAGAAAAGCTCATATGGAATGACGTAACATCAAAAAAAGAATGCATACAAAAATTTTCTTCACCACTATTAGAAAAATCTCAATCAGTTGGATACAAATGCATGCCACGTAAATGTCGTTGGTGTATTAACTATCACACCTGTAATTTAGGGATTCTTCGTTTCTCTACTATAATCTTTCACGACGAGGTTCAATTCTTCTCCTCATTTTTTTTGTTTGGGGTTTAATTCACACTAAATTTTGGGGCTAGGGGTTTTATTTTTCATGGAGAGTTCCACACCCAGAACTTAAACTTAGAAAGAACTTGCTCGGAAGAGTAGTGTATGGCTCAAAGCAAAGGTAAGGATATGTTTCAGTTCTTACTCGGTGCAAGAAGCTTCTGAGCGTTGAAACAAATTCATCCCTACTTTCTATTATACTATTCGTATTTATAAAGACCAATTTGTTAGGATCGAAACACAAATGAGCAATAAAATAGAATCAAAACAGAAATAATATAAGCATGCAATCACAAGATAAACCCAAGATTTAATGTGGTTCACCCAATATGGGCTACATCCACCAAAAACAAACCAACCTTCTCCTTTATTTAGTCCTGAAGAATATAATACAATTCTCTCTCTTTTTCATATCAAAGAGTAAATCCATGCACATATATATAACTTGTGCACCTCTTTGTAAAAGTTTGTTTCAACCACAAGCAACCTAAATATAGCATGCTTATAAATAAGACATGCATATAAATAAGATAAACATAAAAATAACAACTCCCGTCTATTAATAAGACAATGCTATTTTTATCCATGGCCATGCATTCCTCCCAAAATCAAGGAAAAACAAACTACCACTTCATCTTGCAGTTAGACTCCACATCTTTAACAATCTCCCACTTGGAGACTAACTATTTCAACCCACTGTTATAGCTCATCCTCGGACTATTCTCTAACTTGTTTATCTTCTTCAAGATCAATCTTGAAGACCTATCGGCTTCGAACAACCTTCCAACTTCTCTTTTGTCACCGCCTTTGTTAACATATCAGCAGGATTCTAACTTGTATGGATCTTCTCCAACATCAATTGTCCATCCTCCAAAACTAATCTAATGAAGTGATACCTAAGTTGTATATGTTTGGTTCTTGAATGGAATGTTGAGTTCTTGGCAAGATGAATTGCACTTTGGCTATCACTCAATAACCTGTAATCCTCCTATTTCTTTCCCAACTCTTCCATGAACCGTTGCATCCATGTGATCTCTTTGTTTGCTTCTATAGTAGCAACATACTCTGCCTCTGTAGTAGACAAGGCAACAATCTTTTGTAGTTTAGAAATCCAACTAACTGTTGTGCCACCAACAGTGAATACATAACATGTGGTGCTCCTCCTACCATCCAAATCTCCAGCCATGTATGCATCAACATATTTGTGTAAAGAAACCTCTGACCCTCCATAGCACAACTGCCTACTATTGGTCCCTCTCAAGTATCTGAGAATCCATTGGATTGCATTCTAGTGCTCCTTTCCTAGATTACTCATGTATCTACTAACAACTCCCACTACATGGGCAATGTCTGGTCTTGTGCATACCATAGCATACATCAAACTTCCAACTATTAAAGCATATGGAACTCTAGACATATATTCAATCTCTTCATGTGTTTTAGGACATTGTTCTTTACTCAACTTGAAGTTCCCTACCAATGGTGTACTTACTAGTTTTGCATCCTGCATCCTAAACCTGTCCAACACCTTGTTCACATACTCTTCTTGAGACAAAGTCAATATTTTACTCTTCCTATCTCTATTGATTCTCATGCCAAAAAAAAATTTTGTTGCACCTAAATCCTTCATGGAAAATGTATTTGCTAATTTTCTCTTTAGCTCATTTATATCCTGCATGTTTGACCCTATCACAAACATGGGGTCCACATACAACAACAAGATACTATAGGTGTCATTATCTAGTCTTTTAAAATAAACATAGTGATCAAAATGACATCTAGAGTAACCTTGTTCTATCATGAACCTGTCAAATCTCAAATACCACTGCCTTAGAGCTTGCTTAAGGCCATACAAACTCTTCTTCAATCTACACACCAAATTCTCCTTCCCCTTACTTCATATCCATGTGGTTGCTCCATATATATTTCTTCCTCCAAATCACCATGAAGAAAAGCAGTCTTTACATCTAATTGTTCAAGATGCAAATCTTCCACAACTACCAAACTTAAAATAGTTTTAATGGAATTCATTTTAACAATAGGAGAGAAAATTTCATCAAAGTCTTTACCTTTTTCCGTACAAATCCCTTCACAACAAGTCTTGCCTTGTACCTATTTTTGTCACCTTCTTCTTCCTTCAACCTGTAAACCCACTTGTTCTACAATGCTCTCTTTCCTGTAGGAAACTGAACCAAATCCCAAGTTTTTTTGTGATCCAAGGAGTCCATCTCCTCATCCATACCCTACTCCCACTTTTTTTGTGTTTCTACCTACATTGCTTCTTCAAAACTTTCTGGTTCTCCACCATCTATCAATAAACAATAGTAAAGCTCATACGAAGATAATCATGCAAGAGGTTTACTTACCCTAGTAGAACATCTCACAAGATTTTCTAGATTTTGAGGCTCTTGTTGTTCTTGCTAATTTTGATCTACAAAATCAACACCGACTGTGTCAGGATTGATGCCAACTTATTGATTTTCCATTCCTTTGAGCACTTCTCTATCTTTTATCTCATCAAGTGCTACATACTCAGACTTTTCCAACTTCTTATCCTGTAGTTGTTCCCTGTACATAACCCTTTCATTGAAAATAACATCCCTACTCCTAATGATTTTCTTCTCATCCAAATTCCACAACTGAGAATCCAAAATCATCAGTTCCATACCCAATGAAAGCACATTTCTTTGACTTAGCTTCTAGCTTGGTCCTATTCTCTTTATCAATGTGAACAAATGCTTCACAACCAAAAACTTTCAGAAAATAATAGTTTACCTCCTTAATGGTCCAACAAATGCTTCACAACCAAAAACTTTAGAAAATAATAGTTTACCTCCTTAATGGTCCAAGTCTCCTCTGGTACTCCACCTTCCAAAGCACTTGAAGGTCCTCTGTTTATCAAGTAAACAGCAGTATCTACATCATCCGCCCAAAATTGTAAGGACAATCTAACATGCAATATCATGTTCTTTGCATGCTCCATGATAGTCATGTTCATTCTTTCTGACACACCATTCTGTTGTGGTGTTCTAGGAACTATCTTCACCCTATGGATTCCATTCTGTGAACAATAGTTATTAAATTCATTGTTGCAGTACTCTCCACCATTATCTGATCTAAGACACTTCAACTTCAAACATGTTTCATTCTCAACCAAAGCTTTCCACTTCTTGAAAGTATTAAATACATTAGATTTCTTCTTTATACAAGTAAACTCAAACCTTCCTAGTAGCATCATCAATAAAAGTAACATAATACCATGAACCACCAAGAGAAGATACCTGAGTCCCCCCACACATCCGTATGAACAAGCTCTAACTTGTGCTCCTTTTTATTGATCCAACCTTTAGAAATCTCACACGCTTTTGTTTCTCATACACACAATGCTCACAAAAGTTCAGGTATATGTTTTTCAAATCTGACAACTTTCCTCGTGAATGTAAAATATTCATCCCCTTCTCACTCATATGGCCAAGTATGTGATGCCATAGAGTTGTGTCTATACCTGTAGTAGCTAAAATAGAAGATGGATCAAGTACTAACAGTGGATAAATACAAAGTACCTACTTTCTTACCTCTTGCTACCACAAGAGAACCCTTGGTAACTTTCCAAGAATCTGCTATAAATATAACCATACAACCATCATCTCCTAATTACCCTGCAGAAATTAGATTCCTCCTCAAGCTAGGAACATGTCTGACATTCTTCAACACCCAAGTGTTACCATTCTACAATTTAACATGAACACTGCATTTTCCAACAATGTTACATAACTCATCATCACTAAGATATACCTGCCCAAAATTCCCTTGAACATAATCTTGAAAATATTATCTATGAGGAGTTGCATGAAATGAAGCACCAGAATCTAAAACCCAAGATTCTGATTTATTATCTAAAGAAAGAATAAGAGCATCTTGTAACACATCACCTGTTACATTTGCCTCTTTGCTCCCTTCTTGTTGATCTTTCCCTGATTTTAAAGACCAACAATCTTTCTTTGCATGTCTCATTTTTCCACAATTCTAGCATACCATCCTACTTCTAGATTTAGATCTTCCCTTCTTAGACCTTCCACGGTGTCCAAGACCTTTTTTTTTTCCTTCTGTCTTCCCATGTTCTCTACACTCAAAGCATTACTAGATGACTCACCTGTGCTTTTTCTTCTCATCTCTTCACTAAGAATCACACCAATAACATCATCAAACTTTAAAGTGTTTGAACCAGAAACAAAATTACTCACAGCCATAACCAAAGTATTCCAACTTTCAGGAAATGAGCACAAAATCAAAAGAGCCCTAACTTCATCATCAAAACTTACTCCTACAAAGCTTAATTGATTAGTAACCATGTTGAATTCATTCAAATGATCATTTACTGAATCACCATCTGACATCTTCATATTAAAAAAAAATCATGAGATATACCTTATTGGAGGTTGAGGGTTTTCATACAATTTACCCAATTTTTCCATTAGATCTACCGTTGTCTTTTCCGTAGAAATATTGAAAGCTACCGTAGCTGCAGGCACAACCGTATCGTTCCCAATGCCTTCCGATCAAGAACATCTCATTCTTCATCTTTCATAGCTGACGGCTTCAAAGCTTTCCCTTTCAATGGTAGATAAAGATCCTTTTGATATAGGTAGTCCTCCACTTGCATCTTCCATAGCTGAAAGTTCTAGTTGTTAAACTTCTCAACCCTGAACTTGTTATCTTCTGTCATTGCTCCCACTCAAACAAGAAACCCTCATGTGAGATTTTTCTGCCAAAACAAAATCTTGCTTTGATACCAATTGTTAGGATCGAAACACAGATGAGCAATAAAACAAAATTAAAACAAAAATAATATAAGCATGCAATCACAAGATAAACCCAAGATTTAACGTGGTTCACCCAATGTGGGATACATCCACCAAAAACAGGTCGGCCTTCTCCTTTATTCAGTCCTGAGGAATACAATACAATTCTCTCTCTTTTTCATATCAAAGAGTAAATCCATGCACATATATATAACTTGAGCACCTCTTTGTAAAAATTGCTTCAACCACAAGCAACTTAAATATAACATGCTTATAAATAAGATATGCATATAAATAAGATAAACATAAAAATAACAACTCTCATCTATTAATAAGACGATGTTATTTTTATCTATGGCCATGCATTCCTCCCAAAATCAAAAAAAAAGTAAATTGTCACTTCATCTTGCAGTTAGACTTCACATCTTCAACACAATCTATGTAGCAAATTATTTTTTTGTTCACATAATCTGTGGTAGAGAGAAACAATTTTGCCACTCTTTTTGTCCAGCTTTCCAATTTTTTAAATTTTTAAGGTAATTCCCAAAGATTTGAATAAAATTATAAAACACAAAACCTTAAGAAATAGCAAATGTTGTTTTGAATATGACCTTTCTCGAGCCCATAAAAGCAAAACGTTTATAGCAGTCATTGTTTTCTTTGTTTTTGAAGTTTTCATCTATGCATGAGCTAATCTTGTTTATATTATTTATTTATTCTTGAGACCCTAGTATCGAAGAAAATTCACCAGGACTTCTAGACTTCAGGTAACGTGTGTGCGTGCTGTAGTGTTCTTAGTGTACTTAATAAAACAAATCTTTCATGTTTTCTATGTTTTGAAGTTTTTATCTATGCATAGCTTCTCGAGACCTCAGTATTGAAGAAAATTTACAGGAGCTTCTACTTTAAATAAAGTGCGTGCTTCATTAAATCTATCCCGACTGTTGACATTCACATCTAAGCGAATCTATTCAGGGTTTTGACATGCACGATAAAAGTTTGAATGCCATGTGATGAGGCGGTGGATCTGTCTACATTTTGTCAAATGGCTCACTTGTCTATCATAGTAATTCTCAACCATGACATCTAAAACTATCCACTCTCAATTACCGTCTGATTGATGTCCATACCTTGTACCAAACTTCCCATTGTGGCACTAGAGTATGGCTTTTAATCTGCCAATTGCATTTTCTTAAAAGCATCCAATGCCTTATCAACAAACGCATCCAATGTATATCCTGCAACCACGGCATTCCATGAGATGATATCCGGTCAGAAGTATTCCTTTAAATAGTCTTAAATCCTAATCGAGAATACCATTTTGTGTGCACACCGCAATTAACACATTTCTTTAAGGCATTTAGTCAAATAGTTTGAGTACACATGTCTACCACGAAACTTGCAACTACAACATCTAACAAAAATTCATTATGTCGCAATGGATGTATAAAGCTCTTATTTGGGCATAGTGTTGGAGTATGCTGGCAAAGCTCTTATGACAAGTGCAAAAAGTTTTGTATGCATGTATAAGCGTGTACATGTATAAAGACATACATTTCATATATATTCACATTTAAACACTTGAAAATCTCCAAGGAAATTATTAAGTGTTGTTTTGTATGTTTATAGTGGACTCGTGTATTTGTTGATTATTGATCTGAATTAGGCACTGTGAGCTGTATAAATACATATTTGCTATGTCATTTATTTGCAATTTCATATATTTGTACATTTATTTGTATTACGTTACATTCATTTCATGTGTGTATATATATGTCCACATGTATTTTATGTGTGTATATATTGTACATGTGGAAAGTGATATTACATTAACAATGCAATACAAGATCTAAATATATATAAATCAAGTAAAGTCAAACCTATGTCAAACATAATTGCATAAAATAATATTCTAAAAGTAATAATAATATGCCTTAATTCAATATTTTATCCACATACATTGAAATTCATGTTAGGTAATTTAAGGGATAAAATATGCGAAACAATCCCTCACGAGAATCGCAATAAGAGAAACTAATATGCAAAAATATTACGGATATCAAATAAAAGTGCGTAATAAAATAACACAACACAAAGAGATAATATTTAACGTGGTTCACCCAATTTAGGCTACGTCCACCAAGAATCACTTGCTCGGGTTTTGTTACAAGCCACCGCTCTCTCAATACAATACCCAGATCTGTTTGGAGTTATGCTCAAAAACTCTGCAGAATTCACACCCAAATTCAAACACATTTGCAATGTTACATTATATTCCTACCGTATGCATAAAACCACATAAGTAGACAATTGCTTAGCAGTTTTACAAAATTGTGGGTATTAAAACCATGGGCCAAAACCGTCCCATAAACCTATGGGTCAAAAATCCCTCCCATATGAGAAACACATGTTTCCCAGTATATCGGGCACGTTTTAAGGCCAAATTTTTTTTTGGGGTTGTGCCCTTGAACCCTAGCGAGACAACCTGTGCAAAGTGTATAGTACTCTTAGTGTACAATCTTCAACACTTTCACATACAAAAACAGAGGTCCACATGACCTAAAAATTCAAATCTAAATAAGATATAAATTAGTGAAGTCCGAATTAACTGCATAAAATAATATTCTTGAAGTAATAGTAATCTACCTTATGCTTATGTTGATCTAATACCAGTACACTTTTAAAATCAAGTTGGCGTTTTTTATATGGTGTACCTCCACCTATAATGTCAGGGGGATGTTCTCTGTTATAGTGTTTGTCTTGTGAGTCATTTTTGCAATCATTTTGGTTTTGTTTCCACAGTTAAAGTGTGAAGGTATTTTGATATAGGTTGGTTGATGCATTTTTAAAGTATTTTCAAATGTTTATGCGAAATAGCTTAGTATGGTGTTGTGCGCATTGCTTTGATAGAATTTGTTTTTTATATGGGACTCGATTGCTTTTCTAATAGGGAGCTTGTGTTTTGCTACTGTGATGGTGAGCCTAACACCTAAGCCATATTTTGCTTAGGTACCCTTATAAAGAAAAGTAGTTCATTAGTTCAACTGTTGCATCCAATGGCAAACATCTTGGGTTGTTATGGAATTTTTTCTGGTTCATGTGGCTTGGACAAATTATACTAATGTGTGTTGGTGCACATATCTTGGTAAATTTTACGGTTGATAGTTGATAAATGTGTGCTTTGGGTATGAATGGTCTGAGTCTTAATATTGAAGGGTATGGCATCGAACCCAAGGAAATGGATGCGTTTCTATGTCTTCCTAGAACATGTCATTGGTTTGTGGGAGAGGAAATAAAGAGAGCTTCCAAGAGACCGGTGTTAGGGTTACATGTATTTTCTACTCTAGTTCCCAATAGAATATGCTTCGTTGGATGGTCATAGTGGCTATCATCAACACAAGGAGAAAAGGTACTGCAAGGTTTGTATATAATGGAGCATGTATCCAAGACCACTACGATGAACAATGATCATTCATGACACAAATGTTTCAAATCTAGTCTTATTATATTTAGGGAGCATGTTAATGAAAGCTGGTTTTTATTCTTTTTCCATGAGGTTGTTTGTTCACTTCTATGAATAGTGATAATGATTTTACATGCATAAGATATAATCTATTGACCTTGAACTTGCAAAAGTGTGATAAACAAGGACTTTCAAATCGTTTCTGAAAAAGTGTGTTAAGCAAAAGACTTTCAATCATTTATTTTATGGCCCTTATTTTCTTTCATTTACTAGCTACTTACATCTAAGGGATGGTGGGAATGACGTTTTGGGATGTCAATTTTTTTCCCAAATTGTGGGGGATGGAAAGGGATCTATTAAAATTTTATATATAAAATAATATTTATAAAATGTATTTAATTATATTAGGCACTTATTGATATTAGTAACATTTTAAAATATCTCAAGCAAATACTTGAATATTTTTACTAAAGAAAACAATTAAAATATGATTCTTTGCCTTCTAGTCTCCTTAACATAGCTCCACCTTGAGTTCTCTATAGAGGGGGCTTAGAACATGTTTTCAAGTTTACTGCTTGGCTCCAACTTGACAGCAAGGTTGAGTGTCGATCGACTGCCGGGCCCAAACTGAGTTCTCTATGTGGGGCGGAGGGGTGGAGAGGAGGGAAAGGCTGAGAACCTAGTATGAGATGGGGCATTTTCCATAGTGAAGAGTAGGGCAAGGCTCAGTGCCTAGTTGAGAAGCCCAACCTGAGTTCTCTATAGAAGGGGGGCTAGGTTAGCATCTACTTGTGGTTAATAATATTCACATTGTTAAGACTCTCCTTCAAGGTATTCTTTCTGTTGTTAATTATCCATATCACAACGAGGCATAATATCTTCAAGTTATTAAAACAAAGCATTTGTTCTAGTGATAAAATGTTTATAAGCCATGTGTAATGGAATTTTTAGTTCTTGTACACAAAACGTAACAGAAATGATAAAGCAAACTCCCATAATTTATTAAATAAGAGAATTGCAAACTCCTCGATGGAGATTCACATGTTTTCTTTTGCACCACATCTAGTGATTAAACAATTGAATGAGTAAAAATTATCTATCTTCCTCCACCAATTGATGTTGATATAAACACAACTCATAGTAAGAATTTCAATGTTAATACCTATTGTGATTATCATAGATGTGTTGGTCATACTACTAAGTGATGTATTAAGCTTTTCTATCTTATAGAAGATCTTATTGATTCTAGTGAAACTAAAGGAGATGCTCCCACTTAATCTAAGCCTACTAATTATAATCCAAATATTAAAATATTTAGTGACTCACTTCCTAATCATAATACTATTAAATATTCTTTATAAGTACACCATGCCTCTCATGTATACATCATCCACCTTCTTATGATGACCCATTGGATGTCATTGGTATTGTTACTAATACAACACATTTTTTCCAGTTATTATTGTTGATGATACTGATATAGCTCATAGTTTTATTTCTTATACACTTTATATTCATGATTTTGTGAATCAACATCATATATGTAGTGTTTTTGTTGATAGTACTACTCCACATAATTTATGCACTCTTAAATTACTTTATTCTCTTGGATATACTAAAAAGAAAATAACATTTGATCCTAAGACAAACATAGGAAATATTGTTTTTCCTATCAAAATTAGTTCTAATAGTTTTGATAATACATTATCAATTACATATTTTTTTCTCTCATGTGACATATGTTTAAGTTTCCCTTGGATATGTACTTTTTGGGCTATCCCTTTGATACTTGGTGGTACAAATTAACTTGTAGCAATTAGTATGTTGTTCACTAATCCATAGTCATTTATTCATCAAACCTAGGGACGTATACTTTCAACACTATCAGTGTTGTATACACAGTTACAAGTGTTCAAGAGATATAACTAAAGGATTTTTGTCACAATAACTAGAAAATATAATGTTGAAACTAAACTAGGTTGCAAATAAAAATAGATACTACAACTAATGAATAAAACAGTAAAAACGACTCATAAGTAAAGAAATGATTTGTTGCAACTCTAATCTACTCATGCACAAAACTTAAAACAACAAGGAAAAAGAAAGGGGTTTAGTGAACCACAAGTGGGCCCTACCTTGGGTGTTATCCCTTCCTAAGGATTTTATCTAGAACAAAATGATATAACTCATATTTTTATTCACCAACATGAATATTAAAGAATATAACTTACAACAATTTCCTTACTATTGATTCCTCTCTACTATATTCTTATCATTCTCTTTATATTCAATAGAGATGTGAAGAGACTCTTTCAACTAGTAGTTACATTTTGATTGAGTACTAGATCATTCCCAAGAAATATGTAGATTCTTATGCATGCAATCAAAATTGAAGAAAAGTGTTCTAATACATCAACATAACTAACTGTTCATTCAAACAACTAGTTGTGAAATTAAATCAACTAGTTCTAAGTTGTAGTTGCAGAAAATAATTAGGCATTGGCATGAGATCTGCTCTTGTTTTCATAACTAATTCTTTACTAGTAGGTGCAAACTCAGGTGAAGCATTCTTGTTGATCATATTTCCCACAATCATGGCTTTGTATATGTGTGTGTTTTCCTTTTGGCTGCGCAGTGCCTTACTATGAACGATTCCCGTTATTGTATGATAGTTGTTGTGGACGAGTCCTCCTTGCTTTGTGATAGAGTTTCTTTAGCTACATGTTAGTGACAATACATAACAACTTCTTGCAACAAGTACAACATTCAAATAAAGCACTTAATAATCATTCATTGCATCAAAGAGATTAAAATGCACATTCAAAATCCATGAAATAAAGTAACTTAGTAATAATTGTACTAATTAATATATAAGTGCCATAAACTTAAGTTCAGGTGGGAATGTCTGACAGGATGACCAAAATAACAAAGTGCAAGGGTATACAAACATGACAGACTATAGTAGATGAGACAATTAAAATAATATTTAAAGGGTCTCATCACACCCCCAGACTTAATTTCTTGAATGACCTCATTTAAGATTTTCTTATTTATCCTTTTCTATCTTTTTCTTGTTTATCCTTTTCTTTCTTGGGGTCCACCTGGATGATGCTGCATAGTTTCTTGAAGTCATTTGGCATGGATGTTCCCTCAGGTTCAATAAAGAAGTAACTTGCATTCCTCCTGTAGCGTTCCATTATCCTTTCTTTCACTTCCTCGTTGAGTTCTCTCTCCCAGACCAATGAGGTATTGGATAGTGGAAAATAGGTGGATAGTATCTAATTGGGAACCAAGTTTTCCCACATCCCTTTACTACCTGAATATATGGATTGATTTACTGGAGAGTTGGGATAATGTTTGGATAGGAATGCATTTCCTTCCTCTTTAGTTCTGGTGACATCTCCTCCCATCTCCTTCTACATGCCTGTACTATCTCTGCACCATTGTACTTAATGTGATCTCTGGCCTCATCATGTAATTCTCGTATCATGTATACCCTCAGCTTGATTTTTTGTTCTTTCATGAATTTGACATACTCTTCAATCATAGACTTTGTATTGTTTGCCTCTTCCCTAATCTTCAATGGTTGCTCTTTGCACAACTGCCTATATTCAACCATCTATTTTTCTCTGTAGAGCTCATTATTGAAATAAGAACATAATGCCCAAATTTGAACATCCCCAATGTACAGAACAGGGATCCAATCTCTGTCATATTCCAAAGCATAATTGTACATATAGAGTTCACAAAGAAGTAATTGGATTTCATGAGGCATCTTGAGATATATTCTGAAAAATGACCTTGCTCCACTAATGTCAAATGGAATATCACTATTGATACAAGTATATTTCAATTACAACATTTTTTCTTTTAAGAAGACAGAATAAACATTTGATGGTGGTCTACACTTGAAAATTTCATTTGTTACTACCGTGCACTGTGTCTTTTTTTTGTTTTTCAACTGTGCAATCTGATTGTCT
This sequence comes from Taxus wallichiana var. yunnanensis, assembly GCA_018340775.1. Taxonomy (NCBI): domain Eukaryota; kingdom Viridiplantae; phylum Streptophyta; class Pinopsida; order Cupressales; family Taxaceae; genus Taxus; species Taxus wallichiana. The sequence goes on from CM031238.1 coordinate 314,751,486, forward strand.
TGCCCTTAGTTGCCTATCATTTTCTTCCAAATCTTATTGGTGCTGGAAGAGTAATTATTCCTTTTCTCTTCTCGATCTTCTATGTAGGTTATTACAATAGTTCTCAAATTTCAGAACTAATATTTTGAACCGGTTTATTTTACCATACCATTATTGTGCTAGCTTAGGGGATCTTTCAAGACTTCTTATATGATAACTTGTGGTTACATGTTGGATGGTTGAGACATGTTCTAATGATATAGGATCAATTGGGGGTTATCTATCTGCATTGGTTGACTATATTCTTGAACAATTTTTGTCTCAAGGCTCTGGACAATGTTGTCAATTGTATCTTCTATACCAAATGGTAAACTTGCTTCAGTATCCATGGCACTGGTTTGAGTTGCTTGTCTTGTTTCGATAACACTTCTTCATGTTCTTTTTCATCATCTGTAGTTGCAGTTTTTGCCTCCTCACTTCCCTTAGTTACCAAATCCTCTTCATGTTGTATACCAACAATCTTTGTTTCCTCAAGGTTCTTATGATCCTTGGTTAAAACTTCAATTTCTTCAACTGTCACCTCTTCTTCATGTTGTGTATGGTTTCCCCAGCATGAACAACCTTTGTTTGAATCTCAATGGATTCAGTAGGGCTCTGTTGAGTAGGTTGTGCACCTAATTCCTCTTCTTCCTTATTTTTCAATTCCCTTGGGTTGTTCCTCCATGACTATGTCTGCATTTGTTACTATGGGAACTTCCTATTCAACTTCCATTGGAATGGCTTCATCATTCCTATCTATCCTCTCCTCATCACTATCTAGGATATTTGAATATTTTTCCCAGAATTTGGAGTTTTTGGCTTTTTAGTTTTGAGTCTATGGGATCTTCTTCGTGGCTCAGAAGCTTTAGTGGAAGATTTTCTTTTGCCCTTGGAAGGAGGAAGATTCTAGGGTTGAGATATTTAACAGTGCCTGTGCAACTAGAACTCTTTTAGGAGATATAGGCCTAGGGCCTTGCTATGGAAATGGTGTTTCTTCATTGATAGGTGTCTCAGAAGGTAGGGAAGCTTCGGTAGGAACTGCAGTTTTTGTAGGAGTAGGGTTTTCTGAAACTAAGGGTTCGTGGAGGCATAGAGGAACTAGCCAAACTCTTTCTCTTCTTCTTACCCTTCCCTAACAAGTCATCAATATGTTTTGCTCTTGTGAAATCTCCCCAATTCAATGTAGGATTCTCTAGTCGCCAATGCATGCTTTACAACTAGAGTGACAAGACAATGATGAGAAAGGAAGACCTTCCCCTCTACGACTCTCTACTCATCTTCTTTAAACTTTCATGTAAGAAATTTGGTACATTCACATGTTTTTCATTCTTCAAATGATTTAACAACTTAAAATGAATGGTATTTAATCGTGAATATCTACCCTCACAGGTGAAATATTTGATGATATAATTAGAAACATCTTCCTAGAAAGGTTTTAAAGAAGTACACAGTGTACCTTGTCTATCCGCTATGAAGTTGTCATCTTTGTCTACAAATTTTGCTCAAGCTTCTTCGGGATTGGCTTTTGCAGGATACATTTTACCTTCTGCTGGAAGACCAATGACTGTAGCCAATATTTTTTCATCAACCTTAACTTGCAAGCCCTTCACTGTTTTCAGTCCATCATTGAAGGTGTTGGTGAATTTCACAACTATTGACTCATTAAAACCTTGGAACTTATTGATATAATCCATCTAGCCATTATCATGAAAATATTGAAGGATTTGTGGTTGATTCCGCAATTGTGAATGGTCGGTTGGCTCATTTCTTATCAAATCTCCACCCATTGTTTGTTTATGCAACTTTTACAAATTCTGAGAGATAAGAGGTCTTTCTCTTGAGTATATTATGCAAAATTAGAATGAACAAAATAACTTCAATGTTCAGCTCTTTGAAATTTGCGACCAACCTTTGCACGCAGCTAAAAAGGTAAAATTAATTTAAATTGAAGGATATCCATGTGAAGTGATGGTTATGGGATGACGTGGGAGACATGTCATGTAGAAAAAGGTGGTAAAACATTATAGGCAATAAATTTTATTTGACAACAAGGCACATATATTAATTAAATATAATTATTCTATCAATACTCAATTAAAGGAAATCAAGTGCACTTAACTCAAGATGTACGCCAAATGATTGTGACATGTGCCATGTTTGGATTTCACGCCCTTGGATGTGTGCATGAGGTCATGTAAGTAGTATTGCTACAAATAGTGTTGTTGCATGTGATGTTGTATAGAATGAGCTCCATAATTAATCCAATTAATTCCCAAAGAGGGAAGATTGAATTATTCCGGTGTTGATTATCTTCATATCTTTCGTGTTCATACAACTAGATTCTTGAATCTTCATATAATCAAGTTCTATAAAAAAGAAAGCAAAACAGGGCTTTGGCTATACATGATCCCCGCAAGTGGACGTTCTAGTCTTTGCACCACCTCATTTCATTAGAGATTATGCACTCCTTGCTGCAAATGCTCCAAATCCTGCAAAATATAAATGATAATAAAATAAAACATGTTAGTGAGTGGTGTTGATCACCATGAAGGATGATCACATCACTTTTATTCCTCCTTGGGGTATCTAAAAAGTTGGATAAACCAAGGCCACTAAAGATCTCATTCTTCCAAAATATCAAAAGATGAACCAATAGGTTCAACTTTTGTCCTCAATTCTGATGTTCTCATTTCCATCTTGCTTTGGCCTCCTCTGAACTGTTGGATGAAGGTGTTCTATCAGTTGGATTTTTATACAACCTTAATCTATGACCATTTACTAGTAGTTTAAATCTTACATGATCAATGGTGGTGAGTTTCACAGATCCATTAGAAAATATCTTCTCAATCTCATATGGACCTAGCCACCTTGTCCTGAGTTTTCCCATGTGGTCCTTGTATTTGGAGTCAAAGAGAAGTGCCCAATCACCTTCTTGAAATTGTCTTGTTTTGATGAACCTTTCATGTCACTTAATCCTTTATTTTTGTACCACCTCTTGTATTATGAACAACTTGTCTCCTCATTTCATCCAACTCATTGAGTTGAAGAACCCTTTGCCTCTGTGCTTCAGAAAAATCTATGCCTAATTCCAATGCAGTTCTTAATGTCTTATGCTCAAATTCAATAGGGAGGACAATAGTCTTACCATACAATAGCTCAAAAGGTGTGAATCCAGTTGTTGTCTTCCATGTGGTATTGAATTCCCAAACTACCTCTAGAAGTATTTTTGACCAATCCTTTCTATGCAATTGTTATCGCTAATTTTGACTTTGCAAAATTAGAAAATTAAAAAAAAATTAAAAATTTGAAAATTTTCAAAAGTGTTACTTTGCGTGGTTCATTTCCCTCATCGCAATCATATCATTTTTGTGATCATTTCGGTCTTCGTTTCATCCTTTTCGTGCAAGAACTCTTCCCGCCAGGCTTTAAATCGCGTTAAAATACATTAAAATTAATTAATTAATATTTAATTAATTAATCGCTCCTTGTTTAATAAAATTAACTTTTAAATAACTTGAGAGTATTTAATTAAATAAATACAAATTAAAAGTTCATTCGACAATTTTTTATTGCCAGGGAAGTAAGCTTACGCTTCCAACTGCCAGGAATGCCAATTTGGCTTCCTAAATCCGGATTTCCCCTTTCCTGGCAATCTTCTTCAAATTTCCCAAACATGGGATTTTCTCCACCAATTGTCAAATCATGGATTGGCTAATGCACAGCAGAAGTTCCCAAATTTCCCACATGGGGAAATTGAATGGGGATCGCTAACCCACTTTGCCATTCCCCATTGGCAATGGCGCAATCGCAATCGTCGCGTGGCAATTGGAAATTGGCAATTGGCACTTAATCCCACTACCCAGAAGAGAGGAAATTAGATTAATCCAAATAACTTCCTCCATCAAACTCATTGCAAAAATTCGTGCGAAGCTTTCTGATTGCTTCTTATTTCTTCTTAAGGACATAATATTTTGTCAACATCCCATAATGCAAGAGAAACTCACGCCATTATGAAGGAAGATATATCAGTCGTGCTTACAAGGAATTTTAATCAAAATCCAAACAAACACCAGCTAAGGAAGAACAAAGCCACATTTTCGCAGCTTCCCACGCATGCCAAGGAATAGTCAAAACATTCCCACGTAGGAAAAAAGAAAAAGAGGCATTTGTTTTGAGCTCGTGCATTGGGCAGAGGAGGCGCCAAGTATAAATAAAAATTTCCCACGCACCTATCCACACAGGCCACACATTGGGCAGAGGAAGGAGCAGAAGACAAAATTTCCTCTCCACGCATTGGAGGAGACGCACAACAAAATTAAAACACAGCTTTCCACGCATCTTAAGGAGAATCCACGCGTGTTTTGAAAGGGCAAAGAAATAAAATCAAGAACTCTTCCCACGCAGGGAGAAAGAGAAAGAGCAGGCCGCCTCAGGACAAGAATCCCACGTGAAAAGAAGGAGGCGCCAAGGAAAGGGAAATGAACTATTTTCAAACCCCACGCATAGCCCAAGCAAAGCTTTCCACACGCAGGTCCAAGGAGTCTTTCAGCACACAGCAAGAAGAGGAAAATACCAAAAATGCGCAGGTTTTAAGAAGGCAGCAGACCACGTGAGTATAAGGAGATAAAGAACTATTTTCAAAACCCATGCATGCAAAGGAGAGAGAAGGTTTCAAGAAAACAAAATTTATAAATTGCTTTCCACGCGTGAGGAAGGAACAGTCCAAAACAGACAGCAAACTGTTTTCAAACACCACGCATTCACAGCTTCAAAGGAATACTACCCATGCATGCACAAGCACTCAAAGTAATAAAAATGCAAGTTAGAGAGAAGACTGCCCACGTAGAAATTTTAGAGCAGTTTCCATGCACTTGTCAACAACAGAGGAGAATATTCACGCTCAAGAAAATAAGAATCTCCGAGCCTGGTTTGAAAACAATTTCCAACGCATTGAGAGAAGGGAAGGATTTAAACGCCATAGCAAAAGATTAAAATTGATCCACGCAAAATATTAAAATCGGGAGATTTTAATTTCGTTGTTATCGCCAGATTTGGAACACGAGCTTAGTCTCGATATGTTTGTATTGACATTTTTAAAAATTGTAATTCGGGACAATTATTATTATTATTTTTAAAATAATAATAATAATATTATAACGGAAAATATTTTTCTTGCATCAACGGGGTTTTGGAGACTGAGACCCGGCCCCGTTTGCGTTGTTTGGTGTGCCTGAGTCACTTTTCTGTTAAATTCATAATGGCTGAAAAATCCAAATCTACGGGGAGATCAAGGAAGCCAGTGGAGAAATCTAACAAATCCACCCTGAAATATGAATTCCAAGGAATTATCCCTCCAGTTCCATTAAGTCAACATATGACAACATCACCGATACAAATCTAGGTCACATCAACATGCAATAGTTCTGTGAATGGGTGAAAACTGAAGGCAAAACCATTTTCTCATATAGACTTTACCATAGTGGCCTACCCCAAACAACAGCTTTCCTTGTCTTGGTGCAATGTTCGAATTGGTTATTTCTTGTGCGGAGCATTATGACCCTGAGAGACAAGGAATTTTTAAAGATAATCACGAGCCTTTCCTCTTAATCACACCAGAACACATTGAGGAATTGCTCGGCATACCTGACTTTCCCGAGAATGCGGATATCACTCGCCAATCAACACAAGAATTCTAGGATGAAGAACCCCTGAGATGGAGCAAGATGGTTAACAACAACTAGTTAGTAACCAAGAGACCTCGAATTGATAGGATTCCCAAAGAACTATACCGCATTGAGTTCGTGGAAGAAATCGGAGACATGATCACTCTCCTAAGTCGAGTTTTTGGTCTACCTTCTACTAGGATTTTCCACCCATGGATGTACCAGTTTATCTGTATCATCCTAGCCAAGAAAGATTTTGTGGATTGGGCCACCATCATCAGTAACACCCTTCATAAACAATTGATAGAAGTTAAGATGACTGGATGCTTCTACATGACTTCATATCTGACCTATGTAGTAACACGAAGAAAGCTATTTTTGGGACTTGAAATGAGAGGAGTCATGGGACCGTCGAACAGTGTTTTTCATTATTACCCTCAACTCAGTTTCAAAAATAGTTCTCACCATTTTAGAAGATTCAACGATGCATTCACCTTCCGCGTGATCCAACTCCGAATTAGAATATCGAGGAAAGGTTTTCTAAAGAAGCCATGAGTGTCATTTCCCAATGGGGAACCGGTGTATTCAATTTTCATCTTTTTCCTACATTCGCGTGAGTGGCTTTGTTGGGACCCCATGGAAACTTCCTAAGTAAACGTCAAATGATGATGGGCATTAATGGAGCTGGCACGACAATTATTCCAAGTTCATTGCCTTCTTAGTGACAAGCACCATTCAGGAATTCATTTCCCAATTCAAATCGGGGAATACCAATGTCCAAATCTTTTCAGTGCACAACTCGTGGAAAAAGAGTTCTCTCTCATAACCATCCATCCATATGTGAAGAGAGCCCAATTTGATATTAATGGATATATGCAAAAGATTTTGGGACCGAAGTACCAACATAATCCTACCATGGAATATTTCTGGGCTGCTTGTTCGAATGAACATGAGGTAAGAAGATGGGAGTACTCTCGCCTAACACTTTCTCAGATCAAGGCTTTCCGCATCAAGAGTCCTCCCGATTCATTCATAGATGATGATGAGGATGTCATTGATCCCTCATATGATGTCGTTGCCTTTACCCCATTGCCTCGAATCGACTGGACCAAGAGAGATGAATTTTCTCTTGATGGCAAGAACCAACCAATTATTGAAAGAAGCATATCTTGGTATGACAGAGAACTTACCAAATTGCAATCAATTCCAGATCACGTTTCGGGATCACAAAAATTGCCAATACGAGGGGGTCTCCATTTGACCAAAGTCTCTTCTCGATCAACCTCATTACCATCCAATCATACACAATAGGCAAGAAAAGAGTGGTTGCCAAAATCCACTTCGCAAGTAACGTGTCACAAGGAGAGAGATCCAAAGATCCAAACCCCGAAGAAGGAAGAGAGCATGTGTCTAGATTTTCTACCTCAAGTAGAGATTCTTCTACCTAAACAAGCATCCACTCAGGTGCAAATAATTCAAATATCAAACACTTGAGCATTTAGTTCATGAAGGGATTTCCCAAAATCTCCCGAATAATCAGGAAGTGGATATTGAGGTTGTGTCTCCTCAAATCGAGGTCGTAGATAGGATTCAAGAAGGATCTCATGATGTCGGAAATAATGAGAATATTGATTCGAGCTCCAGGATTTTGTATGCTGAAATAGTGAATGATACTCCTTCTTGGGTTGATTCCGAAGTGAAGAAAAGGAAGAGAGTTTTCAAGCCAATTAACATTGATTTTGATGCCCTTTTCAAAATTTCGAATGATGCCATTCCTAAGAAGCCTAAGGTGCTTTCTCGAATAATGGTGGATAATGATGGAAACAAATTTGCAAACCTTGCCATTCCACAAGTGGATAAAGAGCGCGATGCTATGACGCTGCCGACTATGAAGTTTCCAGATTGGGACTTGGAAGATCTACATTAGAAAGTGACATGGCGATGGCTCGAGATTCAATTGATATCGTGCTAAAAAGACTTGAGAAATACAAGTCTCAAAACTCTCGGCTCAAGGCTGAAAAGAATCAATTGGTGGAATATGTTCAACATTTGATAAATCCCATATCATCCACCTTCCCAGTACCTGATGTAGTGGCTGCCCAGATGAAGATACTCTCAATTTGTCAAAGGAAATAAACACATTGGGCCATGTCACTAAAACTTGGCTTTCAGAGATTCTCGTTTTAGGCCAGGGGATGATCAAGACCGCGGTTAAGCTTCATGAAGATGTCAGTGTGTATCTTGATCCAATTCTTTCTTTCAAAGAAACTTTTGTTTCTGCTATATCAAATTTGGATGAGATATTACCCAGTTTACAGGAGATGACAAGTATGGAATCTTCAGTTTTAGCTATTGAAGGAATTCTCGAATTTGAACATCAAGGGACACATTTTCTTTGGTGTCTGCATCTCAAATCAAGAAAAATGCTTCTCGAGGATTCTATGATCCATTATGAAAGCATGTGCAATGAAGCCTTCACTTCACTCTCCTTGATTCAGGAATTCATGGCTGAGATTCCTTGTAACCTCGTAAATGAGCATAATCAAAGGTGTTCATCGGAGCAAGTGGAAGAACAATTTTCACAATTGTTTAAAGACATGTACACTCCCACCAACAATTTCTCATCAGTTTCCATGGAGCGGTGCATCAAATTGAAAAACTTATTTGAGAATGCTCAATCAAAATTTTTTAATTTAATTGATATGCCAAGTAGAATTCTTGAATTGCAGGTATTTTGTGAGGCTATTCTTCAACCAAGTGAACCTACAGAAGAAGAAAAGATGTTTGAAACTTTGGGAAGGTTTAGATCCTTTCAACTAGCAAAAGCGGTAGATCCTAATTTCATCGGCGGTGCAGGGAGTTGATTTTCTTGGTATCTAACGAAGTGGGAGAGTCCATTTCTCATACGCTTGAGATAGGCAAACCCCATTTCAATGGATAAGGCATTGGTTATTATTGTATATTTTAAAAGGTGTTGTTATTTGTTTTCAAGAAACAATGGATATTTTAAGTAATTTCTATTTTTGGGTTGTCTTTAATAAAGTTGTTGAAAAAGTCAAAGGTCACTTAAGTGCCTTATTTAATGATCATGTAAAACCCTAACTACTTTGTAACCAACTTTTGGGTTATAAAAGGAAGTGAGGGGCTCATTTGTAAAGGGTGACTTTGAGAGAGGAGAAGAAAATACTTTTGTGTAAGCTTTATTTCAAGAAGAAACTTTGTGTTCTTTTGTGAAAAACATTTTAGAGTTAATGAAATACGAACTTTGTGTCTCATTCATTGTCTATTGTAACATTTGATGTTCTTATGTTCATTAGATGTTAGGTGTTTTTCATCTTGCATGGAAATATTATCTTTGATCTTATTTTCAACATTATTAATCAGTTGTTCTAGTTCACAGTGATCAAGCTCTGATTATCTACTTGCTCATATGTGTTCCCTTTACACGTTCTTGTTTGGCTAACTCAAACTCCGTTTTATTTGTGTTAGTTATTCATCTTTCATCTTCATGCAATATTAGGCTCTGTTTTTACCTAACTCTTGCATGTTCTTTCAATTCATTCCATTTCACTCCTTTCCTTCATTCCATTCCATCTCCTTTATTCACTTTTCTTTCCATTGATGTTCCAAAACACCCCCCACATACAATTTTGAATGTACAGATGTAAATACAATTTTGGTTTTCAATAAAGGCAACCTCACCTTCATTGAGGAGGGACTTTGTTCCCACACTGTTGCATGTCATTTGCATGCGTGAAAATCCATATGCTAACAAAGCAGTTGAAATAGTCTTTGTCAAGATGGCCTTAATTTCTCTATTTGTTACTTCAACTTGGCCATTGGATTGTGGATGATAAGGTGTGGACTTCATGTGCCTGATTTCATATTCTGTAGCTAAATCAACAATAACTTCAGTAGTGAAGTGGGTACCTTGATCTATGACAATCTCTCTTGGCACTCCATATCTTGTAAAGATATGGTCATATAGGAATTTTGCAACTCTTTCACTCTTTTGATTTGGTAATGCCTTCACTTGTCCATTTGGTGAGGTAGTCTGTGCATACCATGATGTATTTTTTTGTTGAGACTTAGGATCAATGGGGCCAATAAATTCTAATTCCCATTTATCAAATGGTTGCAATACTATCTGAGGCTGCAATGGAATTTCATCTGACTTGGTAGGCCTTCCCATTCTTTGGCATTTATCACATCTTCTTGCATACAATGTTGCATCCTTGTGCAATATAGGCCAATAATACCTTTTGTGATGTTATTTTTGTTGTGAAGTGTCCTCCACATGGTTCACTATGGCAGGCTTTGAGGACATCATAAATTTTCTCATCATCTCATAACATTATCTTGCCCTGTGTGGAATAGGAAACCGTTATCAAGAGAAATTCACACTTTTCTCTACAATATATTTCTTTTCAAAATATAGATAGTGTGGAGGTGTCTTACCTAAAACCAAATAGTTGGCTATATCAACATACTAGGGTGTCTTGGTGGAAATGGAAAACAAGTGCTCATCTGGGAAAGAATCATCCACTACTACCTCTTCATTATTGTTTTCCATTCTTGAGAGAAAATATGCTACAACATTGTCTTTCCTAGGCTTATCAACAATTGTTACATCAAACTCTTGTAAGAGCAAGCAACCATCTGATTATCCTGTTACTTACTACTGGTTTGTTGATCAAATATTTGATGGCAACATGATCTGTATGAATAAAAACTAGATATCTCATGATATAGTGCCTAAATTTGTTGATGGCATATACAACGACTAAGAATTCCTTCTCAATGACCGTGTAGTTAAGCTCAACATGCTATAGGTTTTTACTCACATAATAGATGGCATAATTGATTATCTCATCCTTTTGTCCTAGAACAACTCCAATTGCGTGATCTCGAAACATTTGTATGTATATGAAATGGAAAATTCAGTCTGACCCTCTCAGCATGGGTGTAGAGGTCAAAATTTGTTTCAATGTTTGAAACACAACTTCACATTTTTTTGTCCATACAAATGCAACATCCTTCCCTAATAAACCAAACAATGGTGCTGCAATTTTGCTAAAATCTTGGATGAATCTTGATAATACCCAGCATGGCCCAAGAAGCTCCTTACATCCTTCTGCTTTTTGGGTGTTGGAAAATTTATAATTACTGATATTTTTGTTGGGTCTACCTAGATTCCAGCAGATAATATGTAATGACCTAATACTATCCCTTCAAACATCATCATATAACATTTTTTTCGTTACTTAAGGACAAATTATGCTCCTTGCATCTTTTGAGAACTTTGTCTAAGTTTTTCATTGCTTCATCAAAAGTGCTACCATGGATCAGAATTCATCCATGTACACCTCCATGCAGTCATTGGTTAAATATGAGAAGATACTAAGTAATCTTGTAAGAGAAGCAACCATCTAATTATCCCGCTACTTACTATTGGTTTATTAATCAAATATTTGATGGCAACATGATCTCGTATGAATAAAAACTAAATATCCCGCGTGATATAGTGCCTAAATTTTTTGATGTCATATACAACAACTAAGAATTCCTTCTCGTTACCATGTAGTTAAGCTCAACATGTTATAGGTTTTTACTCACCTAATAAATGGTATAATTTTTTATCCCGTCCTTCTGTCCTAGAACAACTCCAATTGTGTGATCTGAAAAATTTGTATTTATATGAAATGGGAAATTTCAGTCTAACCCTCTCAGCATGGGTGTAGAGGTCAACATTTGTTTCAATGTTTGAAACACAACTTCACATTTTCTTGTCCATACAAATGCAACATCCTTCCCTAATAAACCAAACAATGTTGCTGCAATTTTGCTAAAATCTGGATGAATCTTTGGCAATCCCCAACATGGCTCAAGAAGATCCTTACATCCTTACACTTTTTGGTGTTGGAAAATTTATAATTACTGATATTTTTGTTGGGTCTACCTAGATTCCAGTATATAATAGGTAATCTTGACATAATACTATCCCTTCAAACATCATCATATAACATTTTTTGTTGCTTAATGACAGATTATGCTTCTTGTATCTTTTGAGAACTATGTCTAAGTTCTTCATTGCTTTATCAAAAGTGTTGTCATGGACTATAAAATCATCCATGTACACCTCCATGCAATCATTGGTTAAATATGAGAAGATACTAAGTAATACCTCTCGAAATGCAAAGCAGTGCATTACATGAGACCAAATTATATAAATGTTCCCCATGGGCATGTAAATGTTGTTTTGTCCTTATCAATGTATTTGATTATAGCCACTATAACCATCTAGAAAATAGAAATACTTTTGCCAACAAGAGTGTCAAGTACCTGATCAATAAAAGGAAGTGGAAAATGATCTTTCTTTTTGTTGCATTCAGCTCCCTATAATCCACGCAAATCCTCTATTTGCCATTCTTTTTGGTACAATAATGAGGGGTGACACCCATTGACTATCTGAAATTGGATATATGAATCCAACGTCCAATAGTTTCTTTAATTCCTCCTTCACTATGTCCCTTATTGTTGGGTTCATTCTCCTTTATGGCTGACTTATTGGCTTATATCCATCCTTAATGTATATCTTATGAGTACAGAGTTTAGGATGGATTCCATGCATGTCTCCATAATCCCATGCAAATGTTGTCTTGTGCTTTTTGAGAAGTGCAACTAACAACTTCTCTGCTGCATGCTTAATGTTTTGTTCACATTGAGTGGCTTGCTAAGTGTGATATCTACTTACTTGGAAAGATCAGTCATGGAGCATATGTTACTACTTACAGAGTTCAAGATACAATCATGTGGAAGAAGTGGTGTAGGATGCAATTCTTACCTGGAACATTCTTAGTACTCTGCTGAGGCAAGATTTGATTTTCAAGGCATCTTATGCATTGTAACTTGCCATCTTCTTCTTCACTCTTGCCATAATTGTTCTGCAAAACATTTTGAAAGAACAACATCCTCCTCTTGTCCTTCTATTATGCATGACTTCTCCAGCATCATGAGTTGTTGAACTAAACTCGGTCTTCTTCTAGTTCCTCCACCCAAACAATTTGGTATTCTTCATTAAATGGTTGTGTAGGGGTAGAGCATAATATTTTTAGTACCAATTCCATTAGAGATGATCATATTTCCTAATTTGCATCCAATGAATGCATCAACGGTTGCTAACCATGGTCTTGCTAGGATAATAGGATATCCTCCTAAGCTTGCTTTTGGTTGCAGAACAATGAAGTCACTAGGGTACTCCCAGGAGTCTACCACTACTACCAAAACTCTTTCAAGATTTACTGTGGATCTATCTGCAAGTTGCAAGACTGTGGATTTTGGTCTTAATCCTTCCAATTTCAAATCATCCATGATTTTTTTTATCACATTTATTGTTGCTCCCAGATCAATCAAAGTGTGTTTTTTATCATTGTACCATTGATTGTGACATTCACTAGAGGGCTTCCTAGATCAATATACTTGGGAAAACTGAGTTCCTAAGCATAATATCGTTAATTTCCCAATGACCTGTATAATAGATGGGTCTTTCCTTTTCCTTCCTGGCTTCTTAATGCATAGGTCCTTAACTAGCTTATTATAGATAGGAATGTCCTTAATAGCTTGTATTAATGGTATCTTGACACAAATGTCCTTAAGCTGATTGACAAATTTAGAATCAGATTTTGATATGAGGTCAGTATTTTCTCTTGTAATCTTTCAAGAAATGGTGGTTCATTGTCATGTGTTTTATGCTTGCTAAAGTTCTGAGTAGGTTGTTGTGGATCAGCCTGCAAAGCATCTTTTGTCCTTGTTATGGGTCATCATGCAAAGCAACTTTGGTTCCTTTGTAATTTTGGTAATGGTTGGTTCAGCTGGTGAAGGAAGTTCTCTTCTTGAGCAAAGATGGATGTTTTTGATGTCAACATAATAAGTAGGGTATTGAGTTGATTCAGTGGAATAAGCTAGCTGAGTAGCATTATTGTTAGGATTAGGCATTGATTGAAGGTAGTTGTGTAGCTTTTGGTTGAGATCTTGATTGGGGATTAGGCATCAGAGATTCTTGTTGTTGTTGATAAGGAGGATGTTGATAATTTTTTGGTAATTAGGAGGTGGGTTATTCCACTGTTGTCCCCTCCATGGTTGTTTCCATGATTAGGGAGGTTGTTTCCATTATTGTTGTGGTTGGCCTTGGTATGGAGGTTGCCATTGTTATTGGTACTGGTTAGGATATGGGGCCCATCCTTGAGGGTTAGCCCAAGGTGGGGGCTGCATATATGAATTATTAGACTAATTTTGAAATGAATGCATAGGGTCTTGTGTCATACCTCCTTGCCTTGGTGGCCATGGTTTCCTTTGAGCAACATAGAAAACTTTCCCATCTTCTATTTCCAACATTTTGAAATCAAGTGAAGCCTCTCTTTTCTTTGCGATGTTGGCTAATTCTCTACATCTACAGTCTAATTTCTTCCTTCTACATGAATGGAAGTACTCTGTGAGTGCTGCTTCTACATCTTCTTTCTTCTTTTTGGCATGTAGAGCATCCAATTGATTAGCCATGTCATTGACAATCTCTTGCTTCATATTTTTGAACATGCTAACAATCTCAAACTTAGATATGTCCCCCATTATTTTGGTAGATACTCCACCTCTTGATCTTACATTCCTTACTCTCTTCATGGTAGCTCTTGAATAGTTCTTACAGCATCACAAATATCTTCAAAGCTAGCCTTGGAAATGTCTCTTGCTCCTATCAAGTCCAGAGCATCCATGTCTTCATCATTGAGCCCCTTCAAAAAGAGTAATTTGAGGGAGTCAAGTGGTATATCAGTGGTATGTTTTGACTTCTGAACACATAACAAAAACCGTTCATCCTCTTTTTGTTTCATTCTATAGATTTCATCACCTCCTCTCTGTTACTTGGTTTGCAATAGTCTTGATACTTATTGAGGAATTTCTCCTTCATTTGTGCCCATGTAGTAACAAAATTCCTTCCCAATCCCATGAACCACCTTAAAGAAACATCTTTGAGTGTTGCAAGAAACAATTTCAACTTATGTGCATCAGTGGTATAATCATAGCTCCTACACAAAACATCAAACTCAAAGAGAAAGGTGTCTGGATCTTCTGACATAGCTCCATGGAAATTTGGCAAGGTTGATGGAGAAATATTCTTCATCCCAGTAGTTGCATTGTTGTCAATGATGGGGAACTCGAAAGTGGTTGCCCCATTTTGAGCATTCTAATCTACTTCTTTTGTCATTCCTAGTTGCTCAAGAGTAGCTACAAAACTGTCACTTGGAGGATTGTCTTCAAAAAGTAAACCGAGTACAAAGGTTTCTTCTTCAGAATCTTCAGAGGTAAATGAAGAGATTTTGCTACTTTTGGATTAGGTAAAAATATACCATGGGCATCCCTTGGACGGTGCATGCATCAACTACTCAACTCATTCAATAATAATTAGTTGGGGGGTTTAATTTGAGGTAAGTTCCTAAAACCTAGATTGCTTCTAAAAATGAAAACCCTCTTCAACGAACTTATAACTTGGCATGGTCCCCGAAAATGACACCAAAAATGGTGGTGCAAATTAACTTGCAATAATTAGTATGTTGTTCACTAATCCATAATCATTTATTCATCAAACCTAGGTACATATACTTTCAACACTTCTAGTGTTATATACACAGTTACAAGTGTTCAAGAGATACAACTAAAGGATTTTTGTCACAATTACTAGAATACACAATGCTGAAACTAAACTAGGTTGAGATAAAAATAGATACTACAACTACTGTTTTTTGAATAAATAGGTAAAAATGACTCATAAGTAAAGAAATTATTTTTACAATTCTAATCTACTCATGCACGTAACTTAAAACAAGGAAAAAGGAAAGGAGTTTAGAAACCACAAGTGGGATCTCGCTTGGGTGCTATCACTTCCTAAGGCTTGTTTCTAGAAACAGAATGATAGAACAAAAAATTTTATTCACTAGGATGAAGATTACAGAATACAACTTACAACAATTTCCTTACTATCGATTCCTCTCTACTACAATCTTATCATTCTCTTTATATTCAACAAAGACATGAAGAGACTCTTTCAACTAGTAGTTACATTTTGATTGAGTACCAGATCATTCCCAAGAAATCCATAGATTCTTATGCATGCAATCATAACTAAAAAAAGTGTTCTAATACATCAACATAACTAATTGTTCATTCAAATAACCAATTGTGAAATTAAATCAACTAGTTCCAAGTTATAGTTGCAGAGAATAATTAGGCATTGGCGTGAGATCCACTCTTGTTGTCATAACTACTTATTTACTAGCAGGTGCAAACTCAGGTGAAGCATTCTTGTTGATCATGTTTCCCATAATCACAACTTTGTATATGTGTGTGTTTTCCTTTGGCTGCAGGTGCCTTGCTACGAGATGAGTCCCAGTTGTTGTATGCTAGTTGTTGCAGACGATTCCTCCTTGCTTTGTGACAGAGTTTCTTCGGCTGCATGTTAGTGACAATACATAACAACTTCTTGCAACAAGTACAACATTCAGATAAAGCACTTAATAATCATTCATTGCATCAAAGATATTAAAATGCACATTCAAAATCCATGAAATAAAGTAACTTAGTAATAATTATACTAATTAATATATAAGTTCCATAAACTTAAGTTCAGGTGGGAATGTATGACATGATGACCAAAATAAAAAGTGCAAGGGTATACAAACATGACAAACTATAGCAGATGAGAAAATTAAAATAGTATTAAAAGGGTCTCATCAATACTAAATCAATGTGTTGAGTTCATTAAAAATAATATAGTTATAACTAGATGTATGCCATTCAACGACCTTATATCTAAGTAGTTTGGAAAAACACATGCAGTTACTATTCCCAGTCATAGTAAATCTGCATGTAGGTCTTCTATTTCTCATGTTACTCCTAGTACGACACTCCCTCCTAGTGCATCAATGCACGAGTCTTCAAGTTATCATGTTAATCCTAATAAGTCACTCACTCCAAGTATATCTATGCATATAAGTAGTCATGTTCACATGCTACTTTTAATAGGTCATACTCTTCTCAACCTTTCTCCTAAATCATCTAGGTCTCATACTAGTTCTCGTAGGTCACTTTCTCCTAGGTCTCTAACTAGATCACTATATATACATACCGATCCTCATGGGTATTCCACCATAGATCATACATGACACATACTATAGTTTCTACACGCTATACATGAATATCTTTTTTTCTTCTCACACTTGTGGGGCCCAAGTCTCCTTCACATTCTGGATCTGATGTGCCTCCTTCGAGGTTGTTGTTGGATAGATCTTGTGATTCTCCATTTCCTATACAGAGATATTTTTAGAACAATTAAAAAACATTCAAATAATCACATAATATAAAAGCATTCACATATTTGTAAAACTTAAAAAATTAGGACATATTTGTGGTTTGATTGGATAGCTTATTACTTTATACATTTTGTTTTTATGGATAGAATATCTCTTCAATATACTCTTTACACACATGCATTCATGAGGTATCTTGATTTTGATGCAAGACATACATATATTGCTACATAACAATGGATGTCATCTTAGTCCCTTATCATTGACACTAATCTTTAGGGGTATCTACCACACTATTTGGGTGTTTTTTTTTCCATTAAAATTACTATGCATTTACTTGTCATGCTTGATTAAATATATTGTGTACATGTTGTCTTTTGAGCTGATAAGACTAACACACGTGTCTTATGCAACTCTAACCTATCTTGTTATCTATACTTTTAATATCACTATTTAGTATACTTGTTTGATACATTGCTTTCACTAGTTTCTTATATGGGTTTCTTAATTCTTGAATACCTAATTGTTTAGCTACTTGCTTATGATTTCCTACTTTCTTGCTTACTATATAATGATTCCATGCCTTGATTGTCTTGTGTTACAATGGGTGTCCCATGTTTGTGTCTCTATGCATATCTTGCATGTATACAACCACTTCTTTATTTTTGGCCTACAATTTCTTCTATTTACAGTTGTCTTGTAGCACCATGGGTGTCCCATGTTTGTGGTTGTACGCCTTCATATGACTATGTTTCAATTTTATTTCTAATTTTATATTTCAAATTTATATCTTCATTGTTTTTTCTACTTTAATACACATGTACTATTGCTACTTTTGCTTGGTTATATGTTACATATTGTTTTTTCTATGTGCCATGGTATATAATGTGTGTAACCCTTTTTTTAAGGTACACATTACCCATGATGGCCACCATTATATCCTTATATGCAATCATATGGAGATTATAAGACTTATCACACATGGGTACACATTTTCTTTTGAGTTGTGCACTCAAATACTTTATCACATGTGCCTCAAAATAGGGGGCATTCATTGAGATATATTATACAACTACAAGAAGATTACATGACACCGAAAAATATTTTTACATGGTACAAATCCTCAAAATAGGTGTACATACTAAAAAGTGGAAGAATTAAATATATGTCAAAATTGTACACCTCATTGAAGACCGTAGTACAATCCTAACCACATTATATGTTCTCAGACAAAGGAAAAATATTTAAAATTTCTAACATTCTCATATTCTATAAGCTATTTATAGACTTCTTATACAAGTTTAGACATAGATTAATCAATTCAAAGCACTTTACATGGGATATATGTTTGGCATTCCTTCTTTTTTACACTATTTAGGTATTGGTGTAGGACATTATCCTTCTCCTCTATTTTATTCTAGAATTTATACACTCAATATTAGTTGTATAAAGCATAGCGAGGGAATGGTATATACATTTATTTTCGGTTATGTGGTTTATTTACAAAATTGGACCTAATTCCATCTACAACCGCGTGGTCCATGGGGTTATGGAAAATATTTCAATGGCTAAGTTCTTCATAGGTAGTCCTCCCCCTCTTCTTAAAATTTTAAAAGGAAGATATAAGGGTTAGTAAAACTTCATATACGTGGTCTTCTCTCTTAATGGGGTTCTTCAATTTCTCTCTCTCCTTTCAGATGGTGGGTTATATGTGCTCAACACTCTAGTTTCTCTTTGGCACAATTGGGGACTAATTACCCCCAATCCTTCGGCATCTCAACAACAATTCCAAATCTCCAAAATAACAAAAGAACATGAACTCTTCCCTCTACAAAATGAAAAAGTGTATTCCTTTCATGTTTTGCATCTCCTTTACTTTACTTTATGAAAGTTCAATATAACAAAATTCATAAGCATTATTTGTAATTTGAGTTACAATTTAGTTTTTCTTATAAACATTGACTTTGCTATGTATTGTAGGTTTCACCATGGAACGTGCCAACACCAATGCATCAAAAAGAAAATATCGAGCAAAGATAAAGTGTGTGTATACACTTATGTACATGTTTTTCCTTTTAAGCATGCAATATTCAATTACACAATTAAAGGGGGGAAATGTAGCCACTTAAATTTGGTAACTTATCCTTTAGAAACGATAAATTTGACTAATCTTCTTTGCTACTTGACAAATACTCATATTCTAAGTCCAATCAATACATCTTTCTAACTCTTTCTTGACTTGCACATCTCCACACTTTGCTCTATTGCAAACTTAAGAAATATTAATTAATCAAAACTGTAAATCATCTATGTGCATCATTTGAGAACTTTCTGTTCTATATCATATATAACATGTCCAAGACTGTATAGTTTATTAGGGATAAGTTGTACAACCCTGACTGGCTTGTACAATCATGAAATTTATAGCCTTCCTAATTTGATTTCAATTTTAATATCCTTAGTGCATCATTCCATATTCCTAGGGTTGGTCTTATTATAACATTTCACCTACGAAAGGCTATATAGATAAGTCAATATCAATTTATTTCACACCTAACACTCTTACAAGCTACTATTGTAAATATCACTCCAAAAGTACTTAAGGCTTTCCTAAATATCCCTAAATTAGTTTTCACATCATTTAGAGTAGCCACTAATACAATTTTAAAGTACGTAACTAGGTAAAAGATTCTAGCTTCCTCCATTTCTAAGCATGTAAAAGTCCTAGAGTTGTGTCTTACTAAGAACACAATCACTCCAAGCGTCATTAAAGGGTTTTGAGGGACAAATGGATTAGTATAATAGCTAAGGCACGCCACATCACACTACTACCATATTGGGTACATTCTCTAATCTATAATTATCCCACTATCTTTGTATCAAGAGACACAAGGACACACACACATATGGAGATAAATTAGATCACACTGACACTTGCACAAGCACCTACGAGAACTACATGAGGCTTGTTCTCACTCAAGGGAATGTAATGCAACACTTGGATTAGTTCGACAATGCTTAACTACCAAGGGTACTCAAACCTCACAACACACATGATTTCTCTTTTTGTTATCAAATTATTTGATGAATGGTATTGCATGTATCTAGGGTTTTTACTTTGTTGTAGGTCATTACAGTTATTAGAGTAGGAGCGACATATAACTAGACACATTTCTAGGCTTGCAAAGTACATAGAAAGTTATAAAAGCTCACTGTGAAGGGTCCAAGGCAATAGAACCATTCCTAACCGAGTGATATGGTCCTACACCAGCTCATTTTCTAGTTACAATATCAATAATAATCATTTTTAGTCTATGATTACCTTGTTCCACTTGTTTGCA
Organism: Taxus wallichiana var. yunnanensis; assembly: GCA_018340775.1. Classification (NCBI taxonomy): domain Eukaryota; kingdom Viridiplantae; phylum Streptophyta; class Pinopsida; order Cupressales; family Taxaceae; genus Taxus; species Taxus wallichiana. The sequence continues at coordinate 314,771,865 of CM031238.1, forward strand.
CATCCAAATATCCTTTGTTCTATCTTATACAGTTAATTCTTCATCTCCTCTTGTGTATTTTAGGTATCAATCTATAGGTTTATCATTATTTCAAGTATTAATGTGTTGTTTTGATTATGCATGGTTAATTGTGAATAAATTGGATCCGAATAGCCTCTTATAACGAACCCTTGTATCCTATGTAGTGTTGTATACTTTCCATAAGATAACTTAATTAGGGTGTAAACAAAGTGAAACAAATATTATCATACGTATAAGCTTAATTAAAAACTTGTAAGAAAATCAAAGTAATAACAATAAATTAAAATAAAATTTTAAATTGAACTCATAAATAGGTAAAAGAAGTATGGTTTTTTATATATACAAAGAATTAATAAAAAGATTATTAGTTTTTGTGGGATTTGTAATATTGTATATGTATGTCATTTAAAGATGATAACCATGAGTAATCACTAATATAGTTGCATTGTTTCCACACATATTATTTGTGTGATCAGTGGATTTGTTTGCCTTATTATTAACGAGTGGGCCCCCTTTGTATGTTTAATTCAGAGTGAGCTTCTATAACTTTCTATGTACTTCATAAGCCTAGAAATGAAGGGTCCAAGAGTGTAGAACCATTCCTAACAGAGTGATATGGTCCTACACCAACTCGGGCTTCTAGTTTCAATATCAACAATATTGATCATTTGTAGTCTATGATTACCTTATTCCACTTATTTGCACACATCCAGATATCCTCTGTTCTAGCTTGTATAATTAATTCTTTATCTCCTCTTGTGTATTTGAGGTATCAATCTATATGTTTATCATTGTTTCAAGTATTAATGTAATATTTTGATTATGCATGGTTAATTGTGAATAATTTGGATCAGAATAGCCTCCTATAACAAACCCTTGCATCCTATATATTGTTGTATACTTTTCATAAGATAACTTAATTAGGGTGTAAACAAAGTGAAACAAAGAATATCAAACATATAAGCTTAAATAAAAACACGGAAGAGAATCAAGTAACAAAAAAATCAAATTGAATTCATAAATAGGTAAATGAAGTATATATTTTTATTTGATATACACAAAATTAATAAAGAGATTATTATTTTTTGTGGGATTTTTAATAGTGTATATGTATGTCATTTAAAGATGATCACTAGGAGTAATCACTAATATATTTGCATTGTTTTCACACATTATTTGTGTGATGAGTGAGTTTTTTTGCATTATTATTAAAGAGTGGGCTCCTTAGTATTGATTTCACATATATCATGATAAGTGAGTTCATTTTCCTTATTATTAATGAGTGGGTCCCCTTTGTATGTTTAAGTCATTTAAACATGATCACCATGCATAATTACTTTATATATATATATATATATATATATATATATATATATATATATATATATATATATATATATATATATATATATATATATTTGGATGCTAAGTGACTTCTTTGTGATTGCTAAGTGGGTCCCCTTGCACTATGATTCTTTAGTGGGTCTCAAAAGCATGTTAAGTGAGCCTGTCTTTTTGTAATTATTAAGTAGGTCCCCTAACCTTGTAATTATTAAATGAATTTTTATGGGTTAAGTATGTCTCTTTACCTTGTGATTATTAAGTAGGTCCTCTTACTTTGTAATTATTACCAAAAATATATAAATAAATAATGATATTATATAAATGATTGAGTAGGAGTTATCTTTAAATGACTTAAACACGCCAACTTAAATTTCCAAAATAAAACTTTAATAAAAACCTTCAACTTAAATAATAAAGAAAGTATAAATATAACACTTAACCCTACTAAGATGTGGTTAAATTGTTAATAATTTGACATTGAATTAATATGAAAATCCTATTTGCGTTAAGAGCTTTGATACATAATATTGATTATAGTGAGATTGATGAATGAACAGACTGACATAATTGGATAAAACCCATATTTTAATTCTTTACAAAGCACATTACGAGTCACGACAACTGACATATATAATTATATACAATGAATGTAACAAAAGATGACTTTCCCTCCATTAATGGATTACTACTTGCACTTATTTTCTAGAAATCAATAGCTCCAACCTCCCCGACCACTCTATTGCAATCATCTACATGCTTTTGAATTCCTCCAGCTTGTTTAAGGAATCCTCCTCGTCGAATTTGAATTTGTTCCATTTCAAACACCAAAGCACGATGATTTCCATGTCTCTCCCCAAATTCACTACTAGTAATGATTCTTCCAAATTCTCCCCACCAAAACCCTCGTGGTCGCTATGTTTTTACAGTCAAGTACGTCCCCACATTCATATGTTCCACCAAAACCTAGTTACGTGCACAACTTGTTACGGATTTGAGTAGCTGATCTATTTCATATAAATCTTGTAATAACGGCTCATCATACAACAACATGCTTAATCTCTTCACATGACCGCCCGCTACAAAACAATTTTTCATTAACCCTTTGGAAATTGAAATAGTTAAGCTTTCCATCTACCCTTTGTTGAACCCCTGTTGCATTGGTTGGTGTTGCCATTGATATCACATGACATTGATGGAAAATGAGGAGTGAAATTTCATGTAGGTTGGTGCCTTGTCAATGGTGTTTAGTGGTCTCAAGATGGTTTATTGATCATTCAAGATGGTTTTAGGGTGCTGCAGACTTGGTCAAAGTGTCATTGGTGCCGTGGAGAGGTATGGAAATAGTTTGTGTTCTTGGATAAGGTGTCCTACAAATCAAAAATTATGTTTCTAGCATGTACAAGAGCTTCTAGAGTGAGCATCAAGTCAGATGTTGGAAGTCACAGTTGGAACTAGCTCGTTTAGGCCTATTTCTAGAGTCTAATGAGGTGTATGGGCACAAATAAGGTCATGAAAAGATTATGTAAGCATGGTAGGAGCCTAGTTACACTTCCTAAAGCATGTAGGAGCATCTACAAGGCTTAATTTAGCTTCTGGAGGCAAAATTCAAGTTTTCACTAAAACCTGTCTCGGGGAACTAGCAGTGAATTCATGGACAAATGAGATTTTTCTTGATTATACAAGCTCATATATGAGAAAAAACTATGGAGAATGTAGAGGGATGTGTTTTGGTGCTCTGGGTCAAGTTTCATCAAATTTTGAAGATAATTGTGCAAGTTATTCAAGTTTTTCCAAATCCAGTTTCTTGAAAAAGGAAAACTAAGCACCTTGTCTTCTTAGCATCCAAAAAAATTATCAAGCCTCCTTCAGATAAATTATACAAGTAATTTTTTAATATCACTCCAAGCCTGAAATTTTGCAAAATTTTTGAGGACCAAAGGTGGAAGAACAAGAAAGTTCTCTTTGTTTTTCTAGCACTGTTTTTCTTTCCAAATATCCTTCTTGAATCAATTGACATGAAATGAGGTTATTTTCATCAAATAAATTGTGTAATTTGTTTAAATTTCTCAAGGTTTAATAATTTTCTCTCCAATTCAAAATGATACCTTGTGTGGTCTTCAAGCAGATCTTTTCCGTACAAGTCCAAGACTCCAAATCAACTCTTGCAAGAGGTGTATTTTCAATGGTGTTAGGAAAGGTATAGTCATGGTGAGTGGTTGTGTATAAACCCAATAATGAGATATAAAATTAATCTAATACTCTTCTACAAGTCAAATTTTATTTTATGGAGCTTTTGCATGTTCCTGTGATGAGAGTTGAAGTATAAAACCAATTGCATCTTAACTGTTATGTATAAGGCTTATCAAGCAAGATTGAATTCTAAAGTTGATTTGTCATTTTCTCCTTACAACTCTGCATTGAAGTTGGTGAAGGTAGTGCACATCCTCTATTTGAAGTTTCTCCTCCACAAGATGATCAGGTTAGGTGTAGTGTGGATAACAAGAAACCTTCATTTCAGAACTACCCTGTTGTGCTTCATAAAACAAAGAAAACAGTCTCAAAAATGACTATTTATCATGTCAATTTTGCTCGAGTTTATGGTTGCACTCAGTATGGTAAGGGTAAAAGGTTAATGGCCTATTTAACATGCTCATATGCTTTAATATGGGGATTTATACAAGTAAATTATTCCATTCCTTGAAGATTGAGTTAGTTCATTGAATAGTCATGAAGAACTGAGACTGTATCACTCAATTTTGAGTCTCTCCTTCCATTTATTGAAAATGAATGCTTAGAACTTGGAATAAAATCATCCATTGAAGTGTTCATATATATTTTTGATGTAAAAATGAAATCTAAGAGGTTATAAGCCTTCAAACAGAGAATGAGGGTTTGATTCTTAAAACCCTAAAAGTGTACTGTCTTAAAGAACAAGTCAGTGTAATCTTGTTGGGATGGCATCAGGTATTCTATGGTGTTGGGGAGCTATGAAACTATCATCTTATTTCTTAAAAATTCCTCCACATTCATGGTTGATTGATATTGCATGTACTTCTTTCAAACTATCTAGTATTGCAAGACTGTGTGAGCTAAATTGTTTTGAGGTGTATGCTTTCATGAGAAGAATTGTGCTACTAAGATATCTTGAAGGTTTTGGTTGCTCCAAATATTGTTTCCAAGACGTGAAAACAACTGAATTATTTCCATCTATGCATGAACCAACTATCCATGACTATGTTGAATGTCTTCAAGTCATAACGCATCTTTTCTTTTGTATAAATGTGAAAGTAAGCTAAGTTAATTAATAGAAACTAACACCAAGTAGTCTTAATAACTAAGCCAGTCTAATAAAGCATCATGATAAAGCCATAGAAAAGGAAAAGTTAATCAATTCATCTAATTAACATGAAATGCTAAGCCATCCCTTGATATTTTTGATGGGATTTTTTATTATAGGTACTCCTTTTGTTGAGTTGAACATGACTACGTGCGATCAAAGGATGTTATCTCCATGAAGAGGAAGAGGAAGAGGTATCACCAATATGGCTTGAGTGCCATGTATGGATATTCTCTTACTACTCCTTGCAAGTAGAGGATAGAAGGGGATGTTTTATCACAACGACTTTTAAACTTGAAATGCTCTTATCATTTGTAAAAGGTGTAACACTGGTGCAACTAGTGTAAGATTGAAAGGAAGGTACTAGGTTTTTTGTATAGATTTCCAATTTGGGAGAAGCTTGTAACCTACTGAATGTGGGATAAAGGTAAAGGTGAAAATTAGAAAGGGATAAACATGATTAGAAGAGATTAATTAGTAATTAACAACTCATGGGAGCTAGAGATGATTTAATTAATCAACTAGGATTAATTGATAGACCAAGTTAAATTTATAAAATCCATTTAGAGATGATTTAGAGGGAAATTAGTAGAATTTGAAGGGTTTGAAAGGGAGATATGACCAATAATAAGCTTTATTGATTAAATATGAGATTAAAAGGTTTAATTAATTAATTAAAAGAGGATTATAACTAACGAAGTGTCATTAATTGGCATCCAAGATGGGGGAAGGCTAGTTAATTAATGAAGTATTGTTAATTGACTGAAATGAAGGGGAATCTTGATAATTAGCGGAAAACCACTAATTATAATGAAATGATGGGAAAGAGGATAACTAGTGTAATTTTAGTAGTAAAATTGCATATTCAGATTTAGGTGTCTACATTTGCCCCTCTTTGAGGTGGTGTAGTGTAAGCGATGCCACTTTAAAGATAGTAGACAATTACAAACAATTAAATTTTGAAAGGGTAGAATAAAAATTAGTAGGATGGAGGATGCCCCTCGAGTGTCAATGGGGTGATAGAAGAGGTTGATTGATGCTCGAAAAGAAGAAAGGAAAGATCACAACAAAGGAATAAGACACTACAGCGACTGAGATTCGAACTGAATCAGGTAGACATTTACTGTACTAGGATAGGTCGTAGTGTTTTGGTTGGGGATGATTAACCTCCCATTTGTTCCATATGCCTTGTGACCGCTATCTATTGCAGCTTGATCTATTGGAGAGCGCTCTCGAGAACCTCATCATAAGTTCTTAGTGGGAACTTCTGGACTTCTTCCTTTATCTCTCTGCTGAGAGAATAAAGGAATAAATCGCATGGTTCCATCTAATCCATGTTTGGAGCACTTGTTGAAGAATAGAGGACTCTATGCCATCTTTGGATGAAATGAGCAATAGATTCATTATGTTCTTGTTTAATATGCAATAATTCTTGATTCCTGTTCTCAACAATTTGTTCATGTCAAATGCCTTGATGAACTCTAAAACGAGTTGTTTAAATGAATGTATCGAGGCTTCAGGTATTCTATAATACCAATCGAGGGCGATACCCTCTAAAGTTTTGGGGGATATTTTAGCAACTCCATCCCAAGGGAGTAGTTCTCGAATGGCTGTGGCATAGGCCTTAATATGTGCATTTGGGCCTCCCTCTCCTTTGTACTTGGGTAGATCGGGAAGAGATCTTGGAAGCATGATGCTTTATATAGTGAAGTCTAAAGGTTCTTTCAAATATTCTGAATAAGTTCCTATTGCATAGGTTTCGACCATTGATGGTGCTTGCTGAGGGGGTGGAGGTGGGATGGTTTGTTGATATGGTGTAGCATATGTATTTGCAGGGGCATAAGGAAATCCCTGTGGTTGAGCGAACATGCCGGGAGAAGAGAACATATCTCCCTGTGGTGACTTGGAATACATGTTTAAGTATGGAGGAGCATTGTTCAAAAATGGATTGTTTTGTACTAAACCGGGAGGTATCATATTTTCCACTGGAGCAGCATTAGAGAACGTGGTTCTAGTTGGCATTTGTTGTGAATACTGAGGGGGCATGCCTAATGTGCCTATTCCTATGAGGAGGTCTACTTGGCTAGGATGATGTGGAGGATTGGAATTTCCTGCCTGCATGAATTACAAATTTTGACTTGCTTGAGCAAGTTCCAACCCTCTAACTTTTTCTACTAAAGTTGAGATGACTTCATTTGGTGAAGTCACAGTATTTTGCCTCAGTGGCGGTTGTATATTTTGAGGTTGTATAGGCATATGGTACCCTGCTATGAACTGATCATTACCCTGCCAAGTTCCATCGTGGGCATTTCCCATAGGTGGAGGAATGGAGGTGTTTTCTTGAAAAGAGACCTTGGGTTGTGTTTGTAAACCTCCTATAGGTGGGTACATACTTTGAGAGCGTTGTTCACTCCTGGCATAATGCGCTAAATGTTCCTCATCTAAAAATAGATATGGATATGATTGTCTACTGATTTGTGGTCTAAGCAACACCTGAGGAGATGAACCAGATTCTCCAGTGAGCATCATGTTGTTCGAGCCTGAAGGCTCTGGTTGTTGCGTTTGAGTGAGCTGATCCAACTCCTCTATTTGGAAAGAAGAACTATATCTAGTCCTTTGAGGTGGAGTTTGTGTTGAAAATCGGTTAGTTGAATAGTTGTCACCCCATGCTGAGAGCGAGGGTGATGGTTGTCTATTCAATTGATCGTAGTATGCTTCAAGACCTAGGAGAGGTCTGCCATATGCATCGAATCCTGAAATATTCGGGGTATATGAATACCGCACGAATAATGGGAAGAAGCGAAGATGGATAAAACTAAAAGAAGAGTGTGAAAGTGAAGAAATTGTTCCGTCAATATCAAATTCACTAATCTTGGGGGTGAAGCTGATGTGAAGGCTAATGAGGTAGGTAAGATGAAATAGTTATTTGTTCACGTTGGGTTCACCAATTTTGTACGATGGAAAAGTGACAAGCGAGCATGGGAATCTACAAGTAACTCTTCCTCACACCCGACCTCCCGAGGTCGTGCCGAGACAGCCGGTGGGGATGGAATATACGTGGGGTGCAGACAAACTAGTTAGGCAATCTTATGTCTTCAACATGCACTAATGGAATCTACAAATCTAAGGCAAAGAAGGCCCTCCTAACCTGAACTGGCATGATAGATCATTCGGTGAGGATGACTGCTCGAAGGCTCCAATCAATATCGAGCTCTGGCGTGATCCGATCTATAGGTTGTGGAATACATGGAAAATGACCTGTGGGTGCTTCGTAGATATCCCCGACAGGGTCATGAAAAATGGATGATGGATATATGGTGGATTCTCTGAGGCTCTAGGTCCCGTGATTGTTATACAAAAGATAATACAAACTTTAATGAAACAAAATAAACTAATTATGCAAGGTATATCTACAACATATATAAATCCTTCTATTTTTGTATTTTTGACGAACCTTTTAATAGAATTAAGATAACAACTATTCTAATATATCTAGAAAATGACAACTAACCTAATAACTAAATTAAAACAAACAAAGTAGCTAAGTATAGCTACCTGTCTATGTAATTGTGAATCTATTCTAAATAACCAAATAACTGATCTAATTTAATTGAAAGACTCTCGATCCTACCTCAGAAGTGAGGAATGAATCATAGTTTCTCAGAAACTATCAATCCCCACAGCTTCCCGGCAATATCGAAAGCGAGATTAACTGAAATGAAATGATTCACTACTCTATTTGATATGTTTTAACTAGAAATTTGATAGCTTGAACCTGGATTTTGTAGAAGCAAAGCTGGAAAATCCAAAGAGTGCGTGACCTTGTCCCCTTAGTGTGATCTCCTCATTCCTTCGTGCTCACGTGAATCCAAAAAAGCATGTAATGCTAGCATCAACAAAAGTAGGTATTGGAACAATGGCAGCTTTGGATGTAGACTGAATATAATGCAAGTAGGAGAGGGATAGCACAAGAGAACAGAGCTTGGCTTATGCAATTCCTAGCAGGATTTATTATGAGTCATACAACACAAAACATCAGAACCTGAAACTATCCTTCTTGATGAACAAAACCTACAACTCTAATGGCTTCAGACTAAAAATGAAACTATCCTACCTCAATTGATTGTATGAAACAATAATAACACTAGAACAAGAAGATCATGTGGCTTCTAAACAAAGAAAAATAAGACTAACTATGCATGCAACAAATGAAAAATATTGAATTCCTAAGCAAGAACTGAAAGACTAAACTATTGAAATGAGAGGATGAGGGGCCGTCATGCTTTAAGTAAAAATGGCATGAAGCACAAGTAGGAGAGGGATGACACAAGTGAATTGGCTTGGCCTATGCGATTCCTAGCAGGGTCGTTGCAGCAATGATGAAACAAAATGATAAACAACAGGTACTCAAACAATGAGCAATAGCAGCTTCAGAGAAATACAATGAAGTACAAGTAGGAGAGGGATGGCGCAAGAGAACAGAGCTTGGCCTATGCGATTCCTAGCAGGATCGTTGTCGGTGTACAGTGAGGCATAACTAAATATTCAGAATTCTAGTCCATGCTAAAGATAAAATGATTCATAAACAAAATCTAGGACTGAGTATTGAAGATTGAAGCTCAAGAATGAAGACTCCAAACCAAAGAACCAAGACCATTTGCTTGTAAACAAGCTACATATTTATAGCATTCCCAATCACCAGAAGGCAAGTTTAAATTGAACTCTCTCACCATTAAACAAATATAAATCACTGTTCCAAGGGACATAAAACATTAATACGAGCTAAAACCGGTGAGAAAGCTAGTGAAAAGGAGCATGCTAGAAAACGCGTGAAGGACCACCGCCCTGAGCAGGCGGAGGTTTCACATCAAGACCAAAATGCAAAGGAAAATAGGGGGAAAGAGTAAAACAAAGGATGCAGACGCTAAGTGGGGCATGTGGGATGTTAATGTACACTTAGAGAGATTTTCTGGATACCGAACACCTTACGAGGAGACCTGTATCATCATTGGGGCAAGTGTAACATCGTTCCAAAGGGTACTGTACCCTACAATTTTGGGTACGTACAATTTCCAAGTGTCCAAGGTGGTCCTTCATGGGAGCATGCTTCTTCAGGCCCGAGCTCTCCACTCCTTGCAATGATGGTCTTCTAGAAACTTCCATCGCATGGTATATTCCTTTTTAGGCCAACCTATCACCAGGCTGACACCTTATCCATTCTCGCATGCGCAGTCGGGTCACCCTTTTCTCGTGTTCTATTTGATGTGTCAAATATGGATAATTCTTGAAACCTTTGTTTTGTCTTGCACATGTGCCACTTGCTCTGTTAAACCCTCCTAGAACCCTGTCCTACGTGCTTTCTCCTTGTGTGCCCTTTCTTAACTAGGCCTTACGCGCCCACACACCTTGTTGTACTTGGCCAATATTTTAGGGGCCCAACATGGAAGCAAGAAGATACATGGAGAATGGGAAGATCACAACGTAGTCAACGAACCATCTAGCTCAAGAGTAACCATTTATTTGATATAAGCATACAACAAAAGTGTAAAATGACATGAAGATCCATAATATTGTTTTTTGTTCATTGTTAAAGGACTGACTCAAAGCAAAATACATGAAGCAATGTAGTATGAGAAATTAAACAAGAAGACTAAAAATATACGAGCACAAACAAGCATACTCAAACAAACAACGTTCGATAAATTTGCACTAATGTTTTTAATCCAAACTTTGACTCAAAATGTTCGATTTATATGACAAAGGGTTAAAATGACAACCCAAGAAAGGATACATGCAAGGGGAATAAACGGAGGACATAGAAGTCCCATGAAAAATAAATCATGTACTATAAACCGCCCAAGCAATGATATATGCATGGGAAGAAAGACATAGCAAGCAAACCAACTTTGTTAATGAAGGAAGATCAAGATGATCTGCATGTTGTGCGCTAGAACAAACAAGCACTAAAGGAAGATGTTTTTATAGGATAGTTTTCAATGTTTGAGGAAGTTGTGTCATGTGAATGTTTCAGATGTTTGAATGTTGTTTACCAATTTTTGTTGGAGTTTTGATGTTTTACCAATGTTTTTGGATTTTGATGTTTTACCAATGTTTTGGATTTTGAAGTTTTACCAATGTTTTGGATGTTTTACAAATGTTTTTGGATTTTTTAAGGTTTTACCAAATGTTTTTTTATTTTTAAGATTTTTATGAATTTTTAAGGTTTTTTGAAAGTTTTTGAAGTTATGTACAGGAAAACAAAGATGCAAGGATGCCCCCAAAGAAGAGGTTATAATTTACAAGGGCAAATATGGTTTGTATATACATGAGTAGGACCAAATCGAATCAAGGCCATAAAGGATAGGCTCAAAAGGATTTCAAACACAAGTGAAGGAATAGCTTAGGATGAAGTGATCATGCCCCTAGTGTGAGATGTTTATGAACAATGAATCCTCCTATGGCTCAAAAACTTTTTTTCAACAAAGGACTTATCCAAAGTGCCATAATTGTGTGGTTTTCACATGTGTACGAATGTATTTCTCGTTACTATTTTTGATTTTTTGTTTGATTTTTTTGATTTTTTGGGATGCTCCCAAGCTCAGAAATAGAAACGCTTGAGATGCATGATATTCATAGGTTCCCGAAGCTCGTCACCATCCGGATATGCAAGCTTATAGGCCTAGAAACTAAATTTAGTGACCACAATGTATGGTCCTAACCAGTTAGGCTTAAAATTCCTTTCTTTTCACGTTCTTCGCTAGTATTAAACTAGATTTATTTCAGAACAAGATCACCTACCTCAAATTCATGAGGGATGATACATTTATTGTATCCTACATGGATTCAATTATGATACACTTTAAGGTGATCTAGGGCATGAAGGCGCTTTTCATCAAGGAGTTCAAGCTCATAGCCCGACAACTCGTAGTCTTTGTCCTTGTCCATATAGTCTCACAAGTGGAGATTCTCAAAGAGGGGAGCTCGATCTCTAGGGGTATAATGGATTTAGTACCAAATACTAAGGAATATGGGGTTACACCTGTAGGTGTGTAGATGGAAGTGTGATAGGCCCAGAGGGAGGGATGGATTTGGAGATGCCAATTGTGGCTGATTTTACCAACTATTTTCTCCATAATCCGTACAAGCATTTTATTGGTGGCCTCAAAGCTTTCCCATTAACTTGAGGGTAATAAGGTGTAGACCAATTTTGGTGAATTTTAAAGCATTGGCACAAAGCCTTCACTTGTTTTTTTTTGAATGACTTACCATTTTCAGATACAATGGCAGAAGGGATGACGTAATAAAAGATGATATGGTTCATGATGAACTTAGAAATCTGCACACCTGTAACATAAATGAGAGGAACAACCTCCACCCATTTGGTAAAATACTTAGTGGCAGTGATAATGTGTTTGTGGTCGTCGAATGAGGTGGGAATGAGTTTTCCTATAAGATTGAACCCCCATTTGGAAAATGGCCATGGTGTTGTAACAAGTTTTAAGGACTAAGATGGTGCATGGATCAAATTACCATGTTTCTAACACATGATGCATTTCTTCACATACTTGGCAACAATTTGTTTCCATAGTAGGCTAGTAGTATCCCACTCGTAGGATTTTCTTCGCAAGAACCATTCCACTAGTATGAGCCCCACAGATGCCTTCATGTAGCTCTTTGATTTCTTGGACAAAATCTTCTAAATTTAGACAATGGAACAAATAACCATGTAGCCTTGATGATAAAGAGTGCCCTAAGTAGGGTGTAATGGGATATTCGTTGGATAAGGATTCATTTTTTTGGAATGGGAGATGTCAAGGGAAAGGTACCATCTTGTAGGTAATTATAAATGTCAATGTACAAAGGAAAAGGGACAAAAACTTCACATACCAAGCATAATTTTGTCCTGTCATAGTCTAACACCATCAAATGATCTATAAGGAACTAAAATTCCTAGTATCTAAAGATAGGCGTAGAAAGGATCCAATGGTAGCGATAGCATCTAATGATTGGTTCTACATACATGGAACTTGATGGAAGGAAATCATAACAAATTACTCTTTCAGTGGTGTCTACCATGTATTTTTATGGGATAAGTTTCTCATCTTTGAATTTGTACTCATCATTCATTTGTTTGATGATTAGTGGGAGTTTCCAATAACCTCAACTTGTTTCATGTTCCATTTGATAGTGACTTTAAGTCCTGCAATGAGAGCTTCATATTTGACAATGTTGTTTGTATATGGGAAGCCGATTCTGAAAGCTCGTGGGATGATATCTCTTGTGGGAGTAATAAGGATTAATCTGGTTGCTGATACATTGAATGTGAATGACCATCAAAGTATATCTTCCAAGTTGATGATTCTTCTATGTATAGAGCAGAAGCATCTGGAAGATCTAGACTTAAGGGTTTCATAGCTAGAAGGGGTGTTTCAGCCACTAGTTGGTCAATAAAGACATGTCCTTTTACTATTTTTTGATTGACATATTCAATGTCAAATTCTCTCAAAAAAATGATCTAGTTAGCCATCCTTCCTTTAAGTGTCAGTTTTGACAAAAGGTATTTGAGAGGGTCAACTTGAGATATTAGCTTGGTATGGTGGTTCAAAAGATAATGGTGGAGTTTTTGAAAGGAAAAGACCACAACCAAACATGATTTTTTGATTCATGGGTAATTAAGCTCATATGCGATTAAGGTGTGGCTAAGATAATAGACGAATATTTCTTTGTGTTGGGCAGCGTATTGTGCCAAAAGTGCGCACTATAGAAAATTGAGTAGTGGATATGTATAGCATAAAAGGTTCACTGGGGTAGGTGGTACAAGAACAAGTGGATTTTCCAAATATTGTTTTAGTATGGAAAATGCTTGCTGGACAATCCAAACCCCAATGAAAATCAACATCTTTCTTGAGTAGATGGGTAAAGGAATGACACTTGTTTGCAAGATGCGTGATGAATCTTTGAATGGATTGAATTTTACCTTACATGCTACGCAATTATTTGAGGTTCTTAGGAGGAATCAGTAATAGCAGTGAATTTAGTAGGATAAACTTTAATTCCACACCGAGACACAATGAAGCCCAATAGTTTCCCTAAGATAACTCCAAAAATTGTAATCTTGAAGCCGTTCAAAGTCTGTGACGAAGTATCATCGGGTGTTCTTCTCTAGTCTTTGATTTTATGAGGATATCATCAACATAATCCTCTACAATATCATGTAACATGTCATGAAATATGATAGTCATAACTCTCTAATATGTAGCCCCTGCATTCTTAAGGCCAAAAGGCATGATCTGATAATAAAATGTACCCCAAGGGGTAGTAAAATTTTTTTTTTGGTTCGCTTCTACAATTTTTATTTGATTATATCCCAATAATCCATCCATCGGGATAACATTTTGTAGATGACATTACAAATGACAATCATGTCGATGTTCGGAAGAGGAAAGTCATCTTTAGGACATGCCTTGTTGATGTCCTGAAGTCTATGTAAATCCTTATACCAATAGACTTCTTCTGAACATGCACTACATTAGAGATACATTTAGAGTAGTCTATGGGCCTGATGAATCCTACTACTAATAAATTTTTTATCTCTTCTTTGACCAAAAGAGCCACACGAGGATGCATTTTGCGTATTTTTTGTTTGATTGGCTTTGTAGATTCATGCACAACCAAGTTATGCTCTACTAAAGAAGGGTCCAAGTTGGGCATGTCTGCATAGGACCAAGCAAATGCATTTAAAATTTCTTGAACAAACATACTAAAACAATTTTTTTGGTGCACTGAAAGAGAAGCCCCAAGTTTGACCATTCTAGGCTCATCTTTTGTTTCAATGTTGATATCAATAGTCTCCTCCACAAGTATTTAGATCCATCCTCCATACGCGTAGGATCAGGAGGGAGATTGAGTTCTTTCTCTAAGGGTGTCTCAACGATATTTTCACCCATAGGTTGGTCACTTTTTATATCCTTTTTTTTTTCTATTTGTTTGTCCGATAGTGCCTCAAAGAGGTTTTCACTATGGGACTTGGATCTTTTCTTTTGACGAGGATTTTTGGAAGATATTTTTCCTCATTCTATTTTTACTTTTTTGACCACAAAATGCAGCCTCCTCCTCGAAATACACATATGCATTCAGGTCAATAGAGAAGCCTTTATTATGATCACCGATAGGAATGTCATCATCCAAACCCATGAATTCACCAATTGCTTCATCGTTATGAAATAAATCAATTAGTATGTGCCATTGTTGGTCCCGTTTATAAGGGAAGGGTGAATAAGGTCTAATTCAAGAGTGGAATTGGACAAGGTTAAAATAGTTGTGTCGGAGAATAGTTTGGTGGAAGTAAGGTCCTTATAAAGGCTATAAGGGGACTCTGTTTTGCTTTGTCATAATCAAGAGATATCCTCGCGCCAGAGGAGGTGGCATCAACTTCTGTAGGAGGGGACCCATAAGGCCGAATACCAATTCTCATATCTACCCATTTTCTCATGTGTCGGATAGGTTCCCACACACCTTGTTCATTTATGCCACATCCATATCCTTAGTACCCCATAACACACATCATCTTATTAGGGATGACATAGTATGGGGATTGATAGCATGAAGCCATCCTTTCATCAAGGGATTAGGATGTAGAAGTGTCAAGAATTTTCTCATTTTCCAAGAGGACACCAGGAATGAATGTGTTGATATTGCAATGTTCCTGAGGTTGTTGAGGTTGATAGTTGGTCCTACCACATGTTTTAGGTGATAGGGGAAGATTTGAAATGAGGAGGGCTAGTTAGAGATTGTATTCCCACAATTGGTAGGAAGGAATTTCATCTCCCATGTAGCAAATGGGGATATGGACGTAGAGGTACCACTTACATACAGTGTGTAACGTATCAAGATTGATGCGAGAGGTGAGGGCCTCTGATTGAATCTTAACAATTATTTTAGTAGAAGGACATTCATATGTTGTGGGGTAATATCTAGATAATGCTCTGTAATGTGCAAAGGGTTGTGGGTCTCCAAGAATGGTGAGTTTTTTTCCTTCATGATAAATTTTGATACACTAATGGAAATTTGAGGAGATGACCTGCATGACATAGATCCATGGGTGACCGAGGAGAATATTGTAGGGTAGTTCCAAGTCCAGGACATGGAACCAAGTATCATGAGTAATGGGCCCAACTTCCATAGGCAAGGTAATTTTTCCCGCTAATTGTCACTCTAGATTATCATAAGCCTTAATGGTGATTACATTAGGCTCCAATTCTATATCAATATGTACCAATTGTTTGATGAGCTTCAAGGTACATATGTTAAGGCCTGATCCGTTGTCCACAAGCACCCTTTTTATTTTCTTACGCGTAATGATCACTTCAATATACAAAGGGAGATTGCATGTATGGTCATCCATTAGAATCTCATACCGATTAAAGATGATTTGTTCACATACATCAAGTTGCACAACCAAGGCATCAAGCACGATGCATCAATTTCAGAGAAACTCTGACCTTTCGAAAAGTTTTATAAAGGATATCTTATGAACACTAGATATATTGAGAAGATTGAGAATAGAAATCTTGGCAGTTGTCTTCTCAAGTTGCTCAATGAGATCATAACGACCATCCAAAGGAGTAGGCAGAGGAGGTTATGGAATGATAAGGCAAGTGCGTTGTGTTGCCATGACACACCCCTGTGTTATTATCTTGATGGTATTTACATGCTTAGTAGTAGGATAAACATAACCAATTAAAGAGTCGAAAGGATTGGTTGTTCCAATAACAACATGATTGAAATTTTTATTTTGGGAGGATTGACCTTGATCAAAATTTTGTTCCACCTATTTATTCTTAGGGAATGGATCTTTATAGATTCCCAACTATTGTTAGAGGTTTTGGTGGGTTCTAAAGCAAATCCATCTCAACATCTCCACTATCTATAAGGTCTTGAATGAAGTGTTTCAATTTCAAACATTGATCTATGTGGCATGGCCTTTGATGCAATGATATTCACAATATTTGTGGTCTTTATACCATGATGGTTTTGGTGCATCATTGGCAAAGGGTGTAGTATTGGGAATCTGACCATGTTGACTGCATCCAACTGTTTCAAGATCGACGATAAGGAATATGTAAGTGGAGTAAACACTTGACGTTTAATCTTAGGTTTGATTGGTCCTTTGGAAATTTTCAAAGGAGGGTTGTTTTGAACCGCTTGGACATGTTTTGAATCAATGATTCCATCACCTATGACGTTCTTATTTTTGTTGAATAATTTGGGTTTTTCCGTAGGTTTTGATTCATGGTTGTCTCGTTGAAAGGGTTTTAAAGTCCCTTTAGCAAGTAAATCCTTTTTCAATCTAGATTCCTTTCTCAATAACTTCTTCAAAGGTGCTCACATAATGCATTTACAAGTGAAAGGATATCTCAGGATGCAAGTTAGGTACAAAGATACTGACAAGTTGTTTTTCGGAATAGAGAAAGGGAAGTGACTAGCTAACCCTCACCATCATGTAGAAACCAACAAAGTTTTCATTATTGTGTTGTTTGGCATTACAAAGGTCTATCATAGTGATATCACTTTCCATGTTAAATGAAAAGTGGCGAACAAACTTATTAGCTAATTTAGAAAATGTGAAAATAGACCCTTTGGGGATATGAAGAAACCATTCAGTGCATGGCCTCATTATATGCAACTTCCTGGAAAGCCATGAATAAGTCTTTAACGTGATCACAAGGATCACCTTTACCCCTATATTTATCAAATTTAGGGCAATCGAACTAGAAGGAAAAGGCGTACACAACATTTTTCCCGATTGAAAGGATATGGACACAATTCTTCAAACTGATATTTCTTATTGCGTCCAAGGTTATTCTCTTGAAGACTAGTAAGGGGATTTTTCATGGATTTCCATTCTTGGTCGAATATTTGGCCATGCGAAGGTGTGGCAGGTATGTATACGTGGTTAGACTTTTTCGTCTCACCACCATGATTTTCAGTGTAATTTTCAGCATAATTGACCTTAGGTTTCTCAACACATGTAGCTCTACATGTGTCTCTATGGACATGGGAATGTAAGTTTGTCAATTGACGACTAAGGGTTTGTAATTGTTGTATGGTAACCTCTTCATTTTGGGGTTTTCTTGAGGTTCATGTGGAGGGTCTTGTTCATGATCTGCACCCTCAGTTCTAGCTTCGCGGTTGGTTTGAATGAGTGGTATGCGATAGTTATTCGTGTTTTTAGGAGCTTTGCCTCTTCATTGTTTCCTGGAGAGAATTAGAAGCATGTCCAATGTTCAATATGTCCTCAATAGATCGAAAGGGAGGTTTTGTTTCTTCTCCTCCATGAATCATATTTGTAAGGATAGTAGGATCAAAGTCAAGTGGCAATTTGGCCCGTAACTCTATAAATCGTACTAAAACTTGATCTTTGTTTTGGAAGAGAAAGTTATTTATGAGTTCAGGGTCGAATTCAAATTTATCCCAAGGAGTTTCCCCCTCGTCTCCACTATGGTTAATCAACGTGTCTTCTTCAATTAATGGATCTAAATTGGTATGGACAAAAGGATTTGACCCCATTCTTTTATGTGTCATTCTCATAATATAAGGCATGATGGGAAATTTTTGTTAAGATTTGAAAAATGTACACACATGTTACAACGAATCCAGGTAAAATCAAGCAGTGTAACAATTGTAAGTGTCAAAATGAATTTTCCACGGGTACAAAATTTATGACAAAAGTCACCAAGGAAAATCTAGTTGTAGATGTAAAAAGAGATGTTAGTGTAAAATTCCAACAAGAAACAAAACAAATTGATTCCTATTCTAACACTCTAATACACTACCTCAAATTGAGCAAGATGGAAAGGGAATAGAGTGCAATACCTTCACTTACCAAAGTAGAGATCCCTTTGATTTATTTGATGTGCTCTTGATGGTGGATTGGATGTGCTTGCTTCAGATTTTTGGAGACACTTGGGCAACACCTCCCCTTGATTTTTTTGGATTGCTTTGATGAAGGATGATGATAGATTGATTGTAGATGAATGGATTGATTGAGTGATTGAAGATAAAATGGATGATTGATAAAATTATTAGAACTTTGTTATGGATTTGAGAGATGGCTCTCATGGAGGAGGAGAGCTCAATTTATAGTTTGTGGGTGGAGGATTCAATGGCTAAGATGAAGCCATGTTGGATTTGGATCAAGGGTGGAGGATGCATGTGAGGATAGAAAGATCTAGAATTGGATTATTCTTGAATTTTTAATTCAATGGAGGGAGGGAGATATTTGAATTTTTAAATATGATAGAGGGAAATTTAGAGAGGCTTCTAGAAATAAAAGCCTCTAGATTTAGAGGTGAGAATATGATTAGGATTATGATTAGATTAGGTTAATAAATGATGATTAGGGGTGAGGTTACATGGAAAGGCTAGGTTTAATGTAGGTGGTAGGTGAGATGTAGGGATATTAAATTCCTATAAAATGTTAATGAAGGATTATGATGATAACATGGTATAATAAAATATTAATGATGAAAATGGGATATTGGATGAATTAAAATGATTAATGATGAAATGTTGGGATATTTGATAAATGATTAAAAGGGGAAATATGATAAAATGGAATATTATATATTTGATAAAGGGTAAATGTGATAAAGGGATTAATAATAATTAATCTTGTGATTAATTATTATGTGTATAGTGATGATGTTGTTTGCAGGATAGATTAATCATAATTGATCATGTCGACATTTTAGATGTCTACATTTTTCCCCTCTTTGAAGGGTTATTACGGAGTAATGACTGTTCAAAGAAAAATAAGAGAATATTTTAGGATGATGGCGTGATTCCCCTTGAGGGGTTAGATAGGAGGAACGAGGTAGGTGACCACTCAAAAAGAGGAGAGGCCCAAGTTAGTAAATGAGAGAGGATTAGAGGATGAGAAGATTTGAGGATTCAGAGGATTGTGATTAGAGGATGAGGATGAGAGGAATAGAATATTTTAGGATTCAAAGGATGAGGATTAGAGGATTAGAAGATTAGCGGATTAGAAGATATTGGATTTTGGAGTAGAGGATGCCCTAGTCAAGGGATTAGGAGTGAAGCTTTGGATTCAAGGATGTTGGATTTGAAGATTTTATATTTTATGATTGATTGGATAGGAAAATAGGATGTTGGATGAGAGAATATGGATTGGTTTTTGGATCAATATTTATGATGAGAGGAAGTGATATGAAAGATTTTTTGAGGGGATGTTAGAAGATGCCCCAACCAAGGGGTGATGATTTTGGATGTTAGATGCAAGATGATAAGATTTGGATGTGGATATTGATTGATTGATTGATAAAGGATTGATTGGATAGGAGGATGAGGAGGTTAGATGGTGATGAGGATTAGGTGTGGATGATGATAAGGCTAAAATTTTATGATAGAAGGGGGTGTGCTACCATAAAGTGTCCACATTATCATCATTAGCAATGTGATTAATGTGGCATAAAGCAAAATGCATCAAGGAATAAAGACCATGATGAATGAGTTGCCAAATTCCCTTGTCCTCATATTATTGGACATGTTAATATGAAAACAAAGATGGTCCTCATATCATTGGACTGATTAATGCAAAAAATATGGCCCTCATATCATTGGACCGTGCAAAATAAAGAGAAACAAAAGAGGCCTCATATCATCAGCCAAAATGTAAATGCAGACAAACAAGAAACACACAAAACAAAAATACACACATTGCATTTTGGGATTTTTTGTTTTGTGAATGTTTTGATTTTTGGATCTTTTGATTTTTAGATTTTGGATTTTGGATGTTTAGATTTTTGGATGTTTTGATTTTTAGATTTTGGTATTTGGGATAGGGGGAATGGTTGATATTAGGTAAGATGAAAGGATTCGGGATGGGATAGCTCATGAGGGGATGGGAAGGGATGTAAGGTGAGATTCAAATTTATCCTATAAGTCCCAAAGTGTGTTTAGGTAGGATGAAGGGAAGGATTGAGGGAATTGGATAGGTTGGATAGGATAGGGATGGTTTGATTGGTTAGGATTAGATGGGATGTGGGATGGGAGATAGATATATAGGATGAGGGATGTGGTATAGGATAAGATGGGGGATATGGAAGATGATAATATATGCCCCTGGGTATAGGGAAGATGGATTGAGGGATAGATGTGGTGTTCCGCCAAGTGTAAAGTAGGGTGGCTTATGTGGATGGATGGATGGGTTCAATTTGCCCCTAGGTATAGGGTAGGATGAGAAGTGAGGGGTATCTCAAATGGATGATTCCCCTAGCAAATGATAGTAAGATCGCCCCCAGTCATGATGACGACACAAATGGTTTGAAAGGGACATAAGGAGGATTGGATGAAAAAGGAAAGGATCATTTCCTACCCACGAATGTTCAATCCTAAGGGAAAAAGGATGTGGATGTGATAGATGGAAGGAAAATGAAATCAGTGATGAACAAAATATGAGTCTAACATCACATGTTGATCTAAAATCAATTTTAACTAGCAATTGTGCACACACTTAACTTTGCTTTGTATTGATTTTTGATATAAAAATTGACTATTATATCCTTTTGTATTTTTAATAAAATAATTAAAACTAAAAGTACTATGTAAAAACAGAAAATAAAGAGATGAATCACCAGCAATTTGACACAAGAATTGATAACGGAGTTCGGCACTTGTGGCCTACATCTCCGGGGTCCATTGAATGGGACCAATCTATTAAAATATTGAAAATAAATATTTACAAATATTTCTACAAGAATCTAATATTCTCATCACATTCCTTTGCCAAAAATAATAGGAGTCACTTTTTACTTCATCTCAAAATTCCATCTCTAGCTCAAGTTATGAGCAAAACAATAACACAGTCACTTTCCCGTGTCTATACTAATAAAACATAGCTCCTTTTATAACACTTCACAGCTCTAGGTACAATGGTTGGGCACTTATACTTTTACCCAAGCAGCCCAAGTTCAAATCCCACTCCATGTGGGGCACATTTTCCATAGGGATAAGATCCCACATTTGTTGGGCGTGAAAATAGGAAGGCATTTATATAGGTGGCTGTTGTATGTTGTTAATAGCTTAAGAGCTATCTTATCCCCAAGGATGGGGCACTCAATGTGGGTGATTGGAGAGATAAGGGGTGTGACATGGTAGGTATTTGTGCATGGATATTTTAATAAATGGCTGTTTGGAAAATGTCCGTTGAAATATAAGGATAATAGTTGGCAAATTTAATTGGAAATTAAATAATGTGGCCAATGTGGAGTAATAAATGGGTGTGGCTAAATTTTTAATATTGTTATTTATTTATTTTCCATATTTCCACGTGTCATATTTTCATTGGTCCACTTGATGAGTGTGCACATGTTCAACCTGTGCACAATCCCCAAAATTTTCCAGTTACCCGAAAATTTCAGCGAGCCATAACTTTTGCATACAAACTCTATTTCTGCAAAACAAGATATCAACGGAATCGACTAATTTTTCTCCATGCGATGGAACCGACCGCAACTCGATTCCCAGTGAAGATCTTAGATCGGTGTTTCTTATGAGGATCCTCCGGATCACATGTTGTAAGGAAAGAGTGGGACCAAAACAAAAGTGTGACCAAGGTATAAACAATACCGAAACATACAAACCCTATATCTTTGCGAGATCAAATTTTGTGTGATTGTGATGGTTAATTACATATTGAAGTGAAGAATTAATGGGTAGTATGTGAATACAAGCTATCCAATCTATAGGGAGTGATTAAGTCAAGTAGGTTGATGGAAGGTGAACGAAAGGTTAAGTCATGCATTGCTCGACTACCACCATGCATCCATATCCCGCATGAGAGATACATCTGATTCTTATCACAACATTACTATGCTACTAGCTAGACATCCATAGCCCCTGTAGAGTTGCTGGAAACACCCCTAGAGAGAGTTTTGAGGTGGATTTTATTTGATATTTTTAATTTTGATATGATTTTTTCTTTTTGAAATTTGGATTTTTTTGGCACAAAGAGGTTCCACTCTCTAGAGAAATCTCATAGAGATAAGAATCATTTAGTGGCCTGATGGGGGGATGGAAATGAGTGTGAAGATGACATTGGCTAGAGTGTCAAAATGTGCACCCAAGGGTCTTCACCACAAGTTGATTAAGTGTGTTAAAGAGTGTAAATCTATAGGAGGACAATGGTGTTTGAATGTTGGATGTAATGATAGACTAAGGTCACACGGTTATAGTAGGTACTATTGGTTTACACCATGTGTGATTAAGTTGATTGAGTGTTCAAATGAATGGATTAGAAGAGGATATGAATGGATAATACTAGATTAGATACAATGGGATTTGGATATTGGATGGAAGGAGGATGGGTGAGAAGGAAATAACATTTGTGCACAGTGTGACAGATTATGTGTTCAATCAAGTTTTAGGTGTTTGGTATTTGTAGGGGGATTAAATGATTTGTGATTGGGTTGAGTTGTTGGGATATTAGGATCAACAAGAGGAGTGGTAGAAAGGGGTTGTGATGGAGTAGTGGGAAGGTCATTATGAGTGTTAGCTTTATACCTTAATCCTAAACGACCTAGATTTTGATGAAGTGAGATGGGTTCGTGGATGCCTTGTTCATGGATGCCTAAGCCTTTTCCTTGATGTTTCATATTAGTGAACATATTTTTGGCTATAGGATATGAATTAGATGGGGAAGATGATGTCATGTGGTCATCATGAGACTGGGGGGTTGTAATGTTGTCATCCGCTAAGAGGCTAAGAGCGGAATTATGGGAAAAGCTGCGGTGACTAAAGTGACTACATTGATGGTCGGATCAGGTATTGGAGTAATGAAGTGAGGAGGATGTTGAGTATGAACTCACATAAAATTAGAAGTAGTACTATCTATGACAAAAACCTTGGTTGGAGTAAAAGAAGGATAGGAAGATTGATCCATGAATTTAGAAAGAGATAGATTTTGATGCATTCTCAGGAAGGTAGGGTTTGAGTGAGCGGGTTCACAAAATGATACAATTTAATTTGGATTAAATCTAAATATTTCCGATTCACTACTAAACCAGATTGTGTATAAATTTTGAAATGAAGAAATGACACAAGCAAGTCTAAGATGTAATAAATGAAACCCTAAGCAAAGAAGAAGGAGAGAGGACTTAGATGATTTACGCTTGATCTGAAACTGATATAGACTAGGAGAAGTGATGAATAGACTAGACAAAATGTCATTCTTTGCTCACGATAAATTATGGATCTGTAGATATAAGGTCGACACTAATGCCCACAGTAGGATAGGGGCACCTGAAGATGTCTTTTGGGCGCCTATGACTGCGTAGATGCTCAAGATCTAATTATGTATTGTCACAAGTATGTCACAATTACTTTTTGTTCATCGCCTAGTAGTCACACAATGAATACCAAAGGTACCTATAAACAAAAAAATTTAAGTTCACTGTAAAAACCCATAAATGCATCAAACCTAAAAAGAAAGTTGCAATATAGGAGTCATACTTGACGCCAACGGTCACCCCGAGAGTGAACTTATGACAGATCATTGCACTACATCTCATACTCCACATAGTTCTAGTGATTGTCTCAGTAGAGATTGTGCCCTAGCATACGCTTGTGCAAGTTGCACTTGATAGTGGGTTGTAGCTAAATGTAGCAATGTAGTAGAATGTGTGGATGGAATAATGAACTTCCCCTTCCCGTGTTGTGCATGCAAAATTATGCAACCCTTGTCCCTTGAGTGGATGATTTAGAGTGCTTTAGGTGCCTTTTGGATGCAAGCTTAGGTAGTTCTAGTAATGCTTGGTGCTTGGTCCTTGATTTTGAACACATAATTATGTATTTATATGATTCCCTTGTTTGACTTTCGTAAATGACAACCGGAAGGCCAACCATAAGTGAAAAATATGCCCAAAGGATTATAAAAAAAAACCGAAAGGAGCGAGTAAGGTGAAAAGGGGTCAAGGGCGCTTAGGTGCTTCGTCCTAGTTGGGCGCCGGTATCTAGAGTGATAAAAGATAAATAAGTAAAATACCATCTGGGTCAGAATGCTTTGTAAGACCAAATAGAAAACAAGAAACACATAAAAGAGGCCAAAGACAATCGTCAATTATTAGTTTTCTTGTTTAGGAATCATATGAATGGTATTATGTGTTTAGGACCTAGAAATGTACCCAAGTGTGTGATTTTATGTCTACAACAATATGATTGATATCCATTATTTGTGATGTGTTTAATAGGCATGGATTATCTTCGATGAACTGTTGAATATATTTTGTTTGGTAGGCCAAGTGTTAAGGATTCCATGCATAAATGAATGGGTCAACACAATTTTTGTTGTGTCGACAACAGATACATCATTCTAGTGTAATGTCTCTACATTTGGGGAATTTGGAAGCCATAAGAATCCATCCACATGTGCACAACCTCAATGTTTCCACTCGTACCTAAAAGAGGAAGGAAGACTATATATTTAGGTTTGTAATTGAGTAAACACAAAAAGAAGGGAAATAAGTCTTACCTGTATCAATAGTCATGTGCCCCAAGGTGTTTTTCCAAGACTTCTTCACGAAATATTTTGAATCTCTCGTGCAAGTATGTAGAAACATGATTCAAGGGTTGGAAATAATGTTTTGGTTCCTCCATTGTTGCGCACAACGAGTGTCATCAGGGGTGGTACCAGGCATAACAAAATGTAAGTCTAGCCACTTACTGTGATTTGAACATATATTAAATAAAAATTTAGGGGGGCTCGTTGTTCAATCATTTTGGAAACCTCACTTCTACTTTTAGAACAAAAATAAATCTTGCCATGAAGAATGTTTCCAAGCCACATCAAATTTTCTAGGAGGTTATCACTTAGATTTTCATGAATTTATTGGTAGAGAGCCCTTATAGTTACAAGAATGGCATGTTTGATATATTGTTTCATGAAAACAATAGTTGTAGCCTAGCTTTGGTGGCACATAATGAGGTTAAGCAAAAAATACTTGAATTTTTGGTGGCTCCCAAAGCAACCATCGTAATAGTGATTCAAATGCATTTTGTGTTGATGAAGTTGGGATTCCCTAAGGTGTGGTTGTTTACACATGGATTTCTCTGTGGGAAACAATGTTGGAAACACCATCGAAAAAAATTCTTCAGTTTTGTTTTCATTTATAGGTGAAAGACCAAGTCCTGACCATGTAAAAGAGAAGGGAGAGCCATGGTATGAATCATGTAGGAAACATCAATGTCCTATTGCTCGGCTTTGTATTAAAAATTACATGCACAAATGATGATGACAAGTTAGTTGTGTTTGGGGATGTAGCCAAAGACCACATTGATGTTTTTAAATAATAGATTGAAAATTTCAAATCTTTTTGATATATAAGATCTTTCTTTGTAATAAGGTAAAAATTTAAGAAATTAAGAAGTTTTAAAAGTTTTATATAACATTCTAATGCCATATTGAAAATATTGATCAATACAAAAGTAACATCATCTGTATAATTTTTAGGATGCCTATATGTTAATCATGGTACTTAATGTGTTGCATAATATAATGGTAACCTTTTTATTTATCCTATGTATCCTGGCTTGAAAACCATTATGAATATTGTAGAATTTGTGCAAGCACCTTATGCAATTTAAAAGGCACACAAAATTGCATTGTTGTTATGAAGTGATTGTGTTTTATCTCTAAATCTCTGGTATGTTTTCTGTCTCTTTATGTTCTTCTTTTCGGTTTAATGAATTTGTTTCCACCTTTTTCTCTACGATTGAGAGACATTTTTCTAGGTTTCTCTCAATGTCATGGTTTTTGTCTTCATCATGAGGATTTACATAGTTGTAATCTATTTTTAAAATGTAATATACTTAATCTTTAACCTAAAAAAGAAAAGATACACATAAAATGTAAACAAATTTGATTATAGAGCAAGCCTATATCGAACCTTGAATAAAGGAATGCTCCTTAGGAATAACATTGAATTCATCTTTGGAATTTTTAATTCATTCATTTCTAGTTGAAACATTATTATACTTCTATGCATGGGATTCCAGTATTGATATAACATCCAACCAATATAACACACACAACCAATATAACATACTAGCAATCATACGAGGAATGTACAATGTGAATGTTGAAAGGGATATAGTGAAGAAGTGAGACTAGATGAAGAGGAACAAAGGGAGAGGAAGAGGGGTGTAACAAATGACGTTTGAGGGTGGAGAAGTGCACAGGAAAGGAATTAGGGTTCAAGGAGCCAATGTGAAAATATACCCTCTACGAAGATCACGACAAGTTTGTCAATCGAAAGAAGGAGAAAACTTGTGTTGCAGAAGATGAAGATGAAACTGTAGAGGGAGATAACTGAAAATGCATGAAGCCATTGGAAAATGTTGTCGATGTAAATACTAGTTTGAATTTGCAATTTTTTGACTTTAATGGGTAGTTAGAAAAATGTTTAAATGATAGGGAATTTGAATTCATGTTTCACAAGACACGTCAGAGACAGTAAGACACAGAGTGCACTTAGAATGCTTAGGTAGTGACACCAAGAAAAATTTAGAGTGGTGTTTTTCTCCAACTATCAGGTTAACGATTAGGGTAGTGCATTATTCACACAAGTGCAATTTGTGTCTAAAGGGGAAAAATAAAAGAGGAAAAAAACATGTCAGAAGTTCGGACCAAAGACTACCTATTTCGAACATTATAGCCCATGTATCCATTTGTAAGGTGAAGTTATTATAGGGAGTAGATGTACGACCATGTATCGATAAGTGACACCTTTAAAAGAATGGTCATACAAGTCAAAGGTAGATTAAGGCTTTGGATTGCATGCCTCAGAGGTTTTCCACGGATCATATTTTTCCTACCAAAATAATATTTGTTATTTGTGCTCCACTTAAGCATTTCAATCTTACAAAGGGGGCAAAGGTTTAAGGGTTAGAAACCTGCGATGAATGAATGCATCCAATATTAATTTGTAGCCTCCCTTTAGAGTTGTAAGCTCAAGTAAGTGTAGGAAAATAGATGGTCTGCAAACAAACGCAACTAATTGAGTTGTATGAGCAATCATACATGAGTGAAAGGTATCTTATATCTATTAATCAAGCTTGTTATTTTTTAATTTAATGGTGTCAAGGTTTTCAGATGGATGAAATTTAATTAGATAGGTAAGATGTAGACATGAATGGATTGTTGTCTTGTTCCATGTCTTACTAAAAGTGTGGGAATTAAATAGTTGCATGTCCCACACCCATTCCCGACTTAGATTTTTCTTACCTAAATAATATCTAATATGTGCTCCACTTTATCATCTCAATCTCACTCGTATTATTAACATGAAAAAATGTCAAAAAAATCTCAAAATTCAATTACAACAAATCTCAAAAACAAATTCCAACAAAACAACTAAATCCAAACCTAAACAAGTGAATCATTTGGATGCAGGTCTTACTGAAGTTGATTTGACAAGATTCATGTCCTATTTCTTGATAGATTTATGCTCATATGAACAGTGGTGACTATTGTCGTGTCATTGATCATCACAGAATATTCATGTGTTATGTTTTC
The DNA here is from genome assembly GCA_018340775.1 of Taxus wallichiana var. yunnanensis. Lineage (NCBI taxonomy): Eukaryota > Viridiplantae > Streptophyta > Pinopsida > Cupressales > Taxaceae > Taxus > Taxus wallichiana. Next base: position 314,800,157 of record CM031238.1, read on the forward strand.
AAATTTGGCACATGTGATGCACGTTCCTTCCAACTCTCCAAGTAAAACTCTTCTTATGGCGTCAAGAGGTATGTATTAAATTATTGTTATTGAATGACACTTGTAGTTGAGGAATTTGTGATTTGTTAATGTTGAATGTAAATGTAAATGTATTGCACTAGGAGTGTGTTACAAAATGATGGGAAAAAATCATCGGAGGAGGGCGAGGTTGTAAATATGGCGAAGTGGTACAAGATTGTAAAAGTGAAATTTTTCAAGGCCCCGCACAAAGCACCGAAATCCATAAAGCAAACAAAGGAAATGCAAAAATTTGGTATGCAAATACAACCATCAAAATATGGTCGTTGATACGGACCAACATATGAACAATGAGTGATTATTGTTAGGGTCATTGAAACGAACCAACATATGAACGATGGCGATCACAATATGTTGTCACATCCCGTGGGCTTTCTACTTGTAAATACACCTTTTGGAATAAATATCATTATGAATACAAAACTCGATATAGTAGTATTGTGTTTTGGCTTATCTATATGTATCTTTTCCACGGTAATGGTATAGACATGCCCTCTAATTCTATTAGTTGAAAAAATAAAAGATAAAAAATGTAGTCATTCCTTTAGTCAAACAAGTGAATACAAAATACAAGTATAAATACAAGTATTTGAGGGTTTTGAAGGAAGTGAGTCAGTTAATTTGTTGGAATTGCAATCAAAATACAAGCAAGATCCATGACATCGAGAGGTATGTATTGCAAGTATTGTTATTGAATGACACTTGTAGTTGATGAATTTTTGATTTGTTAATGTTAAATGTAACTATAAATGTATTACAGTGAGAGTGTGCTACAAAATGTTGGGAAATAATCACAAAGGCGGGCAAGGTTGTAAACATGGTGAATTAGTACAGATCGAAAGAGTGAGATTATAGCAGAGACGGCAAGCAATGCAACAAACGGGAGGGTCAACAACAACATTCGTAACTTTTATCCTGCCACAAACATTAAATCCATTTCTGTGGTAAATGAGGTGTTGCACCATGGAAACACGCAACACGTGGAATATCCTATCAATATACATAGCAATACAATGTTCGCATTACCTGGGGATGCTCAAAGAAGGAGGAGAAGACATCGATGGCGTTATCGCAAACCAATCTAATACAAGCAATCTATGGCTTAGATTCATCAAAATACGTTGATATGGTCCACCATATCTATGACCTACATTTTTACATATAATCTAACACACTCAAAGGGGGCAAGCTTCTCGCTATAAAAACACCTTTCAACATAAATATTTTTTATAAAAAAATAGATGCTAAAACATTTAACATTCTTAACCTCCCTATTTCACAAAACATTTAATACATTTAATACCTTATAAACTCAAAGTCACTTTATCAAGCTTAATGGAGGCCCAAGAGAGTTTGATTCCAAACAAATGTACCTCCAAGTGACATTGTTTCTACAATTATACATTCCCTTCTAGTACTGTAAATAATCGTCCCAAATTCTCATTTTGGTTAAGGCACAAAAATATAAACCCCTACCCGGAGTTAATCCAAGTGCTACTATATTGAACCTCATCCTCTAAACTACACGTTTAGATTTGATCACAACCCAAGGTTTGTTAATGACAGAAATGGTTTTAACATTCTTTTTCAAAACAAATTTAATCTTTGATATATTTTATAATATTTCAACCTTACAATTTAAATCCATTCCTGATTACATGCTTATAAAAACATTTTGGTTTATCTGTAGAGTAATATACCAATATAATATCCAAACTGCAACATACCTAAACTGGGGCTGAAATATTAAAAACGTAAAAATCTCAAATTCATCTTGGTTTATCCGTAAACTAATAGGTATACCAATATAATATCCACATCGGAGGGAGATTCGAACGCGAGCCCTAGCGAACACACCTCTTCCAGAACATTCATGGTCTCTCCCTCTCACAGATCCAAGTCGATTTCCCCGGCCCCTCCCAAGTTAGGCTTTTTGGGTCCCCCAAAAGTTGTTCAAACTCTCCACTCTAAAATATCATAACCTTCAAATAGCTCAAAATTTAGTTTTAAGCAAAACCCCCAGCTTAAATCTTCTACAGGTATCGATAGAACCTCATTTATATCTAAAGGAGGCATGGTAACAAATGAGTATAACAGAGGGTTTCATGATTATCTTGATTGTCTGTATGATGAGGATTTTTTGACAGATTTGACTAATTTTTCGCTGAGAAGCCAAGAGAAACAACTCAAGAAAGTTGTGCAGGAAGAGCACAAGGCCAACATGGATATTGAGAAATTGGTCAGTTTGGTAAAGCAAATTTGTCTACAAGGATGGATGTTTCTTGTGTAGATGAAGTTGATTTTCTCTCAGATGACGAAGAAGAATTCAAGAAAGATTAATGCCCTTCGTGCCCATCTTTAGGGTTTCTGTGGAAATGCAGGCTACATGAATTTATGTACAATGTACCTGAAATGCCAACTGCCAACTACTAGAATAAATTTCGACTGTTGAGATGGTCAACTATGTAGAGAATGTGCATCGTTGGATGTTGTTAGACGGGTGGAATATTTTTACATGTAACAACGCATTTTAGCGTTAAAATGGTGTAAGGGAATGATCTGGCGGGTTTACACGTCAATTTGCTTTTGAGTCTGAAATTATAGGGTTCAAAATTTGAGTAGTAAATACAAGGCAAAGTGAAATAGTCCCCAAATAAAATGCATATATACACAAATACACAATACGAGTTGCAAATTTGACTACATGGATTCACATAAAACTTTCATTTGGTTGTGAAGAAGGGAGTTGAAGCTTTTGGTCACCAGCTAAGGTGGTTGTCCCACTTAGAATTTTAGGGATAATTTGAGTTTTCATATAAATGGTTTCATGGAAGATGAAAAGCATATTTCTACTCGTAAAATTTTAAGATGAAAAATATTTTTTTGCATGTAAAATTTTAAATTTAGGAAACTATTAAATTTATAATTTAAGAGAAACTTAACAAAAACATTAAATGAAAATAATGTGTTAATAAGAAAACATATTTGACCAACATTTTAATGGGTCGAGGAGTGAGGTTTTCTAGCATGCGCTACGACATTTTAAAGCACAACCTATCTGCCTCCACAAGCAAACTTGACAATCCTCTTATCTCCTCTTCCAACACCCACTCAAAATTGTCACCATGTGCAAGATCCGCCATAGGATCATCTCGCCATAGTCTAATATAACACCGACATTCTCTCTCGACAACACGTCCTCCTCCTCCAATGTCTCGCACTACAAATCATTGATCTCGAAATCTGTTTCTTGGATGAAAGAGTAACCAAACTAGAGGAATTTGTGCCCTCCAAGAGCTCCACTAGCTCGGACTCCAACCTGTTTCCCCACCTATGAATATGCCAACTAAAATATAACCGAGGGACTCCACCCATCAATCCACATAAACACACTCTCTAGTTGGAATCAAAGGTTCCCGTAAGTACATGCGTCAACGCACATCTTCACAATTCCTAAGTGTGGATTCTCCGACGACTGTCGATAGGGAACCCTAATTCGATGGAAACACCTTTAGGCATAACAAGGAACACATGACGCTAAATAAGAACTTGCCGATCAAAAAAAGACGAGCTCGTAGTAGGGATTAAGACCAAAACAACATGTCACGGGATTCAGAGGCTTGTGAATGTCATGGAGGAAGATATGGAATAGATTTTTTGAGAAATGAGAAAACAATTTATATCAAATGTAACATGAGACTTTTCAAACCGCTTTTACAACAAGATCATATGCAGATGACATGAGTCAGTATAATTCTTGGTGGAAAATAAAAATATCCTTCACTATTACATGGGCACACAAATCACTAGCAAGATTTATCCTTTGCACATTAGATGAGGATGATGATGAGTTTGAGATTGCAAGTTGGTAGACAATGCATCACGCACAATTGGAAAGCCTTCCACTAAGATATAGTTGTATGGTATGAACTATATGAAACATGAATACACCAGATTTGAAATAGAGCCCACATGCGTATGTAATAACTCACACCATCATGTCTCGATCCAATTTTATCTTGTGGGAAGATCAGTATATGCACGCATTCTTTGAATGCTTCACGCCATCTCCACCTTAAGACACATGCAAGGAGGCCACATATTGATCTCGCTCTGATACCAAATGTTTTGGTACAAAAGTTTGTAGAATATAATATAAACTCTCAATATTGAAAACAATGATAAGCTTCTCATATTCAACCATTCGGGACTGTATATAAATACATAGTGAGTTGTAATTCCTATCAACTAGGAAGTTTTTATAACAATACTCTCACATAACAAATTATCTACATAAGTTGTTAAAACAACTTATAATAGATCATTACTTTTACATTAATAATCTACCCATCTAATAACAATAGAAATGCAAGCATTGTATTTTATATTTCCTAACAAATAGATATAGCAAGAGATACAAGGTTAGTAGCGGGAGATTGAGTGGAAGAAGCAGGAGGATATGTTAGTGTATTAGTAGTTGTGTTTGATTCCTCGAGAGCATATGTATCTATTTGGTGAGGGGGAATTGATCGATGGAGGGATAACCATAGAAGTAACAAGATCAATTTTACAATATTTGAAAGGTTTGGGGCCATATGGAATAGTGTGCTCGTACCCATCATAGGCAATTTTAGCACATCGATAAAGTAACGAGATCAATTTTATAATATTTGAATGATTTGGATCAGCTAGAATAGTGTGCTCATACCCATCGTAGGAAAATTTAACACATTGATGTACTGTGGATGGGGTGACTTTTTTGGCATGGATTCATGTACATCCAAGAAGAAGATTGAGTTGAAATGTAACATCCATAATATAAAAGAAAGTGGGGATTTTTCAAGGCCCAACTTGTAAATCCAATGTGATTATGTTGATAGATGTTTAAGTGGTGTTAGAGCCTCACACAAGAAGAGTAGACTTTTTTATTGTTGTATCAAGGATTTCCAATTACATTAATAATGATAAAGGAAAAATGTTCAAGGTAGATCCATTGTTAACGAGTACACGCTTAATGAGAAAACGTTGGATGCATGTTGTAATTAGAAAAGGACACAAATCACTAAAAGATGTGAGTGGAATATCCTCATCGGTGAATGTAATTATTTTATCCATGAGATCAAAATATTATATGATAGATGCAAACTATACAGATGGATTATCACTTTGTAATTGAATAGAGTACAATGCTTCTTCTAATGTGCAATGGCAATCATGCACTTTGTGAAGAAGATAAGAAGGGATGGCCTTTAATTGATCAACACTATCATAATATTTGAAGGATATAGCAAGTTTGAGATGATTGTGCACTAAGAGGTGGTAGGATCTGGTGTAGGTCCCCTGTGGGTGCTTATTTCATTGAGTAGTCACAATATTTATAGTAGAATCGGTAAGGGGAGGATTAAATCAAGGAGGGAATTGAGTGATAACTGGTATATATTCATATTGAATAGTTGTTTGGGAATACACACGGTAGAGGTAAAAGGAAGAATTATCCATAACCCCGGAAGAAAGATGCAAAAGAGAAGAAGATAAATCGATGCATAATAGACAAATGTCGGGTTCACCAAACAATTTAACCTAAATGGGTTAGTATCTTAGGGGGTAATAACCGATGGTAGATGATCCTAATCAATTAGTCTCCAAAGCTAGTTGTATCAATACCAGGAATAATTATTAAACAAACAAAAATAATGATAGATAATGAATCAAAACACTGGTAACAAGGAGGAGAAGGAGACATAGTTGATATCCTATATTGTGTAATGATATGGGCTGATCTAATGACTAGAAATGGTTGGAGAAGATCTAACAGAGTCTCACTACTGAAACTATGATTTGAGCAGCTTCTTGGGCCAAATTGTACCCTTGTTATTTCCCTTTCTGTAGACTTTGGTCCCTTTGTACTTTGAAATTTTTAACTTCTTGTTCATGTTCGCTACTTCCTTTTTTGATCTTGTCTAGAATCTAGACATCCCATACTACGCGATTCCCATTGTGTAACTAATTTAACCTTTAAAACCTGAGATGGTGAGAAAATATTGTAAAACAAATGTTAAGTGGGTTGTATGCACCCATGTGCACCGCTGACATTGCCACTAATTTGAAGAGGGATCAAACTGCATGACATTCTCACCTCACATGTGTTATCTACAATGCATTTAATCAAATTGATAACCATGATCTTGCAACAATGGAATTTTACTTGATACTTGCCCTAACTTGACTTGAATTTGACAATGTGTCTTGGTACTTGTAAATCGATTGAATGATTGTCCTAGAATGAGTATGTAGAGTATGTGGAGCTCAGGGGAGTCTTGGAGTATCTTTTCTTGTGATTTCTTCTTAGTGTTTTTCTCATTAGGATGTTAGGTACCAAGTATAACGAATGCCCTCCTCAATGGGAGATATATAAATTGTTTATAAATGTGTTCCGCATCTGAAAAACTCAAACAAGGTCAACTAGGAATATGGTTTGAACTATATGTAATAAAACATGAATAGACCATATTTGAAATAGAGCCCACATGCGTATGTAATAACTCACACCATCATGTATCTCGATCCAATTTTATCTTGTGGGAAGATCAAGTATATGCACGCATTCTCGAATTCTTCACACCATCTCCACCTTAAGACACATGCAAGGAGGCCACATATTGATCTCGCCTCGATACCAAATGTTTTGGTACAAAAGTTTGTAGAATATAATATAAACTCTCAATATTGAAAACAATGATAAGCTTCTCATATTCAACCATTCGGATTGTATATAAATACATAGTGAGTTGTAATTCCTATCAACTAGGAATTTTTATAACAATACTCTCACATAACAAATTATCTACATAAGTTGTTAAAACACCTTATAATATATCATTACTTTTACATTAATAATCTACCCATCTAATAACAATAGAAATGTGAGCAGTATATTTTATATTTCCTAACAAATATATATAGCAAGAGATACAAGGTTAGTAGTGGGAGATTGAGTGGAAGAATCGGGAGGATATGCTAGTGTATTAGTAGTTGTGTTCGATTCCTCGAGAGCATATGTATCTATTTGGTGAGGGGGAATTGATTGCGATGGAGGGATAACCATAGAAGTAACAAGATCAATTTTACAATATTTGAAAGGTTTGGGGCCATATGGAATAGTGTGCTGCTCATTACCCATCATAGGCAAGTTTAACACATCAATAAAGTAATGAGATCAATTTTATAATATTTGAATGATTTGGGTTTTAGAATAGTGTGCTCATACCCATCATAGGAAAATTTAACACATTGATGTACCGTGGATGGGGTGACCTTTTTGGCATGGATTCATGTACATCCAAGAAGAAGATTGAGCTGAAATGTAACATCCATAATATAAAAGAAAGTGGGGATTTTTCGAGGCCCAACTTGCAAATCCAATGTGATTATGTTGATAGATGTTTAAGTGGTGGTGTTAGAGCCTCACACAAGTAAGAGTAGACTTTTTTATTGTTGTATCAAGGATTTCCAATTACATTAATAATGATAAAGGAAAAATGTTCAAGGTAGATCCATTGTTAACAAGGACAAGCTTAATGAGAAAACCTTGGATGCATGTTGTAATTAGAAAAGGACAAAAATCACTAAAAGATGTGAGTGGAATATCCTCATCGGTGAATGTAATTATTTTATCCATGAGATTAAAATATTATATGATAGATGCAAACTATACAGGGGATTATCACTTTGTAATTGAATAGAGTGCAATGCTTCTTCTAATGTGCGATGACAATCATGCACTTTGTGAAGAAGATAAAAGGGATATCTTAGAAGGGATGTCCTTTAATTGATCAACACTATCATAATATTTGGAGGATTTAGCAAGCCGAGATGATTGTGCACTAAGAGGTGGTAGGACTGGTGTAGGTCCCCCGTGGGTGCTTATTTCATCGAGTAGTCACAATATTCATAGTAGAATGAGTAAGGGAGGATTAAATCAAGGATAGAATTGAGTGACAACTTGTATATATTCATATTGAATAGTTGTTTGGGAATACACACGGTAGAGGTAAAAGAAGAAGAATTATCCATAACCCTGGAAGAAAGATGCAAGAGAGGAGAAGATAAATCTAATGCATAATAGACAAATGTCGGGTTCACCAAACAATTTAACCTAAATGGGTTAGTATCTTAGGGGGTAATAACCGATGGTAGATGATCCTAATCAATTAGTCTCCAAAGCTAGTTGTATCAATACCAGGAATAATTATTAAACAAACAAAAATAATGATAGATAATGAATCAAAGCACCGGTAACAAGGAGGAGAAGGAGACATAGTTGATATCCTATATTGTGTAATGATATGGGCTGATCTAATGACTGGAAATGGTTGGAGAAGATCCAACAGAGTCTCACTATCGAAACCGTGATTTGAGCGACTTCTTGGGCCAAATTGTACCCTTGTTATTTCCCTTCGTACACCAAATTTTTAACTTCTTGTTCATGTTCGCTACTTCCTTTTTTGATCTTGTCTAGAATCTAGACATCCCATATTGTGTGATGCCCATTGTGTAACTAATTTAACCTTCAAAACCTGAGATGGTGAGAAAATCCTGTAAAACAAATGTTAAGTGGGTTGTATGCACCCATGTGCACCACTGACATTGCCACTACTTTGAAGAGGGATCAAACTACATGACATTCTCACCTAACATGTTATATCTGCAATGCATTTAATCAAATTGATAACCATGATCTTGCAAGAATGGAATTTTACTTGATACTTGCCCTAACTTGACTTGAATTTGATAATGTGTCTTGGTACTTGCAAATCTGATTGAATGATTGTCCTAGAATGAGTATGTAGAGTATGTGGAGCTCAGGGGAGTCTTGGAGTAGCTTTTCTTGTGATTTATTCTTAGTGTTTTTCTCATTAGGATGTTAGGTACCAAGTATAATGAATGCCCTCCTCAATGGGAGATATATAAATTGTTTATAAATGTGTTTCGCATCTGAAAAACTCAAACAAGGCCAACTAGGAATATACCAAAGGGATTCAAATTAGAAAAAGTGTTTCCAGAGGAAGAGGGAGCGAAATGGCCAAGTCAATCCATAGTGTATGGGTGTTATGGCCCTCCCTATACCCTATGGTCCCATATGCATGTGCGGGTGATTTGAAAGTTGGAATTGTGATATGTGAGGGTATAACCTAATTTTATGGATTAATATGGTCGATCCGCGAACAAATATGTTGTGTGTGCAAGCAAAAATAAAAGGGATATAGCTAGGGATAGAATAATTGGCCGGATTGAGTAAGTGTCAACGAGTGCAAGAGTGTTGTATAGTTTGTGTTGTTGCAAGACATGAAATACCAAAATGAATATCTATATTAACTGTTGATCACAATTTCATTCATACACAAGGGGATTGATAATATTTTGGAGGTATAATATAAACCCACATAACATCCCCCCTTTTATGGATTTTTTAAGGAGCTAAGCACGAATCATGGCTTCTACACAAATAAATTGATTTCTTGGTGACTCGTAAGTGGCATAGACATAATTTCACACATTACGATACTTGCAAGTAGTCGTCGGATCAAATTTCATTTTACACATCATGTGCCATTTACGGTAGAAGACAACCTTTTGCATAGGGCATGAAACTAGTTATTGTTCTGATGGAAGTGGCACAATATGTTGTCAAAATATAAAATTTGCAGGCTCACTTGTGGCAATCTCTTGAGATGCTCTCTTAGTCTTCCACCTTTCACTATTCATAAAATCATCTAAAATTGAGTTTTCTTCTTCCAAACCCCGATTCTCCCTTATTATTTTACCCTTTTATATCATCCCAATTATTCAGATGATCTAGATTTAGCCTTTATTATGAAACTTGATTTGTATATAATCATTAGCTATATTAGTTAGGTCTTATTGCATTGTGTTATGGTTAGTGTAGTGCACTTGTTAATGTATATCTGCTCTCATCATTAAAGTTCCTGACAATATTTAAGATGTGTATGTAAACCCTACATACCACCTCTTTTCACTGGTCTTATGATTAATTCATTGTGCTTGCATTATTATTTTGCATATATTAGACATGGTTAAAATGTTATAGGTATATGTATTGCAATTTAATTATGTTGCACTCGAGGGTGGCAGTGGAGTATAAAAGTGTGAGATGTCATTAAAAATGGTCTACCTTAAACTTGATGTCTAATAGACTATCATAGGAAGATTTGGACATTAAATTTGACACCCATTTGACAATGATATACAAGTTTTACTTCTTGCTTGAAGAAGGTGGTCAAAAAATCATGATATCCAGGCATATAACGAAGTTTAGAGCCCTTTCTCTTGAAATATTTTTCGAGTTCAAAATCATAAGTAACTAGATTGCGAATTTTTATCGTGTTAGAGAGAAATTTACAAACAATAATAAAAACAAAATTAGTAAATATGATATTTGTTAGATGTATCAAAATGGATATCTCTTAAACAATTTTTGGAAAAATTTAAGACACTTGTACAAGATTTCAGATTGTACAGATTTTCATATGGTTTCCTTTCCGATAAAATTTATTAAAAATAAAAATAAATAAGATACTTTGGAGATTGTCACGAGACTTAATTGCCTCAAATGGAAAAAACTCTAATTACGTATATTGATTAGAGATGTTGTCATGATTTCGTCTAGATGCAACACATTAAAGAAATATCAATACCATAATGTCTACTTCTTGTTCAAGGAAGTGAACAACATAATCCTTGGTTCTTCATGGGTCCAAAACAATCCCATTACATATGGGAAAAAAGGTGTTTCCCAACTAAAGAAGTGACTCCAAATCTAATCTCATAGGCTCCTCACTAGTCCAAAATGAAGAATAAGTTGACCATAAGCCCCCCTTTTAAGGCAAGGGATGTTCCTCCATATCACCCATCTCAAAAGAAAATAATTTGCATAAGATCATGTGTAACATAGATAAAATAAAACAAGAGTTATAATTATTGTGAAATTGTGTATGTACAAACATATGTAATGGATATGTAAACATCGGAAAGATAACATCATATAAGCTTAATATGTAGCACCCAATCCAATATGTAGCGTAGAAGATGTGTAATCATCAAATCTAAATACTAAAGTAGTATGTATAAGTACATAAGAGATGTCATCATGAAGGATCAATGAATAATATGGAAAAAATATGTGCCAAAATTCACAAATCAAAGAGAAGGGGGTTAAATAATATGCCTTGACTTGTAACAAAAATGCCCAAGAAGATCGAGTATAACAATGAAGCACACAAACATGTTGTGCCCTTGTAGATGCATTTAGAGACAATCTCTTATGACAAGATGACGATCAAGAGGCTATCACACATTGATTTATTTCCTTTCCGAAGCACCCCCATATCAAAAGCTTAGGTCAAACATTTTTGGAATCATTCTAGACTATACTAGTTGTTGTATGTGTGAAAGGTAAGGGTTGGGACTTGAGTTTTCTTGTTGATTTACACAAGTGTTGATCGAGATTTGTTCAAACATAAAGGGATTGATAATAATTTGGAGGGATGACACAAACCCTCATAACATCCCTTTTTAGGGGTTTTGCAAGGAACTAAGTGCAAATATTGGATTTATACAAAGAGACTGATTTCTTGGTGACTCATAAGTGATGGAAACATAATTTCACAAATTATGATACATTGCAGGCAATCAACAAATCCAATTTCATTTTTCCCCTCATGTGCCTTTTACGGTAGAAGACAACCTTTTGCACAGGGCATGAAACCAATTATTTTTCTTATGAAAATGACACAATATATTGTTACAGTCAAATTTTTGTAGTGCTCACTTGCGGTGATCTTTGGAAATGTTCTTTTAGTCTTCCATCTCTCACTATTCAAAAAATCATCGAGTATTCCTTTCAAACCATAATTCTCCCTTACTATTTTACATGTTTACATCATCCCAATTATCCATATGATCTAGATTTAGCCTTTATCGAATGATCTCTGCTCCTTCTAAGTTCTAGGTGATGGCTATTATCCCAATAGAATGCACCATGCCCCCATAAAAAGACATATGCCCTCCTTACAAATTCTAGGCGATGACTATTCTCCCGATATAATGCACCATGCCCCCATAAAAAGACATATGTACCCATCCAATGCCACATGTCAGAAATTTCCATACTTAGTTTTTTTCAATTTTCTTTGTTAAAAACACATTGCTCTCACTTGCAAGATTCAAACTAGGACTTACCGTACATGAGTGCACATTCCCACCAATCGAGCTCTAGCTTCACAGATGCAACCATACCATATCTATATGATATATTAAAAAAATCTACTTATAATATGACACATGATTGCGATACCCACCCATGCATGGGTACATATGTGTTTTATGGGGGCATGGTACATTCTATCAGGACCATGGTTCAAAATTGATCTCGTCACAACCCTTCCCAAGGCCTCAAATCCATCAGAAAAGGGTAAGTAAAAATTTGCATGTAGAAAAAAAATCAAAATGTAAAAATAATTTGACAATACAAAAGTGAAAGTTACTTTTAAAAGTGTCAAAAGAAGGGCCATGGTAAAAAAATATATGTCAACAATATGTGTGAAAAATTTAAATCTTAATAATATTTTTGATGACTTCTACAAACAACAATCACCTCCACTTTCTAGGCTCTACGCGTGGCTCGCAGATACGTTAGACAAGGCATATTAAGCAATTATCAAAAGTTTTAATATAATACTAATATAATACTATTAAGGTCAAATCCCAAGTTTGTAACAAGTTGGTGATGCCAACTCAACAAATACTTGAGCACAAATACCTAAAAACCAAAGATTTAATCTTACTATTTAGGGTTCTGGCCTTTGCTTGGGATTCACTAAGATGTTTTATCTACCACTTTGTACTTGTTTCCACTTCTTTGTTGTAGGAGCCACCTTGATAGGAAAAGAACAAATCCAAGATTGACTTACACACAAATATATGCCCACTTGGGAGCCTACACAACATAGTTTGTAGCAAATCGAGCGTGCAGAGTGGCCACATGCTCGGATATGGGCTAAGATGGATATTTGAGGTATGGATAGAGCTTGCATAAAAGTGTTTAACTGATCTCAAAAGGTGACTTCAATTCGTGAGTTGTGGAGCAAGCTCTATGAGATCTGCATTGGTGCCAAAGCTCTGGATGGGCTAGTAATCGTCTTGATCTAGATCGTCTGGTTTAATTTGAGCTCGGCATGTAGATAAGCCAAGGGCCGAGATGATTGGATTAGCTTGGTTTGTACATGCAATGGAGAAGGAGCTTAGGGAAAAGGTAGTTGGGTCTTATTTTCAAGGAAAATAAAGGTTGAGTCACTTGAGGAGCTCACCCATTATGACCCTTGCAAAGAAGAACCAAGCTAAGAGTCAAGTTGATCCTTGATGCAAAGGTTGATTGGACCTATCTAATATGGAAGAATGAAAGGAAGAGGAGAGGATTTCAGTGCAGAGGGGGAAAACATGTAAAGATAAGCTTCTTTTTCCATAGAAAGTGTAATTCCCACTCCTCTTTGACACTTATTATACCATGATTTTGATTATTGTTGAATAGAGACATGGAAATTAGTATTTTATTTTGATTAGCATGTTGATAGATTGTATGGATATTTTGATTATCATTATGTTGTGACTCATATTATAGATGGTATGGACTACTAGCAGACATTGATAGATGATGATGTAGTGTTGTTTCATTGTATATTGATGTTTTGGATTCTTGACGATGATGATTATATTTAGATGTTGGATTGACCTTATGATCTTATTGATGTTATGACTTATTAAAATTGAGATGTTCAGTGATTGCAAATAATTGATAGAAATTTCTAATTTTGATGATGATGATATAGCTACGTGTATGATGTTGTTGGATGATATGTATGTGTGTTTTATTTATTGATGTATTTTATGCGCCTTGAGGTCAAGGGGTATTGTTTGATTGATTGCAGGAAATTATATCACAATAAACAAGAAGGGGCTAGGAGACTAACCATGGAGGAGTATTGGTTATTTACAACAAGGTCACCTTGACAAATTTGTGTTCGTGTATATTGTTGTGTTTTGATAGAGTTGTTAGGAGGCTCCCATGGGGGTAACTATCATCACCAATCCATCACTATGATAATTCACCACCGGAAACTCCTCATGCTATGATTATTTACTAATGCATAGCCTTTAGTTTGGTGGATGTAACTGAAACACAACAAAAACATAACACAAGAATACCATAGACTATGATACGAAGGAATGATGAAAAATCTAAAAATATAGGTGTAAATTTTAATATCAACATGAAATTGTTACAATCTCACCCATGAGGTACTTCAAGTGTTACTGACTTCACTTGCCTTCCAACAATAACTATGGTAAAAACTTCACAATGGATTCTTTAACACACCTTCTAAATGATGGCTTCCTTTACACACTTACTCATACAATATTTCTCACTACTTCTCTCTATATCAAATGAGGGGGGTGGCCTCTTTATTTATAGGAATTCAGGATTATCCACCCTATCTCTAAGATAGGATAGGAAATCTCTTCCGGCCAATCATATTCCATGCCTAAACTCTTACCTTTACATGTAGGCTTATCTTCTAAGATAAGATAAACCTTATCATCTCACATGGGTTCCACCTTTTTAGAATTTTCTACAAATAAAATACACAAAATATTTATGACATCACTCCTTGTCCTTATTACAAATATAATATTTCTAATTCCTAATCATGTAGACCCTACTTCTCTACTTACCCCAACTTTGACATTTTAACATTACCAGACCACTTACGACAAATATTTACTTTTTACCACAACATTCCTTTTGTACTTTGATTGTTACCGTACTCTACTTTATTGGTAAGACCGCACTGCAATGGTCGTTATCTTCTATTGGATGCCACTACTAATTATACTTAAGAACATCCTATTCATAATACATACATTAATGAAATAGAAATTACGGAGGAAAATTTTAATGTCGACATTTTCCCTTTCCTTTCTAGCTTCTACTCCATCCTGAGTAGACTCTTATGGACATTCTAAAGTGGTGCTTGGAAAATATTCAACTTGTCATGGTTGACCCATTTCGTAATGTGAGTACCATCCAATTCCTCCAAAGTCGATATGTACCATTTTCATGCACATGTACCTGCTATTTTTAAGGCCCCATCCATTTGGGAAGAAATTTTCTACCTTCTTTTTTTTTTGTATTTGGAATCATATACTAGAACCAAGTCATTCACATGAAATGGAAACCAACGGATATTTTGATCAAAGTATTCATTTCGCTTCATTTTCTTCTTATAGCTTGTATCATTCGTTATTTCCCTCATTTCCTCTAGCAAATGAATATGTACCAACCTTTCTTTTACTTGAATCACTTTCATCCATCCTTTCATTTTTCATAACTCTCAAAGTGGGAACATCAAACTCAATAGAAGAACTGGATCAATGCCATAAGCCAACTAAAATGGGGATTATCTTGTTGCTGACTTTGATGTTGCCCCGTATGACCACAATGTTGCATGAATCCTTTTATCCCACTTATGTACCTATAAGGCTGCATCTTTTGCTAAAATTTGACATAACACAAAATTTATTAGTTCCACTGTCCATTTGTGCTTGGCTTGTATGTTGTTGCCTTCCCGTGCTTAATAGAAAACATATTGACTAGGGCTTCTACCACCTCATTAATGAAGTGGCTTCCTTGATCTGTTACAATTTCTAATGAACAACCAAACCGGTGATAATGCATTCATATATGAACCTTGCCACTTCATCCATGGAAGTTGTTTTCAATGGCCTAGCTTCAACCCACTTGGTTAAATAACCTCGTGGTAACTACAATATCTTTATTTTGGCATGGAGTAGTTGGAAGTGGACCTACAATATCTATTCCCCACTTTTCAAAGGGACCAAGTAGAAGAATAGGGAATAATGGAGCCGATGAAGTCTTACGTTTACCATGTGTTTAACAAATATCACATGTCTTACAATAATTATAACAATCTCTAAAAAGAGTGGGCCAGTGATAACCTGCATCCAAGATCCTTCTTGTTATAAGTTGTCTAGAGAAGTGTCCTCCACATGTACCATTATGGAATTCTTTTATCATCTCCTTCCCTTGATCACGTCTAACTACCCTCTTGTATTGTCCATCAGGTCCTATTCGAAATAATACTCCATGCAGAATAGAATATGGATGACTAGCTTGAGTAATCTTCCTCTTAGTCTTTGCATTGGCACCATTAGGAAACTTGAATTCATTCAGATAATTCTAAATATCTATGTATTCACTAGGGATTGTGTTAAGGGATAACAATGTTGCATCTAGGAAATCATCATCATCACAAGATGAACCTAAACCATCATAGGCTCGAGAGAGTGCATCTGCATTGACATGCTTCTTTCTTGGCCTATCTATAATATCAAATTCAAATTATTGTAGCAAAATTATCCATCTTGCTATCCTCCCTGATGGGTTAGGCTTATTTACAATATATTTTAGAGCCTGATGATCTATTACAACTATAAATTTCTACCCTAGCAAGTAATTTCTAAACTTCTTACAAAAAAAATGATAACTAGAGCCTCTTTTTCGCCATAAAGATAATTTACCTCAAAGATCTGCTCATTTGTTCGCTCCCAAAGTAAACTGGATGATCATTCCTGTTTTCATCTTTTTGGCTCATAGTACTTCCTAGTGTTGCATATGAGGCATCAAGCATACACAATGAATGGCTTGCTCCAACTGGATTTTTAAAACAGTGAAGACACCAAAGCTTCCTTCGCTTGTTCAAAAGCTTCATGTGCCTTATTTCCGGTTCATAAGTAACATCCTTCTTGAAGAATCAAGGTTAGTGGTCTGTGCAATCTTTGAGAAATTCTTGATGAACCTTCTATAAGTAACCCACATGGCCTAAAAATGATCCCAACTTACTTTTATTCATAGAAATGGTAACTCTTTGATTTTTGAAACTTTATTAGGATCGCACTAATACCATCTCGGATACAACATGCCCTAACAAAACGCCTTTAGAACATCTAAAGACACACTTTGTAGGGTTTAGTGAGGCTTGTGCTTCATCTAACCTTTGAAATGTTGTCTTCATCTAGTGCAGTGGTCCATCTTACTCCCATAGATGTTAAAAACATCCGTAAATACTCTAATGAAGTTCCCAATGTAGGGTTCAAACACCCTATTCATTAAGTGCCGAACGTTTTTGAGCATTACACAACCCAAAAGGCATAACTCTATAAGCAAACATTCCCCAAGGAGTGGTGAACATGGTCTTCAACCTGATCTTTTTTGCTATATGAACTTGGTTGTATCCGCTATATCCATCAAAGAAACTATAGCACTCCTGCCGGCTACTTCATCCAAGATCCGATCCGAGAATGGAAGAGGGTAATGATCCTTCTTTGTTACCTTTTTGAGCTTCCTATAATCAACACAAATGCGTAGTTTCCCATTCTTTTTATTGATATCACAATGGGAGAAACCTAGTCGAATTCTCCACAACAAATATGAATCTTGCATCAAGCAACTTATCTATTTCTTCTTTTACAGTCTTGGAAAAATTAGGATTCATTCTATATGGCATTTGCTTTATGGGCTTAACACCATCTACCAACTCAATAGAATGTTCTACCCAACTTACTTGACGGAGTTCCTTGTAATCAAAAGTGAATAGGTGTATGTACCTTCGAAAGAGCTAGAGGTAGGATTCCTTCTCACTCTCCATCACAACATCACCAATCTTTATTTGTTGGAGACGATCATCAATTTCTTCTTCAAATAATTTTATGGGTTCATGAGTCGGTGTGACTGGAAGGATATCCATGACCGAAACATCAACCTCACTTTCTTCATCTTCTGTGTCCACTTCACTGGTACTAGAGTAATCAGAGGATGTCCAATCATTAGTTTCATCACTTGAATCCACAGGTTCTGCCTTATGATGTTGAGGGATCACGTTTATCTTCACCCTCTCTCTACCACGTCCAAGTGTCATGAAGTCTTCATTCCAGTAGTTTCTTGCATGAACTCTCCTTAGCCATGGCCTTCCCAACAACATTGGGTATGCAACAGTACCATTTTTCATCACCTGAAAGTCTACCACACATACAACACCCATAATAGATATTGCCACATTTAAAACAACACCTTCTGGTTTAGTTTTTCCCTTATTTAATGACCTTAACATAAGTGTTGAGGGGTGATCAATTTTTAAACCCAACATATTCATTACAGACTTGGTCATTACATTAACTGCAGCACCTCCATCAACTAAGACATCATGAATTGAAATACCATTACATAATACCTCAGCTTGTGGAGCATAGGGATCCGCCTCGCTCCAAAACATGGACCTCAACCTCCTTCCTTCGTCAAGCATTGAGTCCACTTCGTAGCTCCCACCTTTTCTCAAAAGACATAGTCAAGAGTTGACCATATGTAATATTTGCAAGCCTTTTGGACAGATCTTCCAAGATAGAGTATGGTCCTTGTCCCCGTGAAATCGAAAATGCCGCACACCCAACTTTCTTCTCCTATGTTTCTTACTAGTTTCTCTTTTCATCTTCTTAGGATCATTTCTATCTTGGTTATCTTTTTCTTTCTTTTTTTTGTTACAAACACATCTACTTCATTATTTATGCTCTTATCTACTACATCAAAAGACTTCACATGTACTTTTCCTTTATCATTATCTCTTATACCGTATGTGAAGCTCTATCTAGACAATTATACTTATAATGACCCTTTTTATAACAACCATAACATATAACTTCAGAAATATTTCTTTTTGGACCTTTATCTCCTCCCTGAGAACTAAATTATTTTCCTTGAAGAATTATTAATATTTAATTGGCCCATCTTCCCGAGCAGATCTTCATACTCAGAGATGTACTAGGAGAAATATTTGTGCTCACCGAGAGTGGTTGTGGATGTTGGACCAAAGGTGCTAGTGTAGGATCTACTTTAGCAACAATTTCTTTGGGCTCCTCTTCCATGCTTTCTTCTTGCCTTCTTACAATCTCCTTTGCTTGTTCAATGGTAATCGGGCGGTCATACTTTACTCGTTGTCGATCTCTCGGCTTCATCCTAAGAATGAAGTGGTTATAGAGGAGATTATCCACGCCATTCATCAACCCATCCGCTAATCCTTCCTTCCAGATCTGGGCATCGAGCTTCCTCCTTAGCTCTAGAACATGAGCATGATAATCCCTTATCTTCTCCTTCTCTCCTTGGGATAGCTTTGTGATATCGATCATGAGATCTCGCATATTTTTTGCTCACTAAATTCTTCAAGAAAACTTTCGCTAATAAATCCCATGAATTTTTCACATTATCACCTAGTATTTCAAACCACCTAAGGGCTAAACCATCCAAAAAGGTAGGAAAAATTCAGTCCATTGTTCGCTTCTTAGAAGGCCATTACAAATACAAGATCGTTTAAACTCTTGAATGAAAGAGGAAGCATCTTCATTAAATTGGGCTGAAAAAATAGGAATCTTCCCCATTTTCAAAAGTAACCACAGTGAAATACCAACAATCAAGAAGACTTATGTGCACAAATAATTGGAATCACTATAATAGAAAATAGAAATGACCACGGTAAACTATGGTAAAACTTGACTTACTGCGGTAAAAACTGACTTTACTGTGATAAACACTATTTACGGTAAAAAGTGAAGTTACTATGGAAAATACTATTCACAGTAAAAATTAAAGTTAATGTGGTAAATATTATTCACGGTAAAAGTGACTTTACCATGGTAACTCCTATGCACAGTAAAAACAAAGTTACCCTCCAAATGATTTTTGACTAAGTGGGAATATCTCTCCAGAAAAGCCACCAACGAGGAATGGTCCCAGAGAACGGAACCAAAATTTCATCACCAATCCGGCACTATGATAATTCACCACCGAGAACTCCTCGTGCTATGATTATTTACTAATGCATAGCCTTTAGTTTGGTGGATGTAATCTGGAAACACAACAACAAACATAACACAAGAATACCATAGACTATGATACGAAGGAATGATGAAAAATCTGAAAATATAGGTGTAAATTATAATATCAACATGAAATTGTTACAATCTCACCCATGAGGTACTTCAAGTGTTACTGATTTCACTTGCCTTCCAACAATAACTATGGTAAAAACTTCACAATTGATTCTTTAACACACCTTCTAAATGATGGCTTCCTTTACACACTTACTCATACAATATTTCTCACTACTTCTCTCTATATCAAATGAGGGGGATGGCCTCTTTATTTATAGGAATTCAAAGCTTATCCAACCCTATCTCTAAGATAGGATAGGAAATCTCTTCCGGCCAATCATATTCCAAGCCTAAACCCTTGCCTTTACATATAGGCTTATCTTCTAAGATAAGATAAACCTTATCATCTCACATGAGTTCCACCTTTTTAAACTTTTCTACAAATAAAATACACAAAATATTTATGACATCACTCATTGTTCTTAATACAAATGTAATATTTAGAAATCCTAATCATGTAGACCCTACTTCTCTACTTACCCCAACTTTGACATTTTAACATTACCGGACCACTTACGACAAATATTTACTTTTTACCACAACATTCCTTTTGTACTTTGATTTATTCATGTATTGTACTTTATTGGCGGCACCGCATCGATGGCGCCGTTATCTTCTATTCGACGCCACTACTAATTATACTTAACAACATCCTATTCCTAATACATACATTAATAAAATATAAATTACAGAGGAAAATTTTAATGTCGACATAACCTCAAATGTGACCATGGGTTTATGTGTTTCTTTTCCCTCTTTTATTTTTTTTATTTTGTTGTGTATGTGATTTATTTATTATAATGTATGCTCACTTTATTATTGTTTAATTAATGTGTTTTGTTTAGCTAATTAATCATGTGGTTAAGTTAAATTGAGATGTGACTATGTGGGCATTTAATGGGGTACATAGTCCTTGTGATCTTATTAATGTTTGATGGGTTTCATCCCACTTTTCAAATATCGAATTTGAGCTTATGAGCCATTTTAGAGGCTTGTGTGACAAATTATACTTATCCCCTACCTCTTAAACTCATCTACCAACCATACCTATGATGTGAGGGGTTAATTTTAGCCCTCATTATGTGTTTTGAAGGAGAAAAGAGGAAATTAATTGCACTTTCTTACAAACTCTTTTAATTGTGTCCTTAGAAGTATGGAGTGGATGTTTGTGTGTGGAAGGAAAATTGTCATATCCTCACCCACCCATTTATGAGTCTTGGTATTTGTGTTTGACTTGGTGAAGTGGATTAGAGGAGAAGTGATGTGGCATCCTACATGGAGCCACCTCACCCTCCTCTCCTCATTTTCTATTTATGTGAGTTATTTTGGAGTTTTGGGGGTTACTTGGTTTAGTTGCACACTTGCATATTTTTGGATTTTGGCTTGAGTTACTTTTTTTGGAGCTTGGGATCTTACTTTTGGATTTGGATTGGATTTGGAAGAATCTTGAGCTTGTTGCTTGTGGATTGAAGGATCTTATAATGGCAAGGTAGGGTCTATACCCTTGCATTTTATTTTATTTGTTGTGTGTTGTTTGTAAATGAATGAATGTTTGTGTTGTTTTGGATTTGGGGTAGAATGACCTTAAGGATGGTGTGGGGAGAAGGAAAATGGGGATATTTTAGGGAGGGATAAGAGTTTTGTATGTGTATTTGGAGGGAGTTTGGGTTGGGTGTCCCACCTTGTGATGATAAAGAAGCTTTCTTGCTTATCTTTGTATGTTCTATTTGAGGGAGTGATAAGAGATTGAGGGAGGGATAAGAGTTTTGTTTGTGTGGATGAAGTTTTGGAGGTTTTCAAGGTGGACACTTAACCCATTGGGAGGTATAAGGGATTCCCCATATTTCTCTTCTCCCTTGGCTTAGATTTTAAACCTTTGTGTTTGGGAAAATTGTATATTGATGTTATTATTGTTATTATGCTTGTTGTGTTGCAAGTTTTGTTGGTATGGATGTATGTATTGTTGAAACCTTTGTAAAAGTTGTCATGGTTGTTTAATATCCCTTATTGCTTCATTGTTGGGGCTCGGGGGCCAATGAGAAGGATGACTTCTCCTTCTCATTGGAATAAAAGTTGGCAGGTGCATGTTGTCTATGCTCCCCTCCTTGTTATTGTGATTTCGAGATGAAGAAAAGGAGCTCAAAGTTGAAACCTTGGATAGAGCATTTGTGTAGAAGACAAAAACAGAGAGTTTATTTTTGTAAATTTTGTGAAAATTTATACTTTTGGTAATTTTAAACATGAAAGAAGTTTATTTTCATTAGAATATTCAATTAAAAACCAGTAAGTTAGAGCTCTGGTTTGATATATATATATTGCTTGATATATATGTTTATATATATCCATTTTAAAATAAACTATTTTCCCACGTGGATCGGCGCCGGTTTGTCAACCGACATCGGATGTAACATGAATCGACATCGGCCTCTCGTAACTGTATACAGCTTTATATAAATCTAACTTTTCACTTAGTTGCAGGACTATTGCTCAAAAAACCATAAAACAAAGATTATAGCATATGTAAACCTTTCTAAAAATGTATACAAAGGTATATATTTGAAGATATATACATTTATATATATTTTAAATAAAATGTTTCCGATTCACAAGAATCGCGCGCTAAGAAATTCGATCGGCGGCCGAGCTTAGACACAATGAGAATTGCGACCGAGTTAAGCAACCGACACGGTCGCCAGGCGTGAAACTCTTTTTCAAAAAATGTGTTATCAATCCAAACTAGTACTTTAAATGAATAATATATAAACAAAATGTGGATCTAACTTAACACACACACACACACACACACACACACACACGTGTGTGTGTGTGTGTGTGTGTGTGTGTGTGTGTGTGTGTGTATGTATATGTATATGTATATCTATATATGTATATGTATGTGTGTCACACACACACACGTGTGTGTGTGTGTGTGTGTGTGTGTGTGTGTGTGTGTGTGTGTGTGTGTGTGTCACGCACACACACACACACACACACACACATGTATATAGGTATATGAGTATATATACACCTTAGATCAAACCCAACATGGATTTACCCAAATGTTGAAGCTCAAGAAAATGTGAGCAAACAAATACACAACCAGATTATGATTGGATCCTTGCAACAAAAGGAAAATGAGAGAAAACTACTTATTACAACCCTAGAACAACTAAACTAAAATGGAGAGTAAAATGGAGGAAGTCTCCTTCCATTTGCAAATCTAGATCTAAAAGAAAAACCTCCATGGTTTCCCTCAAGTTCCATGGCCTCCACCTCCTTCAACCTGCAAAACACAAATGAACAAATGAAGAGATTAGGGTAAAGAAAAGATTAAAAAGGCAACATAAGGAAATTTAGAGCTTTTAGAGAAAACCTAAATCTAAGGGTTCATATTAATCTAATCTAAGGATGGAGGATTGTCCCTACACATTTTAAGTTATTGACATTTTGGTGGGAATGGTGTTTTTAAATAAAAGGTATGGGTATTTAGTGAATGGGGCCACCTAGTGCATTAGTGGGTTAGAATAAGTTATGACCCTTTTCTTTTTAAATAAATAAATAAATAGCTTTGACTATGGGTTAATTAATAAATATTGTACATGGGTATTTTAGATGTTATAAAATGATTAAATTAATTAAAAGTAAAATGTATGGTTAAATAACTAAATGATGGGTATGGTTATCAAGTTATTATGGGAAGTAAATTTTAAATCAACTTAGGAAATGACCTTTAATAAACTTAAGAGAATTTTTAAATAGGTAAAATAACATGATTAAATTTGATGGAAACCTTAAAAGAGGATTAAGTTCAGAAAGGATTTTTGAAATTAGTTAATAATATGTAATTATTAGTTTAATCCTGACAACCTTATGGTTATGTAGAATTAATTAACATGAATTTAAATTGTTCGTAACTAATGTTTATCAACTTTAAAACAAAAAAATATTTCATAATTTCCCCTAGTAATTAATGGAGTTTGACTTTGTTTGGTGCGTCAAAATTGTGGGTGTTACAGAAAGTACCCCTCAAGTCATCATCTGTACTTCTCTCTAACCGTTGTTCAATAGCGGTGATGTGGAGGCCAACAAGAATTTAATATTTACAATTGTGCGCAAGATAATGCGGCTCAACTCTATGCTTAAGGAGTTGAGGAAGAGTGTTGTGAACAAATTTAATTAGGATTATGAAGGACGTGTGTGTGTGTGTGTTTAATGGAGTAGTTTTTTTTGGTAATATATCATTTGCATGTAGTAGATCTGAAAGCATATTATGCATGACTCGCAGGGGCGTGTCTTACCCTAGGCAACCTAAGTAGTTGCCTAGGGTGCATAAAAGGGAGGGCACCATATTCTATAAAAAAAAAGCGGGTCATTGTGGTCTTTGTCGGCTTGTTAAATTTTTACAAAAAAATTCAATTTCACATATATAAAAATAATTACAATTACAAATTGAAGCAAGCCAATCGTAATCATTTATGATTTAGCACAGCTACACAGGTGAATCAATGAATCATGATTGTAATTTGTCGATTGATGATCCATAAGACACTCACAGTCACACGTCGGATGCCCCTGACTCCTGAGTGTTCCGTATTACAGTTAGTGTCTGGACTATGTGTTACAATTCATTATTCATGCAGT
This sequence comes from Taxus wallichiana var. yunnanensis, assembly GCA_018340775.1. Lineage (NCBI taxonomy): Eukaryota > Viridiplantae > Streptophyta > Pinopsida > Cupressales > Taxaceae > Taxus > Taxus wallichiana. The sequence goes on from CM031238.1 coordinate 314,825,009, forward strand.
TTCACCGTGTTAGGTTTCATTATTGCACACTACAGTCTCTGTCTACACAAGCTGAAGCAAGCAGAAAAATTCCAGAGCTTGCGTTGTGAGGCTACGGCAAAGATGGGGATCTTCTCCTGTAAGTTGTAATAGTGTAACCGTGTTCTTGAATGATGCATTTTTTTACACTTAACATTATCCACAAGGCACAATCTGTAACTTTGTTGCTTCTTGTGACTTGTCTGTGGGTTCCTGCTTGGCTGCGTGGGAGAAGGCTCTGAAGGTGGCGTCATTATCTCAACCAGGCATTTGCCATTATCTCGATATCATTGTAAGCTAATGTTTAGCTAATCATGCAAATTTGCAATTATATAGTAATTTTGCAATTTGACTATTTGTGCTATAGCTTTGTTTTTGTTTTTGTTAATCAAATATATATTTTATTTTGTCTTATTAATTTTTCATATTATCTACTATATTTAATAGATGAGATTAATAGACATTAGTCAATTTATTTAATATATTTATTACTCAACTCAGAAATCTTTAAGTAACAAGTTTAGTCTTTACTAATTTCAAAATTCAACAGGAGTTTGGCCTTGCATCAAAGATTCAGATCTTTCTCCAAAGTCCAAAGCCTAAAGTTCCTTTTAAATCAAGTTCAACACCGGATCTGGTAATGCATATCGTCATTCGTCTTGGGGGAAGAACATAAAGCTAAGTGATCAAACCCTAACTGCTCTAGCCTCTTAGATTTGATGTTGCAGTAATTTTGTTCTCAATTGCATCAATTATATTATTACATTTTGATTTAAATTTTTAATTGTTCTTATTATGTAATTGATTGTATTTATTTTATTTCACTTTTGGAATAGTATTGATTATAATTTATAGCATCATTATCAACAAGTATTCGGGTAGTTATTGTAACTTGATAAGTGTTTAGTTCAAATGGATAAAACTAAAAAACTAAGTGGTGCTCAATTTCAAAAAAAAAGCTAAACAAAAAATTGAGGAGGAAAAAAACCTTTTGAAAAAGATACCTAAAATAAATATATTTTTAAGTGCATCAAATGAAAATTTAAAGTCAAATGTAGTTTTAAATGAAAATGAGAATTATTCTTCGGTTAGTGACAAAAATACACAATCAGAGTCAATAGGAGATGAAAACACACAAGAGAAGGAGAACACACAAGTGACACAACAAGAGGAGAACAATGAAAATACTATTGTTAAACCCATCGTTAATGAACATTTCATTGTAGATCTCGATCCTGCAAAATGGGTAATAGACAACGATACAATAGAATATATAATTTTAAATATGCCAAAACAAGATATGAATGTTGATTTTTCAAATTCAAAATGCCAATACTCAGATTGTTTTAGATATATTTCTAAAGATTTGTTTCAACGGAAACTTTTAAACAATGAACAAAAATTAAGAGAATGGTTGCTTTACTCAGAGTCAAAAGGAGTTGTTTATTGCATTCCTTGTCACCTTTTTCAAACAAAATCAACCACATTTTCCAAAAATGGATTTAATGATTGGAAAAATGCATCGGCTAGTTTGAGAGAGCATGAGGATTCCCCTGATCACAGGACTTCAATTCTTAATTTCATCACTCAAAGTAATGTTTTGGGAAGAGTTGATTCTACACTTGCAAGTCAATACCAAAATGAAGTAGAGTATTGGAGGAATGTTTTAAAGCGTATTGTTGCAACTGTGAAATTCCTTGCTACTAGAGGTATTGCCTTTCGTGGTGGTGACAATTTATTAGGATCTTCTAGAAATGGAAAATTTTTAGGGTGTTTAGAACTTATTACAGAGTTTGACCCATTTTTGGCAAATCACATTTCACAATATGGAAATGCAGGAAGAGGAGTTCCATCTTATTTATCTACGACAACATGTAATGAATTTATTGACCTTATGGCACAAAAAGTTATAAAAAAATAGTTGAAGAACTCCACAATGTAAAATATTTTTCAATTATTGTTGACTCAACACCTGATGTATCTCACACTGACCAGTTAGCATTTGTGGTAAGGTATGTTTCTCAAGAAGGAATTCTAGTTGAATGATTTTTAAAATACATTCCTTTGGTTGGACACAAATCATGTGATTTAGAAGCTTCGTACTAATAACACTAGATCACTATGACATTAATATCAAATATTGTCGAGGGCAAGCATATGATAATGCAAGTAACATGTCTGGAAAATACACAGGTCTACAAAATAGGATTAAAAATCACAACTGTATGGCTGAGTTTGTACCTTGTTTAGGGCATTCCTTAAATCTTGTTGGATCTTTAGTTACAGAATGTTGTACAACAACTATAGATTTTTTTCACTACTTCAACTTATTTATACTTTCCTAAGTGCCTCAACTTATCGGTGGGAAATTTTATTAAATTTTTGGATGGAATTTGTCCCGTTGTAAAATCCCTTTCTGAAACAAGATGGTCAACTAGAGCTGATGCAGTTAAAGCACTTTTCTTGGCATATAGTAAAATTCAAGATGTTTTCCTAAATATAGCACAAGACAAAAATCAAACAACTACCACGCGACATGAAGCAAAGTGTATTCACGAAAAACTAGACAAGTTAGAAACTTGTCTGATGTGTTGTATTTGGCATAGTATTCTTGAAAGAATGGATACAACTTAAAATATCTACAAAAGGTAGACATTGATTTAACCATGGTTGTGACTCAGTATAATTCATTGATAGATTATATTCAAAATATTAGAGAGAATTTTGATACATATGAGCAACATGCTAAGATCATTAGTGGAAAAGAAGAGTACGAAATAGATAATAAAAGAAAAAGAAAAAGAAAAGTTCACTTTGATGAAATGAGAGATGTTGAAATTCCACAAACAGGAAGGGATCGTATGAGGGTGGAGGTATTCTATGTTATTATAGATAACTTAATAAGGGAATTATCAAGAAGAAATGAAGCATATAGTGTGTTAAATGATAGGTTTGGATTTTTGAACAATCTAAAAGATCTCGATAATGAGACAATATTGAAATGCTCTAATTATTTAGTAAAAATATATAACACAGACTTGGAAACCTCCCTTGACATTGAATGCATCCATTTCCAGGCATTAGTAAGACATGAAAACTTGACAAGTATATCATCAATGTCAAAATATTTAAGAAAAAGTGGACTAGACACCACGTTCCCAAATCTAGATGTTGCAATACGAATGTTTCTTTGCATTCCTATTGGAAATTGCAGTTCTGAGAGAGCATTTTCCACTCTAACAAGAGTAAAAAGTAATTTAAGGTCAACAATGGGTGAAACTAGATTAAATAGCCTTTCTATGTTGACAATTGAATGCGACATCGCTACAACAATAAATTATGATGATCTCATTGATAGTTTTGCTATGGAAAAGGCAAGAAAAAAACCTTTATAGCTTTAATAAAATGTGTTAAGAGTTATACTATAATTGTTTTAAAAACATGCACATACTGGGTGGGTCGTTGGTCTCGTGTGGAGAGGGGGCATGCGCTGTGAGTACTACCTAAGGCGCTTTGAAACCTCAATTTGGACTGTGCACGAGGTGAAGCTCTTGGCTCTGAAATATGACCAAGAATATCTCGATATATATGTTGGTGACATAATTAGTGTGGGTGTTTCAATGTATGGATGCACAATTTTTTTAATTTAATTCCAAAAATCTAAATTAATGCATTTTACTAGTTAAAATTTACATGGGTTTTACTTTTAGTGGTTAAAATCCTAATTTTTTTTTTTATCAAAGTAGTAAGAACCCAAACGAGTTTTAATTTAAGCACTAAAATCCAAGTAGCAGTTAAAGTTATTTATTTTATTATTTACAAGCTTTTTCAATGATTTTGATAAGATATATCAGTTTGATGGTTTTTATGTGTTTATTGATATGCGTGTCTTCTTGTCTAATTTCAATTGTTTGTTTATATATTTATTTATTAGATTTGTTTAATGTTTATTTTAATTATGATGATTTTTAGGAAATTAGAATATTATAAATTTGGGCTTTCATTACATCATAATTTAATTATTTACCAGTTTAAATACATCTTAATTTTACACCATTGTGATTGAGGGGTCATTTTGTTTGAATTAGTGAAGTTTTCCATTTATTCAAGGTGCCAATTAAATAATACTTGATTTTTTTTTAAATATCATTTTGAGAAATTATTCTTAATTTCTATAACATATATACTTTATTATCCTGCCGAAGGCTAGGATATTGTTTTCACCTTAGCAATTAGTTATTTGCATTGCTTCCAATAAGATTGTGCCATTTGTTTTTAAATGTTGCTACACTAAAGTTTGAAGCTTTGATTTTTCAATTTTGACAAGTTTCTATTGGTAGCTCCCTTTATTTGCCACTGTTGAGGGGAAAATTGGAGCTCCTCTTACGCATTGAATTCATTTCTTGTCATGCATTTAATGCATTTGCTTTGTGCTTTGCAGGGAGAAAAGGGGAGGTCCTCTCACGGAGTTAATGCATTTACTGTGCCACATTCAATGCATTCATTGTATTAGTTGCTTTTGTGTGGCTCGAGGGTGGAAATATGTCATGGTTTGACATAGTGTCTTCTTCCCATCGCATTTTCCTAATTCCCCAAAGATGAACCAACGTGAAGAACAAGAAGGTGAGACTCTATGCCATCGGTTCTGTAGGAAATCAGTGATTGTATTTTTTAAATTTTATTTGCAGGCCTATGCTGCTAACAAAATATCGCTTGTGTACATACTCTATAGTTTTGTACATCTGCTTTTGAAGTGTTCGATTGATAGATTTTAAGCGCATACTTCCTTTGTGCGTTGAAATCTTACAGCGCACTATTCCATTATAAAAAAATTGTCAGCTCTTTCTTGATGGTTGTTAAAATACTTGGACTTTAGCCATGCTATTAATGACACACATAATATGATCTCTACAAACTTCCATTGTGTGTGTTTCTAGCACGTTTTTTTTATATGTTTCACAAAAATATATGAAACCACAATATATAGTTGTTTGTTGTGTGGCTATTTACAACTATTGTGCTTCATTACATTCTTTACATTTTCTGTTATTGTGTTGGGATATGAACATGTACAAATAGGTGATTTTGTAATCCTTTCTTGTCTTAACTTCTTCTGGTTATCTTCCCTTGCTTTTTCCTATTAACTGTTGCACTTTTCTCGCTTCAAAAAACACCTATACACACAGGTACGTATGCCAAGACATCCAAATGAATGAAAGACAGATCAGTATAAACTTTCGCTCTCTATCAAACCATTGAAATTCGTAGCAAGAATGCTGTGGAATATAACATCTAATAACAATGTATTAAAGAAAATAATCTTATTCACTTCTTTTAATGGGTCTATTTGTAGATCTCTTTCTAAGGTATTCACCGTCCTAGTCATTCTAATCATGGATTTGTATTTGTTGTCTGATTGTAAGGAAATAACTAAAATTTAAAAAAAAATCAACCCTTACCCTACTATAGAAGAAATAGGGACTTCTCAAGACTAGTCGTTCCATGAGGTGTATCCAGATTTCATTTTTAGATCTAACTTTTATGCTCAACTGTAATGATAAGTATCTATTTACTACTCTTGTCAGAAAACTGATCCATATGACGGGATTGATCCATATAGCCTATCAATTCAACTTCTTGCTCTGCACCCTTAGCTTGTCTTCTTGAAAATAAACTGAACTCACCTCAAAGTATTCAATCATTTTGTGGGAGTTCGACCTAAGGGTCCTGCATATATGATTTTCCCTCCTCTTTTCATCACTAGAAGATGCACCAAATCTAAATCAGACATCCATGACTAGAAAAGTGAATGAAGGAGATGGAATGGAATGAAGGAAAGGAGTGGAATGGAATGAACTGAAAGAACATGCAAGAGTTAGGTAAAAACAGAGCCTAATATTGCATGAAGAGGAAAGATGAATAACTAACACAAATAAAACGGAGTTTGAGTTAGCCAAACAAGAACGTGTAAAAGGGAACACACATGAGCAAGTAGATAATCAGAGCTTGATCATTGTGAACTAGAACAACCGATTAATAATGTTGACAATAAGATCAAAGATAATATTTGCATGCAAGATTCAAACACCTAACATCTAATGAACATAAGAACATCAAATGTTACAAGAGACAATGAATGAGACACAAAGTTCGTATTTCATTAACTCCAAAATGTTTTTCACAAAAGAACACAAAGTTTCTTCCTAAAACAAAGCTTACACAAAAGTATTTTCTTCTCCTCTCTCAAAGTCCCCTTTACAAATGAGCCCCTCACTTCCTTTTATAACCCAAAAGTTGGTTACAAAGTAGTTAGGGTTTTAAATGATCATTAAATAAGGCACTTAAGTGACTTTGAATTTTTCAAACCAACATTATTAAAGACAACCCAAAAAAATAAATTACTTAAAATAACCATTGTTTCCCAAATAATAACACCTTTTAAAATATACAATAATAACCAGTGCCTTATCCATTGAAATGGGGTCCGCCTATCTCAAGCGTATGAGAAATGGACTCTCCCACTTCATTAGATACCAAGAAAATCAACTCCCTGCACCGCTGGTGAAATTAGGATCTCTCTGCTTTTGCCAGTTGAAAGGATCTAAACCTTCCCAAAGTTTCAAACATCTTTTCTTCTTCTAGAGGTTCACTTGGTCGAAGAATAGCCTCACAAAATACCTGTAATTCAAGAATTCTACTTGGCATATCATTTAAATTAACAATTTTGGATTGAGCATTCTCAAATAAGTTCTTCAATTTGATGCACCGCTCCATGGAAACTGACGAGAAATTGTTGGTGGGAGTGTACATGTCCTTAAACAATTGTGAAAATTGTTCTTCCACTGCTCCAATGAACACCTTTGATTATGCTCATTTACGAGGTTACAAGGAATCTCAGCCATGAATTCCTAAATCAAGGAGAGTGAAGTGAAGGCTTCATTGCACATGCTTTGTCATAATGAATCATAGAATCCTCGAGAATCATCTTTCTTGATTTGAGATGCAGACACCAAAGAAAATGTGTCCCTCGATGTTCAAATTTGAGAATTCCTTCAATAGCTAAAACTGAAGATTCCATACTTGTCATCTCCTGTAAACTGGGCAATATCTCATCCAAATTTGATATAGCAGAAACAAAAGTTTCTTTGAAAGAAAGAATTGGATCCAAGATACGCACTGATATCTTCATGAAGCTTAACATGGTCTTGATCGTCCCCTGGCCTAAAATGAGAATCTCTGAAAGCCAAGTTTTAGTGACATGGCCCAATGTGTTTATTTCCTTTGACAAATTGAGAGTCTCTTCATCTGGGGCAGCCACTGCATCAGGTACTGGGAAGGTGGATGATATGGGATTTATCAAATGTTGAACATATTCCACCAATTGATTCTTTTCAAGCTTGAGACGAGAGTTTTGAGACTTGTATTTCTCAAGTCTTTTTAGTACGATATCAATTGAGTCTCGAGCCATCACCATATCACTTTCTAATGTAGATCTTCCAAGTCCCAATCTGGAAACTTCATATTTGGCAGGTGTCATAGCATCGCGCTCTTTATCCACTTGTGGAATGGCAAGGTCTGCAAATTTGTTTCCATCATTATCCACCATTATTCGAGAAAGCACCTTAGGCTTCTTAGGAATGGCGTCATTCGAAAGTTTGAAAAGGGCATCAAAATCAATGTCAATTGGCTTGACAACTCTCTTCCTTTTCTTCACTTCGGAATCAACCCAAGAAGGAGTATCATTCACTATTTCAGCATACAAAATCCTGGAGCTTGAATCAATATTCTCATTATTTCCGACATCATGAGATCCTTCTTGAATCCTATCTATGACCTCGATTTGAGGAGACACAACCTCAATATCCACTTCCTGATTATTCGGGAGATTTTGGGAAATCCCTTCATGAACTACATGCTCTGAAGTGTTTGATATTTGAATTACCTACACCTGAGTGGATGCTTGTTTGAAGCATGGCTGAGGATCATTTCTTTGCTAGCTTCTGAGCACTATTAACGATGTGGGTAGAAGAATATCTACTCGAGGTAGAAAATCCAGACACACGCTCTTTTCCTTCTTCGGGGTTTGGATCTTTGGATCTTCTCTCCTCGTGACACATTACTTGGCGAAGTGGATTTTGGAAACCACTCTTTTTTTGCTTGTTGTGTATGATTGGATGGTAATGAAGTTGATCGAGAAGAAACCTTGGTCGAATGGAGACCCCCTCGTATAGGTAATTTTTGTGATCCCAAAACGTGATCTGGAATTGATTGCAATTTGGCAAGTTCCTTATCATACCAAGATATGCTTCTTTCAATAATTGGTTGGTTCTTGCCATCAAGAGAAAATTCATCTCTTTGGTCAGTCGATTCGAGGCAATGGGGTAAAGGCAACAACATCATATGAGGGATCGATGACATCCTCATCATCATTTATGAATGAATCGGGAGGACTCTGATGTGGAAGGCCTTGATTTGAGCAAGTGTTAGGCGAGAGTACTCCATCTTCTTACCTCATGTTCATCTAAACAAGCAGCCTAGAAATCCTCCATGGTAGGATTATGTTGGTACTTCGCTCCCAGAATCTTTTGCATATATCCATTGATATCAAACTGGGCTCTCTTCACATATGGATGGATGGTTATGAGAGCGAACTCTTTTTCCATGAGTTGTGCACTGAATAGATTTGGGCATTGGTATTCCCCGATTTGGATCGGGAAATGGATTCCTGGACGGTGCTTGTCACTAAGAAGGTAGTGAACTTGGAATAGTTGTCGCATGCCAACTCCATTAATGCCCATCTGTCACTGACGTACTTGGGAGTTTCCATGGGGTACCAAAAAGCCACTCACGCGAATGTAGGAAAAAGATGAAAATTGAATAAACAAGGTTCCCCATTGAGAAATGACACTCATGGCTTCTTTAGAAAACCTTTCCTCAGTATTTGATTCAGGTTTCGGATCACATGGAAGGTGAATGCATCGTTGACTCTTCTAAAATGGTGAGAACTATTTTTGAAGCTGAGTTGAGGGTAATAGTGAAAAACATTATTCGATGACCCCATGACCCCTCTCGTTTCAAGTCCCGAAAATAGCTTTCTTCGTGCTACTGCATAGGTCAGATATGAAGTCATGTAGAAGCATCCAGTCATCTTAACTTCTATCAATTGTTTGTGAATGGTGTTACTGATGATGGTGGCCCAATCCACAAACTCTTTCTTGGCTAGGATGATACAGATAAACTAGTACATCCATGGGTGAAAAATCCTTGCAGAAGGTAGACCGAAAACTCGACTTAGGAGAGTGATCATGTCTCTGATTTCTTCCACGAACTCAATGCGTACAGTTCTTTGGGGAAGCCTATCAATTCGAGGTCTCTTGGTTACTAACCAGTTGTTGTTGACCATTTTGCTCCATCTCAGGGGTTCTTCATCCCAGAACTCTTGTGCTGATTGGTGAGTGATATCCGCATTCTCGGGAAAGTCGGGTATTCCGAGCAACTCCTCAATGTGTTCTGGTGTGATTAAGAGGAAAGGCTCGCGGTTATCTTTAAAAATTCCTCATTTCTCAGGGTCGTAATGCTCTGCGCAAGCAATCACCAATTCGACACTGCACCGAGACAGGGAATGCTGTTGCTTGGGGTAGGCCACTATGGTAAAGCCTATATGAGAAAATGGTTTTGCCTTCAGTTTTCACTCGCTCACAAAACTGTTGCACGTTGATGTGACCCAGATTTGTATCGGTGATGTTGTCATATGCTGACTTAATGGAGCTGGGAGGGATAATTCCTTGGAATTCATATTTCAGGGCGGATTTGTTAGATTTCTCCACTGGCTTCCTTGATCTCCTATGCAGATTTGGATTTTTGGCCATTATGAATTTAATAGAAAAAGTGACTCAGGCACGCCAGACAATGCAAACGGGCCGGGTCTCAGTCTCCAAAACCTCGTTGATGCAAAAAAAATATTTTTCACTTTAGTATTATTATTATTATTATTTTAAAAATAATAATAATAATTGATCCGAATTACAAATTTTTTTAATATGTCAATACAAACAAATCGAGACTAAGTTTGAATTCTAGATCGAAGCGATAAAATGACAAATATATATATTTTAAATTAAAATCTCCCGATTTTTTAATATTTGATAGAACAAATTCTCCTTCATGGCGTGGAATTGTACGTGATGGAAACGTCCTTCTCTCTTTCCTCTTTGTCCTGTATGGGAAATTTTACAAGGCGTCTCCTTCAAAAAGAATGCGTGGTGATTTTCCTTTTGCTGCACTCTTTTTCTCTCCCAAGGCGTGTCCTTTAAAGGCTAAATAATTAATTTTTGTTGTTTTTTAAACACTGTTTTATATTTCCTTATCTTTGGGCATGTGGACTTCTCCTGGTGGATGTGTGGAAATCTTCTTCTTGTCTTTTTCTTTGTCTTTTTTTTTTGGCATGGGCCTGCTTCCTTTCTCTTTGTTTATTTAAAACTAACTTTTATTTCCAGGCACCTCCTTTCCATCCATTGATTCTTGTCTTGTTTAAAAACTTGTTCTTATTTCCCTCACATGTGGAAAAGAAATTTTAAATCTTTGTTTTATTTTAAAAATTGTTCCTTATACTTTCTATCCTTCATGGAATTCTCCTTTCTTTGTTATTTGCATGGATTAAAACTATTCTTCTTGGCTTCAAAGCGTATGGACTCCTCCTGGCTGTCTTCTCTATTCAAATGTGTGGAAAACTACTTTGAAATGCGTGGGTTTCGAAAATAGTTCTTTGTCTCTTTATGCTCATGTGGAAAAATTCTCCTGCTGCTCACGTAAAATGTGCATTTTAAGCATTTTCTTATTTTTGCTATCTCCTTTCTGACCTTTCCTTCACCCAAGGCGTGTCTTTAATCTTCTTCAAATTGTTCTTTTTTCTCCTGTGTGGAAAGGAAATCTTAAAATTTAAAAATTGTTTTTTGAAAACTCTCCTTTTTCACAGCGTGTGAAAAAGGAATTTATTGTCTTCTTTTTTAAAACATGTTTGAGGTTTTGTATTTGGTTTGGCAAAGTGCGTGGGGTTCCTGGACAGCTCCACCTCTCCTCTTCCCCAATGCGTAGGCATGCAAACACTCAAATGCTTGCACTCTTTCTTCTCTTAATTGCATCTCCTTAGAGATTATTTGTTGCTGCTTTTGAAAAAAATTTCTTGCTTGAAAAAAATCTGATTCTTTTTTCCTTTGGAACAAATGCATGAAAGATTTTGTTGGATGTGATAAAATATTATGCCTTAGAAGAATTAAGAAGCAAAGCTTCGCATGAATTTTTCCAACGGGTTTGATGGAGGAAGTTACGAGGATTAATTCAACTTCCTCTCTTCCTGGGTAGTGGGCTTAAGTGCCAGGGGGAAATGGGGAAAGCAACGGACAATTGCCAATGGGAATGGCAAAATGGGTTGGCAAATCCCGTTCAATTTCCCCATGTGGGAAATTGGGGAATTTCCTACCCGTTAGCCAATCCATGATTTGGCAATTGGTGGAGAAAATCCCACGTGCGGGAAAATTGAAGAGGATTGCTAGGAAAGGGGAAATCTAGGTTCGGGAAGCCAAATTGGCTTCTCGACTGTTGGAAGCGTAAGCTTACTTCCCCAGCATTAAAATTTGTCGAATGATTTTAATTTATATTTATTTAATTAAATACTCCTCAAGTGATTTAAAAATTAATTTAATCAAACAAGGAGCAATTAATTAATTAAATATTAATTAATTAATTTTAATGTATTTTAACGCGTTTTAAAGCCTGGCGGGAAGAGTTCTTCGAAAAGGATGAAACAAAGACTGAAATGATCACAAAAATGAGATGATCGTGATGAGGCAATGAACCATGCAAAGTAACACTTTTCAAAATTTTCAAATTTTTCATTTTTATTATTTTTAACAATTTTGCAAAGTCAAAATTGGCTGATAACAGTTGGCTCTGATTGGGGACAAGGACTTCATGGACGCAGCAATGGACCCAGACCAAAATATTCATGAACATGATCTAAAAATGATGGGGCACAAAAATGGGGTGACACAAGAGAGGAGACAAAAAATAGGAAACAAACAAACCAAAATCCTAATTACCTATGTACATACGGGGAACAACCCGTTTTCAATTTTGATAATGCTTGAGATATTGCCCACTGTAGGGAAAAGGAAAATGAGTTCCATCAGGATATGCCAAGTAATAGGTACTATCTCCACAGAAATGTCTTATTTTGAATGGTCCCAGCCACAGTGAGTCAAACTTCCCATGCTTTCCTTTCGGCTCACGTCTTTTGTCCCAGAGAAGAACTAAGTCATTGATTTGAAATTGTCTCTCCCTAGTTTTCCTGTCAAACAACTTCTTTACCTTGGATTGATGTTCCTCGATCCTGTTTTCCACTTGACTTCTTTGTTCCTCGAGCTTGCTTAGGAACATGATCCTTTTATCTAATGCATTGGTGAAGCATTCATCATCAATTGCCTGAGCTAATTTTAATGTTGGTAACTCCAGTGTGATGGGAATTTGAGCATCGGTTCCATATAAAAGTTGAAATGGAGACATCCCGATTGCCCTTTTGGGAGTTATGCGGTCAGCCCACAATGCATCATATAACTTTTTGTGCCAAGTTCTTTGATTTTCTTGACTAACTTGCGCACAATAGTAATGAGGTTTTTGTTGTTGGATTCAGCCTGACCATTTCCCTGAGGGTAGTAATCTGATGAATGAGACAAAGATATCCCATATCCATAACAAAAACCTATCATCTCTGTAGAAGAAAAATTTGAGGCATTGTCCGTCACAATCTTGTGTGGAATTCCATAATGAACCAATATATTTTCTTTGATGAAATCACAGATTACTGCAGTAGATGTTTGTTTCACCGGTATAGCTTCCACCCACTTTGTAAAGTAATCAGTGGTGGTGAGCACGTGAGTATGACCAGCTGCTAGAATTAGGATTCAAAACCCCGATGAAATCTAAACCCCATTGTTGAAAGGGTTCTTCAATGACAACTGGCTTCAAAGGCAATGCTGCCAACTTGGGTCTTCCAACAAATTGTTGACAGGCTTCACATTTTGTCACCCATTTCTGAGCATCAGAAAACATAGTGGGCTAGTAATAATGTGCTCTCAGAATTTTATGGGTTGTTCTTGGGCAGAGAAATGACCACCACAAGCATGATTGTGGAAAGCTTCCAACAACCTAGGTTGTTGCTCTTTATCAACACATCTGAGGAACATGTCGTCAATCCCTTTCTTGAACAACGTGTTATCCCAAATGACATACCTGGAAGCTCTTAGTTTGATAGCTCATTTCTCCTTAGCTATCAGATTCTCTGGACACTCGCCATATGTGAGGAAGTAGGCAATATCAGAATACCATTCATCTGTGGTACTGACAAAAACTACCAATGGTAAATTTTCTTCAACTGGTTCTTCTTTAGAGTTATCTCATGGTTCATTCTCTGTAATGAGTTGGCAGAGTCCTCTTCCTCGAACCAACTTGGTAGGCTTGATGTCCAGATCATATTCTTGGATCTTGGAGACCCAATTACCTCTCTTAGATCCTGGTTCTTGTTGTGTCAACATTGATTTCACTGCGGTGTCTGGAACTAAGACTTTGGTGTGAGAATTCAACACGTAATACCTGAAGTGTTTCAGGGCTCTTACCACCGCGTATGCATGTCTCTCAAGAGGAGTGTAATTAAGTTCATGTTTCTTGAATCCCGAACTCATGAATGCGATAGGAGATTCGATCCCCTCTTGATTGTGCTGAGTCAAAATGGTGGAGATTGTGTGTGGAGAAGCATAGCAATAGATTATAAAATCCTTTTTAAAATTAGGACATACCAATGTAGGAGCTTTTGCATAGACACCTTGATTTTCTCAAATGCCTCTCTACCTTCCTTTGACCATTTGAAGGATTCTTTTCCTTTCATCATATCAATGATTTCTTTAGTCAGCTCGGCAAAAATCTAGCATGAACCTTCTCAAAAAGTTCACCTTCCCAAAGAAGGAGTGGACCCCAGGCTTACTTGTAGGCAAGGAAAGATTTTTATAGCTTGAACGCATTTAGGATCGATCTTAGTTCCTTCCTTAGAAACAATATGACCTAGGAGTTTCCCTTCTGTAACTCCAAACATAGACTTTTTGGATTCAGAGAAATCTTATGAAGTCTGCACCTTTGCAATATTTTCTCCAAATCCCTTAGGTGATCTTCTCGTTTCTTGGAGAACACTGTCAAGTCATCTAGGTATATCACAATGATCTTGTCTTTATAATCTGCAAATGCCATATCCATGGCCCTTTGAAAAGTTATGCCGGCATTGATCAAACCGAAGGGCATTCTTCTATACATGAACGTACCCCAGGGGGTAGTGAATGCGGTTTTATGTTGATCTTCTCTAGCCACTTCAATCTGATTATAGCCAGAGAAACCATCTAGCATAGATAGCATTTCGATCCAGTTACTGCCTATAGAATATGGTCCATGACTGGTAGTGGGTAGTTATCCTTCAAAGAAGCCTGATTAAGATTGCGGAAATCCACGCAAATCCTAATTTCTCCATTTTTCTTGAATCGATACAATATTAGCTATCCAGGTCGAATGTCGAATAGGAAACACTATTCGTGCATCTAGCATCTTTTGAACTTCATGAAATATTGTCCCTGATCTTGGGATTATATTGTCTTTGCTTTTCCTGAATGGAACTACACCAGGCTTCAAGGGTATGGCATGCTCCATTTCCCTGGGTTGGAAAGACTTCAAGTCTTCGTATGAATAAGCCAAAACGTCAGAATATTTGGTAAGAGACTTATGAATTTCTGCGCTCCTCAGGTGAGCAACACTTACCAATATTGATTAGGTGAGGTTTATCCTTGGTACCGATATTAACTTGCTCATAGTCAGTAGAATTCATAGGTCCTGCTGCTCTTTCTCTTTGATAAACCTGTCATGTTTGTCAAAAAGTTCTTCAAGTGAAACCAATCCTTTGGGAATTTTATTTCCTTTGAGTTGAATGATGCCATCACCAGGATCTTCATTCTCAACTCCTTCCTGAATGGGTGAGGTAGTTGATTCGTGAAATGCCGAATCACTTCCTTCAAAGTACAATTGTTCAAAATTTTCTCTCTTTTCCAAGAAGGCAATAATTTGTTGATCATCATTAAATACTTGCCAATTTTCTGCATTGTCAGGAACACTTGGCCTAAAAACCATTTCAATGGTGTATTTGACTTGATCAAATTTTGAATGAGGAATCATTAATGAAGCTGAGACTGCTAGAGAATCTGCTTTGTCATTCTTTTCATGAGGGATAGATTTTATGGAAAAGGCATCGAAGACTTCTATTGCATCCCACACTTTATTTCTGTAGTGTCTCAAATGATCATTCTTTACTTGGAACTGATTTCTTACCTATTTCACGATCAATTCCGCATCTCCAAAGACTTCCAAATTTTTGATCCCTTTCTCTCTCAACTTGGAGGCCAAGGATTAATGCCTCGTACTCTGTAGTGTTATTAGTATTTGAAAATTGAGTTTGTAGGAAAAAGGAAATATTTTACCATTTGGAGATATGAGCACCACTCCTGCACTAGAGCCCATTGAGCAACAACTTCCATCGAACTCAAGAGTCCAGATCTCATTGGAATCTTGGCAAGTGATCTCAGGGGTATGAATTTTGTAGTCATCATATAATTACCCATACTTGAGCCTTGGAAAAGGATCATGTGCATGAGGATCTTCGGTTTTAGTTATCGTGAACTTTGCCTGAGCTTCCGGCATAAGATTTTTCATTTCTCCATTGATAGGAATCATGGCGTGAGACCAGTCCATTTGAATCTCACCACCCAAATCTCTAAAAATTTCCTGCTCAACAACATTCCATACGAGGTGGGAATATCAACAACTAAAATAGTTACCTTAACTCACTTTTGAGGGAATTGGGCTAAAACCATTTGGGCGTCTTTAATCTACCCGATTAGAGGAACTTGCTTGGTTTCCATGGAGTAACATGATCCGAATGTTCTCATACAAGTCAAACCAAGAGCATGTGTTACTTTTTTGGCATCACATTATCGAGGCTCCAGAGTCTATAATGTAATTACTTAATTTGCATCCATTGATCAGAAAGGACACAAAGAAAGGTTCGATCTTTTCATTTGAAGGTGTAGTGGCCACCACAATATTTTGAGTTTTCCCATCTTTGGGAGTTTTAGAATTCCTTTGGAGGAATGAACAGTAGAGTCACCTTTGATAAACTGGACCAATTTCTCGAGCTGATCCTTGTTGGACTTCAAGTACTCTACCTGTGACATGGAAATTTTTGTTTTATTGATATGATCAATGATATCAAATTTAGGCAAAGTAATCATACTTGAAGTCTCAGATATAAGTTCTTTCAAACTTGATGATGGCACACTTTTGACCTTGGCCTCGGGCTTGGTTGACATTGATGTGGAAGAAGAACTTTCTTCGTAGTTGGTTTACCAACCGATTGATCTAACAAAGGCCCTCCTTTCTTTAAGATAGTCTTGACCTTTGAAACCTCAGTCACCTTGGACTCTTTAGGAGCCTCATTTGTCTTGGATTCTTTGGGAGTTTCCTTGGAAACCTCTTTATCTCCCACCTTAGTGGTATCCTGCTCCTTTTTCTGAGAGCGTGTGAAAATGGTGAAAGATTGACTATTCATATCTTCTATAATTTCTTCGTATTCATCTTCCTCATCAGAATGGTACTCAAAGAAATGATTATTACTTTCCCCCTCAGGATCTTCAACTTCAAGTTTAGATGTCTCAGAATCGGCTCTTCCTCATCAACCTCGATGACTTCAATCTCATCATCACTTTCTTCAATGACATCACATTTTGAATTAGTTGCGGGAGCTGCTTCAATAGCAAGCCTCGTTGGAGCACCTACAATCTATGGCTTTGTTGGGAACATATCCTTTTCTCGGGATGTCTTTGTAAGGAGCAGGTTTACTACTTTGAGAAACTTGCTTTTTCAAAGCCAACACATCATTAGCCAACTTAGTGAGTATAGTTTCTGAAGCGTTGGGGGTTTCTTGACTCTTTCCTTTGAGGGAATTTTTCTTGAATTTTTCTGCCATGATTAAGTCATCTTCAATTTCTATGGCCAAAGATTGAGCAAGTTCCAAAGTAGCCACCCTAGCCCTTCTCAGCTGATAGCACACTTCTGGTTGTTGTGCGTTAATAAAGAAACATTTTTGTCCATCAAGGTTTGGACGAATCCAATGGAACTTTGTTCACCATCTTGTTGAATTTAGCCACGAAATTCCTCATGGGTTCTGTTGGCTCTTTCTTTGCCTGAGATAGTTGGGCAAGAAGAGCATGTTCATCTTCTACCATCTTGAATCGATTTTCAAACTTAGTTTTCATATCATTCCAATTTGTGATACATCCATTGGGTAGATGATGAAACCAATCTATAGCAACATCATGCAATGTTTGATGAAGAGACGAATAGCAACATCTTCATATTCTACCAAAAAAAACACATGCAGTGAAAAAGGTAGAAATATGGTCATCTGGTGATGTCTTCCCATCTCCGTCGAACTTGGGAAGAATCTTTCTTGATCCTCGTGGGAGTTCATGTCGAGCAGGTAAGGCCAATGGGCCTATGGCATTTCCCCATGGTACATTGGTTGCCATTTGAGGAAAGGTGGTATGCGAAGGTAAAACAATGTGAGCAAGGACAAGTGCTTGACTGGTAGTGATTCCTTCCTTGCTTGCTCTTTCAGGACTTGATGCAAGGCTTGCAGATCTACGAGGTGTGTTCTTCTTTGGAGGAGATAACTTGAAACCAAATTTTCCTTGAAAGTCAAAAGTGGGGTCAGATCGACCTTTAGCTTTTTCTCCTCGTGTAAACCTCTTTCCTTCTAGTTTGGAATCTTTATTGTGAAGGGATCACTTGGGGTGTTTGACCAGCTCTAGCCTTTTCTCTTCGCTCTCTTTCTTGAGCTATTTTTGCTTGAATAACTCTAGCAACTCTCATGGCTTTCTCTTCTTCGTTATCTAGTACTGATGCGGTGAGATGAAAATGATGGTTACTTGTGTGCTTTTCCCAAATAGCTTGCCTCAAATCGATGATATGTCTTCTTGAGTATCTGCAAAAACAAGATTTGGTTGCAAGATAGGTGGGTTACCTGTAATAGTCATACAACTTATTACCTTGGTGGAAGAGGACGCGTCGGTGAACAACGATCAACACGTGTCCAGGAGGTCTTCTGGCCACAAGTGTGGGTGCTCTTCTTCTAAGGTCTTCGATGTAGATTTCTTTGTCAATGGCTCTATCAATAGCCACAAATTGCTGCAAGCTTTCACGGTTTTCCCAAGCTACTGTTTGAAGGTTGGCAGCAATGTCTCCTTGGAAATCTTCATCGGGCACAAGGTTCGGTTGAAGAACTGGAGCTTGTGCAGAGGGGATAGTCATAAAGATTTAACCAAGCATTGGTTAACGATTCCTTGAATCCCTAGTAGAGTCACCAAAAACTGTTAGCATATGGATTTGCACGCATGCAAATGACATGCAACAAGTGTGGGAATGAAGTCCCTCCTCAATGAAGGTGAGGCTGCCTTTATTGAAAACCAAAACTGTATTTACATATGTACATTCAAAATTGTATGTGGGGGTGTTTTGGAACATCAATGGAAAGAAAAGTGAATGAAGGAGATGGAATGGAATGAAGGAAAGGAGTGGAATGGAATGAATGAAAAGAACATGCAAGAGTTAGGTAAAAACAGAGCCTAATATTGCATGAAGAGGAAAGATGAATAACTAACACAAATAAAATGGAGTTTGAGTTAGCCAAACAAGAACGTGTAAAGGGAACACACATGAGCAAGTAGATAATCAGAGCTTGATCATTGTGAACTAGAACAACTGATTAATAATGTTGACAATAAGATCAAAGATAATATTTGCATGCAAGATTCAAACACCTAACATCTAATGAACATAAGAACATCAAATGTTACAAGAGACAATGAATGAGACACAAAGTTCGTATTTCATTAACTCCAAAATGTTTTTCACAAAAGAACACAAAGTTTCTTCCTAAAACAAAGCTTGCACAAAAGTATTTTCTTCTCCTCTCTCAAAGTCACCCTTTACAAATGAGCCCCTCACTTCCTTTTATAACCCAAAAGTTGGTTACAAAGTAGTTAGGGTTTTACATGATCATTAAATAAGGCACTTAAGTGACTTTGATTTTTAACCAACTTTATTAAAGACAACCCAAAAATAGAAATTACTTAAAATAACCATTGTTTCCCAAAAATAACACCTTTTAAAATATACAATAATAACCAGTGCCTTATCCATTGAAATGGGGTCCGCCTATCTCAAGCGTATGAGAAATGGACTCTCCCACTTCATTAGATACCAAGAAAATCAACTCCCTGCATCACCGGTGAAATTAGGATCTGCTGCTTTTACCAGTTGAAAGGATCTAAACCTTCCCAAAGTTTCAAACATCTTTTCTTCTTCTGGAGGTTCACTTGGTCGAAGAATAGCCTCACAAAATACCTGTAATTCAAGAATTCTACTTGGCATATCATTTAAATTAACAATTTTGGATTGAGCATTCTCAAATAAGTTCTTCAATTTGATGCACCGCTCCATGGAAACTGATGAGAAATTGTTGGCGGGAGTGTACATGTCCTTAAACAATTGTGAAAATTGTTCTTCCACCTGCTCGATGAACACCTTTGATTATGCTCATTTACGAGGTTACAAGGAATCTCAGCCATGAATTCCTGAATCAAGGAGAGTGAAGTGAAGGCTTCATTGCACATGTTGTCATAATGAATCATAGAATCCTCGAGAAGTGTCTTTCTTGATTTGAGATGTAGACACCAAAGAAAATGTGTCCCTCGATGTTCAAATTTGAGAATTCCTTCAATAGCTAAAATTGAAGATTCCATACTTGTCATCTCTGTAAACTGGGCAATATCTCATCCAAATTTGATATAGTAGAAACAAAAGTTTCTTTGAAAGAAAGAATTGGATCAAGATATGCACTGATATCTTCATGAAGCTTAACCATGGTCTTGATCGTCCCCTGGCCTAAAATGAGAATCTCTGAAAGCCAAGTTTTAGTGACATGGCCCAATGTGTTTATTTCCTTTGACAAATTGAGAGTCTCTTCATCTGGGGCAGCCACTGCATCAGGTACTGGGAAGGTGGATGATATGGGATTTATCAAATGTTGAACATATTCCACCAATTGATTCTTTTGGCCTTGAGCCGAGAGTTTTGAGACTTGTATTTCTCAAGTCTTTTTAGCACGATATCAATTGAGTCTCGAGCCATCGCCATATCACTTTCTAATGTAGATCTTCCAAGTCCCAATCTGGAAACTTCATAGTCGGCAGGCGTCATAGCATCGTGCTCTTTATCCACTTGTGGAATGGCAAGGTCTACAAATTTGTTTCCATCATTATCCACCATTATTCAAGAAAGCACCTTAGGCTTCTTAGGAATGGCATCATTCGAAAGTTTGAAAAGGGCATCAAAATCAATGTCAATTGGCTTGACAACTCTCTTCCTTTTCTTTACTTCGGAATCAACCCAAGAAGGAGTATCATTCACTATTTCAGCATACAGAATCCTGGAGCTTGAATCAATATTCTCATTATTTCCGACATCATGAGATCCTTCTTGAATCCTATCTATGACCTCGATTTGAGGAGACACAACCTCAATATCCACTTCCTGATTATTCGGGAGATTTTGGGAAATCCTTCATGAACTACATGCTCTAAAGTGTTTGATATTTGAATTACCTGCACTTGAGTGGATGCTTGTTTGAAGCATGGCTGAGGATCATTTGTTGCTAGCTTTGGAGCACTATTAACGATGTGGGTAGAAGAATCTCTACTCGAGGTAGAAAATCTAGACACACGCTCTTTTCCTTCTTCGGGGTTTGGATCTTTGGATCTCTCTCCTCGTGACACATTACTTGGCGAAGTGGATTTTGGCAACCACTCTTTTCTTGCCTGTTGTGTATGATTGGATGGTAATGAAGTTGATCGAGAAGAAACCTTGGTGAATGGAGACCCCCTCGTATAGGAAATTTTTGTGATCCCGAAACGTGATCTGGAATTGATTGAAATTTGGCAAGTTCCCTGTCATACCAAGATATGCTTCTTTCAATAATTGGTTGGTTTTTGCCATCAAGAGAAAATTCATCTCTCTTGGTCCAGTCGATTCGAGGCAATGGGGTAAAGGCAATGACATCATATGAGGGATCAATGACATCCTCATCATCATTTATGAATGAATCGGGAGGACTCTTGATGTGGAAGGCCTTGATCTGAGCAAGTGTTAGGTGAGAGTACTCCGTCTTCTTACCTCATGTTCATCGAAGAAAGCAGCCCAGAAATCCTCCATGGTAGGATTATGTTGGTACTTTACTCCCAGAATATTTTGCATATATCCATTGATATCAAACTGGGCTCTCTTCACATATGGATGGATGGTTATGAGAAAACTCTTTTTCCATGAGTTGTGCATTGAATAGATTTGGGCATTGGTATTCCCGATTTGGATCGGGAAATGGATTCCTGGACGGTGCTTGTCACTAAGAAGGTAGTGAACTTGGAATAATTGTCATGCCAACTCCATTAATGCCCATCTATCACTGACGTACTTGGGGAGTTTCCATGGGGTACAGCAAAGCCACTCACGTGAATGTAGGAAAAAGATGAAAATTGAATAAACCAGGTTCCCCATTGAGAAATGACACTCATGGCTTCTTTAGAAAACCTTTCCTCAGTATTTTGATTCAGGTTCGGATCACACGGAAGGTGAATGCATCATTGACTCTTCTAAAATGGTGAGAACTATTTTTGAAGTTGAGCTGAGGGTAATAGTGAAAAACACTGTTTGACGACCCCATGACCCCCTTGTTTCAAGTCCCGAAAATAGCTTTCTTCGTGCTACTGCATAGGTCAGATATGAAGTCATGTAGAAGCATCCAGTCATCTTAACTTCTATCAATTGTTTGTGAATGGTGTTACTGATGATGGTGGCCCAATCCACAAACTCTTTCTTGGCTAGGATGATATAGATAAACTGGTACATCCATGGGTGGAAAATCCTTGCAGAAGGTAGACCAAAAACTTGACTTAGGAGAGTGATCATGTCTCTCGATTTCTTCCACATGAACTCAATGCGGTATAGTTCTTTGGGAAGCCTATCAATTCGAGGTCTCTTGGTTACTAACCAGTTGTTGTTGACCATTTTGCTCCATCTCAGGGGTTCTTCATCCCAGAACTCTTGTGTTGATTGGCGAGTGATATCCACATTCTCGGGAAAGTCGGGTATTCCGAGCAACTCCTCAATGTGTTCAGGTGTGATTAAGAGGAAAGGCTCGTGATTATCTTTAAAAATTCCTCATCTCTCAGGGTCGTAATGCTCGCTGTGCAAGCAATCACCAATTCGGACACTGCACTGAGACAGGGAATGTTTGCTTGGGGTAGGCCACTATGGTAAAGCCTATATGAGAAAATGGTTTTGCCTTCAGTTTTCACTCGCTCGCAAAACTGTTGCACGTTGATGTGACCTAGATTTGTATCGGTGATGTTGTCATATGCTGACTTAATGGAGTAGGAGGGATAATTCCTTGGAATTCATATTTCAAGGTGGATTTGTTAGATTTCTCCATTGGCTTCCTCGATCTCCCGCAGATTTGGATTTTTGGCCATTATGAATTTAACAAAAAAGTGACTCAGGCATGCCAGACAACGCAAATGGGGCCGGGTCTCAGTCTCCAAAACCCCGTTGATGCAAGAAAAATATTTTCATTTATTATTATTATTATTATTATTTTAAAAATAATAATAATAATTGATCTCGAATTACAATTTTTTTTAATATGTCAATACAAACAAATCGAGACTAAGTTTGAATTCTAGATCGAGCGATACAATGATCAAAAATATATTTTTTAAATTAAAATCTCCCGATTTTAATATATTTGATAGAACAAATTCTCCTTCAGTGGCATGCGTGGTTATATGACGGAAATGAATTTTCTCTTTCTTTGCTATTTGTCTTGTGTGGGAAATTTTACAAGGTGTCTCCTTCAAAAAGAATGCGTGGTGATTGTCCTTTGCTGCACTCTTTTTCTCTCCCAAGGCGTGTCCTTCAGATTAAAAATCGCTCTTTGTTGTTGTTTTTAAACACTGTTTTATATTTCCTTATGCTGGGTGCGTGGACTTCTCCTGGTGGATGCGTGGAAATATTCTTCTTGTCTTTTTTCTTTGGCTGGGTGCGGCCTGCTCCTTTCTCTTTGTTTATTTAAAACTAACTTTTATTTCCAGGCACCTCCTTTCCATTCGTTGATTCTTGTCTTGTTTAAAAACTTGTTCTTATTTCCCTCACACGTGGAAAATAAATTTTAAATCTTTGTTTTATTTTAAAAATTGTTCCTTGTACTTTCTGTCATGTGTGGAATTCTCCTTTCTTTGCTGGGTGCATGGATTAAAACTATTCTTCTTGGCTTCAAAGCGTATGGACTCCTCTTTGGCTTCTTCTCTATTCAAATGTGTGGAAAACTATCTCTTTGAAATGCTTGGGTTTGGAAAATAGTTCTTTGTCTCTTTATGCTCATGTGGATTCTCCTAAAACCTGTGCATTTTCTTATTTTTGCTATCTCCTTTCTTGACTTTTCCTTCACCCAAGACGTGTCTTTAATCTTCTTAAAATTGTTCTCTTTCCTCCTGTGTGGAAAAGAAATCTTAAAATAAAAATTGTTTTATTGAAAACTACTCTCCTCTTCCCTGGCGCCTTATTGAAAAATTTTTGAATTTACTGTCTTCTTTTTAAAACATGTGCAGGTTTTGTATTTGGTTTGGCAGTGCGTGGGGTTCCTGGGACAGCTCCACCTCTCCTCTGCCCAATGCGCAGGCTCAACACAAATGCTTCTGCACTCTTTCTCTCTCCCAAGGCATCTCCTTCAGGCTGCTGCTTGGATTTGAAAACAATTTGCTGCTTGTTTTGGACTGTTCTTATTTCCCTTTGCAACAAATGCATGGAAGATTTTGTTGGATGTGATAAAATATTATGCCTTCAGAAGAATTAAGAAGCAAAGCTTCGCATGACTTTTTCCAACGGGTTTGATGGAGGAAGTTACGAGGATTAATCTAACTTCCTCTCTTCTCGGGTAGTGGCTTAAGTGCAAGGGGGAAATGGGGAAACAACGGATAATTGCCAATGGGAATGGCAAAATGGGTTGGCCATTCCCGTTCAATTTCCCCATGTGGGAAATTGGGGAATTTCTTGCCGTTAGCCAATCCATGATTTGGCAATTGGTGAGAGAAAATCCCACGTGCGGGAAAATTGAAGAGGATTGCTAGGAAAGGGGAAATCCGGGTTCGGGAAGCCAAATTGGCTTCTCGGCAGTTGGAAGTGTAAGCTTACTTCCCCGGCATTAAAATTTGTTGAATGATTTTTAATTTATATTTATTTAATTAAATACTCCTCAAGTGATTTAAAAATTAATTTAATCAAACAAGGAGCAATTAATTAATTAAATATTAATTAATTAATTTTTAATGTATTTTAATGTATTTTAAAGCCTGGTGGGAAGAGTTCTGCCCGAAAAGGACGAAACGAAGACCGAAATGATCAAAAAATGAGGCATCGCAATGAGGGCAATGAACCATGCAAAGTAACACGCTTTTCAAATTTTTCATTTTTATTATTTTTAACAATTTTGCGAATACTACCAATAAAAGATGTGCTAACAAACTGCCTATTTCCTCTATATCGACTGTGTTATTAGTATTAATACCCTGCACACAACAACCATTCTCACCATTCCCTTCCTCCAGAAAAATCGAACAGTTCACAATTTCCACAGCCCCACTGGATTTTAGCTGCAGCCACCCATCTACGGCTAAAATCCCATAGGTGGTTCTTTGCCGACTCATCTTTGACTGCCTCTCTAGTGAATTAATGCTTTTTGTCAGACAATTCCTCCTGGTCATACTGAAAATCCTAGCAAGAAACTAGGACACTGGGAGCCAACCATCCCTCACCGGAGATGGAGATCAAGACAATGACAGAACAAAAAACAAAGATTAAGTGAATTGATCTTTGTTCCCTACATTAATAAAGTTGAAAAGTGCCCCTCCAGCTAACGTTGGCTTCAACCTGGGTCCCTGAGTAAAACCAGATTGTTCACTTCGGTAATATGGACGAGGAATACTACAACGTGCCACCATAGTACAATTATTCCCAAAAGGGGAAACGTCGCATATCAAATAGCATTCCAAAGTACCTACTAGCATCTGAATCGGTTTACCAACATAAGAAACTCAGACACCAAACCACATACATGGAAGACACATTCTATGCGTTCAAAAAAACTATAGTTGGACCTTCAATTGATTAGTGCTTTTTTCTAAGATTTGTTCTATGAAAGGGTGTTTAACAGGAAACAAAACAATAAATCAATGACCTTCTTCTTTGCTGATTCGTGGGAAATCAGTTCAAGTACTGAAATTGTAAATTCTAGTCAGTTCAAATCCTGACAAACTCTGCAATAACTTCAATGATTCTATGCATTTAAAGATAAGATCTTATTACTGTAACTAGTGCTCTGCGTCCTTTGTTTGGAGCACACAAACCTTCAGTTGTCTGAAGCTATAGTTTTGTATAAACAACCTCTAAAATAACACAATGAGAAAAAAAAATTTACAAGCCATAGCCAATAAATTCTATCATATCAATCACTCTGCCATTACAATAATAGACTCCAAGAAGAGAGGCCAGAGTACATATCTAGACTACAACTGCATTCAGTCCTCCAATTCATTTTTTATTGACATTTATTATGTTTGAATAGACATGGGGCAATTTAGCACCCCTTTCAATTGATTAGTGCTTTTTTCTAAGATTTGTTCTATGAAAGGCCGTTTAACAGAACACAGAAGAATAAATCAACAACCTTCTTCTTTGCTAACTCGTGGGAAATCAATTCAAGTACTGAAATTGTAAATTCTAGTCAGTTCAAATCCTGACAAACTCTACAATAACTTCAATGATTCTATGCATTTAAAGATAAAAGCTTATTACTGTAACTAGTCCTCTAAGTTCATCTATACCAATTTTCTTTCCATTCATTATCTTGTATTTGTGAATCTTGATATTAGCTATGTTCTTCTCATAGTTGACTTTCAAAAAAGCAAGAATGTAAATTTATATTCTACTCTATTAATACTGCATATTAAGCCAATACCCATATTTTTCAACCTTCTCTCCCTCCACCAGTTCTTTCTCACTATAATTTCCTTGCTTCAAATCATAATTTGCTGAATTCATATGGTTTTTTGCAGTTGTTAAACTCTTCCACTAGTTTATGTTGTACAATGTTTTTTTAAAGTGTGCTCTTTCTTTCATATTTCATTGTCGTTGTTTGCTTTATCGTATACAAAAGTTTCTTTTCCTGACTACTTCCATTTGCAATATTCAGTAAATGCATAATGTCTTTTATGTACATTGTAGGTTTGTGACAAAAGCAAAATCAAAGAACGAGAGATAGTTCGTTGCTACTTTTTGGATTGCTCGTGCTCCATTGGACAAGGTATAAACATTAGTCTTTTCTTCTATGTTCTGCTCAAGAAACTTTTTTTTGTAAGACAGAAAAAACAAATCAAACCAAAAAAACAACCATGTCAACGACACCTGTGGACGTAGAACAATATACATTATCAAACCACATTGTAGAATGCATAGACAGTGTGTTGCATAGGTTTGACCTTTTCTGGGACTATGCTTTCAAATACGGGGTCGAGTGATTGTTTGTTTGATTCCTTCGTTGTGTTGCTGCACTTCCGATACACATCTCTCGAACTTAGAACTAGTATCGTTGAGCACTTTGAAACTTTGTTGTCTCTATCCGACCCTGTAGCGTTGTCATCTTTAGAGTTAGAACTAGATCCTGAAACTCTTTCTCTTTTGCACGGTGTTCATAGCTATGCAACATATTTACATTGAATGAAACTATCTGCAGTGCTCTCACATGATGCAACTGAACAAGGCCTATGGGGGACATATTTTGCATAAAATGGCTTTCAAAGTGGCTCGATTTGCCAATATGGGTTTGGTCCATGCAACAAGAGGCACTAATTATCTTCGTTTCAATCCAAATAGTCAGAAACTGCCATATTGTCTTCTTTTCCATGATTCCAACCCTCTTAGTGGTCATTACGAACCCTTATTCTGGAAAAAATATATGGGGTGCCCCGAGCCAAGAAACAATGCTCATCTATTATCGCTCCAATGTTCTGTTGAAACTCTTTGGAGTGCCTTATGCGATCAACTACAACAATTACAGCTTGTTAGATTGCTAACAAGCAACAACATTTCACTGATAGCCTTTTCAATTCTATTTGCCACCTTCACAACCATGAATTTGACCCTTGCTACTGCTTGTGAGTATGCTGCTCAGGATTTTTGTGGTTCTATCCTTCGAAAATACCATACAACTCTTCGCTTTCTCCATGCCTGGCTTGCCAAGAACCCAATAAAAAACATACCTTGTATTGCCACATGGCAAGGCCTTGTAGTGAACATAGCCATGTTCCATGACCAAAACAATATAGAGGAAGAAGACTTCACATCCATTGGTTATGCCTGCTTTTCCAAATAAATATTCGATTGTGGCATTCGAATCCTTTGCAAGTTTCTAAGGTTTTTTCTAGTGATGCACCACTTGAAAAAACATACAATCTTATACGGTTTTCACTTCCCGAAGGCCATTTTCATTATGAATTGTTGGTTGCGAATACTGACTATGCACCAGCGAGTGCCCACTACATATGCATTCCAAAATGCTTGTAGTCAAATGAATACAGAAATTGAAAACATATCTTTGTAAACATCACAAAAAATAGTGTACAAAACTGGAACGAAAAAACCTTGACATTTTCTCTTTGCTCAATAAAAAAACATATACGAAAATGAAGCTGCAAAAAAGCTTACAGTGTTGTACATTCCATGCTGCTAAAAGGCCATTCCCATACCAATTTCTT
The DNA here is from genome assembly GCA_018340775.1 of Taxus wallichiana var. yunnanensis. NCBI lineage: Eukaryota > Viridiplantae > Streptophyta > Pinopsida > Cupressales > Taxaceae > Taxus > Taxus wallichiana. The sequence continues at coordinate 314,853,091 of CM031238.1, forward strand.
TGCTAAGAAAAATTTTCATGTCCGCAACAGTTACAGCTGAAACACATGGAGTTCTCTCCAATAAAACACTTAAGCAAGAACGAATCAAGATTTTGCAAACACAAACGTCAACTACCATAAACCAGTGCAAACCAGTAGTGTCCAAATTGTCTCTTCAAAAGCTAAAGACAACTATACGCAAAAACACACAGCAGAGAATGCCAGCTCTGCACGTTGTATTGCCCATTTTCATGCCCGGACAAGTGACACACCGATCCATACATGCCAAATTTGTAAGCAGCTCCATTTCAAGTTCAACTTGACATCTTTTACACATGCAACAAAAAAACATATCTTCAGCTCACATCAGAGAAAACAATGCCCGAACACAATAAAATTTGTCATCCATGCTCGACAAGCTTATTAAATGAAAAATTTCCAAGATTAGCATGTCCTCAACAAATCCAATTAATTCCAATGCTTCCGACAGTTGCAACGCTTTCTGACCTTGAAGAAAGACTTGTGTCTCTTCGACTTGCATTTGGTCAAATAAGGCACCAGAGCCATAAACGCCCTCAATACACGTTAAAGGGAGCAATTATAAATGTCCCAACAAATATTGATATAATCCAACAAGCATTGCCAAGGCACCAGAAGAAACAAAAACAATTGTTGTGGCACTTAAACGTCGTCTTGAATACAAAAAACCATACCATTCAGGAAATGTTCGCCCTGTAATCACCATGGCCGCTCTCAAAGAATTATGTGCAACAACATTATATCTCATGCATGAAATCAAACTAAACCATGACTGGGATCAAACCCTTTCTATCGCCACAAACTTTGAAACAAACAACAACGAAGAACACAAACATATCCCCTCTGAGAACAATTCTTCTGATGATGACATCGATAATGATGATGCACACGACACACTAATTCATGGTTTCACTGACTCCTCAGCTATCCACTATCTTAAAGACAAGATGATAAATATCGCTCCTTTGGAGGGCTTTACACCATTGGGAATTTTCCAAGACAAATTTTCAGAAGAGATGAATTTCCCAACTTTGTTTTTTGGCCAACCTCATAATGAAACAACTACAAAAACAATATCATATCAAAAAATAGCACAATGGGAGTTGATGCATTCAGATCATAGATTTTCTTATCACATAACCAATATATTTTTCAAAGCAATAAAATTACTAATTGACCAAGTGGGTCGTTCAATATGGCTCAGAATCAGAAAGGGACAATTAAAAGGTCGAACACTCACTGCAAAAGATGTCAAATTCAAACCAAATCTTGAGAAAATCTTGAAATCTGATATCGGGTACATTGATTTCAAAAGAATACACATTTCACTGGATTATATGCAACAAACAAGGAAAAACCTGTTTGCCATGATCCGTCAGCTAGGACCGCCTACCTTTTTTGCCACATTCTCAAGCGTTGAACATTGTTGGTTGCCACTAACCAACACCCTTAGTAATTTATACACCCGCTATCGCAACACTATTCCTTTAGACAAGCCAACACCTTCAGATTATAATGACTCTAACTTTTTGTTAAAAATGATCCCGTTACGTGCACTCGTTACTACAAGCACAAACTCTATGCATTGAAACAATTGCTTTGCCAAGACAAGTCCTTTTTTGGACAAATAGAGGATTACTTTTGGGTCACGGAATTCCAAAATAGAGGAAATGCTCATAGCCATTGGCTAATTTGGACAAAAAATGCACTTGTCTTTGGAAATGATGCCAATGACATTGTAGAGTCCTATGTTGATGAGTACATTACATGTGATACTAGTTTATTCCCTCAGCATATTGCTAAACTGCAATGCCATCACCACACACAGAGTTGCAAAAAAAAAAACATTCCAAGTGTAGGTACAATTTCCCCAAGCTCCAATGAAGTATACAAAAATACTTGAACCTGTAGAAGAGCCAGCACAATCTGCATTATTGCACATGCACATTCCATTTTCTCTCTTCTAGAAAGCAAATGATATGATACTTGCATTACACATGATATGTTCCTTCAAGAAATAGGCATTGATGAAAACACTTACATAGAAGCAATACAATCAATGCTTAAACAACCGACATTGTTATTGAAAAGAAAACCAGCTCACGCATGGAATAATAGCTTTTCCAAACAAATGCCCATGATCTGGCAAGCGAATACCGATGCTCAGTATGTGCTTAATGCTTATGCAGCAGCAACCTATTGCTGCTCATACATGACCAAAATTGACCGAACAATGATGAAAGCATTCACTAGAATTGAAATGAGCATCAAAAAATGCATCTTGATGCCATTCAAATGATTGAAGCCTAGGCAATGCAATGTTGAATACCCATCAAATGTCTGCACAATAGGCGAAGTCCACATAGTCCTTTCAATCCCCTTAAACAATACATCGCGAAAATGTGTTTTCATAAACACTTCAAATCCCGAAGACCAAACATTCATTCTAAAACGTTCAAGTTTACTTCAACAGGAACCTGATGAATCGACAAACATCATGTGTTGCTCTGTCATAGATCACTACATAGCACGACCTCATTCTTTGCACTCAATTTGCTTGGTTGACTTTGTTTCTATTCACAACATTGGTAAAAAAACCCTCGGAACAAGCCAATCATCGTGCGGTTTGTCAACTACAACAAACACCTTGACATAGACAATTATTACCGTGAAAGGGTTTTGCTTTATGTCCCATTTATAGACAATGAACATGCCCTCAAAATAGGCTTTGCAACTTGGACAGATGCATATGCATTTCATGAACAAACCATACATGCTAATGAATCCAAATTCGCTACACTACCAACAACAAATGGGGTGACATGGACACAACAATTCAGAATGTGCAATTGTCTCTTCAAACCTCTGACAAAACAACAACAATGAGTAGGCAAGAACACCACCCCTTTGAAGACTATGACATAGAGCATGATTTGCCTTTCCATAATCCACAACAACATTCTGGCATTGCAAAGAAACAATTTCAACTAGGAAAACACCCAAGCATTGAAGACAACACAACATATTTCAAACAAATGCAACTTCTCAACAAGAAACAACAAGCCATTGTCAAAGACATCTCCTTTAAGAAAAATAAAGATCCATCAACTCCTATCTACCTTTTCCTAACAGGAGGTGCCTAGCATGGGAAAAACGTTTGTTGCAAAATTGATATTTGAAACATTGGCCCGTATTTATGACACATCCATGCAGAGTGACCCCTTGAAAATCAAAGGCTTGATCTTGGCATTCATGGGCAAAGTTGCTTACAATGCTGGTGGAATAACACTCCATTCCGCTTTCCTCTTGCCTTTCAATCGATCTGAACTACGCCCATTGAACAATGAACGATTGGATTCCTTGGCAAAGCACTACGAACAATTACAACTTGCTCTAATAGACGAGATTTCCTTGGTTGGAGGTCAACTTCTATACTTCACATACCAACGACTTCATCAAATAAAACACATGCCAACAACTTGCTTTGGAGGAATTGACATGATCTTCTGCGGAGACTTCTACCAAGCACAACCAGTCAATGATTGTCTTGTATTCAACAACCCCAAAATTTCTAGAGAATTGATTGGCTATGACTTCTGGAATACACATGTGAAAATATTCGAGTTGACTGAAACAATGTGTCAAAAAGATGTTGCCTTTGTCTCTGTCCTAAATAGAATTCGCATTGGACAACATTCAGAATCTGATCTTGCATACCTCAACGATACATGTATTCGATCCAGTACCAGTTGATCCAACGTTCCCATTCCTATTCTACAAAAACATAGATGTTCTTTGACACAATAACAAAATGCTTGCTCTTGCTCCTAGCGACAAAATTGTTATAGCCTCTATCGATGAACAAGACAAGTCAATTGAACAAATGGAAGCCTACTCTAAAACTATAGAATTGCCACAACATATAGAGCTCAAACTTAACATGCTAATAGAAGTTTTCACCGGGAACTATGACATACAAGATGGACTAGTTAATGGTTCTGATGGCGTTTTCAAAGCATACACAACGACAAATGACTTTGATGCCATATGGATAAAATTCAATGACCCCTGTATTGGAAAACAACAAAGATCTAAACACCCACAGTTGTCAATAGCCAAAATAGAACTTGATTGGGTTCCTATTCTTCATGTAGCTAGACCCTTGCGTAGAACATCGTACAAGAGACCAACTACATTACGAAAAAAATTCCCTGTGTAGCTTTGTTGTGCACACACAATACACAAAGCACAAGGCCTCACCCTCGAATGTCTTGCCTTCATCCCTCTTGGCGTATCATCACATGGCTTAGCATATATAGCTTGTCACGAGTCAAAACCATTTCTAATCTTTACTTGCTTATCCCCGCTTACGAAAAAAATTCAACGTCAAACAAACTATTAGTACAGAAATGGCACGCCTCGAAATGAAGCTAAATGGAACATTCAACAAGCCTTGTCCATAGCTGATATTTCTTCCCATATTATAGTTACTTCACTTAATACCCAAAGTCTCCAAGCTCACAGAGAAGCCATTCTCCACGACCATGAATTAATGCAATCTCACATTCTCTGTTTACAAGAAACTCACATGCCTAGCCCCATTACAGAATTGACTATCTTGACAGATAATAATGCTTTTTTGCACCATGTACATGGTCTTGCAATTTTCATTGCAAACAATACAACTTTCCTACAAAAAATCACTTTCAAAGCACAAACGTAGAGTCCCTAGTCGCAAACATATTATTGCAAGGACAATGCATAACGATTGTAAATGTCTACGCTGTGCCAAATGCAAATCTTGAAAACATCTTCATTGTTCTTGAAAATGTCTTCCGATCCATTGATCTGACAATCCCCAGCTACATTTTTGGAGATTTTAACGTCGACATGCACAAGCAAAACAAAAAACAAATGTCCCTTTCAACATTTATGCAAAAAAACAATTTCACTTTCCACATTGAACAACCAAGTGTCTTCACCAAAAACATCATCGACCATATATGGTCAAACGCTACACAAGCAAGCTCTAATACATTTGAAAGATTTGCATATTGGACTGATCATCCAGCATTGTTTTCCCTTCTCAAAAACACCTACAACAACGTTGCGCAATTGTAAGTGCACATATCTCATTATATTGATTCACCAAAACTAACACCTAATTTGTTGACTCTTTTCTTTCCTTTTCATTTCACACTCTATAACAAGCATCTGCATATTTCAATGCTTTACAGATAGTTGCAGCAAGGAAAACATGGACCAACCACCCAAGAACAAGGGCGTTGGCAGCAGTGACCATTTCCAAGAACCCTCTAAACGGTAATCTCTTTCTAACATTTCTACAATTTCTTGTCATCATTCATTTAATATTCTGCTCAACCTTTCAATGAAAGCATCCTAATATCCTTCAAATTGCAGCCCAAAACTAGGAACACAACAACCATCGTCGATACTTGACATTTGTGCAGGAAAACTTGCAACAGTCTTTGAGGGTGATATCCTGGTCGTCTACGGACCAGCGCATGCAAACAACATTTCCCCTTCAAAAGCTGAAATCCTACATGCTGATTTAGTTGACAAGAAAGGTCAAATGACCATTACTTTGAACATGAGCAACACCTTCGTCAACAAATTTGCATCTACTTGTGGTTGTTGGCAGCAGTTTACATGTTACTAGTTTCAGTTGTCAAAGAAAAAACAAAGTATGAATGGGGGATGCAAGTTGCTCTCTGTCCACAATTGCAACAACCACTATGGAAAACATACCAACAGTTTGCGAATATCAAAAATTGACACCGGACATGACTATACAAGAGCTTGTTGAATCAAATGCAACATTCTCCATTGGGTCATTTGTAGCAATTGTAACAGGAATCCATCACACCAACGACCTGTTCACCCTCTATGTTAAAGACTCCGACATTGACAATGCAAAAGCAACAGTATCAACACTTTCCCTTATTTCATTTAGATATACATTGCAACATATTATTGCCTTTACTTTTAACCAAACATGTTGCTTTCACCTTTCAGGTACATTTGGGAAACTTCCATGTTTCACTATGTCACACAATAAGAGACAATATTGCAGCGGGGAACATGCCACTATTGCTTTTCAAAAACTTCATCAGACAAGGAACAAAGGGTTCACGTGTTGTGCATGTAGGCCATTCATCCTTCATCGACCCTCTAAATGATGAACCTACAAAAACATTTTTACAATCTCTCATAAACACAAACATAGAGGCAAGTGTCTAGCAATTTTGCATTTTTCAGCTATCTCACTTCAACATTTTCTCACCCATCAAATGTGGGCTATTAAGAATATATCCCTCTAACAACTTCATCTCCCTTGTGCAGATCACTGGCGTACTTCGCGCAAAGAACATCTACCTTTCTCCTTTCCAAGCCTTTTGTGTAGACTGTGACCATCTCATGGAACCGGATCCAGCTGAACTGAAACAAATTTCACTTTGCCCAACTTGCAATACATCAAAACCATACAAGTACAAGCATTTGCTCCACTGCACTTTGCAAACAAGAGATGACTCCCTTCACTACACACTGCGAGAGCCATTACTGGGAAAAGTCTTCCCTCAGCTTTCTCAAACAAAATATGAAGAATATCAAGAGGACATCTCTAAGCCTGTATTTCTTCTCCGTCAATTCCAAATCAAGGGTACATTCACTTTGATGGTTGACAACTCAATTTCCACAATCAAAGAAACCTAGCTTTCTCCCTTCTCTAGTGAGCATCTCCATTTCGTAGTCCTCTTCATTCCGTGATGCTCTTTCAGATTCCTGGAACGATTTTGCACCCCATGCACCTAGACGAAGAAATTTCATTATTGCCTCCCCGTATGACCAGGAACAGTCCATCATTATACTCCTATGTTTTTGACAAGATTACACAGTATTCGCTATGGCTACATACATCACTGCTTCACAACATGCCAATGCTACAAAGTTTTTGCCTTGCTTTCCTTCCAAAGCACTTTTGTAATTATGTTATTCTCAGACTACTTCTAATACAATGAAAACATAATCCGAATAAAATACTCACGATTATTATTCTCTACTTTTCTCTACCTGAATTGCAACAGTCTTTTTCACTACATGTATTTAGCTTTACAATATGTCACACTACAAAAATGCCATGTCTACTTTTTAATAATGCAGTAATGTCAATCACAAGTTCTCTATGCACAAAAATGCAATGCTTGCTAGTAAGTCTTCCTATTTAGTTTTTTTCCTCTGTATTTGTTATGCAATATTATATTTTGGTTTTTGAAAGAAAAAGGGTTTTATCCTTTCCACGTATTTAGTCTAGGCACATATCTAATGAAATAATAAGCGAAAAATTGGAAAATGCATGTGCTCATATAGCTCACTATCTATACCTTCAGCAAAGTCAGGATCCTGCCAACTATGCTACATACCAAATGACATTGATAATCCAATATTTACGTCTGATTTTATACTCCCTTCATTGTGCTATTCTTATGCCTGCATTCCCCTATGATGTGTCCTTGTAAAGTCTTCCACATTCTGTAAACCTGCTTCAGAAAACCTCTTTCTTGCAGTGTTCGATTCCATAATTTTGTCTGATGTGAGTAACTTTTATTTTCACTCACTGCAGTTTAATGTTTAGCTGATAATATTGGTAATTGTCTCAATTCGACTGGTAATTTTCTAAATGTTGATGGAAAACTTGTTTTGTTTCTAAGATATTGAACATCCATTAAAGCATAATTGAAATTTGGTTGTAATTGAAAATGAATTCGTAGATATATATGCAAAATGTTGAAGCAAATAGAAGGTACATGAACTGTTTGACAAAATGCATCACAAATTTTTTTTCTTGGATAGCAAGGTTCTACCACTACATTTTGCAATATAAAATAAAAAAATGTTCTACACCCAAGGAAACTTGATTCTATTCCAATTCCCTGGTCTTTGCTTTGATATTTTTACTATTCTGGCTATCAATATGCAACACATGAATATTTGTTCCATGATTACAATTTGACTGTAATGGGCAACTTCCACCTTTGTGATTTCATGCATTACTTTTCTTAAAGATATATTTTCATGCAAATAGCAGAATGGATGATATTAATATCAAATTTCTTAAATTGACATGGTATACGTGACCTATCATTGTCAAGCATCATAACATAGAATGTACACATTTCAAGTTCTGTCTACTTTTTTGGATTTAAGGTTTTATGTCCAATCTTATAATTGAAAATCTTGGCCTGGTTACAACTGTGTTTGTGCTACGAAAATAGAGAGAGGAAGTTTTTTTCTGCCTATTATATTGCAAATAGATCTTATAGCAAATTCACTGCACTGAGTATATACATACAACTCCTTACATTGCATATATTTGCCAGTTTAAAATTGCATGTAATTTCAAAACTATTTTCAACTTAATGCTTACAACATCCTAAAATCTGTAGACATTATTATTCTTTGTTGCTAGTAAATCCAACATCATGGAAAAAGCTAACAAGTGCATACACACCATAGACGCCTGCAACATAATCCACAATGCTTCCAAAATGTTCTACCTGTTTTGCATTTCACAATAGTCACAGATGCACCAACACCATCTGTTTTACGACTTCAACAATGTCTTCCACAACAAATGCATTTTCAATGCAGGTCGTTGCATGCCACATGTCACTTTAAAGAATTGACATTCTCCACAGACTATGACACGTTGCCTTTCATTAGCCCCATATCAATATTCACCTCGACGCAATCAAAAAAATTCATTGGCATTTTCAAAATTATTTATGTAACCTCTTCCCATTTTTATAATTGTTTATCGATTTATGGAAATGTGTCAACATATTCGCAATTTGTAAGCAAGAAAAATGAAATTCCGCTAAATTTACTTTGTTGCTATGTTACCATGTAACATTAGCAAGAAAAACAATCTTACTTTGTTGCACACGTCATACCCTGTATCCACTAAATTTAACAAAAATTAACAAAAAATCTAGACATCAGATTTAAAAATTTAATTGTCCACTAAATTTTCCTTCATAATTGTTTTGCCTCGGCTGCCTTTATGCAACTATAGTCTGACAAATTTTGGTGCCTCCGGTTAAATTAATAATTTTATGATAGTTCCAATCTATGTAAACTGATTAACTGTTACTTCAATATATTGGATCATGGTAGATTTGTTGTGGTGATTACATATCTATGCACTTTTCAAACAACCAAACAGCTAATGCGCGTGTCATCTGCTTCAATTGATTAGTTCTTCGACAAAATTCAAATATGGTTTTTTTTCGATTTACACTTATTTTCAAATAGCTAACGAACTTCTATACCTCTATTTCAATTGACTACAAACAGGTGCCCAACATGCCCTGCACTCATCCACTTTCTAACTACATGTCCAAAACATGTTTCGCTTATTGTTTTAGTGCAACAATGACCATTGCACCGTCGAATCTCAAGCAACCAATATACAACACCAAAGTGCGCTTTCGCACCACAACAAATGAACACCATGCCTAGTCCACCGCATCCAGCAAAACACAACAAAAAAAAATTACTTTCAGCAGGATTTGCCATATCATGACCTTGTTTATTCTTGTCATACAAAACGTAAAATATTCATATTGCTTTTCATGGTAGAAATACTGGTCCAATATTTTCCCTTCAGAATAAACTTCATACCAACCCTTCAAATTTGATCCTCATTGCAACTCGAGAGAATAGCCTTTGCCCAAATTCCGAGGCTTATTAAACGTATGAGAGATCTTAAATGACGGCGCAAATTCAATGATGGTATTATTGAGGCCGCCTCACTAAATGACGGCGCTGCCATTTTGGTACGTGTGCTGCGCTCTCACTCCCTCCCCGAGCTACGTGTCCACCTCACCTGCTCTCTTCTCCTTTCATAAACACTCTTCCATTTCATGCAATTTTGCTCTTCCAACATTTTTGTGCCTTTTTATCTGTAGTGCTGCTTCCATTTTTGCATACATATTTCAATATATGTTGTAGAGCTGTAGGTAGGCTTATCACAGTCGCCTCAACAACTGTTACAAAAAATAAAAAAATATAGCCGAGGATGGTCCGCCGTATATCTGTACTCCAGAAAAGCTCATGGGGAATACTATAAGTTTGGAAGAATCTCTGCAGCTTTCACTATATTGGTATGTACTGTGTACAATTAATTTCACTATTCCACCATGGCTTCTATTTTATATGGTTACCAATTATTTTTAAAAATATTTTTAAATGCTTCTTTTACCATCCGCATGGCCATTAACCCTTCACTGCTTTGCTTCAGGTAAATCTAAATCACGATCTTCATGATCTTTCACCATTGATATTGCAGAAATCACAAGAAGAAGAAGAAGACCCAGGTGTATGGAGGGACAGGTAAGGATACTTTTTTCCTTGCTTAGGCCATGAAGCTTTTCAGTGTGCAAACAAACTCATCCTCTTTATCCGTCATTGTTCACCAAATTCCTTTGATAGACTTCATAATGTCATTGTTAGCTGTATATCTTTACCATGGTTCATAAAAGTCATCCATCTATTCATCAAATTGTTTGTGTACCTAACCCTTGGGTTTATATTGAACTCTTTGGAACATTGCTACCTGAGGGGTTAAATTTGAAGGCCGTTTAGACGTTTTGCATGACTTTAGTACTCATGTGTTATAAAAATTGCACGTGACGTGACGAATATGACCTTGTAGTTACTTGTAGTGACGAATATATATATACCGATCACGAGGATCAATGAATACCCAGTTACTTGGAGTTGGGAGAGGTAAGCTCTAACACAAAGCGTGCCCCACTGATCAACTCTATTAGAGCAACACCCATCAAATGAATAGGATTTGAACCCACGACCTTAACCACCAACAGCGGTATCCAAAACCGAGTGAGGTATAAATAATACTATTTTGCATATTTGAAGGGCAATATTGAAAAATCAGTCACCTGACAATTATTTGACATCCATAGGTGGCCGTCAAATTTAACCACTGCACCTCATACACCATGGTTTTCCCTGCCTACGGAATGGTGTAGATGAATCTACACAATTGGTACATCAGTGATTTGAGCCACTATAGGCACTTTACTTTAGTGTTAGACTGGAATGAATTACACCATGCTATCACCAGGCCAGAAATGTGTTGACGGCTAGCTTTTTTGACTAGCTGTAAATTCCGATATTTCTCTCCATTCAAAGTTTCATATTGCCAAATTATTTAAGTTGGTGATTCTCTGCCTTCCCATATATACTAATAGTCTGTGTTTTCGGAAACTATAATTTTAAGACAATACTAATCTAAAGTTTTCAATATAATGCCGACCCAAACTAGTAGTTTAAATAGTAATTTAGTTTTTAAAACGTATGTGTGTATGTATATGTGTGTGTAAATATGTTTATTGTGATGTGTTAAATGAAGTTGTACTTAACATTAGTTTTTAATTTTATTCTTCGAGAAGGAAGATTAATATAGCATATGCAATATTATCCAGTTTTTAACCAATCATATGTTTAGTATTTCCATGTCTTAATAATTCCAAGGTTTGATATTAGAAAAAAAAATGGAATATTCCTTGAGCGTGATAGTGTGGATATTCACATCCCCTAGTGTCTACTTTGCACATTTAGGTCAATTGCTAGTATGACATCTATTGAATGCAATTAAGTATAAAAATATTTTATATCAAAAAAATATTTATTATATAAAAATATTTTATGTTTTAAAAAAATCACATTCCATGGATGTACATTCCCTAGATGTACTTTACCCTTTAGGGAATTGCTAGCATATCATCTAATACAATTAAACATGTTTAATTTCAACTACAATATCTTTGGCAGGAATAAACCATTATAGGGCACTTGTTTAGGCTGGAATTATTGTGCAAAGAATAAAGTGGCTCAAATCTATGGTGTACAGCCTTGTGTAAAATCATTCCAAACCAACACTAAAGTGAAGTACCTAAATTGACTGAAATAACTGGTGCAGGGAACAATGTATATTCATTGGTCCACAAGGCTTGGAAATTGATGGTTTGTAGCATGTTTTTAGTGTTGCAGACATTATACTACATGGAAAATTTCGTTGATGTAAATAACTAGCAATCACATGTGTACAATGCAATGTGAACGCTGAATGGTATATGTTATTTGTTTTAGAGGGATAGTTATTACTTTTTTAGTTGATGTTGATAAGGGTGTGATTGATTTTGTAAGTGTAGAAATATATATGAACCACTTCATTTAAAGGTTCTATCTCTACATTTCAAACTTGTTACAAATTAGTACATATTCATTTGCAAATCTTATATCATGAGTGGTAGCATTTTGCGGAGTAGTTTATTTAAACTAAACATGAATACATGAAGACTTTCATACATGTGCAGATTTTATATCATGAGTGGTAGTGTTTTGTGGCCAATTTTTTTCACATTAAACATGAATATATTTGATACCGTTTTGGATAGTTAAGTACTTTTGTAGTTGATGTGATTTGTAATTATTTCGGCGAAATTGTGTTAGTGTTGCATCATTTGTTTGGTTGGTTTTCTCTGGTTTCAAAATAAACTATAGTTAGGGATCACCCAATATATCAGTATAACTATACATACAGTATCAACAATCAGAAAATAAACTTCATTTTTTTCATTTAATGTTTATGCCGAATAAATGTGAAAGTAGAGTCAAATTTGAGGGCCAGCTTCAAATTACCAGAGATCTTATTTTATTATTATCGGCAAGTGGAAAAGGAACAAAATGCCCAAAAGCCAATTTTGCCCCTTCAAAAAGAAATTTGGGAACACTTTTATCTGTTTTAAGGGTTCCCAGTGGATTGAATTAATATGAAAAAAATTGTGCGTTGTTAAAAGGAAAAATTGGTCATTGTTTACTGCGAGGAGTCAGGTTCAGGCTCCTCTGTTTTCTACAACCAAAAATTGTATTAAACATACAGAGAAAACCTTAACAACAATTCAGTCAAAACTCTACAAATCAAGGGCAATTCAATCCTCATTTATATTAACATGTAAAAAACCCAGCATAACATGAATGCCTATTTTGTATATAGAACCATTTTGAATTGAAGGAGGGATTTTTACATGACATCAAATATTGTGTGCAACCTTAATGGTAGAGGCCTAATAAGTTTTCATCATATACAACACATTACAAAAGCTTTGTAGGTATTCTTTGTAATGCCCCCCCCAACCTGTCAACTTCTTTTCCTTGTCATCCACCGACTGCCTTTATGGCTTTTACTCCTTTGGTTGGCGTGGGGTTGAAGGTTTTTTTTTTTATTGTTTCCTGGCAAGTGGGGGGTGCGTGGAGGAGTGTATGGCCTCCTGCCATATCTTATTGCTTGACCAAATGAAAGATGGGGCAGTTGGCCGCCTGTCTCTTCTAGTAAACTCTCAACCACTTCTGACATGTAGCCTTTACGACCTGCTCTACCTTCCTTGACTTCTCGTGCCCCTGGTCTGCCGCTTCCATGAGTGTTGCGTGTGTGTTTTCTGCCGGACCTTCCTTAGCCAGGCGACAGACATTTTGCAGTTTGGTTGAAGCTTTTGAGTGCTTCGAACAGGTAGGTCGTCCATCTATGTTGCGTTCTGTTCAGTGTAGAATACATTCTCAATTCGGGATTCTCCTTCAAGCTCATGGAAGAGGATCTCATGGAGGCAGACCTGTTTCAGATCAGAATATTCATGAAGCACGATTTGCCTTGCATTTTTATGGGCTTCTTCAACGAGTCATTGGGTCGGCAGGCATAAAGGTTTCTGTTGGAATTATCACCCTACAAGCTACAGATGAAATGTTTGCAAGAAAGTTTGATGTGCTTGGATCGATGAAATTTATTTACGAAGATTCTCCTTTGAGATCTTCTTGCTGCTGTAACTCAAGGAAGATAATCTCATACAGGCGGATCTGTTTTTATCAGAATTTTCACGGAGCACAAATTGCTTTGCTGTGTCATTTTCTTTCCACTCTGCCCATAGATGCGATCTGTCTCCTTCTTGCGACTGATTCCGGTGACTTTGGTCACGCTTTGGCTCGCTTTTTTGTTGTTGACCTATCAAGCTTGGCCCGTAGCAAGTGCTCAACTCGGCGAAGCCAATAATGGCGCATGCTTCCGTGTAGGTGACAGATCGCACCCACAGGCACAGGAGATCTATGCAATGTTGGAGAAAATGTCTTGGGAGATGAAGGTAGCAGGATATCTTTCAGATCCAGAACATACACTGAGTGTGTATCTCCAAATCGATTGTGTGACAGTGAGAGTGTTACCAGGAGACCCGATGAAATTTAGTACAGAGCTTCTCTATTGTTTTCTTTCTTGTCTTACGTTGTAACTCAGGGAAGAGTATCTCATACAGAGCAGATCTTCTCATGCGATTACAGTTGCCAGAGAGAATCCGTTTCCCCCTCTTCCACCTCAAGTGAAAATAGAAAGTGCCAATGACGTCACCAAGGAGGCAGTAAAGACTGCACTGATTCGAGCCATACGGTTTTATGCAAACATTCAAGCACATGATGGGCACTGGCCTGGTGATTATGGTGGTCCTATGTTCCTTAGGCCAGGTTTGGTTATTGTCTTATATGTAACAGGAGCACTAAATGTTGTTTTAGCGGAAGCGCATCAAAAAGAAATGTGTCGTTACTTGTACAATCATCAGGCATAATGAAGGCGGTGGATGGGGGTTACACATTGAAGGTCACAGCACAATGTTTGGGACAGTACTAAACTATGTAACTTTGAGACTCCTTGGCCAAGGGTCTGATGGAGGAGATAAAGAAGCAATGGAAAAAGGTCGTGTATGGATCTTGGGCCATGGCAGTGCTACTGCTATACCTTCAAAGGGAATCGCCTTGAATCCCATCACCTCATTGTACTATGTTGCACCCTGTTGTCTTGTGTTCTTGACTGTACCCTGGTTGTTTGTTGAATTCCCTTTACTCAAGGATAACTCTACATTCCACTTGGACTATGTCGTGTTTGGCACAAATTCTGTCTGTGCCTTTGCCCTTAACCTTGCAGTTTTTCTCCTGATCGGAAAGACTTCTGCTTTGACAATGAATGTTGATAACAGTGCTTTGAAGCAAAGAATTGCTGCTCTTGCACAAGACAAGATTATTTTTTTAGAATGCACACTGTGAAGCATTGAAAAAAGGAAGTGTCAAGGCTAAGACAACTATATCACGAGCAGCAGCAACATTCGCAAAAAGAAATGCATGCATCCTCAACAGGGGCATATGACTTACAACAGCAACAGTTGGTAAGCTAGAGTAGGGTTCATCTTCACAGATGATGGATCAAAAAACCCGAGATCTCTGATCCTTCTCCAAGTCATCCGAGGACTTCATCAGGGATTCCAGACCATAGAGAAAACAATGCTTCCCACAGCCATACAGCCCCTGGTTTTCAGATGTTGAAAAGCATGATGCCTTCAAGCTGCCCTATGGGAAAAGAGCAACAAGAGCTTGGAAGAAAGAACTATAATCAGGCATGTTAATTCTACTCCTCGTAATAGTTTTCTACCTTCTTTCAGTATCTTGAAATGAATTTTCTTTCCTCTTGAATGGCGCCTAGACTAGATGTTTTCGTGGTTGTTTATATCACTGCCTGATTGTGTGGTTGTTCCTTTAAATCTTATTCCAATTTCGCTGATTTTGCTTGGAATGTTCCTTCCTCTCTTATAGCTTACTCTATTTCATATTTGTCTAAATGGGTTACTGCAATTTTGAGTGATGCAGTCTAGTTCGTAGGGAAGGAAACATTATTGAGTTTTGTTTGCTTATATGACTTTCTTTTAAAAAGAATTCTGTGATGGTAATTATAATTGAAGGTTACTAAATAGAAGGTTAAGCCTACATACCTCTTTTGGTTGAATAAATACGCATTTCTTGTTTAGGGCTCTCTTGTTTTGCTAAAAGGTACATTAATAGTGACATTGTGTCTGAAACTTGTTTAAACCTATGGGCATTCCTTACTTTATGTTTGATTAGAAAATGGCATTTGGGGTTTGTTTTAGAACTGTACATGGTTGACTGTTGTACCTAGTCTAGATGAGGGATAACCTGGCATCTATTTTTGGCCTCCACGTGTTGAGAGTATTACTATACCTAATTCTTGATGTAAACTCTTGTATGATTAAAGCAAGGGGAAACATTGTAAGTTTAACTGAATGAAATGTCTACAATTTTTATTAAGGGTCGCAAGCAAGCTATTACTAGCTAATTTGAAACAAAAGTTGTAGGTGAATCCCGTAATCTTGGACTCGTGAACTCGTTTCCTGTTAGATGACAGCTGATTTCAGTGATAATATCATAGGTGGCTGTTATATTTATCTGTTTGATATTTGCTAAGACTTTTCCTCGATAAGCCCACATGGATCGGGTAAAATTTTCCATCTTCTATACCTTTGGCAAGGAGTTCATAGAACTTCTAGCCCTGACCGCACTGCGTAACCTTCCTGATAGCTATGTGCGTTGGTTCTTGGTTTGTGCTTGTACTCGTGGTAAGGTCTTTTGAGTCTGGGGCATCGTTGGTGTTTTGCCCTCTGCGTATCGAATCCCTTTGTTTTTCGAACTCGAATACCTTATACTTCAATCTTGGTTACAAAAAGGTCCCATTTTGTGGCCTTGTTAGGGAAATCAATTTTTATTTTAATGTTTAATGACATTGTCTGAATTATATAAAAATTATTAACGACTTTTGAGTTTAGTCTTCCCTTATATTATGTAGAGAAGTTGACGATTAGGATAGGGTTTGTTGGTAGAATAATGGCCCTTTTTGTGTCTCTTTCGTGCACGCTTTTGGAAAAGTGGACTTGTTTTGGTTCTTTAGTATTACGTTTTAAGAAATCCGATAAGGAGGTAGTGGTAAACTCCTTGGTTAAAACCAAAACTATAGTTGTGTTCTTTTAAGGGCATCGAACCCATATTACTTGAAGCCCCCTGGAAGAATTGGATAACGTCATTTTTGCTTCGCACCTACGATCATAATTAGTACGCTTTGTCTTCTCTTGGACCCTTTAGTTGGATGGAGTAAATTTTGGATTCCTATCACGTAACCATAGGATTACATGAAAGAGATATCAGCACTCTGGACTTTCTTGTTCCCAACCCATAAGGTCTTGCCTTGATTTATGTAATTTTGTTCTTACTAGTATTTGGACTTTCTCCTTGTTGGATGATTTAGTTTTCTCTCTCATGAGATTAATATTGGAGTTGTGAGTTGTGTTTTAATCCATTTCTGAATTTAGAATATTCCTTTGTTGATATTGTTAATTGTTAGCCTACTATTGCATTGTGTAGCCTTAACATGCTCAGTTCTTGCGAACTGACTTTAGTTAATATTTGTGCAGATGGATTATGCGAGTAGACTAGAAGAAAAGAGTGTAAAAGTTTCATCTGTACCATTATGAAGTTCCTTGTAAAAAAATGTCCAATGTGTTGTAAATTGTGTAACATTGCTTGTAAAAAGAGTTGATATGACCTCTTGCCTTGTATTGTCTGGTAATGGTGAAATAAAGTGTCTTGTTCTTGTGTAGTTAAGCTTGAAATTATCCTTGTGAGAAATGGCTCTCAATCTTTACGTTGATATGAGTATTGTAAAACTTTGATCTTGAGAATAAATTGTTAAGTTAAATCTTTCTAAGACTTAGCGACAATATTTTATAAGTAAAGTAAAATGAGTCGGTTAACCCTTAAAGAAGCTAAACAAAAATAATAATTTTATATTCAACAAATAAATGTAAAGGTGATCTATTTGAAATCAAATACTTCCATGAGTGATCAAAATGAAAACATCCTTTGTGAAGTAAACATTTATTAATTGATACCCCTAGCTAAACTAGCGAACACTATCCCTTTGGGGTGAACTCTTAAACAAGCTTAAGGGAAAACAATGGTCATTTTCTGGAAGATAATAAGATTTAGCAAGTAGGAGAAGACTTTAAGTGAACTACTCTTCAGTGTATAAGAAATTAACTCAGTTAGTGAGATGAACTTTGTGCGAAACATATATTGATTCCTTCTAAAAACTTAAGTCATGAGCTAAAGGGTGTCTTACCAAAATAAATAAACCCTAACCATTTCTTATTGTGGCTTGCCCTAGCCGTGAGTGTGTCATGTGGATTGGAATTTCATGTTGTCTTATCAAAAGAAAAATAAATTGTCCTTGATAAGTGTGAACGTTTCCGTGCTGACCTTGTGGTCTTCCCCGTAACAAATGATTCCAAGTGTTGGTTGTAACCTTGTGACGACATGTTGTGTCGTGTTGAGTCAAAGCAAGTCAAAAAAAAAGTTATCCTGTATTTCACTGTGCGTTGTTCTTGTGTTGGTATTTTTGGTGCGTTACATTCTTCAAATTGAAGAAATTAGTTTACAATAATGGCCCAATATTTATCCATAAAAAATCTACTCTTGATTTGTCATGAAAGACTGTCACAATCTCAAACATAACCCAATTAACACAATGAGGATAAAAAACAGTTCAATCCATGATTCAAAATAATCCAGTAGTCCGCAAAGCAAAAAAAATAAAAAGAAGCAAAGACGGGAGAAGGGTTGGACTCTTCCCGAATCCTAGTAGCGAACCTACCCTTTATGGAAGTAGATTACGAATCACAGACTATAGTTAGAGACTTGCAGCAAGAGAACAATGAACTGAAACACCAGTAATGGAAGAACAGTGACTACCTCACTAGAAGAGTTGAAAAATATAGGACATGTGGGAATCAATCTCAAATAAACCGGGAAGTGATTGTAATTTGTGAAAATGATAAATTCAAGGTAGACATAAACAGACTTATGATTAGTTGTAATTTCCAAGTTCTTCATTTCAGATTTCCCCAAATTTGCTAAAACCTTTTTACCAAATGAAAATTCATGCATCATATCATCTTAGTGTTGATCATTTAGTTTTCTAGTTGAAGGGCCCATGCAGTTACACCTAACAATGGTGTGGAAAGCAAAAATTAACCCAATAAAAACCTTTGGACCCACAAAACCAAAAACCTTGTTTTCAAACAAAGAACTAACCTTGATAATTAATGAAGAGATAATATCCAACGGGAGATCTGCATCTGTGTGTTTTCCTTCAAAGTAGATCGGACTATATATGATATGAACCTTGTATATAATAAATATCAATATATGCAGAATAATACCCTTAAGGTAGGGCAACACCATACAATGCTCCTTAAGGAAGGAGTAACTCCACAATCTCCCAAGATGGGAATCCACTTCGAGGGGGACACCTCCAATATACCTCTACCAAGTAGAAGACTCAACTCATACATACATTCCCCTTCATAATGATACTCACATCCTTTAAATAGGATGGGTAACACCTAATCCCAATGTAGGCCGACCCATTACCCAATATAATTAATTCCTATGTGAGCCCATATAACTAACTAAGGGGATGTGTGCCACATGTCGGCATCTCCATCAACCCATATACATTATATTATCATATCCCATGTGAACCCATACATATAACTAAGGGGATGTGTGCCACATGTCGGCATCTCCATCAACCCATATATATTATATTATCATATCCCAAGGTACATAGCATTGCCTCCCTCTTTGACATGTTTCGTCCCCGAAACATAAGAAGAAGCCATATAATGAGTGTGCTTTAAATTATTGCACACTTGTCGCCAAGCTCGATCATCCAACCACCCATATGAAATCCTAGTGGGTGATGTTGCTCCAAACCTGATTCCATATTCCATTGTGCTTATCTGATTCCATCCTGGTCCATATGTGTTCCTCCTCGGCATCCATGCATATCCATAATGATTATTCTGTGATTCCATGTCATACAATTATTGTTCCATTGATTCCATGTATAGCCAAAATTATTACTCCTCCAATTCCTGTATATCCATATAGATTGCTGACCTCATGTGTCCGAGCATGTCTCCATGATGTTTTCCTCTCATGATGATATGGGTGTCTATATGGTGCAACCTTAGTATGTGCAACCTTATCAATCTTTTCCTCTTCAAACTTGTTTGTTATTTCTTTTTCTCTTGAGTAGAGAAATTATTTTTTTCTTTTTCATCATCCTCTCCTTTTGATTCATCCTTATTCCCTTCTTCACCATCTTCAAATTCATCTTCATGATCCAATTTTACATTATTTTTTTCCTTGCTAAGTGTGATATCTTGCAATGTAATTTTCTTTCGCTTGTACCATAATTTCATGAATTTATTTTGCACATTAATATTAATTGTTCCCAATGTCTTTAACCAAGGATATCCAAGAACAATATCCATACCATCCATATCTAAAGCATAAAAATTTGAATGTAAAACATATTTATCCATAGAAAGCTTTAAATCTTCAAAAACTTGAATTTTCTTACCATCCATTTGAGATTCCTTGATATGCTTTGTTTGCACATGTAGATTGTGAGCTACATCCATATTGATGAAGTTATATTGGCTGCTAGGGTTTATGGAAACAATTACCTTTTTTCTTTGAATGCACCCTTCAAACTGAAATATTGAAGCTTCCTTCCTTGGAGATGCACTATCTGTGCGGCTGACTTCATCATCAACATCTTCTTCCTCTTCTTGATGTTTCTTACCTTCTACTTCTTCTACTTCTTTTTTTTTCTTTTTTTCTTCTTCTTCTACTTTGTCTTCTTCTTCTTTTTGTTGCCCATCTATCTATGAAAACTTGTTCTAGTTCCTCCAAAGACCAATTAGACTTTTCCTTTTCTAACTCAGAAAACCAAATCTGTGCAGGGCCACTAATCCACAACTTGAATAACCAAATATCTGATGGTTTAGAGAATTTAACCCTAAATTTGTTCCACCATTCTCTAGCATCAATCCTGCCATCTCCAAAAAAAGCTACCATCCCCATGATCCACAAAACTAGGGTTTTAGGAATAGACCCTTTTGATCAAAACTTTTTCTAACCCTTTCGGCTAAAGGTCGGCCAAAAATCAGAAATCACAGAACACAAACCCCAATTTAATTTTTGAGAGGTTTCGAAAATGTAAGAAATTCAGGAAAATTCCTCAAATTGCGGCTTGTGGAGCAAAATAGTGAAAAACAATAAAACTGAAATAACTCTGTCAAAATAGATCCACCAATTTTGAAATTTCAGTGGTATCACCATTTAATATATTACCAACAACCCAAAAAAATTATTTCCTAATTCGTCATTATTCAGAAGATATAGATGAAACCTTAGAATTAGGGTTTCAACCCTAAAACGGACACAACTTTTGCAAAACAGCTCCAAAAAATCTGAAATTCGGAGGGAAGATCACTTGAACTATGTATCCACTCCCCACAAAAAATATCTGAAAAATTCTAAGTCGATCTCAAGATATAGACGAATCACCAACATTAGGGTTTCATCCCACAAATTGCCCGGATCACTGCTCTGATACCACTTGATAAGAACCTTGTATATAATAAATATCAATATATGTAGAATAATACCCTTAAGGTAGGGCAACACCATACAATGCTCCTTAAGGATGGAGTAACTCCACAATCTCCCAAGATGGGAATCCACTTCGAGGGGGACACCTCCAATATACCTCTACCAAGTAGAAGACTCAACTCATACATACATTCCCCTTCATAATGATACTCACATCCTTTAAATAGGATGGGTAACACCTAATCCCAATGTAGGCCATTACTCAATATAATTAATTCCTATGTGAGCCCATATAACTAATTAAGGGGATGTGTGCCACATGTCGGCATCTCCATGACCCATATACATTATATTATCATATCCCATGTGAACCCTCCTAATGTCTCGAGTTCGAGTCACCGACTCATTTAATTCAATTTTATATTATTACTCAGTTTTCTTTGTGGGCAGATCGAACCAAACTTTTGCCGACACCATAAAAAAATTGGAGTTAGGGAGCAATCAAAACATGCAACTGGAGTTCACTCTGCTAAAAACAACAAAAATTGTTAGATGCACAAATTTAAAGTATTGAAAAAAACGTCCAAACGACTGTCAAAATTATGCTAGTCCGTGAATGTCCGCAAAGCCCTTTCCCATAGGGGGAATGCCTTCGGTGTAATTACAGTTAAAAATGTGTAAATGGTTGTCAAATTTAAATTTGGTAAGGGATTGTGTATGTAGGATAGATAAGAATACTTTTTTCCTTGCTTAGGCCATGAAGCTTTTCGGTGTACAAACAAACTCATCCTCTTTATCTATCATTGTTCACCCAATTTCTGTGATAGACTTTATAATCTCGGTATTAGTTGTATATCTTTACCATGGTTCATAAAAGTCATCCATCAATTCATCAAATTGTTTGTGTACCTAACCCTTGGGTTCATATTGAACTCTTTGGAACATTGCTACACACACTGTGAGGGATTAAATTTTAAAATTTGTTCAAATGTTTTCATGATTTTAACCGGGGTTAAATTTGGTGCCACCTATATGCATCACAAACAATATTTGGATGACACTAATTTTTTAACATTGCATTTCAAATGTACAAAACAATGTTATTTATACCAACCATTCCATATTTATTTAATTATTTTTAAAATGTATTAATATATTTTTATAATTTTATAATTTATATATATATATATATATAATTGACAGTCAAATGTTAAATATGCAAGTCGTATGTGACGTTTATTACAAATATTTGCAAGTATTTTATGGCTAAAATCACCAAAAACGTCTAAACAAGCGTCAAATTTAACCTTTGGTTTTAATAGTAAGATACGTCCAAATATGTGTAATAAACGTGGCATGTGACTTGCATATTTAAAATATGACCATTTATTTGAAATATATATTTAAATTAGTTATATATATCTTGATCACGAGGGATTAGTGAATACCCAATTACTTAATAGCCTCGTGGATGTTAAAAGTTCTTCTTCTTGGAGTTTGCGTGTGCCACTTATCAACTCTATTTAGAGAACCCTCTCAATGTGTAGCCAAAGCCAAGTGAGGCATAAATCATACTATTTTGCATTTTTGAAGGGCAATATTGAAAAATCAGTCCCCTGACAATTATTTCACATACATAGGTGGACGCCAAATTTAACCATTGCAACTCATACACCATGGTTTTCCCTGCCTACGGATTGGTGTAGATGAATCTACACAATTGGTACATCAATGATTTGAGCCACTATAGGCACTTTACTTTAGTGTTAGACTGGAATGAATTACACCATGTTGTGCACTAGGCCAGAAATGTTTTGAGGGCTAGCTTTTTTGACTGGCTGTAAATTCCAATATTTCTCTCCATGCTCTTTTTTTTTTTATGTGTAGTGCACACAACTGGGCACTAGATTACATAGATTGTCGGCATTTCTGCCCATGCTTTGGAGGAAGCATATGGCGGATATATAATTATGAGTAAGCGTACAACTAAACTAGTGATCACCTTAGGCCAAGCAACTATGAGTAAGGGGCATCCATGCTGTCAAAGTCACCTAGGGCACGATCCTGACCTCAACCGTTTCGACTCTCCATGTCAGGTGTCTCCAGGCCTTGCACTCAGCAAGACTTGATCCCTGGTGGGCTCATTGAAAGCCATACATCATCACCAATAGTCCAAGGAACCTTCGATGTAATATGAAGTTTTCAATACAGTGCCTACCCAAACAACTAGTTTAAATATTAATTTGATTTTTAAAACGTATGTGTATGTATATGTGTGTGTGTGTGTGTATTAGGTGTATACGTTTGATGTGATGTGTTAAATGAAGTTGTACTTTACAAATATATTGTCAATTAGTTTTTATTTTATTCCTAGAGAAGGTAGATACATATAGAGGGGCGACCGTAATCGTTGACCGCCTCCAATGAACAATTTATCATGAGGGGTCCTTCGACTCCAAACTCTAGACTTTAGACTCTATTCTATATGTGATACGACTGATATCACACCCTATCTATATCTAGATCTGAACTCTAGATATGGGGCCCGACCAGCGTATGCAATATTAATAGTATCTAGTTTTTAACCAATCATATGTTTAGTATTTCCATGTCTTAATAATTCCAAGGTTTGATATTAGGAAAAAAAATTGAATATTCCTTGAGGGTGATAGTGTGGAATATTCATGAACACGAAAAAAATATTCGCATCCCCTAGTGTCTACTTCACACATTTAGGGCAATTTCTAGTATGACATCTATTGAATGCAATTAAATATAAAAATATTTTTATTAAAAAATACTTATTATATAAAAATATTTGATGTTTTAAAAAAATATCACATTCCATAGATATACATTATCTAGATGTACTTTACCCTTTTAGGAAATTGTTAGCATATCATCTACTGAATACAATTAAACATGTATAATTTCAACTACAATATCTTGGCAGGAATAAGCCACTATAGGGCACTTGTTTAGGCTGGAATTATTGTGCAAACAATAAAGTGGCTCAAATCTATGGTGTACAACCTTGTGTAAATTCATTCCAAAACAACACTTAAGTGAAGTACCTAAATTGACTGAAATAACTGGTGCAGGGAACAATGTATATTCATTGGTGTACAAGGCTTGGAAATTGATGGTTCGTAGCCTGTTTTTAGTGTTGCAGACATTATACTATGTGGAAAATTTCGCTGATGTAAATAATTACAGCTAAAAACGTGTAAATGGCTTTAAAATTTGAATCTGGTAAGGGAGTGTGTAGATTCATTCTAAATAGTGCGCATGAATCGAATATGCACCATTCCATACACTGTCATTTATTTGGAAGAGGGAATAAATTTCATCGTTGACCTTGACTCTCAACTAAATGTTTTAATGATGGTTATGCCCTTCACATTGCCCTTCAAAAGCTACAGAGTTCATATTTAAGTAAAGAAACATCAAATACGAAATATATATTTTCTATTATCCTTTTTAATGTTTGACAATGAACCCTACAATTTCCCTTTTATCCCATATGATCTTGGGAAAATTTAAACTATAATTTACGGCTAAAAAAGTTTAAATACGATGTTAAGTATAACACTGCAAATTGGAATGTCTCTGCACCATTCCATACACCAGGTGTTTGGAATGCCTCTACACCATTCCTAAACCTGCTTTTACAAGCAAACACTATAGCGTCTTAATTTATTAAATAACTTGTATACAGGGAGGTGTATATTCATTAATCCAAACTTTTTGGAGTTTATGTTTACTGTTGTCAGTGATCAAATTTGAAGGGCTCCCAAAATTTTAATTTGATTAACCAACATATTACCCTTCAATAGAAAAAATGAAAATGGTAATTTCCTTTCAATATATATCTGATTAATTTAGATAAAATAAATATAAAGAAGGTCTAAAATTATTAAATATATAACATCTAATAATAATTTTGAAATTTATTTAAATTAAATAATCAAGATATACAAAAGTAGTTTGACAAATCCTTGTAACAAATTTATAAGTTGGCCGTAGAAAAAAACAAAATTTTAGCATGAGACATGAACCTTAGGCTCACCAACTTAGGTAATCGTAGTGCCACATCTTTCAAATCATTTCATTCCCAGTAAAGTTGTCTTAACCGATAGAAAACATGGGTATGGAGGAGACATTGAGGAATCTCAATTTAAAGATTATTGTTCTCAAACTAGACTGTACCTTCCTAAGGCAACAAATAGAACATTTGTGTAGAATTTAGGGCATGCCTCTCATATATTTGTTAAAACCTATAATTCAAGAAGTACAAGGTTATTGAAAAGATTTTTTAATAAATATAATAGAATGTTATACATTGAATCAATAATACCTTCTTAATAAACATATTGAGTAATATATTATCACACCTGAAATATTGTAGAGACAAGAAGCAATAACAATTTACTATTGAGAAAATATTGAGAAATAAAAAATGGCATAATTGTGGTGCTAATGTGTAAAATAGACATGTATTTAAACAAATTGTAGTAAGTTGTTCCAAAATACATTCGGTATTTTTATCAAACAATGTCTTGGCCAACACATTTACATTGATAATATTTTGAGCAACAAAACTCACTAGGACTTGACTTCACTTGTTTCTTGTACAAATTCTCACTCATGCATAAGGTTGTGGATTTAGTAATCAAACATTTATAGAAACAAATAATATTTAAATGATTAATTTACAAAATAAATAAGGGCATTGAGAATAAACCACCAAATTCCAAACATGATTTACAAGCTAGCAAAAGCTAAAATAGAATATCGCTATTTTGAAAATAGAAAGAGTAAGGTAATTGCTTATTTTCTAGAGATTTATCCTTTTTCGTAGTGATTTTGTGCATGATTTGTGTGAAGTGAATGAAGATTTTTTTAATATAGAAAATAGAAAGCTAGCAAGCATGAATTTTATTTAGATCTAATTATTATTTAATATTTTATTTATTAAAATAAATTTAACAAATTATAAAAATTAACTTAGCATATACAATTTACATGACAAGTGATTTTTTTAGTTAGCCCTTCTAATGAAAATTTATAATATTTTAATGCCTTTTAGTATTGAAGTGTAATTTTAAATTTCAAACTTATATTCACTGCTGTATAAGGTATACAGTCTAGAGTACCCAAGTATAGAGAAACACTATAGTGCCTCTCCCTAAAGGGAGAGGCCCTATACTGAGTCTCTATACATAAACTTAGAACCTTATCCCTTTCTGTATAGAGAAACACTATAGTGCCTCCCCCGAAGTTCAAAGTATACATTGTTAATCACCCTTCTATGACAAGCTGAAAGACCTAGGTAGCTAGTATGTACCCTACGGGGCATGGAGTGCGGGTGTGGTGCGTGCCGGTATGCAATATAGGTACGATGACGCTAGGGGTATGCCAAGGGTACGTCCACGGTATCCGGGTACATCTGGGCACTTCCCGAGAAAGTACCTAGACGTGCCGTGCGGCTGGTGGATGTACCTGGCCGTACCCACGGTGTACCCAGCCTTACCCACAAGTAAAAACAACAATTTTTAATTTTTTTTTCTTTTGTGGAAGTCAATAAAGGTCAATAGATGGGATTACATAAATGATTCAATTATGTACTAAAAAAAGGGCATTCATAGAAGCACCTAAAACAATGGCTGAAACTGCAACAATTGAAATGAGTTTGGATAATGTAGGATCAAAAATGCAGTGGCAGCATCTCCACTTGCGAGTAAGAGTAATGCAGCAATAATAAGAGAAACCCCAAAGGAATCTGAACTACCAGATTTGAAGGGAGCTGGTAATAGCTGGAATTTCAGTCACGTGATTTGTTTTTATTTATGATTATAATTGGACATTGTAACATTTGGAGTTTGAACAATGTACTTGTTCGAAGTTCGATCAATGAATATCACGACAAAATGCATTGAATTATTAATGTGTTATTTGGCTATTTTACTTAATTAATAATTTGTTTACTCTATTCATGTACAAGGCTGAATTTTTGCTTATTTGGCTATACTTTTAAATATATATATATATATATATATAATATATATATATATATATATAGGGGAGAGACACCAATAGTGGTGCACCCTATGTTAGGGGGCCCACAAAATAAATTCTATAAAATGTGGGAACCTGATTTTTTCACCAGCACGTAGTTTAAGATTTTTTTAAATTACATATATTTTTTTGAATGTTGAATTGGAGGGAAAAATATATTTTGAATTTATTTAAAATAGTAAATTTTAGTTACACTACATTTTGATTGGGACCCATATTTGATCATGGGTGAAAATGGTTGAACATTTAAATTTTCAAAAAGGCAAATCTTACATGTCATGATATGATTGAGTGTTGTCATGTCAAAAA
Organism: Taxus wallichiana var. yunnanensis; assembly: GCA_018340775.1. Classification (NCBI taxonomy): domain Eukaryota; kingdom Viridiplantae; phylum Streptophyta; class Pinopsida; order Cupressales; family Taxaceae; genus Taxus; species Taxus wallichiana. The sequence continues at coordinate 314,880,943 of CM031238.1, forward strand.
TGACTAATCACCAGGTACTTTTATGACAACTATTGGGTGTTTTGTATTCAAGACACTATATCCACAATTAGACCTCGCTCAACTATTGGTGTCTCTCCCTATATATATATATATATATATATATATATATATATATATTGTATGGCCAGCTGTACCCAAGTGCCGTACCCGGGCACCCAAAAAAATTGCCGTACCAGTGTACCAGTGTAACAGGAAACCTTGTCGCCTCTCACTCTCTCTAATTTTTAGCTACAAGTTAACTCGCACGTATGCAACCAAAGCTAGGATCTAAAATAGCCGGGCCATATAATAGCAAAGGACCTTTTTTATTCTGTTCCGTGACCCATCACACGGACATGAGTGTTTCTAGGTATTCTGTCATGTAATGCTAAAGTTTATCGCTAAAGACTGATGTTTAAATCTGGTTATTGGAATTCCACGCTGAAAATTTAAGTAAAAAATCATAAGATGGTCTCTACAACTTCTTAAGATTCCTCTTAACATTTTATATAAATGTGATCTGCAACTAGGCACAGATAATATTTTCTTTGTGTAAAAACGGTACAAAATGTTTGTTATAATGTGTAGCAAAATGTGGTTTCATGGACTGTATTCCCGTGAAATTTGCAAAGCATTTTTTGGTCCAAAAAGCTCTAAATAGATTCCCAAGGCATGCTATTTTTCAGTAATGTGACATTCTGTTGTATATTTATTGCAGATACAGTCCTTTGTTTTCTCTCCTATACCACAAATCTCTTGCCATTGCTCCCTATGAACTATAAATCTTACCCACAACACTAATAATATTGAATGTGATGAATTCGCCATGGGAAAATCAACCCAGGCGCAGCCATGTTCTCAGCAAGTGGTATGGATTCCTTTGGTTCCCCTCTTTTATTATTTACCCTTGGTCACCATTGGTCTTGTTCATCACACTATAATACAAGTGTAGTGTATTTTTCTTGATATACTCTAGTATAATGTAGGTGGAGGGTGGATGTTCACCCTGTAGTGTCTAGTCTTATGAGTTATTTGTGCTATTAATTTGGTTATTTTCCTGAAGTAAAAGTGTGAACATGCTGATCCAGGGTGATTGATGCATTTTTAGAGTTTTGTTGAAATGTTCTTACAAAATAATTGAGTATGTTTGTATGTGACTTTTTCTTAATATGAGAATTGTATTCTTAGCTAGTAGAAAGTGTTAGGTTGTGGACCCTGTTTTCATGTGTGAAAGTGTAGAAGACTATACACTAAGAGTATTGCACACTTTCCACATTTTGGCCTCGAAAAATGTGCCCGATATATCGAGAAACGTGTTTTTCTCATATGGGTGGGATTTTTGACCCATAGGTTTATGGGATGGTTTTGGCCCATGGTTTTGATACCCACGGTTTTGTAAAATTGCTTAAGCAATTGTCTACTTATGTGGTTTTGTGCATATGGTAGGGTTGATGTAACATTGCAGATGTGTATAAATTCGGGTGTGAATTCTATAGAGTTTGTTGAGCATAGCTCCAAACAGATTTGGGTATTGTATTGAGAGAGTAGTGGCTTGTAATAAAATCTAAGCAAGTGATTCTTGGTGGACGTAGCCCAAATTGGGTGAACCACGTTAAATATTGTCTCTTTGTGTTGTGTTAATTTTTATTCTGCACTTTTATTTGAGATTTGTAATATTTTTGCATATTAGATTCTACTATTGCAATTCTGTGAGGGATTGTTTCGCATATTTTATCACTTATTTCCTAATGTAAAGCTTTTTAAAAAATAATTGAGTATGTTTGTATGTGACTTTTTCTTAATATGAGAATTGTATTCTTAGCTAGTAGAAAGCTTTTTACAAAATAATTGAGTATGTTTGTATGCGACTTTTTCTTAATAGGATAATTGTATCCTTAGCTAGTAGAAAGTTTTTTACAAAATAATTGAGTATGTTTGTATGCGAATTTTTCTTAATATGAGAATCGTATTCTTAGCTAGTAGAAAGCTTTTTACAAAATAATTGAGTATGTCGTATGTGACTTTTTCTTAATATGAGAATCTTCTTAGCTAGTAGAAAGCTTTTGTTTGGACACTCTAAAGGTGAGTTTAACATCTTTGTCATTATATGCAGGTGCCTTTACCTTACAAAAAAATGGCCTAGCTATTGCATGGAACTAGGTAGCCAATATAGTTATGGGGGACCTGGTATGGCAATTTTTTTGGTGGCTTAGGTATGACTGTAAAAAAATTAATATTATTTTCAAAAATGTAGTTTAAGTAAAATTTTTGCAAGTTGGTAAACGGTGAGGGTGTTGAAAGGACCCACATCCTTTTTACAACGGCCCCAACTAACAGCCAAATAAAACTTTACAAAAGTACAGCTAGACAAAAGTAAAAAAAGACCAACATTCCAAAAAGAGCAAAAAGGCCCACAAACAGGGCTACATATCGATCATATTTTTAAGAACTTTAATAGCTTCATGCACAATAGTATCCATAGTCTTTCCAACAAGCATATCAGCAACAATAATCAACTCCTTACAACCATTTTGAAGATGAGCCCAAGTACCATCCGAGTAAGCCTTCCAATTTTTGATAACAATAAAAGTTTTGTTGATGTTACTAATGACACTTTGAAGCAACTCAGCAGTATCAATACCAGAATCCTCCTCAGTAGCAGTATCAACTTGATCCACATTGATGCCCACAAAGAAAGCAGACACCTCCATATCATCATCCAAGGGGGGCTCAGTGGTGTTAACATTATCAGCTACAGTGTCATCTTCAAAGTTCACCTTTTTCCCTTCTGCAATAGAGTTAGAAGGAAAGTTATGGCCAGAGAGCTCAGAGAATTAGGATAGGCATTAGATAAACCAAGCAGGACCTCGGGAATGGTATCCTTGCTAGTTGGACTGGAAACAATACATGTCCTCCACATAATGCAAAGGAGTAATAGGAGGGGGTCAAGCGCCGCCACAAAGGTAGAAACTTCCAAGCGAGGAGGGGAAGAAGGGCAGGCGAGCAAGCAGGGGGCCGAGCGAGCAGCGGAGAGAGTCGAGTCGACAATGAGCAAAGGGCCGAGGCGGGCTACGAAGACGGCGGGGCAAAGAACGGATAGGGGGGAGGAGGGCGTGGTGGCGCGCGAGCAAGAGCAGCGATCTAAAATGAGAAAGAGTATGGACATCCACTTCAGTTTTGAAAAGCAAATGCGGTAAGCCCTGATGGAGCAGGGGACCCTCACCAACACGAGCTTTTTTAATGGAGAAATCCAAGACTGGAAAAGGAAAATTGCCAAATTCACCTTGAGATCATTACGGAAATGGGCCAAAAACAAGTTTGTACCTGCCTTCCATTGTGATGAAGGGTTGAGGCAGTGCTGAAGACGGCGGGGCGAAGAACGAATAGGGGGGAGGGGAGGACCGTGGCGGCGCGCCGAGCAAGCAACTTGATCGGAAAATGAGAAAGAACGGGCATCCACTTCAGTTTTGAAAAGCAAATAGAGTAAGCCCTGATGGAGTAGGGGACCCTCACCAACACGAGCTTTTTTAATGGACAAATCCAAAGACTGGAAAAGGAAATTTGCCAAATTCACCTTGAGATCATTACGGAAATGGGCCAAAATAAAGAGTTGGGGGCCAAAAACAAGTTTGTACCTGCCTTCCATCTTGAAATAACGCATAACTTGCTTGGCAATGCGAATCCCAGGGAGATGTCAAAGATGCTCTTTCATATCTAGACTAGTACTTATACACACGTTCTTTTCTCTTTGCAGGAAAGCCTCCATTTCCGCTTTTAATGGCCTCTTGAAGTATATACCACCTTCTACAGGAAGGCCCGTCGCAGCAGCAATGCTTTCAACAAAAATTTCAAAAATGGTTTTACCCACTTTCACCTTACCCCGCTTCCACGAGGACAAAATGTTGCTCGACACAATAATAGAATGCCCAGACAGTCTCTCAATAAACAACGTAACCCCCTTCTCCTCAAGCAAAGACCACACCTCCACATCCTTCTTCAACTCATCACAATTCGCAGGCTCAATTTGCACTAAGGCACCCCCATTGCTAACAAAGACGAGAAGCTTTGAAAAAAGGCGATGAATAAATGAGAAATAAAGTGGGCCTTAAAATAATGGTGATTGCCCCCACTACCACGAGCCAACCGGAACGTGAGACTCTCGCAATTATGATTAAAAATCACAATCAAAACATTAAAATATGAGATCTTAGCTTCCCACGTGAGAAGCGCATAATTATTAGAAACCCCATCAAATCATAATTAATGCTATCTGTGTCGACGGTGAAAAAAGGGATAAGATCGAAAAAAGTTGCCATTGGTATAAGCAAAAATAGAATGAATAAAACGAGTCTTGCTATAACTGATTTTTCTTAGGGCGGTCATCGGTAAAGGCTTTGAGAAGAGGTTCAGGGAAATCCCCAATCCAAGTCTTTTGTTTCTCATTAGAAACTCCAATATTAGCTAACAGATCAGCCACCTGATTACCTTCCCTGTATATATGTTGATACTGAACATTGCAAAATTGAGATTGGAGCTGTCTGATATCCGCAATAATGCTGCTAATGGTCCAGCTAGCAATACCCTTATTGTTTAAAAGATTGATCAAGTTAAGGGAGTCACTTTCAACAATGATTTTTATTCTGCCAAAACTGATAGCAAGCTCCATACCTTTAAGAATAACAAGGGCTTCAGCTCTGTGATTAGTTCCTTTACCAAAATTGATAGTTTTGGCTGCCATAGGTTGACCGTGTTCATCTCTAATAGCAGCTCCTCCTCCAGATTCCCTCGGGTTACCTTTAGCAGCACCATCAGTATTAACTTTAAGCCAACCAAGTGGAGGAGGAGACCAAGAAATGTTAGCTCTTAAAGCCGCTGAGCTGGGGGGCTGAATGGGAATCTGAAGCTGCTGAGACCACTTCAACTTTGTATTAAGAGAGATTTTGCATTTGAGCTGATTCCAGATGTAGCAATTCAAATTTTCTTGCAGCCCAACCGCCACCAAATTGTAGATTTGATGGGGATTATTGGATTGCTCTTTGAAAATTCGCTTTGTTTAGTTCTTTCCAAAGATTCCAAACAGTATGAGGTAGAAGAAGTTTCCAAGCAAGGTTAACAATTTGGTGGCGAAAAAGGGGAACCCATTGGCAAATAGCATCCGAAATAGAATTGGGGAACACCCAAGAAACACCAAAATTGTGAAAAAGTAAATTCCAGACCGTGAGAGTAGCTACAATGTAGGAGCAGATGATTAGATGTTTCAAGAGTAGCAAGACAAAGAACGCACTTGCTAGGGAGGGAGTATCCATGTCGCTTGAAGTTTTTGCCTGAAAGGAATGCATCCCTAAAGGCTAGCCAGGTGTAGAATCCAACCTTGGGGATCACTTGTGGAAGCCAAATATGAGAAAGAGCAGTACCCTCCAAAAGGTGGGGCATAGAGAGATATGCGGCCTTGACAGTAAAATTACCAGAAGCTGAGTGGGGCCAGATTCTAGCATCTTCCATCTGCGAAACAGGAAGATATTGTGACAGCAACAAGTGCTTAAGTTTTTCAATCCGCTGCAACTAAATAGTACTTGCCCCTTCCCAATTAGGAATGAACCAATGCGGACATGGGGAGGAGCGATCAATATATCCACTAACATATTTCCCACATGACCTTGTAAGCATGGATCTTATAGGATACCAAAGAGGGTCAGTATCTAAAGCATGGTCACCAATCCAACAGTTAGTCCAAAAGTTAATCTGCTTACTATTACCAAGTTTCCACCGAGTACCTGACTGTAACAGATTTCTGGAACTTTTGATGGAGTTCCAGATGGCTGAGCCATTTGGGATATCATCAGCGAAAAAATATCCATTGGGGGAAAGATATTTTGAAATTAACAGCTGTGTCCAAGAAGCCTTCCCCTTAATAACTATTTCCCAACCCAATTTTGCTAACATGGAGGAGTTCATATCAGCAATTCGGTGCAAACCCAATCCTCCAAGAGAAGTCGGTTTACTAACCACATTCCAGGAGACTAAGTGCATTCGTTTTCTTTCTTCGGCCCCATACCAAAGAGACATTTTTTGGATTTGTTCTATAGTAGATGCAACGGAGGTAGGCATTTTAAGCAAAGACATGAAATAAATAGGAAGGTTCTGAAGAGTAGCTTATCCACCTGGCTAAGGAGAGCACCCTTCCAACCTACAAGTTTCCTCTTAACTCTGTCAATAACCGGATTCCAGAGTGCCTTGAGCTGTCTTCCTTGAAAGAGGGGGAGGCCCAAATAAGAAGGAAGGTCCATGATATTGCAACCAAAAATGGCTGCAATCTTTCTTTGTCTGCTAGCGGGAGTGTTGATAAAAGCAATATTGCTCATATTGAAGTTAATTAGTTGCTTGGAGGTAGATTGATAACAATCTAGAATCCTTTTCAATGCCTTTGCTCCCAATACCGAAGCTACTCCAATGGAGAGTGTCATCAGTGAATCGGTTGTGACTAGCTGCAGGTATTTTTGAAGTAGTGGTAATGCCAACAATTTTGCCCGCTCTTGTGGTAGTCCCAGACTACACCTTATACCCACCTTCCATTCCCTACGCAACTCCATCCTTGTGCACAAGTGAACTCCTCAAACACCTTTCACAGCTGCCCATACAACTGCTCCAGAAGACCACTCATCGAATACCACGGCCGCCCATACAACCACCGGAGCTCTTAATATGTCTTCTTAGTCCACCTGAGGGAATGCACAACTCCTGCCTCCTTGACTCATCACTGAACCAGCTCTACAACTCCGCTGGCCGGCCCACTGTCGAACACCCAACTGCTCTGCACAATGCTCTGAAGAACACCACAAGTCCTTACTGCCATCCATCCATGAGTCTGCTTGAGTTGTCGCGCCGGTCACCTATGTGTGCACCAGCGGGGGAAGTCCTCCTCGCGAGTCCTTCCCGTGCGTGAGTCTCCAACTCACTATGACCTGCTGACTGTTCTGCCACCCAAGTCCCAACACCAAAGATCCCTGCGGGGAGCACCACAAGCTCACCATCTTTGTAGACCGCATCCCATGCGGGTGAGGTACTCTTCTTCCCTCGGCTCGACCTCCACATAGATCTCGCCCGATGCCATGGCCACTGACACCGCCGTGCCTACTCTTCGAGACACCCGTTTGTGTCTAGACTGCGTTGACTCTCCACTCAAGTCTTCTCGCCTTGGCTGCCAGATCTCCACACTGCAACCGTATCCATGATGTCCTTTTCTCGAACCACCATGTGAACCGTTCTCTAGGCCCACGTCCATGAGTCTCCACTGCTGCTCCTGCACCCACTCCATATCCATGCTTCCGCTGCGCCTCTAATACATCTACGTGAGCACCCGACTCATCTGTGTTGTTTAACCTCTGTAAGGTTGAGGAGCTCGCCACTTCTTGGCTCGCTCGCGTCCGAGTTACTTCTCTGTTTCGACCTCCGGATCCCAGTCTCACTCCAACTCACCCCATGGCTGCATTCTACATGAACTCTGCTTCTAAGGACGTTGCCACCTTCAAGGTCTCCCCAAGTCCACTGCCACTTCTCTCTGGAGTCCCACTACTGATCCCCGATGCACACCTCTGCATGAACATACTCCGCAAGGGTAGAGTATATCTCCAAGGTCTCCTGAACACCCCTTTCCCTCTGAATGTCCAAGTCCACCAAGTGCTCCACATTCCACCTGGTGTGGGTTTGAGCTCCCCACGTTGGTCACCAATGTCTGCACTGCCCTTATGGCTCCTGAGGCACTTGCGCTGCACTCTCAACGCAAGGCCTCACTTATGCAAGGTCTTCATGCTTGAACCCTCCAACTCTGCATCCACACTGCACTCATGAGTTGCCCAACTTGCTTTGCGTACATTGGGTGTGTTCTGCGCTCCAAGACACCTTACACCATTTCTTAGTGCAACCAACTCGCTCACCAACCCGCCTCAGCACTACTTAGTTCTGGGACCTCCTTGGGCTCATAATATGGTCCATTTAATTCTCCATGTGCAACTCTTACTCACTAACCAACCCTCAAGAGTTGCACCAGCGCGATACCGGGAACTTCCCAGGAAGTCACCCATCCCAGGCTACTCTAGCCCGAGCGCGCTTAACTCGCCCAACTGTATTTTCCCAGCTCTTTTGAGGGCCCACGCGTGCGAGGTCGTCAACCCCAACCCACGCGTGGCCAACCGTCTGCCTTGGCTGGGAGCCAACTCGCCCCCTGGATAGCGCCTTGCGCACTATCCTACTCGGATGGGGTCTGCCCATCCTGGGGAGGTGGTCTCTCCATGACCCACCCCCTTATACTCTCCCCCACTCAAATTGGCGATGCCCACGGCGCCGTTGCTAGACTTCTGCAGCCTACGCAAAGGATACCATGATTAAACACTGGGATAGACCTGCAAATGCACTCCACACATGCAAATGCACATCGAACACATCGGCCACCACTGACATAACACAACTCAGTCTCTTCAACATCTCGCTGCGCTAACTCCCTGTGCTCGGGACAAAAAGTGCCAAATCACTCAACACTTTTGCCGTTGTAGCTCCCTTCCACTGAACTACACTTCACCAAACATCCAACTCAATGTCTGATGGGATACCCCTTCTTCAATTCCTGCCAACACTTAGGAATTCTGCATGATGCACAAGTTGCTCTGCTAAGCTCTGAGCCCTTCCTGCACAACAATCACTGCATAACTTGGAGAACCGCCAACAACCTCAATGCTGCTTGACGAACCACCACAAGGTTTCACTTGCCACTGGACCTGGTCACACCACGCTTCCACCCGCAACATGAATTACTCCAACCGATCTAGGGGCCTACTTCACCACAATGCTGCCCTTGTTCAGCACTTCTACCAACACCATACCACAACTGTGCCTCTGATGCCGATCTTCCGGCAAACTCTTCACCGGGAATACCTCATTCCACTGCAACCCGACTGATCTACTCACGCTCCCAAAAACACCACACTGCTTTCCTCAAGGAAACGGAGCAATTCGCCATTCAGCACGCCAACCTAAAATCATGCGAGGTTTTGCAAAATCACCACTCTGATTCTGCCAACGGAGAGCCACTTTTTCCACTTCATGGCTCGAGTATCAACTTGACATCACTTCACAAACATTGCAATTCAGCCATTTTCAATGCACAAGTTCTGTCAACAACTTCTGGGGAGTCGTCACGCTACTCAATGCTTACGCACCTACCGAGTTTTCGAGTCACCCTGCACTCTGCACTTGAACTCTACCAAGTGTTATCCCTTCACTCTTCTTCGCATTGGAGTTAGTTCCGCACTAACCTTCACATGAACTATCCACCTTAGTGACGTTACCCAACCCACACTGCATGCTTCCCTCTCGCCTCCTCCACATTCCGAGTTCTGATCAACACTGGCCTTCTTCTCTCACAAAGTCTCTAAAGAACCTGCGCACCGACCTACTTGCATTGCACAAGTGCCAATCTTGACACTGCATGGGTCTACAACACCCTTATCACCGAACGCCATGCCGACTATGTCACAACTACATGACTCCTTCCTCATCAACCATTGGTCTAACTCTGAGAAAGTTCACTGGCTTCATTCATTCCACTGTGACATCAATAAGGCTCAACTTAGCCCGATACTCCGCTGGATCACTCTGATCTGACGCCGCTGTCCGGCCCTGCACGAGTCTTCTTTTACATGGAACAACACTGCTCCTCTTGATCCAGTTGTGTTGGCATCCCGCCATTTGACTGCTAACACGTTGATTGCTAATTGTCTCGAGAATAACCACCTGATTCAATTCGAACTACAACCAACTCCCACAACACTGCTACGGCTCTGCTCAATCTGCGCATACCATTGGGCGCTTCAACTTGATGCTACTTGACTTGCACACACCATTTGACTTCTGCGTGAACACAACTCTATTATGCTTGGCCCAACTCCGTTGAACTCCGTTGGTGTCCCGTCCATCGATCACCAACAACGTTGATTGCATTGGCTCCCTAGTATGTGAACTCGTTCTTCAATCAACTCCCACAACATGTTACGGCTCGCTCAACATGCGCATTACGTTGGGCCTTCAACCGACGCTGCTTGACTTGCACACACTAGTCTACTTCTGCGTTGAACACAACTTTGTTCTGCTTGGCCCAACTCCGTTGGTGTCCCATCCATCCGATCACCAACACGTTGATTGCCAATTGTCTCAAGACTCAACCACCTGATCCAATTCGAACAACAACCAACTCCCACAACACTGCTATGGCTCTGCTCAGCCTACGCATTACGTTGGGCGCTTCAACCGACGCTGCTTGACTTGCACACACCAGCCTACTTCTGCGTTGAACACAACTCGCTCGCTTGACCCAACTCCGTTCGTGTGTTGTCCATCGATCACCAACAACGTTGATTGCATTTGCTCCCATGTCTGCCAACTTGTTCTTCAATCAACTCCCTCAACACTGTCATTGGAAGCTCCATTCGCCAACTCTCCACCGTTGGTTTACACTCTGCTCTCCAACTCCAGCTCCACCAATGCTACATGTTCGAGAGCACAACTCCGTGCTCCAGCATCAACTCTGCTCTAACACCAGTTGTCGTGTTGTGTATCATAGAGAAACATATCTCCAAAGCTCTGATAGCAGCTACATCGCATCAAGGCCTCAAAGGGAGCAAGATTATGCCGTGTGTGGCTATTTTTTTTTGTGGCACCTTTTTTTTGTTTGTAATTTTAGTATGCGCAATGGAATGCTTTTTAATAGCAGTTACTGTTTTGTGCGTGGCATCTAGTGTAATTTTTTTGGTTTTTTAGTTTGGTTGGTTCTATAATATATTTTTTCAATTTATTAAGTTGTTTGAAATTCAGTTGTTCTTTGCAAAATTAAGGAGAAGGTAAATTGAAGAATAGGGCACATGTAATGCTGATTTGTAACAAATGTATGAGAAAAGCATCTAAACGCGCTAAACATTTGTTTTGTTTGATGACAGATAGTAAGCATGTATTTAATTATTCTATTTGACAGGAAAATCAATGTAAATGTAGTGACATTGTATGTTGATTGTGGGGGGGAAAAACAGTTTATTTATTTATTAGTAATTGTTATATGCATTGTATGGTTGAAACATATCTGAAGTAGTTAAAGAGAGCTTGATACATGAGCTTTAGAGCTTGTGGTTTGTACATGTGGAGCTTGGTAGGGTTTTACATTGGTGGTTGGTTGTTATGGGGGGTTTATAATATTCTCGTGTAGAACTTTTTCCTATGGATGTGGATGGTGTCTTTAATGGCAATGGTTTCTTGTTATAGGGCTATTTGTGCTTGTTCTAATCTTTATTGTGTAAGCAACATTGCAAATATTGCATCGTTGTCTATAGGTGTGCCTTTCATGTATTGTTTTGTACGCATTCAGATAGTAATTGTTGTATGCGGGTACAATCTGTTCCAATATGGTTTGTTATTTCGTTGAATGTGGACATCATGCTGGAAGTGCCTGCAAAGAGGTGGGTAGACAATGTATTAGAGCCTAATAATATAGAGAAGATTAGCATGTTCATTTGGATCCAAATTGATATTCTCTTTAGAGTCATCTAATAAAATTGGAATGATATAGAGAATATTAGCATGGCCCATACACAAGGATGACACACATAAATTGATATATTAATTTGGATTAAAAGAAAATATTTTTAATTGGTTCATTGCAATAGGAAGATATTCATATTCAATTAATTCAATTTTTTTTGGATAAGTAGATCGTTTTAATACTATATTTGATATTTCTGGTTACACCTCCGAAGGTTCAAGCTTTTAACTTCTACAGTTTGACTTGGGACTCAATTATCAAATATCATTTAGTTCATTAAAAATAACAAGTTCATATTGTGCATCTCTAAAATTCAGGTGGGTGTAAATATAGACTGTAAAGTGAGTCTTGGGGCTTGGTCCTGGGGTACAAGTTTAGGTGAAGAGTTGCACGGTGGGGAAGGTCTAGCAGTACCATATAGTGAAGCATGGTGTGTTGTAGAATACTACGAAGCAAGTGGTACTGTACTCAGACTGCTGATGGAACAGTTAAGCCCTGATTGTGAGCATCGAGGAAGAAAATTAATTTCTCATGCAATCCTTTTCCACAATGCAAGGCCAGTTCAGATGCTTGTAGATGTTAGTGCTAATGTTGAATTTTGTATAGAAATGACAAATGGACTTGAATTTCGTCCTCTTCACATGGCATCTACAATGGGTTAGATTACTATTTTAAAGCAGTTGATAATACATGGATGCAATTTGAATGTGGGGTCCCCAGATTTCACCCGAAATTTGTGACTACCCTATCAAAAAAAAATTGTACTTTTAAAATAATGGGTCGTTTTGTGTTTTTATTGCTCGAAAGTTCTTATATTGCGTCAAGATATTCCCAAAGAGCCTTTTAGCCTTTTTTGCCAAATACCGGATATGCCCAAAATTGTTATATTCGTCATTAAGTCGGGATTTATTTGCGGGAAATTTGTATTTAATTATTTTGAGCCCCGTATGAGGCTATTTGCGCTCCGTTTTAACTCGTTATGATTGAACATATTATTATTCCCATATTCCAAAAGGGTTTTAACTAGGAATAAGTTTTGGGCTTTATTTATAACTTGTGACAATTTTTGTGTTTTTGTGTTTTTTTGTTTCGTTTTCGTGAAATTTCTCTCGAACAATTCCTTTGTTAGGTAAGCCCGATTCTTGACTGGAGCAGCTGGAGAACATATACGCATGTTATGCCCAGAGGAAGTCACCATCGGAGGTCTGGATCACTGGAAAAAAGCGAAGTCATGCGCTAAAAAGTACCTGTGGGGTTGGGCGCATTTTTGGAAAACAAAGGATTTAAGCTGCAGTGGGAAAAATAGAAGCAGCAGGCAGGTGGAATTTTATACCTGCCTAGCAGGGTACTTTTTCCCATGATAGAAAATTCACTTAAGCTGCAGTGAGAAAATTAGAGGCAGTAGGCAGGTGGGAATTTATTGCCTACCTTGTAGGGTAAAAATTTCCATGGTGAAATAAAAGAAAAGTGATTTAAGTGAAATCATGGGATTTTATTGCCTGCCTTACAGGGTGAATAATCCCATTGTCAAATTCAAATCACTTAAGTGGATCATGGGATTTCCGGGGCTGCCTTGCAGTGTAAAGAATCCCATTGTAAAAAATTCTTAAAAATAGAATTATATTATGCCAAAAAGTGCGACCCCTTTAGGGAGAAGATGGCAACCTTAAAGAGGATTATTTTAATTATTTCTTCTTCTAAAAAAGGCGCCCAAGCATGGAAGAAAGTCAACAAGGCAAAGGGGAATAAAAGAAATAGAATTAAGTGGATTAAATTAATTAAATTTAATTTATTTAAAGGCTGCCCCCTTCATGACAAAAAGTGCGCCCCTTTTGGGAAAGATATAATGCTTTTTAAAGCATTAAATGATTAAATTAAATTCTATTTTCAGTGGCTATGGTCAAAGCACACTGTGAAGCTTAAGTGAAGTGAAGAGTGGATGATTAAATTGAATTAATTTAATTTATTGGATGGCTGTCCTTAAACATGCTATTTTAACACACCAGTTAAAGAGAAGAGCATGATTTTTAATTAATTAATTGCCAGGAATAGGAAGGACAATTATTAATTATAGAATTATGAGGGTTATATAAGCATGGGCTGCCATAAGGGTGAATTAATTAATTCACAGGTAAAGAATTGCAGCCAAGAGGAAAAGTGCGCCCCATTTGAAGAGGATTTTTGCTCAGACAAAGGTGAAAACAAGGCTAAAAGCTTCCAATTTTGGCGCATGCATTGAAGGAGGTTGATTTGTGTTTTCCATAAGTGTTACGGTTGCTCAGGTGAAGCTGGAAAGATTCATGCTCTCTTTGCATACAAATTAGACATCAATTTTTGGGGCAGCAGGCTTGAAAAGTGCAGATTTTTATCATTAAAATTCACTGTTCATGCTCCGGTGGCCATCTTTGTCTGAATTAATTGCAGGAATTCATTACAGTGCTTCAAAAAAAGAAAATGAGCTCTAATCAATGTCCAATACATTGAATATATCTTCCGAATCTAAAGAATTGTCCAGATTTGCACCAAGATATTGAAGAAATCGGCCAAGTAAGAAGAAAAAAATTATTCAAACAAAGACAAAGCCATGGTAAAGAGAGATGAAAAAGAAATCACAACGAAGTCATGCATCGCTTCCAAACTTGCAGACATAGGAGACACAGTCTAGGTTGGAACCTCTTTCCGAATTGATTGATAGATCCAGAGCTGGAAAGACTTCACTCATGCATGCGGTTAAAAGCAGTGGAATTAATCGAGCCGTAGCCTTTCCATACACACGGCCGGTTGTTAGAGTTTGTTATGGAGTGCGCTAGATCTTACCATCCTTCTTCCAGATCAGTGCGAGATGCTACGGGGAAAACAATAATTCGGCTGGACGCAGAGTTCATCAATTATTGTTTGAAGATTTTGGTGCGAAAGGTGGCGACTTCCATTAGCCTTCGTGATGTCGGTAGTAGGGGGAGAAGCATAGAGTTGATTGCGTGAGCATAATGAATAATGTATACATGAAGAAGCCTAGATCTCCTTCTAAGTTCCCAAGAACTCTTCCGTGGTCCAATTTGGTGTAGGAGGTCAATGATATTGTCAAATTGTTATGCAGATTAATGGCGAGGTGAATGTTTACACTTTCCGTACATGGATGTATGCTTTCATCAGACCATATCAAGTCAACAAGGTTGATTCCATAATCAATGGTCGGAAATTATTAATGACAACATGGTGAGCAACTCCGAACGCGTGAAGCGTACTTTCACTTCAAAATGACTTCTTACTTGGTGTACGCCTGCAACTTCATAAGGCATCTTTTCCAAGATAGATGTGGCATTATTTCTAAGGACCCCATTTTCAAGTGCTACCCATAGCTTACTGTACTTGCGTGCAAGAAGGATTTCAAAGTGGTAAAATATGGATTCTTATACGATTTCATTTGCAGGCTAGACAAGGACCTAAAGGTCAACAGGATAAGCAAAGAAGCTTGGGAAGCCGTATCCAGGAATGGCAATCTATTCATTCAGTTTGCAGATTTCACATACCTCAGGGTTACATGCTTTTCTAGAGAACCAATAAAGATGCCCAGATATCCGAATGATAGATGGATCGCCATGGAGCTGAGCAGGCAACTTGTGGAGATACACGACCTTCAGTCGAAACGACACAAGTCTACGGGCTTCTTTCCGATCACTGTCGGACATTATTGCTGCCAGAGCATTCATAGAGCTCGAGGGATGGAGGCGCAGATGTTATCTGAGTATGAGCAAGAGTTCTTCACGGCACGGCTAAACTTTGATCCATTTGGAGTAGCTGGGAAGACGATCTCCCAGGAGTACGCACACGTGCCTTCATTGGAGGATTTCTGGATGAAGTGCAAAAGTGAGTACGAGGTTAGAAAGAGGGATTTCAGTAGGCTATCAGCAAAGCAAGTGTTCGACTTTGGACTAGCGCGGATACCTGCGGATCTTAAAGATGATGGGAATGTGTTACTTGACACTTACCATCAAATGGGAGGAGATAGAGTGTACTTCAGGATAATGTAGGAGGTCAGAAACACGATATCAAGAAAGATCTGGAGCTGTTTTGGTGAATACTTCAAATCTGTGACGATTTGAAGGGATATTGCCTTGATGAAGCATTGATGAATCAAGTCACAGGGCAACTTTGGCGCAGGAGATTCCCTCAAGCGGAAGCATGGAGGAGAAAGCAACAGAAGGTCCGAGAAGTTGAAAGTACACAGAAGATCTCAATCAAAGGAGAAGATCACTTCCACGGCCATGACTTTAGCTCCGGCTTCTCCAGCACCCAGTACTTCACCAACTATTGCACCACAACAGGATACTTCCATGCCTCCATTGGATCCGGCGACATTCATCTTCTCTCCTCAGCCACTCCGTTCATCACCTATTCCAGAAGAGATGTTAAAGCTGCAGATGGCGGAGTTCGAAAGGGCTTTGTCCTTGGATGATTCAGAGGATGGCAGCCATAACACTGTGGCACTTTCTGATGGAGAGGATGCAGAGCGGGAGATGGTAGTGCACTCAGCGACTTCTCATTCTCCGAGAAGTAACTTCTCGGAATGGTTGGCTTCGCAGTTGGTTCCAGAAGCGAGAGTGGAGATGAACTTGGAAGAACACGACTTGCAGCTACTCCAGAGCCTAGGTGGAAAAGACTGAAGGCCTAAAGTTGCTAAAGCAACTTCTAGGTTGATCATCGAGGAATCGGGGCAGAAGTTTGCTGAGATATCAATTCCGGCAGAAGGAAAGGAGGATGAGCTCACGGCAGAAGATGTTACAGTAACCAGAGTACCCCTCGGTCAAGCCACCACAGAAGGATTGAAGCAGATACGTAGACATTGATAGATGCTCTATTCCTTAGGCTTGACAGTGAAAAGGCGGAGAAAGACGAGCTTCAGAAGCAAGTATCTCAATTGTGCGAGATCATAGCCAAGGTTGCTAAACCTTCCATTCAACCCATTTCAAAGCAGGTGAGTGATCATCTTATGCAGGAAATGGAGGATGCAAGCAATCAAGTAAAAACTATTGACGAATGGAAGGATTTGATTATTCGTCAAGCTTCAGACAACTTCGAGAGGTGCCACCCCACTAAAGGTTATGAATGATGCAACAAAATTCAGAAAGAATCGGTGACGAGCATAGTGGACATGAACACAGTTGTTGAGAGTAACCTGAGTACTTTGGCCGAGATCAACAAGTCAGTTTCGGGAGATGTATTGTTGCAGAGCAGATCAGACGGACGGATTAGTCGGGAAGGGGAAGTAATGGAGTTTGCAGTATCTTTCCGTTTGGAGATCTGCAGAGTTTTGCTGAAGAGGATGCAGGAACTTGAGAGTAGGACATCATCCTTACCAGACAATATCATTTCTTTCACTGAGGAGAAAGTGGTCGGGAATGTTACTTCATACGTGCGGATTGTTCCAACCAAGGTGCCTAATTCCCTGGAAGGGTCTCTTCTGATGGTACAAAAGAGAATTGATAAAGCTACTAAGCCTTTCACGATGAATTCTATTAGTAGACTGGTGGCGCTGCAGGCAGATATTGTGAGGTTTGGGCCGAGCTTGGAAGATGTGGAGGCGTGCATCAAAGTGTTGAATGAAGGATTGCTGCAGTTTAGGACAGAGAAGGAAGCAGTGGCTAAAACAGATGGGAAGATGTTGAATCACATGTTCGACAAGTATATCCGATATCAGAACAAAAAGAAGACATAAATGTTACAGCTGACATGACTTCTTCTATTCTTTCTTCTATTTTCTATGTTCCCGGATGAAATTGTAAAACTTTAAGTTATTGGTTTTGCAACCATTACTTAAAATCATGTGGAACAATTCTATTAGTTAAGTGATACATGTGTCACTTAAGGAGAAGTTAGTTGAGGATGATTGCCAAATGTCATCTTTACTTGTTGTTTGTGTTTCAGTTCAGTTAGATTTCCCATTTGTACTTTCCCTCCTACATTCTATAAGTAGGAGAAGAACCTCTGGGTTAAGGAGCAGAATTTGTAAGCAGCAATTTTCTGTTCTAGACTTTGTGCTGAACCCCTAAGAGCCACTTGGAGCAAAGGAATACAACGGAGCAGGTTTCCGGAGAACTTTGTGTCACGGTGTATTGTGTTTCTTGCTTTTAATCTTAGATCTCTTAATAAACTGTGTTATTTTAGATCTGGATCTAGAGCTACCTTTGTTATAGAATTCTGTGTTTACATCTATTGGATTCTTCTATGTGCATGCAATCAACTCTACCATCTATTAATTGAGATGCACATCTTCCCCATTTCTTCTATGTGTTTATGTAATTACCTTCTTCTATAACTTTTCCTTTCTTTAAACAGCTTGCTTACTTGCTGCAGAACTGTTCAGTTATGGTTCATGAACTGAGTAGTTAAAGTAAAACCCCATTTAGATATTAACATACTTAAATTGACAAATCTGACACGGGAGCCTCACCGGTTAAATGAGGGAGATTTATCTCATGACTGCCTAGGTTTTGTGCTATGCAGAAAATCTAGCCAATAGAATGTGGGGACAAAAACAGGTGAAACAACACTTATGGTGAGCATAAAATCTAACCAGCCAGAATGCTTCAAAGAGTTGTTATTTTTGGGGGCAAATTTAGCAATAGAAAATTTGGCAGGACAGAACGCAGTTAACATAGCAGAAAAAAACAATTGCATTTCTTCTATTTATCAAATTATTTCAAAAGAAATAAAATAAGAGGAAAAGATATACTGAAGCAATTTCCAAGTTTTTCTTCACATCATTTTTTTGACCAGCTTTGGTGATGGTAAGGTTGTTCAGAAACTTATACAACAGCTAGGATTAAGCTTGAATGAAGAGGACAAGAATGAATTTTATGCTGCAATGATTGGTGCAAAAGAGGGTGATATTGAGGTTTATAAAGTGCTTGTTTTTGTTGGAGCTGATTTGGGGCTGAAGAATAATAAGGGTGAAACAACCATTGGCTTATATCTAACCCATGGGAGAAGATAACTTTTTGAGAAGATTATATTGGATGGTACCCTAGAAAATTGGTTAAAAGGAAAGGAGTTTAAAGCTCTTCATTATGCTGCATGGAGAGGGAATATGGAGGCCGTAGGGTTAACTTCTGAAAAGAGGATATGCTAACAACATCCTTGATGAGAATAGTTACACCACTTTAATGCTTGCTGGAAGAGAAGGACATGAAAATGCTTACAAAATCCTTGTTCTAGGGGGACTGATTGCAGTATTGTTTTCTGGTATTGGGTTCGAACTCGTGCCGCCATGGCAGAGCAACAAGCATGATTTTGGAGGAGCAATGCAACGTGGGTGTTAGGAAAATGAAGTTGGGGCAGTGCAAATATGAATTCAATCAAGTATAATAGACAAATTAAAAACTAATAACCCTAATTTTCTTTGGCACGGTTTTGTGACTGCTCATGTGACAAATATTGCGTGGAAGGCTATCAATAAAACATTCAAATTACAGCCACGACCTCCTTTCAAATTGTAAATTAGCTTTGCCTTTGTGGTAGGATTTGGTATGAATCAAATAGGTTTTCAACACTTTCTGGGTGATTAAAATTCAGCTAACAAAGTTACCACACTTTGAACAACACTGAGATTCTATATAAGTGTAAACATGAGGTACTTCAGACGATGCAAACTCTTATCTTGGTGGATTGAGCATTCCAATTTTAGAATGATATCTACCACATAGATCTAGATTTAAGTAATGTAGTAGTGGAGTGAAAACTTAGATACACCCATAAACATTGTGAATATGTGACTAAAGAGTTTGAGATTCATGACTGGAAATAGTAGATGAACAGACGGAATGACACAAGATGTGCATGTGTATGAGAATGAATAGATATTCAGATGATGACTTTGTCTATAGACATAAGAAATCAATGGAGTGGTAGATAAAAAAACAGACCCGATTGCACTTCAAAAGTATGAAGATGTGGATATGTGATTATAAGCATGAGCCAAGAATACTTTTTAATGTGAACTGATTACTAATACTGAGATTGTCTACAATTTGTGCACAAGGTGGAGTCTAGAATAACACAAACAATGAATTTTATTTCACATTGCAATGTGTATAAACCAACAAAGACCAAGAAATTCTTTGGTGGAATGGTTTTTTGTGGAAGTGGCATGGCTACTCTGTTTCTGTGTTGGAGTTTATGGAGAGCTTGTTCTACTCGTTTCATTTCAATTCCCCTTATAGTTAGGCCCAATACGTTTTCTCATGAGCCATGAAGTTTGAAGGACCCATGTAGCATTGTGGTTCTAGTAAATCAAATAGGGAGTTTAGTCATGGAGACCGAAAGTGGCATTGAATACAAAGATGAAGATGGAGTTCAGTTCATAGACAACGACATATGGGAAAGAAGTCTCATAATTTTTATGCAGAATCAGATTTCAGCTACAATGTGGGGAGTACCGTAAAACTTTGGGACAACAAGAGAGAGAGAGATGGGTGAAAATGCATCCCCAAGTGAAGAACTACACAGGGGGAGGAAAACCCAAAATCTTAGTCTTGACTGGTTCTCTGTCTCAACCATACATGAATCTCATTGGGGACCATCTTCTGCTGAGGTTCTTCAAGAACAAGCAGGATTACTGCAGGCTCCATGGCTTAGATTTGTTCTACAACAATGTTATTATTCATCCCCATGATAACATTCTGGGCTAAAATTCCATTGATAAGGGCAGCCCCTAGAAATATGAAAGTTAAAGATAATCTCTGGGAAGGAACTATTCCAAAAATGTGTAAGAGACTTCTTTTGTGGACACATGCCCATGCCTACTTCTCCAGGCATAGCCACTGTGAAATAGAAAGCATTGTATTTCTTATACTGTCAATTTAGTAAGCAAACACTAAATCTACCACACACAACAAACCCTCATTTCACAATTATACAAAATAAAAAAAATTGAGGTGTAATTCTTAATTCAACAAAGCCCATTTAACTAATGTAAACAAAAACTTCTGCTTACCAGGATTAATTCCATTTTCTTCCACAAACGTTGTAAATCAGTTTGACAAATAATTGAGCTTCAGTTATAGTGCCAACAGGTAAATGAAATGGTGCACC
Organism: Taxus wallichiana var. yunnanensis; assembly: GCA_018340775.1. Classification (NCBI taxonomy): domain Eukaryota; kingdom Viridiplantae; phylum Streptophyta; class Pinopsida; order Cupressales; family Taxaceae; genus Taxus; species Taxus wallichiana. The sequence continues at coordinate 314,901,614 of CM031238.1, forward strand.
ATGGCTTACATAATGATGTTCACACATTGCATGCATATTTTGCATGGTCCCCTTAAGATTCCAACCAACAAATTGAGTTTTAAAACTAATAAAAGTACCATAGTCACAGTGGTACATACATTTTTGCAAGTACATTGCATGCAAATTACTTGAGCCCACTGTAAGATACACAGAAGAGCTTGGTATCCAAGGTTGCAAACCTTTGGCATATAGTTCTGGAGGAAACATATTCAAGCTATCAGAATTCAAGTTAAGATTTTCAGTTGGTATTGTGGAACGTAGAGTCTGCATGCTCAGAGTTCCTTTGGTTTTGCCAAATGTCAGTCCATGCTAAGCTTGAAGTAGTAATTTTCTTCTGTAAAGATGCTTGAAATTCTTCAATGAACAACATTCATTTGCACTACATTGCCAGTCTAGTGCCTTTAAACACCAAAGCTACTTGAAACTCAATTAACATTAGCATCTTTAATTTCTAAACTGTCCAAAACAATCCAACATATTGTTTTCCTGTTTGAGATCTAAATAGAGAAAATCAAAACCCCCGTATCCATGCTATTGTTTATAAAAAAATAAAACCCTAGATTACGCAGTTTCGGTTCTATCCTGCGTTCTTGAGAAATTCATTCCTATTCTATTATGCATTATACAACATAACCTTGAATATTATATTCTTGTTTTTCTAGGATTAATAAATGGAAGATTTGGTGGATTTTATTCGGATCAATCACCTAGTGGGGATGTCATTCACTATAAAATGAATCAGAGAGGAAAGCCCCTGGACCAGTAGTCCAACAGGTCACTGTGCTCTTTTCTATGAAATATATTATGATTTCTCTCCTCATATATGCTATACAAGTGCAAATCTTGGAGACAGTACGAGACTCGTAAGCACATTTATTTCTGGTATTGTGTCAAATAGTTTACATGCCCTGTGCATGCCTAAACGGTTGCTATATTCCCAGGAATTGGGAACATCTCCTACCATCCCCACAGTATATAATGAAATCACAAATTTTGACAAATGTCATATCTACAGAAAATGCCTGCTGGCCTGCAACTATGATTCAATCAATTTAAATATACATTTGAGAATCAAACCAACTTTATGGACACAATAGTAAGATATGTATTTGACGTTGCTTAGGCTTGGATTTTTCTAACACCTCAAAAAAAAAAAAAAAAAAAAAAAAAAAAAAAAAAAAAAAATTAAAAAAAACAAGGTATTTAAACATTGGTATATTGTTTTTTCCTTTTGTTTGATAAAGAAAATTAAAGTTAGTATGGCATTTAATATAGGGTGAACTCTTTTATAATTTGTAGGCCACCCACATTCGCCCTTAATATAGGTTGTGGCCTATCTATATAGAAGCCGAAACGAGCTTCTCAATTAAAATGAAGCACTGTTTTTCGTTTTTTGTAGAATGAGTAATTAATAATATTAACTATAAATAGTATTAATATGGTTGTATAAATGGGCACACAAGGTAGATGTAAGGTAGAGTGTAGAGTAAAGTTGTTAATTACCTGAGGCAATATAAACAAGAAGTAAAGATGGAGAATGTTAAAAGAGTAGCATGGATAAGGTTGAATCAATAATAGGAGGGGGTTTAAGAAAATAAGCGCAATTTTAAAAATATTATTCTTGGGAGATCACAACTTCTAATAGACTGCTCACAAAGATAAGGTAGGAGTTCTTGTAGCATTTACATTTTACTAAAGGAGCTCAAAATGTACGTGGGTGAAATAGATAAATTCAAATAGAACACGAATATAATTGCAAACACTATATTATGGTATTATGCATTTTCAGGTTCTTCAAATGGAGAGTGTGCTCCTCACGCTCACAAGGTGTAAGCTTTTAGCAACTGAGTTTCCTTCCTTCTATTCAAGCTGCTAATAGGAATCTCCTGAAATGGTAGCATAATTGTCTTTGGAATGGGTTTTTTTGGTTTCGGGCGAGCATAACAAGTGTTGTTAATTTCGAAGACTATGGTTATTAAATGCAAACAAGTAGAATATGGTGGTAATCTTGCTAGGAATGAATGAGAATCAGAATGGTGGAAAGGGGGCAATAGTGGCTTTTATAAGCATTTAAGGAAGATTTTTTAAACTCAAGTGATGATTACCTGGGTGAGTGTCAAAATTGGGGATGAAGATTCTCGCTTGCTTCATTCACTTGTTGTGTAATTGAGTATTGACTCATCATATGTGGCTATGGGCAAAGCCGTGCAAAGCTTATGACGTGTGTGTGAGTACCTATGGGCATGGGCTAGGGTTTTCTTGGTTAAGCATTTCCTGAAATTTTGCATAGGAATAATTGAATGAACATTAAAAAGTATAAAGATGATACAATAAGAGAAACAATACTCTAGAGCTTCTTCTATTCTACCGAGATGGGAAATTTATAGGTCAAAATATCTTGTTCTTCCCACCACAATCATTGTAAACATTAGATTGCAACAAAACCAGTCAGCTCGAGGTGCTTGAGAAGGCAATGTCAGTGACACATTATTATTTATGCATTTATAAGAGGACATTTTGCACAAGTAAATATAGTAATCTTTATGTGGGAAAAGGTGTATCCACTCTCCCCCACATCAAATATAACCATTACAGCCACCAACAAAGCTACAAAAATATATATATATATATATATATATATATATATATATACATAACATATAAGTACTTAAATTGAAAATAATCAATTGGGATCTTACAGCTACAGGCGCTCTGGGACTGATGCATCCGAAAGTATCTACCCAACGAAACCTGCTAACCTGTTCATATATTGAAGAACAGGCTACTTACAAGTGATAGACCTAATGGGATACCCGCTATGTGTGTGATTTTGCTGGTGCAAGAGCGTCGTATAAGCCGAATGTCTGCAGCTTATAAATGTGTCCACTTGATACTTAAAATGGTAAGCATCGGGTTTATGCCTCACGCCTATTAGCATTCATGAAATCTGCCACTATGTAGTGTTGCAGGCAAGGTATGGGTATGTAATAAAGGAGCACCTTAACTTCGTAGGTAGACTAAAATATTTTCAGAACTTGGGAACAAACCACGGGTTTAATACCACAAACAACTCTCACCCCTTCCCTTACTCATCAAGGGAAAATAACAGTTTGTATATAACACAAGGTGGGAAGCTATTTCTGATCATAGTACCATACACATAGGCTGGTTTACTGATTTTTTCTTAACCCAATACAATTCAAACACACCATACATTGTACAGAATAAATAGTGAAGACCCACTCACACCTAAAGCTTGTAGATGTAAATTTAAGTATGCATGTTCCACCGTTAATGGTCCAGTGGCCGCCTGTAAATCTGATGGCTAGACTTTTGGTAGGAAAGAAAACCCATAAAATATCTAGATGGCAAGCATTGGTTGCAAAAAAAACTGTGCAGGCACCTCAAATTCACAGTATGCCTTAAAATGTCATTCGTGGAGGAGAATGACTCTTAACGCATATACATAGGCCCTAATTTATATATATTTATTACCCCGATCAAATATATTATGAAGACGCCATGCTTCACTTGTTATCGAGGAGACCAAAAACATGAGCACATTGTACCATCCTCAAATGGATGGATAAAAGGAGGTCGTTAAGTTTAACACATGCCTAAAAGGGTATTTGAGGATCTATTTTGGTGATAAACTATGAAAGTGCTTATGATGGCACCATCTCCCATAACATTGGTAAAATACCACTTTCTACTTTGCTATACAAATTACACCCTTCAAGTCATTGTATGGATGTGAACCCCCTTTCACAAGTATTGAAGTTAACAGCGAAGCTACTCATGCAAAAAAAATCCCTCATGCATGAAAGATTAATGCCACTTGCTGCCAATCACATGAAACAGTAAGTAGAGCTACAATGCTTTGAGTGACACATTGAAGTGGGAGGTATGGTTTTTGTGTGGCTCCAACCTACAAAGGAGAACACTTTCAACCAATTGGGATGCCAAAAGTTCCAAACAAAGTTGTATGTTCCCTATCGGTGATCAAAGTGATTGTTTATTATGCTCTAAATATTCCCATTGGAAGGAAAGTCCCTAATGTATTTTATGTTTCTTGTTAGAATAAGAAGGTGGGGAAATAGACAGTAGTGCAGGTTGGCCTTTTGTAAACATACAGGGAAGGTAAATTTGTTTGAGAATTATAGAGAATTCTCAGCACTAATATCAAGCTTCTCAAGCACAAGCAAATTCTTTACTGCTTGGGAAATTAAAGCATTCTAATAACAACATATAAGTCTCCAAACTCTCTAATGAAACCTTCACTTTCACTCTGTTGAGATCTCCCTCGAATCCAACAGAAGGGAAGATATTCTAGATGGTTCTCAATTATGTTTGCCTAAGCGACAATCATGTTATTCAATAGTAGCCAGAGGAGTAAAAATAAAGAGAGCCTTCATTTCATTGTCATATTTTATGCAAGCTTGTGGGTGTAGTGCAGCTGATGATATCTATACTTTCCCACAGAAGGTTTGGAGTTTAAATCTTTCCCCTTGTCACCGTGACAATTCTTGTACCACAGTAGATTTTGGTGAGTTATATCTTTTTGGGTAGATTTTTTAAGATTTCAGCAACATGCTACACATTATTTTTGTAAGAGTAGTCTCCATAGTGAATTTCAAGCATTTTGAGTGGCACAATGGTTGGGATTCCAAATGGAATAATTCCGGAGATCAACACCTCTTTAGATTGGGAGGCATATTTCCATATCTTTTGATCTGTTATACATGCATATTTTAGAATATGTTTCGCCTCTGTACTAATCTTAATTTTAGCCCATTGTAAACATTTCTTGCACCTCTCTATAGTGGGGTTCAATATATCTAAGGAGTACTTTTAAAAGGAGATGTCATGTTGCATACCTAGACACACTTACTCATATTTTGTAATGCTAAGTTGTGGTCCAACATAATTATGACTGCTTGCACTTTATGGTGTAAAAACTTGCGTATCAATCTTTTTGTAATGCCAATACAACCATCTTATAGGAAAGTATTTCTTGCATTATTGTTGGATTTGCAGGTGCGGTCGTTCTTTTGGGTCTGTAGGTGCAATGTAAAATACAACCATGCTACAATATGTCTCACATGATTTTTCCATCTTTCCTTTGAAATTTGTGTGGAGCATTTACATCTCTTTAACTTTGAAAGGATTGTTCTCCTAATGAGGTATCTTCCTTGATGAGATGGTTGATAGGACAATGGTCAACATCGTTCTTCCATCTTTCCTTTGAAGTTTGTGTGGAGCATTTACATCTCTTTAAATTTGAAAGGATTGTTCTCCTAACGGGATATTTTCCTTGATGAGAAGGTTAATAGGCCAATGGTCAAAACCATCTTCCTTGAGAATATCTGATTTTACCATGAAAGTCTGATCCAAACAAGTGGAGCTTCCCAAAATTCTATGTAGCCTTTCAATGAGGAAATCCTTCGAAGACCTTATTGTTCCATGTAAACTCATTATAATGCGGAAAAATATCTCGCGGCTATAGGTTAGAGTACAAAAATCAATATCTTTGTTAGATATATCCGATTTGATTATCCCTCACATTTTTAGTCATGGAGGATGTCAACATGATCACTAAACCTTTAGAGTGTACTTTGGCCTCTATCCTAAAATCTCACAATACTCTAGATCTTTGTAATGACTTATCACTTCTATTTCACCAATGATAACAATATCGTGGTATTAAGTCGAATGATTCTTTTGAGAGCAAAGTGATCCCCTTGATGTTCCATGAAAGTATCTTCATTTGCGCAGATCGTAGTTTTTCTTTTATTTTCTCATTAACCTTTCTAGTAGAATTGGTGATCTAACCTCAATATCTGCAGTAGTTTTGTTTGAACATGTTCTTGGTGATCTAACCTCAATATCTTTGCCTCTTTTAAGTTGTCCATATCGGTTGATCACTCCTCATTGATCGGCTATTTGATTTTAGCTTTCGTCCCCCGTGCCTTGCCCAAGAAAGTCTCCGAGCAACAAGCAACTTTAGGCTCCTCTCTGGGTTATGTTTTTGCCTCCATTCAGTCACTTTTATTTGAATCCTATTTCTGTTTTCCCTCCTCTTGGGTTTTACTTTTGATTTCTTTCTCTGGCTTCTCTAGAACTTTATCTAGATCTTGGGTATTGAAATAGCTGCACCGTTCTTCCTACCTACTGCAAATAGTTGTACCTTATCACCAAAACAACAACATGCATTGCAGAGAATCTTAACTCATGCAAATGCACAACCACAAATTTACCCGTTATACATGATAATACAAGGAACAGCTGGCACTGGTAAATCACATTTGATCTGGGAAATTTCAAGGGCGCTCCACTCACGCAAAGAACCTCCATTCCAGCCGCTTACTCCTCCTAGCTCCAACAGGACTAGCAGCATTCAACATTTCTGGCACAACAATACACACTGGGCTACACATACCTATAGCTGAAGTTACTCCTCTTCGAGGCCAAACCCTCGCTACATTCCAACAAACTATGGTAGATGTGGAATACATACTAATCGATGAAATGAGTTTTATCGGCCCAAAACTGCTATCCAACATAAATAGCCGCCTACAAGAAGCATTTCCAGCCTGTAGATGCAAAGTTTTCGGAGGGCATTCTATTATTTTGGTTGGAGACCTTGCCCAGTTACCTCCAATTAAAGATACTCCCTTGTACGTTCTAGGTACCTACGGGCATATGTTATGGTCACTTTTTAGGAATACAATCACACTTACAATTAATTTTCGCCAACAAGGAGCCACCCCTGCAAACCACAACTTCCGGAGTCTACTACTAAATGTAAGAAATGCCCTTGCTACAGAGCATGACTGGAATCTACTAATGTCGCGGACTCCTACAAATATCAGCCCTGCAGAACAAGCAACATTCCAAACCGCAACACACCTTTATGCTACAAACACATTAGTTACCGTGCATAACAAATACAGAATGCGGGCCCTCAACAAGCCAATTGCTATAGATACGCTTGAGCAAGCCACATACGACAAACCGATGCAGAGTAAAGCAGTAACACACAATTAGAGACTAACCTATTGCTCTGTGAAGGTGAACAAGTAATGTTGACAACAAATCTTTGGGTGCAAAGTGGTCTTGTAAATGGTGCACAAGGACAAGTTGTTACTATGTTATACGAGCAAGCAACCACGCCCCCAAGCTTGCCTTTGTATGTTGTAGTATCGACTTCCCAATCTACAAAGGCCCAGCCTGGGACCCGGTGCATCCTACGTACATACCAGTCCCTTTATTATTAACAAGAAGCAACCGACAATGCGCCTTAAAATCGCATGGACCCTAACTATTCATAAGGCCCAAGGACTGACGCTTGATAAAGCTAGCATCGACATTGGCCGTAGAGAACGCCAAGGCTTGACCTTCACAACCTTATCCCGAGTACGAGCCCTTACCGACCTCCGCATTTGCCCAGCATTCTCATACACCCGTTACAAGTGCCTGCAGGAAGAAAAGCATGTTGCACTCCGCTTAAAAGCAGAAGCATACTTACAACACATCCTACCTTTGGTTCCAACATAAGTACATACCCACCACGGATTTCACCTGTTGTGTCATTGGTATAATACTCCATCTAACCTTAGCTTGTTTTTATAAATTGACTACAACTATGCTCCACAAGATTACTATTTTTTTTACGCTTACACAAAAAAATGCTTTGGACTATGATAAGCGCTACAAATTTTGCTAACTAACACTCAAATGTCGCCTTGAGGGCACTTTCAAATGGAAGACAACTTTTACACACTAGCTGCCCGCACAAACACTGATGCCAACCTTTTGGAATGCCTACTATGCGAATATGTGGACTCTCAGTACCAAACAGCTGCAACGGTGGATGAAGCTACCATTACAAAGATGTACTCCACACAAAAGAAAATTGAAGAGGCACAACAAACGCTGCAACAAACAATCAGAAAGCTGTCAAACCTGCACAAAAGAAAATGAAAGCAAAGGGTTATAACGACATGTTTCAAAAACTCATAAATAAGACATTCACTTCATACCTTCTAAAAGGCCCCTCATAAAAAAAATCATTCCGTCTTGTACATACTATACTTATGTTTAATCCTCAAACCCTGTACATATCTACTCTTTTCAGTACCAACATAAATAAAGGTGTTCCATTTTTTGGCTTGAATATGTGTTATAGAATGATTGATTGAATGTGGTTTATAAATAAAACGTTGTTTCAAAGTAAATGGCATGTTATAATGTGCTTACTGATTGCTTACATGTTTTATTATTCAATATTCAACTTCATCTACAGTTTTGGAGTCAAGTTATCACAAATTCTTGACATGGAAATTCAATGCAATGTTAAATTTCAAAGTTAATCTTTAAATTATTAAAGATAGAAATGCATTTTATTATTTAATTTTCAACCTTATTTCCCTCAAAATGCATAACTCTTTATTTTTGTCAATGGAAAGTGTGAATACATTTAATCACTATATTGATGAACTGTAATTTTATTTTCAAAATGTGATACTTATTTTGTAGACGAAAATGCATCTCTCTTTATCTTTTGAATAGATCTTATCATTAAACTACATAGGGTATGGACATCCATCATAGCATAATTGAAAGAGGATTTTCCTCAGACGTTGTAATTGTCAAACCCCTAATACACATGTATGCAAAATGTGGAAGCATATGCAAGGCACGTGAACTGTTTGACACAGTGCTTCAAAGAAATGTCATCTCATGGAATGCCATGGTTACAGGATATGCACAAAATGACTTTTGTAAGAATGCTCTCAAATTTTTTAACTAACGGAGTGCTCTACAACATACCCTAACCATGTAGAAAACTCTAAACTTTATTGTAAAACTGCTAATTAAACCTGCCTCGATTCTGTGGACATATTTACCTACCAAACTTTTCTGTGCAGTGGATATCCTGGTGCTCCTACTGACTCTACCAATACTTCCATAAAACTTTCCATTTTCAAAAATTCCCAAAATTTTCACAGATCATAGCACTGATAGTAGTTAGGACACTTGCGTTACATGTTTCCTTTTTTAATCTTACACCCAGGTGAGTATGGAAACCTTATAGCTGGGTATACAGATGATCAGCATGGCTTTACGAGTCAAAAACATCGATCATTCCACAGTTCTAATTCAGGTATGTTGTTGTTCTTCCATTGTTTTCAGAGTTGCATTAAGACATTGCATTGCATCGCATGAGCGGAGAGCCCAAATACTTACATCAAAAACTGTCGTTTCCTACATGTGGTACACTTCTCAGTTTTAAGTTATCATATGAATTAACTTCTCTCCTCTTTAATCTTAAAGATCCTTTTACTTCTTTCATAATTTTTATCATTCTCATTTACTTTTACTTGGAAACAACTTTTTTATTGCATGGCATTTTGACCTTGTATCACAATACCTTTCTAACATATTGTGTACCCTCCCCCTTTTGCAAGTACTTTAAACATGACAACCACATTCGACACCGTAGCAACACGAATTACAACAAATTGTACTCGCATACAACAGTTGCTATCTGAATGTGTCAAACAACAATGCACGGAAGCCACAACTGTAGACAACACTGCAATCTCTGCAATGTTGCATACCCAACAAGAACTACAACAAGCTCAGATTGCGCTACAACAAGCATCCATAGCCAGCGAAGACACCATCCACATTCTAAGGGAAAAATTTTACATAGAGTTCTATAAATCCACCCCCTCCCCATAACAACAAAAAAAAACTCCCCCAAAAAAAACTTGACCACCCCTACTGTACATACCCCAAACTATGTGGGTTCTTTCTTTCTGTCTAACTTTCGTTTTTCGATTAATGTCAATTTTTGGTGATATACGGTTTTCCATATGCTTTGCTCCATTAAAATTTATGAGTAAAGCCGCAAGCAGACTATTTATATTGAATTCAGTGTTTCATAGATTATGTTGTGTAAAATTCCTTTCTCATATCCTTATATTACTGTCAGAATTTCACTTCTATTCAAATGATTTTAAACAGTTTGCTTGTATTCGTATAAGTCCTGGACTAGAAGTTGGGTATAATATAGCTTTACATAAACATGAAATTAAAATGGTTTATTTCCTTTGTATGATAGTTAAAATGGTTCTTAGCTTGGGTTCTCCATACCTGTGCCCCAACCAAATGCTTGCTAAAATATATAAATACATTTGATGTACATGTTTCAAGCTGCTTGCATGCATGTAGCCCTGCTGTAATTGTCTGAACCAATGTATTAAAGCTAAAAGTTATAGGCCCATGTGCATATACTTTGGTAAATACAGACAAATGCACTTGATATTTTCCTTGTCCAATGGAAAACATGTTCATTTAGGTGCTATGTTGTTGGCGAACAACCTATGCTTATATTCAGTTGTCACTTCAATTAGTAACTAATCTGGGTCATAGATTTTGGCTTTCAAATTATTTGACTAAATTAATTTATGTCTTGTTGTCTGTAAAAGGATTCCAAACATACTTTGTTTTTTTTGACAAAGAGATAGAATGGTATGAAAAAAGCATGTCTTATGTAAAATTTCCAACAATGAAACTGAGTATTAGGTGTGTGTCAATATGTCTCCAACAACAGTAGTGGCTACCAACATACCTCAAAGATTGGAAGTTGTAATTTTGTAGAGAACCATACAAACAACATTAGATGTTGTTGAATCAGATAGGAGGCAGGGCGTGTCTATATTTAGTTGAAACTTAACAATGACATAATGCATCTTACAACTTGTTGTCATCCGCTGACAACCTGTTCTGTCGCTGCATCATGTGAAACCTAAATTGTGGGCTTCGTGCTTGACTTCCACCAAATCCAATTCTTCCGCCCACATAGGTTTTTTGTATTCTCACAAACGCAAGAGTATATGAAAGGCAAGATTTATACAACTTACAACATATTGAAGAGGAGCCAAGAACAGACCAAGATGCACATATGCAGGTGTTCTTTGATTTTAACGAGTTTTAAGAGTGGAGGTGACTCAAACCAAGTTGAAAGGTCATGCAGCAAGCCAGCTCTACTGTCTGTCTTGAAATAGGTGTACCCTACAAATATTTGGGCATTTAGACATTCAGCATCAAATTTAGAGAATTTATGAATACTAACTTTAATAATTATAGAATATTATTTCCTCCAATGTATCTTGTGTAAGAGTGCCTTTTCACTCCAAGTTATCTTCATTAGTGGCACAACTCTTGCATAAACTCAATATTGTTTTGGAAGCATGGCCAATTTTAAGACCTCATGCAAAAATGAAGAAGGTTACTGTATTCTCGTATTTCTTGGCCAATTCATGCCAATGTCTGCTTCCTTATCATCTAGCACTGATCTTTTCCCTCAATCCTTTTCGAAATCATGAATAAAGTTATTATGACCTCATATCCGTCGGTCAATTCGCCCCATTGTCTGCTTCCCGCTTCATTGTTAGCGAGGGAGAAACGGATAATGTCATCCACCACTTTGGGCTTCTTACCACCTAGCCTCTTTCGCCAATGACAGTGACAGGTTCCCAATGCGTGGAAAATTTGAGGAAAAGAAAATTTGTAAAAGTCTTCAGTAGTTTGGCCAATCTTTCTATTTCATACAATGATAAAAGACTGATATGGAAGAAAAACACTTCTGAAACTTAAGTTTTAAGCAAGTGGAAAAGGTAATGAGGTGTTAGAGGATATGTGCTACGTAGTTTTAGCTTATGAGTAATCTAGAAAGTCAAAATACAGTTGTAACTTGCATCTAATAATGGAGAAACAGTCTCCTATTATTTTACCTGAAATTTTCAAGAAAACATCTATAGGTGATGTCCCTTAAGTTGCAAAAGTCTTGAGGGTCATTGGGTTTTGCACTCAACAAATCTAATTGACAGAAATTTCGTAATTAAGACTGTAATTCGACAGGCCTAATTGATCATCTACAAGTGTGAGATGGGTAGAAGTTATAAGGAATTGGCTAATGGAATTTTGTAGACTGAAATAACACTAAAAGGGCAGGACAGGGTATAAGGAAGGAACAAGAGATCTTATTAGAAAGGATAAAGATGGTCCTCTAATATCAAATTTTATGATTCTACAAGCTCGAATTAGGTGTAACTGTAATAATACTGTATCAGGTCATCTCAATGAATGTTTGCATTGAATTCCCATGTCAAGAAATTGTGATAACCACTACTTGAGTCAAGAACTATAGATGAAGTTGAATAGATTGGGAACCAATTGAATAACAGGTCAGATCAAGAATGTCCATTGATTGCTTAAGATATTGAGTACAAAGCTGACAATACAGTCTCTTAATAGTCGTAACAGTTTTAACACTGTCAAGAAGAGGCTACAAGGAAGAATGGGCATAATGAAATCTCTAGAAACAATAAGTTTAGTTTAAGAATCTCATTCATGAATAAATGGTGATAGTGTTTAACCAAAGAATAGTGAAAGAATTCAACAGTAGTGTTAGAAGAAAGCAAGCCTAATGATTCAAATACTGGGTAAGGTTGATTGCAGGCATCGAAACAAGAGATGAAAGCTAAAGGTGATGGCCATGGTTGGAATTTGGAATCATCAACCAAAGGTCCTAAAGACCAAAATTCTGATTATAATTCTATGTATAAAATCAGGTTCTTGATGTGTGTATTCTATCAAATTTTCTCCTGTCCAATGTGATCAAGACGTCCTTTAAAACTCGTTTGGTGAATGGGAGGGTACATAGAATTCATGCATACTGGACATTCTAGCAGTTCATGGACATTGCTGACAGCATCCACCAATGATTTCACTGTTGTGCACATATAATTTTTTAGCTCACGGCCCTCTAAATTTGGATCAAGCAAATGGGGAGGATCTATAGAACCCGTAAATTCTTCGACACCGCAAGTACAATGTGCAATATCTAATGCCATACTCCTTGACAAGGTAACCCAAAACCAAAGTACAGATCCTCTACACAATGTGAGGTGCGAGGACACAACCTCAAATTTTTAATTTCCCGAATGGTCCAGATCTACAGTTTTAAGACTGAATAAAACCCATTTTTCCATTGGTAAATATGATCATGTTCCGAGACAAAACCAAATGAATTAGAACAAAATAACCAGAAATCCTGAGATATTCCCTTCCACACACTGTCGCGGGGCTAGACTGAGTGGAAGAAACTAACCCCCACGCGGCACTGAGACGCTACTTTTTTCGCTTGCCTTAGAGGATCAAGCTACTCCAGTAGTCCCAGACTACGCCTTAACACACCAACTACCATTCCCCGCAACTTCTCCTTTGCGCACAAGTGAACTCTTTAAACACCATTCACAATTGCCCATACAACCGCTGCAGAAGACCACTCACCAAAACCACGGCTTCCCATACAACCGCGGGGAGCTCTTAATATGCCTTCTTAGTCCACCTGAGGGAATGCACAACTGCTGCAGAAGACCACTCACCAAAACCACGGCTCCCATACAACCGCGGGGAGCTCTTAATATGCCTTCTTAGTCCACCTGAGGGAATGCACAACTCCTGCCTCCTTGACCCATCACTGAACCAGCTCTCTACGACGCCGCTGGCCGGTCCACTGTCGAACACCCAATCGCTTCTGCACAATGCCGCTAAGAACATCACATGCCCTTGTTGCCATCCATCCATGAGTCTACCTGAGTTGCAGCACCGGTCACTATCCGTGCACCAACGGGGGAAGTCCTCGCGAGTCCTTCCCGGGCATGAGTCTCCAACTCACCCCGACCTGCTGACTGTTCTGTCACTCAAGTCCCAACACCAAAGATCCCTGCGAAGAGCACTGCAAAGCTCTCCATCTTTGTAGACCGCATCACATGCGGGTGAGGTACTCTTCTTCCCTTGGCTCGATCCCAACATAGATCTCACCCCGATGTCATGGCCACTGACACCGCCGTGCCTTCTCTTTGAGACACTCGTCTGCATCCAAACTACACTGACTCCTACCCGAGCCTTCTGCCCTGGTTGGTAGATCACCACACTGCAACCGTATCCATGATGTCCTTGACTCGAGACCACCATGTTGCATAACACCATGTGAACCTTTCTCTAAGTCCACTTCCATGAGTCCGTATCTGCTCCCACTCTGCATCCACGCATGCACGCGCCTCATGATACATCTACGTGAGCGCCCTACTCATCTGTGTCACTGCACCTCTCGCAAGGTTTGAGGAGCTCGCCATATCTTGGCTCGCCCGTGTCCGAGTTACATCTCGTTTCGACCTCCGAATCCCAGTCTCACTCCAACTCGCCCCATGGCTGTATTCCGCATGAACTTTGCTTCCAAGGACGTTTCCACCACTAAGGTCTCCCCAAGTCCAATGCTACTTCTCTCTGGAGTCCCACTGCTGATCCATGATGCACACCTCTGCATGGACATACTCCGCAAGGGTGGAGTATGTCTCCAAGGTCTCCTGAACACCCTTTTCCATCTGAATGTCCAAGTCGCCCAAGTGTTCCACATTCCACTTGGTGTGGGTGTAAGCTCACCACGTTGGTCACCCAAGTCTGCCAATCTCATATGGCTCCCGAGGATCTTGCGCTGCACTCTCAATGCAAGGCCTCATTCATGCAAGGTCTTCATGCTCAAACCAACCCACTCTGCAACTTAATTGCTCTCATGAGTTGCCCAACTCGCTCCGCGTACATTGGGTATGTTCTGCGCTCCAAGACTCCTTACACCGCTCTAAGTGTAACCAAATCGCTTACCAACCCGCCTCAGCTTTACCTTGACTCTGGGACATCTTTGAGCTCATATAATGGAGCATCCAACTCTCCATGCGCCTCTCTTACTCGCCAACCAGCCCTCAAGAGTAGAAACAACGCGACATCGGGAACTTCCCGGGAGGTCACCCATCCCAGCGCTACTCTGGCGCCTGCACGCTTAACTCGCCCAAAATTCGCCCAGATCGTGGGCTGACGTAGGTGAGGTTGCCAATCCCAAAACACACATAGCCAAACGTTTGCCTCGGTCCGGTACCCTTTAGGCACCTTGGAGAGTGGAAGGTGGTGGGTACTTGTTACCTTTTTTGGCATCAATAATTTTTTGGGGTCTGCTGCATGGAGTATGGTGTATTACTCGAAGTGGGCCTGGTTTGATTAGCGAGAATTAAGGTGGACAACATTGACTGCTATCAACACAAATGGTCAGGAGGTTGTAATGATGTGGTCAATAATGTACCAGCTGATGTAGGAGATGCGTTGCCTGTGGATGTAAATGATAGATGTTTGAGGTATTTAAATGCAAGACAAAATAAGAATTGGAAATGTTAATGTCGAAAGAGTTGAAGCATGAGGAAACTTTTTTTAAGAAATCAAATAAAGAGATGGATGCATTAAATTTTACATTCATTCTTTCCGCAGATGGTAATAGCATCGGGAAATTACCAAGGTAGAATGTTTTTGGTTGTCTTAGGTGGCTGTGCGGTTTCTAATTTTGATGTGAATGAGATATTTAAGGCATCAAACTGAATGAATGACGGAAGGGAAAAATGCACCCACTTATTACTGAAGTTAAATGAGATAGATAAATAATTGCTTATGTGTCTTAGTTTTTGCGCATGTTTGTTATAATGCCCAAATGCAATGAAATATATATTTTCTGTTTTCGAAGACTCTATATGATAACAAGGAATATAAAGTGAGGTAAGAAGACCTTATATGAGAACAAGGAATATAAACTGAGGTACAACTAAATGCTCACAGTTGACAATTTATTTTTCCTATCTCCTCTGTTAAGGTAAAAAAACCATACTTGGCTTCAATTGTTCCGAAATACAAAAAAAAAAATGTGTATAATTTCAATTTTATGTTAAAAGAGGTAAAATAAAGTAACAATGGCTTTTGTCAACATATTATTCACGTTGTTACTTCCACTAATTGCAATATAAATACCCCATCGCACAAAAAACAAACCGGAGAGCCAAATGGGGAAAATTCTCCAAATGGATGGAAGTTTACGGATATGCGATTGGATCTATGACCAGCGACGGTCCGAACAGCTGGAAATCCAAGCAACTTATCAAGTTCGAGTGAAGGTTTACGGATGGAAAGACCAAGTCAATCAAATAATAGAAACAAAACAACAACAGAAAACAAAAACAAAGCTCGACATATATTCATACTGGCCTGATAAAGGGATTTAAAAATATCCAAATTGAAGAGAAGTTTGCAACTGACCAAAAGGGCATTGGGCTTGCCAATAGCCCACGTATTCACTTTGTAGTTTTGTCCGGTGGTCACAAGAATTCTGGAAGAGCTCTTCCCAATCTTGAGACAGTTGACATTGGAAATTTGTGCCACAAACTCCTCTATATTAAAGCCATGCGAGGAATGTGGAGAAGGATGAATTGACCGGATGGAGAGAAAACCGCCAAGAGGGTACCCTGCGATTGGTCCAAGAATTCATACTGGCCTAATAAAGGGATTTAAAAATATCCAAATCGAAGAGAAGTTTGCAACTGGCCACAAGGGCATTGGGCTTGCCAATAGCCCACGTATTCACTTTGTAGTTTTGTCGGCGGTCACAAGAATTCTGGAAGGGCTCTTCCCAATCTTGAGACAGTTGACATTGGAAGTTTGTGCCACAAACTCCTCTATATTAAAGCCATGTGAGGAATGTGGAGAAGGATGAAATGACCGGATGGAGAGAAAACCGCCAAGAGGGTACCCTGCGATTGGTCCAACTACCATGTGGCAGATTTAACTATTCCAAGAGCGCTTCTCTCTTAATATTTGGACTGCAGCCTCCATAATCCATTTACGTAGGTACGTAATAGTAAGCACTTGACCTACTTTTTAACTACTACCGGTTGTGGATGCCAGTTGCCACTACCATCTGAAAACGGATAATTTGGCTCCCCTTTTCCAACCCAATAGCTAGATAACAGATAGAGACAGAGATACTCTGTTTTTGTTTTTTTTTTTGTACAGAGTCCCTGGCACTTGAATGGTTTTGTACAGAGAGAGATACTCTGTTTTTATTTTTTTGGTACTCAGAGTCTCTGCACGCACTTTACCTGACGTACATGGAGAAAATCATTGTTTGAATGTGTTCAAACAATAATAAATGGAGAACTACAAGTAGAACAACAAATTTGGAGGTTCCCTACACAAATCCTCTCTGAACCTACATATTTTAGCTTGCCTAAACTGTACTGTTTTCGAATTAAAAACTGTGACAAACTAAACTGCCAAATGAGCAGTCAGAGTGGGGAAAAATCGAATAAAAAGGAAAAATGCAACATACGAGGACCCAATGCCATACAATATTTAAAAATAACATGTTACAGGTTCAAATAAAACAACGCTGAACTTAATCAATAAGCAACTCGTCTCTAAGATGGCAGCAACCAGAGAGCTGTAAAAATTGAACTAAAACAAGGAATGGGATACAAGGAATCAGCTAAAGAATTTGTGAAAACATTATCAAATTAAGTTATTGTTCTACAGCAACAGTGCAAAATGTATTTCTTTGGTTTTGCAATCTGCAGTAAGAAAAATTTAATACAAAAGGGGTAAAAAACATGATCCATGGTACTTACAACTAATTTCTTTCCAAAAAATTAAATGGATAGATAATGGTTTAACTGAGCAAATATTTCTTGTTATTTTTAAAAAACATCCTTTGAATTTCAGTGCTAGTTATTACACTGTTTATCTAACAAATACAAATATCTCAAATACATTTATCTGGCATATGCAAAAAAAATCAATCTCCAGGTGAAAATTCTAGGTTTTTTGATATCACAGATTTATCAATGGTTCTATTAAATTCTCGACAACTTTTTCATTCTTCAACCAGGGGAAAAGAGTTGCTACAATTACTAATGACCCCCAATGTTTTATGTGGTCTTCAACTACCAAGTATCATCCGCTGATCTCTATCGATGAAATCTGCCATGTTGTACTAAGTTACCTTATGATAAATTAACAGCAGTTTCACTAAATCCTAGAATAGAGTTTTTGTTTGCAGATTGCTTGACATTACATTACCAATAATCTCTACAACAATAACAATACAAATGCAATTTTCACGCTACTCCTCACTTGCATATCAACGACGACACTGTCCACCTTGACCAAATTTTTCCATCCTCCTTTGAATTCCATGATCCCACAAACTAACATGACAATGGTTCATTATGCAGGCTAGTCATATGATAGGGGTTGCAGTGGGCAGCACAATTGGGTATTGTGTTTTATTTGGAGGGTATGTGTGGAACTAACATGCAATTCAGGTTTAATTGGGACGTTTATGATAAAATTTACAGTTTCTTCCACATAGCCGGCACGGGCTTTAATTTCAGTCACCCAAATCTAATGAAATGCTTACAAGAAAATAACAAAAAAATACAAATACAACCAAAAACAACTACCCAATTTGATTAGCCTACATAATTGCTTCTTGTGAATTTAATGAGCGTGCAGCTATGATGCAAAGGTCAATCTGTAGCCATATCTTCGTGTCCGACTCACGTGATACAGTCTTCCACTAGAGCTTGTAGGTATTTACTTCCAGTTCTATGTATCTCAGAACTGGAAGTAAATACCTACAAGCTCTAGTGGAAGACTGTATCACGTGAGTCGGACACGAAGATATGGCTACAGATTGACCTTTGCATCATAGCTGCACGCTCATTAAATTCACAACAAGCAATTATGTAGGCTAATCAAATTGGGTAGTTGTTTTTGGTTGTATTTGTATTTTCAAAGATACATAGAACTGGAAGTAAATACCTACAAGCTCTAGTGGAGGACTGTATCACGTGAGTCGGACACGAAGATATGGCTACAGATTGACCTTTGCATCATAGCTGCACGCTCATTAAATTCACAACAAGCAATTATGTAGGCTAATCAAATTGGGTAGTTGTTTTTGGTTGTATTTGTATTTTCAGAAGATACATAGAACTGGAAGTAAATACCTACAAGCTCTAGTGGTGGACTGTATCACATGAGTCGGACACGAAGATATGGCTACAGATT
This sequence comes from Taxus wallichiana var. yunnanensis, assembly GCA_018340775.1. Lineage (NCBI taxonomy): Eukaryota > Viridiplantae > Streptophyta > Pinopsida > Cupressales > Taxaceae > Taxus > Taxus wallichiana. The sequence goes on from CM031238.1 coordinate 314,920,652, forward strand.
GACCTTTGCATCATAGCTGCATGCTCATTAAATTCACAACAAGCAATTATGTAGGCTAATCAAATTGGATAGTTGTTTTTGGTTGTATTTGTATTTTTTTTGTTATTTTCTTGTAAGCATTTTATCGAACAATTTCTATGCATTGTGCTATTATGCTATATACTGGCCTCCAAATGCATCAGACTATAGTATGATGCCTTTGTTTTCCTAGCATGGCATTACCGATAATATCTACAAGAACATTTTCCTCTTTCAAAGTGATGCAACAAGTTTACATCTCTCACAACAATTTGCTTTGCAACAGGCTTTTACTTTCCCGTTTGCTCAGTACATGTTCTGAATCTTTTAAAAATCCTGCTACCATCATCACCCAAGTCATTTTCCCCAATTTTCTATGAAGTTGCAACATTTTCATTATCCAACTCAAACAGAAGATTTGTTGTAAATAATAATGGGCCCATATGTTCTATGTGGTCTAAAACTACCAAGCAAACACATCCCCACAACCACCTCAGGTTTTATTGGCACGTTGATGATAAAGTATTCTTGGCATGCTTCTGTAAGAGGCATTCATGCTATCGAACCAATTGTTTCTTCCACACCATATTTGCTTATTCTTTCCCAGCGATAAATTCCCAATATTATTTCTTTCAGTAGTATCAGGTATCCTTTCCGCCAAATGTTGCATCCCTGGTGTCCAGACAGGGAGTGGACCATTAGTTGGAAACGTAGCTCATATTTATAATTTCAAGAGATTTTGTCAGGCATTGAAGGAAGGAGGGCGGGAGCTGCCCCCCTTCACGCTGAGGTAATATATCAAATTCCTCTAGCAACCACCCAAGAATATCCATAAGATCCTTTCTAGATTGTTTTCCACTGCCACAGTAAAATCAATTCCCCTGTGTGTAGAGCTCTTAATATCCCCTCACATTATGGTGTCATTAAGGCCAATAAAATATCATTTCTTTGTAGATTGTTGTTGCTTTCTCTTCATAGAGTTTGGGGAATGCAGCAGTCAGTAAACACTAAACAAAAAAGGCACAGACATTATATAATAAAAGAGGGAACATTTGTCAAACAAGTCATTCATAAATTCTCTAAATTTGATGTTGAATGTCTAAATGCCCAAATATTTGGGAGTGGATTTGTAGGGTACACCTATTTCAAGACAAACGACTGAGTTGATTTGCTGCATGACCTTTCAACTTGGTTTGAGTCACCTCCACTCTTAAAACTCGTTAAAATCAAAGAACACCAGCATATGTACATCTTGGTCTGTTCTTGGCTCCTCTTCAATATGTTGTAAGTTGTATAAATCTTGCCTTTCATATACTCTTGCGTTTGTAAGAATACAAAAACCTATGTGGGTGGAAGAATTGGGTTTGGTGGAAGTCAAGCACGAAGCCCATAATTTAGGTTTGACATGATGCAGCGACAGAGCAGGTTGTTAGCGGATGACAGCAAGCTGTAAGATGAATTACATCATTGTTAAGTTTCGTTTGAATGTAGACACACCCCGCCTCCTATCTGCTTCGACATCTAATGTTGTTTGTATGGTTCTCTACAAAATTAAAACTTCCAATCTTTGTGGCATGTTGGTAGCCACTACTGTTGTTGGAGACATATTGACACACACCTAATACTCGGATTCATTGTTGGAAATTTTACATAACACATGCTTTTTCCATACCATTCTATCTCTTTGTCAAAAAAACAGAATGTGTTTGGAATCCTTTTACAGACAACAAGACATAAATTAATTTAGTCAAATAATTTGAAAGCCAAAATCTGTGACCTAGATTAGTTACTAATTGAAGTGACAACTGAATATAAGCATAGGTTGTTCGCAACAACATAGCACCTAAATGAACATGTTTTCCATTGGACAAGGAAAATATCAAGTGCATTTGGTCTGTATTTACCAAAGTATATGCACATGGGCCTATAACTTTTAGCTTTAATACATTGGTTCAGACAATTACAGCATGGCTACATGCATGCAAGCAACTTGAAACGTGTACATCAAATGTATTTATATATTTTAGCAAGCATTCAGTTGGGGCACATGTATGGAGAACCCAAGCTAAGAACCGTTGTAACTATCATACAAAGGAAATAAACCATTTTAATTTCATGTTTATGTAAAGCTATATTATACCCAACTTCTAGTCCAGGACTTATACGAATACAAGCAAACTGTTTAAAATCATTTGAATAGAAGTGAAATTCGACAGTAATCTGAGGATATGAGAAAGGAATTTTACACAAAGCATAATCTATGAAACACTAAATTCAATATAAATAGTCTGCACGGCTTTACTCATAAATTTTAATGGAGCAGCATATGGAAAATCGTATATCACCAAAAACTGACATTAATCAAGTAAACAAAAGTTAGACAGGAAAGCAAGAAACCACATAGTTTGGGGTATGTACAGTAGGGGTGGTCAAGTTTTTTTTGGGGGTGTTTTTTTGTTGTTATGGGGAGCGGGTGGATTTATAGAACTCTTATGTAAAATTTTCCCTCTAGAATGTAGATGGTGTCTTCGCTGGCTATGAATGCTTGGGCTGTCAGCAAGCAACTGAGCTTGTTGTAGTTCTTGTTGGGTATGCAGCATTGCAGAGATTGCAGTGTTGTCTACAGTTGTGGCTTCCGTGCATTGTTGTTCGACACATTCAGATAGCAATTGTTGTATGCGAGTACAATTTGTTGTAATTCGTGGCGCACTGATGATCGAATGTGGTTGTCATGTTTAAAGTACTTGCAAAAGGGGGAGGGTACACAATATGTTAGAAAGGTATTGTGATACAAGGTCAAAATGCCATGCAATAAAAATGTTGTTTACAAGTAAAAGTAAATGAGAATGATAAAAATTATGAAAGAAGTAAAAGGATCTTAAAGATTAAAGAGGAGAGAAGTTAATTCATATGATAACTTAAAATTGAGAAGTGTAACACATGTAGGAAATGACAATTTTTGATGTAAGTATTTGGGCTCCTGCTCATGTAGTACAATGCAGTGTCTTAATGCAACTCTGAAAACAATGGAAGAACAACAACATACCTGAATTAGAACTGTGGAATGATCGATATTTTTGACTCGTAAAGCCATGCCGATCATCTGTATACCTAGCTATAAGGTTTCCATACTCAGTTGGGTGTAAGATTAAAAAAAAGAAACATGTAACGCAAGTGTCCTAACTACTGTCAGTGCTATGATATGCGAAAATTTTGAATTTTTTTGAAAATGGAGAGTTTTATGGAAGTATTGGTAGAGTAAGTAGGAGCACTAGGATATCCACTTTACGTAAAAGTTTGGTAGGTAAATATGTCCACGTAATCGAGGCGGAGTTTAATTAGCAGTTTTACAATAAAGTTTAGAGTTTTCTACATGGTTAGGGTATGTTGTAGAGCACTCCGTTAGTTGAAAAAGTTTGATAGCATTCTTACAAAATTCATTTTGTGCATATCCTGTAACCATGGCATTCCATGAGACGACATTCCTTTGAAGCACTTTGTGTCAAACAGTTCACATGCCTTGCGTATATACTTCCACATTTTGCATACATGTGTATTAGGGGTTTGACAATTACGTCTCGAGGAAAATCTTCTTTCAATTATGCTATGATGGATGTCCATACCTGTAGTTTAATGATAAGATCTATTCGAAAGATAAAGAGAGATGTATTTTCGTCTACAAAATAAGTATCACATTTTGAAATTAAAATTACAGTTAAATCGATATAGTGATTAAATGTATTCACACTTCCCATTGACAAAAATAAAGAGTTATGCATTTTGAGGAAAATAAGGTTGAAAATTAAATAATAAAATGCATTTCTATCTTTAATAATTTAAAGATTAACTTTGAAATTTAACTTTGCATTGAATTTCCATGTCAAGAATTTGTGATAACTTGACTCCAAAACTATAGATGAAGTTGAATATTGAATAATAAAACATGTAAGCAATCAGTAAGCACATTATAACACGCCATTTACTTTGAAACAACACTTTATTTATAAACCACATTCAATCAATCATTCTATAACACATATTCAAGCCAAAAAACGGAACACCTTTATTTATGTTGGTACTGAAAAGAGTAGATATGTACAGGGTTTGAGGATTAAACATAAGTATAGTATGTACAAGACGGAATGATTTTTTTATGAGGGGCCTTTTAGAAGGTACGAAGTGAATGCCTTATTTATGAGTTTTTGAAACATGTCGTTATAACCTTTTGCTTTCATTTTCTTTTGTGCAGTTTGGACACTACAATTGTTTGTTGCAACATTTGTTGTGCCTCTTCAATTTTCTTTTGTGTGGAGTACATCTTTGTAATGGTAGCTTCATCCACCGTTGCAGTTGTTTGGTACTGAGAGTCCACATATTCGCATAGCAGGCATTCCAAAAGGTTGGCATCAGTGTTTGTGTGGGCAGCTAGTGTGTAAAAGTTGTCTTCCATTTGAAAGTGCCCTACAAGCGACATTTGAGTGTTAGTTAGCAAAATTTGTAGTGCTTATCATAGTCCGAAGCATTTTTATGTAAGCGTAAAAAGATAGTAATTTGATGTGTGGAGCATAGTTGTAGTCAATTTATAAAAACAAGCTAAGGTTAGATGGAGTATTGTACCAACGACACAACAGGTGAAATCTGTGGTGGGTATGTACTTATTTTGGAACCAAAGGTAGGATGTGTTGTAAGTATGCTTCTGCTTTTAAGCGGAGTGCAACATGGTTTTCTTCCGCAGCGCCAGAACGGGTGTATGGGAACGCTAGTCAAATGCGGAGGTCGGTAAGGGCTCGTACTCAGGATAAGAAATTTGTGAAGGTCGCTCTTGGCGTTCTTTTTTGTCAATGTCGATGCTAGCCTGATATCAGCGTCGATCTTTGGGCTTTATGAATAGTTAGGGCCCATGCCATTTTTAAGGGCAGTTGTCGGCGGTTGCTTCTTGTAATAGGCGGGATTGGTATGTACGTAGGATGCATCGGGTCCCAGGCTGGGCCTTTGTAGCTTGGGAAGTCGACTACGACATACAAAGGCAAGCTTGGGGGCGTGGTTGCTTGCTCATATAACATAGTAACAACCTGTCCTTGTGCACCATTTACAAGACCACTTTGCACCCAAAGATTTGTTGTCAACATTGTTTGTTCACCTTCACAGAGCAATAGGTTAGTCTCTAATTGTGTGTTACTGCTTTGCTCTGCATCGGTTTGTCGTGATTGTTCAACTGTAGCTATAACAATTGGCTGTTGAGGGCCCGCATTCTGTATTTGTTATGCATGGTAACTAATGTGTTTGTAGCATAAAGGTGTGTTGCGGTTTGGAATGTTGCTTGTTCTGCAAGGCTGATATTTGTAGGAGTCCGCAACATTAGTAGATTCTAGTCGTGCTCTGTAGCAAGGGCGTTTCTTACATTTAGTAGTAGACTCCGAAAGTTGTGGTTTGCAGGGGTGGCTCCTTGTTGGCGGAAGTTAACAGTAAGCGTGATTGTATTCCTAAAAAGTGACCATAACATATGCCCGTAGGTACTTGGAACGTATAAGGGAGTATCTTTAATTGGAGGTAACTGGGCAAGGTCTCCAACCAAAATAATAGAATGCCCTCCAAAACTTTGCATCTACATGCTGGAAATTCTTCAGTAGGCGGCTATTTATGTTAGATAGCAGTTTTGGGCCGATAAAACTCATTTCATCGATTAGTATGTATTCCACATCTACCATAGTTTGTTGGAATGTAGCGAGGGTTTGGCCTCGAAGAGGAGTAACTTCAGCTATAGGTATGTGTAGCCCAGTGTGTATTGTTGTGCGTAAATGTTGAATGTTGCTAGGCTGTTGGAGCTAGGAGGAGTAAGTGGATGGAATGGAGGTTGTTGCGTGAGTGGAGCGTCCTTGAAATTTCCCGGATCAAATGTGATTTACCAGTGCCAGTTGTTCCTTGTATTATCATGTATAACGGGTAAATTTGTGGTTGTGCATTTGCATGGGTTAAGATTCTCTGTAATGCATCTTGTTGTTTTGGTGATAAGATACAACTATTTGCAGTAGGTAGGAAGAAGGGTGCAGCTATTTCAAAACCCAAGATCTAGATAAAGTTCTAGAGAAGCCAGAGAAAGAAATCAAAAGTAAAACCCAAGAGGAGGGAAAACAGAAATAGGAGTCAAATAAAAGTGACTGAATGGAGGCAAAAACATAACCCAGAAAGGAGCCTAAAGTTGCTCGTCGCTCGGAGACTCGCTTGGGCAAGGCAGAGGGACGGAAGCTAAAATCAAACATCCAGTCAGCAAGGAGTGATCAACCGATATGGACAACTTAAAAGAGGCAAAGATACAACCAAGAACATGTTCAAACAAAACTACTGCAGATATTGAGGTTAGATCACCAATTCTACTAGAAAGGTTAATGAGAAAATAAAAGAAAAACTCTGATCTGCCAAATGAAGATACTTTCATAGAACATCAAGGGGATCACTGCTCTCAAAAGAATCATTATGACTGAATACCCTGATATTGTTATCATTGGTGAAATAGAAGTGATAAGTCATTACAAAGATCTAGAGTATTGTGAGATTTTAGGACAGAGGCCAAAGTACACTCTAAAGGTTTAGTGATCATGTTGATATCCTCCATGACTGAAAATGTGAGGGATAATCAAATCGGATATATCTAACAAAGATATTGATTTTTTTGTACTCTAACCTATAGCCGCGAGATATTTTTCCGCATTATAATGAGTTTACATGGAACAATAAGGTCTTCGAAGGATTTCCTCATTGAAAGGCTACATAGAATTTTGGGAAGCTCCGCTATTTTGGATCAGACTTTAATGGTAAAATCAGATATTCTCAAGGAAGATGGTTTTGACCATTGGCATATTAACCTTCTCATTAAGGAAAATATCCCATTAGGAGAACAATCCTTTCAAATTTAAAGAGATGTAAATGCTCCACACAAACTTCAAAGGAAAGATGGAAGAACGATGCTGACCATTGTCCTATCAACCATCTCATCAAGGAAGATACCTCATTAGGAGAACAATCCTTTCAAAGGAAAGATGAAAAAATTATGTGAGACATATTGTAGCATGGTTGTATTGTACATGCGTGACCTACAAACCCAAAAGAACGACCGCACCCGCAAATCCAACAATAATGCAGAAATACTTTCCTATAAGATGGTCAGATTGGCATTACAAAAAGATTGATACGCAAGTTTTTACACCATAAAGTGCAAGCAAAGTCATAATTATGTTGGACGACAACTTAGCATTACAAAATATGAGTAAGTGTGTCTAGGTATGTAACATGACATCTCCTTTTAAAAGTACTCCTTAGATATACCGAACCCCACTATAAAGAGGTGCAAGAAATTTTTACAATGGGCTAAAATTAAGATTAGTAGAGAGGCTGAAACACATTCTAAAATATGCATGTATAACAGATCAAAAGATACGGAAATATGCCTCCCAATCTAAAGAGATGTTGATCTCCGGAATTATTCCATTTGGTATCCCAACCATTGTGCCAGTCAAAATGCTTGAAATTCACTATGGAGACTACTCTTACAAAAATAATGTGTAGCATGTTACCTGGAATCTTAAAAAATCTACCCAAAAAGATATACATCACCAAAATCTACTGTGGTAGTGTAATTGTCACGGTGACAAGGGGAAAGATTTAAACTCCAAACCTTATGTTGGAAAGTATAGATATTATCACCTGCACTACACCCACAAGCTTGCATGAAATATGACAAAGTGAAATTAAGGCTCTCTTTATTTGTGCTCCTGCAGCTACTATTGAATAACATGATTGTCGCTTAGGGCACATAATCGAGAACCATCTAGAATATCTTCCCTTCCGTTGGATTCGAGGGAGATCTCAACAGAGTGAAAGTGAAGGTTTCATTAGCGATTTCTGAGAGTTATATGTTGTTATTAGAATGCTTTAATTTCCCAAGTAGCAAAGAATTTGCTTGTGCTTGAGAAGCTCGATATTAGTGCTGAGAATTCTCTATAAGTCTCAAACAAATTTACCTTCCCTGTATGCTTACAAAAGGCCAACCTGCACTACTGTCTATTTCTCCACCTTATTTTAACAAGAAACATAAAATACATTAGGGACTTTACTTCAAATGGGAATATTTAGAGCATAATAAACAATCACTGATCTTTATTTGCACCTGATAGGGAACATACAACTTTGTTTGGAACTTTTGGCATCCCAATCGGTTGAAAGTGTTCTCCTTTGTAGGTTGGAGCCACACAAAAACCATACCTCCCACTTCAATGTGTCACTCAAAGCACCGTAGCTCTACTTTATCTGTTTCATGTGATTCGGGCACAGCAAGCGGCGTTAATCTTTCATGCATGAGGGACTTTTTTTGCATGAGTAGCTTCGCTATTAACTTCAGTACTTGTGAAAGGGGGTTCACATCCATACAATGACTTGAAGGGTGTAATTTGTATAGCAAAGTAGAAAGTGGTATTTTACCAATGTTATGGGAGATGGTGCCATCATAAGCACTTTCATAGTTGATCACCAAAATAGATCCTCAAATACCCTTTTAGGCATCTGTTAAACTTAACGACCTCCTTTTATCCATCCATTTGAGGATGGTACAGTGTGCTCATGTTTTTTTGGTCTCCTCGATAACAAGTGAAGCATGGCAGTCTTCATAATATATTTGATCGGGGTAATAAATATATATAAATTAGGGCCTATGTATATGCGTTAAGAGTCATTCTCCTCCAGGAATGACATTTTAAGGCGTACTGTCAATTTGAGATGCGTGCACAATTTTTTTGCAACCAATGCTTGCCATCTAGATATTTTATGGGTTTTCTCTCCTACCGAAAGTCTAGCCATTAGATTTTGGGGGACCAGACCATTAACGGTGGAACATGGATACTTAAATTTGCATCTACAAACTTTAGGTGTGAGTGGGTCTTCACTATTTATTCTGTACAATGTATGGTGTGTTTGAATTGTATTGGGTTAAGAAAGAATCAGTAAACCCGCTTTGTGTGTATGGTACTATGATCAGAAATAGCTTCCCACCTTGTGTTATGTACAAACTGTTATTTTCCCTTGATGAGTAAGGGAAGGGGTGAGAGTTGTTTGTGGTATTAAACCCGTGGTTTGTTCACAAGTTCTGAAAATATTTTAGTCTGCCTACGAAGTTAAGATGCTCCTTTATTACATACCCATACCTTGCCTGCAACACTACATAGTGGCAGATTTCATGAATGCTAATAGGCGTGAGGCATAAACCCGATGCTTACCATTTTAAGTATCAAGTGGACACATTTATAAGCTGCAGACATTTGGCTTATACGACGCTGTTGCACCAGCAAAATCACACACATAGCGGGTATCCCATTAGGTCTATCACTTGTAAGTAGACTGTTCTTCACTATATGAACAGTTAGCGAGGTGTTTCGTTGGGTAGATACTTCCGGATGTATCAGTCCTAGAGCGCTGTAGCTGTAAGATCCCAATTGATTATTTTCAATTTAAGTACTTATATGTTATGTATATACATATATATATATTTTTTTGTGGCTATGTTGGTGGCTATAATGGTTATATTTGATGTGGGGGAGAGTGGATACACCTTTTCCCACATATAGATTACTATATTTACTTGTGCAAAATGTCCTCTTGTAAATGCATAAATAACAATGTGTCACTGACATTTCCTTCTCAAGAACCTTGAGCTGACTGGTTTTTGTTGCAATCTAATATTTACAATGATTGTGGTGGGAAGAACAAGATATTTTGACCTATAACTTTCCCATCTCGGTAGAATAAAAGAAGCTCTAGAGTATTGTTTCTCTTATGTATCAGCTTTATACTTTTTAACGTTCATTCAATTATTCCTATGCAAAATTTTAGGAAATGCTTAACCAAGAAATCCCTAGCCCATGCCCATAGGTACTCACACATGTGCCATAAGCTTTGCACGGCTTTGCCCATAGCCACATATGATGAGTCAATACTCAATTACACAGTAAAGCGAATGAAGCAAGTGGAATCTTCATCCCCAATTTTGAAACTCACCGTGTAATCATCGTTGAGTTTAAAAACTCTACCTAAAATGCTTATAAAAGCCACTATTGCCCCTTTCCACCATTTTGATTCTCATTCATTCCTAGCAAGATTTCCACCATATTCTACTTGTTTGCATTTAATAACCATAGTCTTCAAAATTAACAACACTTGTTATGCATTTAATGATGTTATGGTTTTTCCATTTTTGGGCAGCAAAAGGGGGGGGGCAAGGTATCGGCATGAGGCGGTGCAAGTCTTGGCATTTAGTATGAACAATGCTTAGGGTAAAAAATAAGGTTGGTGTTCCTCGCTGGAAAATCATGTCGTTAAGTTCATTCTTGCATTGCGTCTGCACTGTGCGTAGTAGCTATAATGTAGGAGCAGAGGATTAAATGTTTTAAGAGCAGCAAGACAAAGAACGCACTTGCTAGGGAGGGAGTATCCACATCGCTTGAAGTTTTCGCCTGAAAGGAATGCATCCCTAAAGGGCTAGCTAGGTGTAGAATCCAACCTTGGGGATCACTTGTGAAAGCCAAATATGAGAAAGAGCAAGTACCCTAAAAGGTGGGGCATAGAGAGATATGCGGCCTGAGTACAATTACCAGAAGCTGAGTGGGGCCAGATTCTAGTATCTTCCATCTGCGAAACATGAAGATATTTTGACTGCAACAAGTGCTTAAGTTTTCAATCCGCTGCAACTGAATAGTACTTGCCCCTTCCCAATTAGGAATGAACCAACGCGGACATGGGGAGGAGCGATCAATATATCCACTAACATATTTCCCACATGACCTTGTAAGCATGGATCTAATAGGATACCAAAGAGGGTCAGGATCTAAAGCATGGTCACCAATCCAATGATCGGTCAAAAGTTAATCGCTTACTATTACCAAGTTTCCACCGAGTACTGATCAGAATAGATTTCTGGAACTTTTGATGGAGTTCCAGATGGCTGAACCATTTGGGATATCATCAGCGAAAAAATCTCCATTGGGGAAAGATATTTTGAAATTAACAATTGTGTCCAAGAAGCCTTCCCCTTAATAGCTATTTCCCAACCCAGTTTTGCTAACATGGAGGAGTTCATATCAGCAATTCAGCGCAAACCCAATCCTCCAAGAGCAGTCAGTTTACAAACCACATTCCAGGAGACTAAGTGCATTCTTTTTCTTTCTTTAGCCCCAGACCAAAGAAACGTTTTTGGATTTGTTCTATAGTAGATGCAACAAAGGTAGGAATTTTAAGCAAAGACATGAAATAAATAGGAAGGTTCTGAAGAGTAGCTTATCCACTTGGTTAAGGAGAGCACCCTTCCAACCTACAAGTTTCCTCTTAACTCTGTCAATAACTGGATTCCAGAGTGCCTTGAGCTGTCTTCCTTCAAAGAGGGGGAGGCCCAAATAAGGAAGATCCATGATATTGCAACCAAAAATGGCTGCAATCTTTCTTTGTTTGCTAGTAGGAGTGTTGATAAAAGCAATATTGCTCTTATTGAAGTTAATTAGTTTCTTAGAGGTAGATTGATAACAATCCAGAATCCTTTTCAAGACCTTTGCTTCCAATACCGAAGCTACTCCAAGCAAGAGAGTGTCATCAGCGAATCGGTTGTGAGTAGCTGCAGGTATTTTTGAAGTAGTGGTAATGCCAACAATTTTGCCCGCTCTTTTGGCAGCTTCGAAGGCTCTTTGAGAGAATCCGCCATAAGAATGAAAAGGAAGGGTGAGAGAGGATCCCCTTTCCTAATTCCACGGCTAGAAGCGAAGAAACCATGAGGGATACCATTTATAAGGATGGAAAATTTGGGGGTACAGATGCAGTTTTGAATCCACGTATGCCATTTCACCCCAAAGCCATATTTCTCAAGAATCCTGAGTAAGAAGGGCCAACTCACTCTATCAAACGCTTTTTGCACATCAAGTTTGATAATCATGCTTGCTTTCTTGGTGAGCGAGGTTGAATGGATAGCCTCATGTACAGTAATAACAGCACCTTGGATCATCCGACCACCAATAAACCCATTTTGCTGCTCTAATATTAGTCTGTCCATAAGGGGTTTCAACCTGTATGCCAACAACTTAGTGATAATCTTGTAAGACGTGTTGCAAAGGTTGATAGGTCTGAAATTAGAGATCAGCTTAGAACCCATAGATTTAGGAGCAAGGGCCACAAAAGTGTTGTTCCATTCCCTTAGAAGAATATCATTTTGCTGAAACTCTAGGATGGCTGCATGCAAGTCTGATTCCACAATGTGCCAATACGTTTGAAAAAATGTTGCAGGGAAACCATCGGGGCCGGTGATTTATCACCCTTCATGTCAAAAACCGCTCTCTTGACTTCCTCCACAGAGAAAGGTTGGGCGAGTTTGGAATTGATATCATCAAAAATCAGTGTGGGGATATGTTGAAGCATCTCCTGACAATCCTCTTCACAAGGGAGGGAATCCTCATGAAGGAGGCGGGTGTAGAAATTGCGAGCTCAAAAGCAATCGCATCATCTTTATTTAAGTAAGAGCCATCCATGGTAATAAGATCCTTGATTTTATCCCTGCTTTTATGTTTGGTGGCAGTGGTGTGAAAAAAATTAGTATTACGATCGCCCTGTTGTAGCCAAATCGCTCTAGATCTTTGACACCAATAGACCTCTTCCTCAGCAAGAGTATTGTGGAAGTCACTTAGGAGGGAAAGCTCTTGCTGGTGAAGAAGAGGATATTCGCCGCTAACTTCGATACAGGCAGCAATCGAGACTAATTTCTCAGTAAGTAAATCCTTCCTCCTACAAATATCACCAAAAACCTGCAGCTTCCAGATTTTAAGCTCTTTTTGACAAAACTAAGCTTCTTTGCAAACTTGTACATCCCCGAGCCTTGAATATCAATCTTCCACCAATCAGAGATAAGGTTCTCTAAATTATGGTTTTGAAGCCAAGCAAGCTCAAAGCGAAAAGGAGGATGTTTCATGTTCTTCATCTGTGAAGCCGTGAGGAGAAGGGGGCAATGATCAGAAGCAATTTTAGAAAGAGCCATTAGATAGAAATCATTAAAGATATCAATCCAATCCATAGAGACTAGAAATCTGTCTAGTTTGATTTGTATATGATTGCTTCCTAGTCTTTGATTAGACCAAGTGTAGGTAGCTCCATGAAGATCCATGTCAAAAATTCTCCCTGTCTAATAAAATCAGCTAAAGCATCCATGTTGTTAGTGTTGATACTGGCACCACCTTGTTTCTCCGACAAGTACAGGGGTGTATTGAAGTCACTAGCTATTAAACAAGGAAGGTGATTGCAGGTATTACGGAATTCCAAAAGCTCCTTCCAAATAATTTCTCTTTGGTTTTCAAGATTTGGGGCATAAATATTTACAGCAACCCATCCCACATTAGAACCAATTTCTTGAAAAAACATTATCAGATAATGGGGAGTTTTTAAAATACATTCACCAAAAAGAGTCTTCGGATTCCAAAATGTGCATAAACCACCCGAATTACCAACAGAGTTCTGCGAGGAAAAGGAGGAATTAGGCCAGAACCTATGGAGCAAATCTTCCTCTTTCAACTTAGTTTCTTGCAGCATTAGAATATCAAGACAATGTTTGAGTCTAAAGTCTTTGAGATTTTTTTTTTTTTGAGGGTGTTTAAACCCCTTACATTCCATGAGAAGATCTTCATTTCTTTGATTTAGGTTTGCCTCCACCCGACATAATAAGCACACCCTGTGTACCTTGGGCAATATTCTGAAATGCTTCCTCCTAAAGCTTGGCTTGATTGGAGAGCCTTCCTTTGCCTTTTTAGGCCCCACATCAGGATTTTGCTTGGTACTATTTTCGGTCTTCCTTGCAGGGCTGTTCTCTGTTGACAGAGAGGTTGAGGAGAAGGGGGTATTCTCCCTAAAGGAGAACGTGAAGCGAGAAGGAGACATCCAAAGAATAGATTGGAGCACTAATGTCGAGTCCAAAGAACGCACGAAGGGAAGGGGAAAAGGGGAGAGAAGAGGCGACAAGAGAATGACAAAAGAGAGGGAAGGTAAGAGGAATCTCCAGGGAAGGAGAGGAAGACGACGACAGAGGAAGAAGGGGAGCTGACGAAGACTGGAGAGGAGTAGAAACAGGAAGAGCCGATGGAGACAGGAGGGAATAAGGAACAGACAGAGATGACGAGGGCTCCAACAGAGTAGGAACAAAGAGGGGGGAAGGGCAACAGAAGAAACTGGGATCTCATCCTCTTCAAGAAGAACATCAAAAGGATTCAAGTGCTGACTTCCATAGTGACTTTGGGTACAAACTTGCTTTTGTTCTTAGGGGTGTGGATTTTCTCTTTAGCTTTTGGTTCTGGCTTGGAAGGGCAAACTTGAGCACAATGGCCAATGCTTTTACAGAAGGTACACGCCTGAGGAATATATTCATAGTCTATGGGTTGAACCCAAGTACCAAGATCAGAGTGAAGTTCAATGGAAGATGGCAAAGGAGAGCTAATATCAGCGTTAACACATAATCTAGCATGAATAAATCTAGTGCCAACTTTAGTTGCTTGATCAATAGCAATAAGAGAGCCAATAGAGAGTGCAATACCTTCAATGATCGTTGAATGCCAAAACTCCAAAGGGAGCTCAGGAAGGCGAACCCAGATCAGGGCTTGGGTCATGGTTTCCATCTTAGCATTGAACCTGGGAGTCCAATGTCGTAGATAAAAGCCTCTCCTTCCAAAAAACTAGGCCCCCAACAAAGCTCTCGCAAAATCTTCCTTATGGGAAAAAGTAAAGAGCATAAATCCATTTGAAAGGGAAGCAATATCAACCAGACCACAAGGAGTCCATTTAATACATACCCATTTTCGAATCTCCTCCAAAGGCGGCCTGGGTCCCATGAGTTTGCCGATCAGCGACAACTCCCTTGAAGCTTGCGTAACTTCAATAATTGAGGAGGGGATTTGTAAAGACAACGTCCCATCAACTCGTTGTGGAAGCAGTTTCCTAGGCGGGGGGATTTCGAAGAGCCGAATGACATATCTTTTCAAGAGCCAGACATGACAGCAACAGAGGCGTCAGTAAGGCCGGGGATAGACCAGTCGGATCCGACATTGCAGCAAAAACTAGTTATAACAGAAAATTCAAAAAACTTGCAGAGCAGGAATTTTTTTTCTTAATGCCTAAGTTTGAAAACTTGTTGTGAATACCCAGATAGTTTAAGTAAAATTAACCATATGATATGCATAGATTAAACAAAATAAGCTAAATAACCACAAATCAGTTTTATAATTCATTGCCAAATGTGATGGTATTCATTATTTGAACTTAGAATGAGTACATTTTGCATATGTTCTAGTGTATACACAAATCAAGATAAATCAATGCATTCAAGATATTCATAATCATAATGCTTTTTAGTGTATTCAACGAGAGTATCAACACCATCATGTGGTTCATTAGAATCACAAGTGGTAGTGGTACCACTCGTGCTAGTTCCATCATGCGAAGTACTCTCTTAGTTATGAGTCTATCAATGTAAGGTGGGTAATGGATGTTCAAGTTTGGAGCCTCTAGATTTACATCTCAACACTACCCATCTTGATTATGTGTTAGAAGGCATAGGTTGGAATGAATCAAAAGCAAATCCTTCACCATTTTTCTCTCTGGACTTATTACAATTAGCTAAGTGGATAGGAGGATGTGCCCTAGTTCTGCTTAGTTGATAAAGAATCCACAATCTATTGAGGCAAGTCCCAAAGTCAATGCAAAATTTAAAATTAATATTTATACAAGTAAAAAGATAAAACGAAACATAGAAATCAAAGAGTTTAAAAATAAAATTAAAAATATTTTAGAACAATTTTTTTATTGCAATGGAGGTGGGGGTATGCTTGCCCATGGAGTTATCACCATAAATAAGTGTCCATCTTGTACTTATCATGAAGAGCGATAATGGATTGATCCCTAGAGGATATGAAGTCTACAAATTCCTTGTTGTGTCATGTACCTCAGAACAAGGAAGAGTCTAGTCACAACATTGTGTTGTACCCTCACTAATCTCCATATCCTTGTATGGTGCATCCCTCCGGGCAAAGAAAGAATCTATGTGTTGTAGTATTTTGTAGTCGAGGAAAAAGAAAGAAGATGCAATGGGGTGGTCATTTTGATTCACCTATCTATGATATGTCATTGCACTTCCTTGAAGAAGCTCTTTGTAATTTATGATAGATTTAATTGACTTAATCATTGAGTCGAGTCCATCATAAATCTCACCTAAAATGGATGATCCATATCGGTAAGTTTGAGCAAACTCACAATCAAATTGGTAAAATTGAATAAGTAATCCACACGACCTACCATCTGTTATCGAGGATCAATTCTTTCACCTTTGTGCCCCTCTCAGTTTTTGCATGCCTCCATATACCCTAGTGGATGTTGATAGCCATGTTTTTAAATGCATTTTTTACCTTCATAAATTGGTTCAAGACAAGCGTGTGTGAGGTAATTCAATTCTCAACAACCTAATAAGAAATTAAAATAAATAAAATTAAACAATTCTTCAAATTACAAACTTACAAAATTAATTTAATGATTAAAAATTAAATAAATAGTTACCATCAACAACTGCAACTTTGAGAAGCCCTTAAAGATGGCTTGCGACATGTGGAGGTTGTTGATGAACATTTGGATCTCATCAATTGCCTCATAGACTTATTTATTCCAGACAATCTTGGTGCTAATCTTGGGGGTGTGGGGGCTTGCCTCACTCACTTGTTGAGGGGGTCCAAGGGGGGCGACATGTTATGGAGCCTCAAGCAAAAATTAAGGAGTCAATCCCTTGTTTCTAGAAAGATGAATTCAACCAAATTCTATTTTTAGAAAGGAAAATCCTAATGGCGTTTTTCCACTCTATTTTTAGGAGGAATCCTAATTGTACTTTGCCAATTAGGTGTATATATTTTTGTGGAGATCTAAAGTTTCTCATAACAAGTTCACATGTAATCTGTTCATCTTGAGTTAATAAAGCTTGATATCTTACACCGTGGATGTTTCCCTAAGCACTCGGCTGGGTTTTACCATGTAAATTTGGTGTTTGTCTCTTGCATGTTTGGTATTTCGTATATTTCATTTATCTCTATGTCTGAAAACAATTATTTTATTATTCACATTTCTGCGTATTCATTGCTATATAGTCTGTGATTTCCTAACATAGATACCGTCAACAACTGTAACTTTGAGAAACCCTTAAAGATGGCTTGGGACGTGTGGAGGTTGTTGATGAAGATTTGGATCTCATCCATCGCCTCGTAGACTTATGTATTCCAAACAATCTTGGTGCTAATTTTTGTCACATTAGGTTGAGGGAATAAATGACACAAGGTGTCCAAAATATGTGCCCGTACCTTTTCTCAACCAACATCCTTGTAGCTCTGCAATTTTTTGCGTTGTATGTTATAATTTTTACAATACTTTGAGGCCCCACAACCTTAGTGGACTCTATGAGGATGTTGGAAAGAATTGGGTGTCTTTCATCTGCCCCTCACAATCAACAACCCTAAAAAACATTGTCGTGTTAGGGCACATTGCAATCACATTGTGCAATGGCTTGTTTGTTGTATCTTTCCATTCATCAGAAACAATAGACACCCTTGTTTGAACGCATAAATTCTTGATGGGTTGAAGTGAATCTTCAACATGTTTTCTTTTTGGTCAATAAGGTGGTACACACCTTTTCATACTTTGGGTTGGTGTACCCTTTAGGGTCATCGTTGATTTTTTTCACTATATCTTGCCAATATGTTGATCTAACAACTTTAAAAGGGATGTCACGTGTAAATAAAATGTCGAATTTGTTGGTCGGCTATATCTTTGTTTTCACTCTTGAATGCCCTTTCCGATGAGCCTACACTTTTTTGTTCTCTTGTGACTAAAGTTGAATCATCTACCTCTGCGGCTGCGGGGGTTGACCAAAATGGCTGTGATGGGACCACAACATTGATAGAAAGAGAAACGTGTGGCTGGCTGCCATTTTTACCAAAGGTTTTTTGATTTCAAGGAAACTGCTGCATCCTCATCTTCTCACTCTTTGATGTATGTAGGGTCTTTGCACGTGGCCATCCCTTTCCATCCATCCCATCCACAAATTCTGGTTCCTTAGCTAGCAACCACACATAAATGAAATGTGACCTGACTGTACGAGTTCTATAATTGTATTTTACACGATGAGTAGATCCAAACATACACCACCCTCCCCCTGGTAGTTGTTATATCTGTATGATATACTTCCAAAGGGTTGAGCAAGGATCATATTTGATGGTTACCCTTTGGCCCACACATGTAGAACTTTCAACCATTCTAACAAATCCCTATGGGTTAATAATTAAAAAAAAACAAATTACATTTTAAGGCCTAAGGGGAAAAGAATTTAAGTGCAGAAAGAATGTTTAGATCAATATGGAAAAAATTGAAAGCAAGTTACTAATATAAGTTGAAAACTTACTAGATTTTTTTAATATAAAATCACCTAGGCTCTTTGTTGCAAGCTTATTAAACTATTTGGCATTTCTAGTGGCATAGAATCAGCCCTAAGCAATTGAAAAAAATTAAAGGTGAAAAAGCAAATCTGCAATGGGAGGTAAGTATGCAATGTGAGATAAGTATGCTAATGTCCTGGTTTGTAATAAAAGATTAATTGCTATGGTGTAGGGAAGTGTATGGTTTGTGTGGTTTTGGACCAAGTATAGCCAACGTTCGTAGAGTGGTTGTCGAGTTCCAACGACATGACTAAAGGAAAAAGCCCATGCCCATGGGACATCTTGAATGTAAGATGCAATGAACATTGGGAATTCTATGCATTGCTTGTTTAAGCTGCCACATTGTGTTTATCGCAATGTGCTTGAATGAATGTCTAGAATTTTTGTGAAGGCTGGACTTACATATCATTTTTAGCAGGCATGTCTTTAGTCTAATGCAATTTATACAAATTCGGAAGAGTCTCCGCATTTCATTGGATATTGTTATGAACTTTTACTATAAATTTCCAAGGTCCTGCACCAATGCCAGCAGGGCTTGTCTACTTTTTATATTTTCCAAAAGAGAAGTGTTTATTATTTTATTTTTAATTTTTTTTTTTACCATCCACATGGTCATTAATGCATCTTTCATTTACTTCAGCTATATCTGAAGCATAGTTGGAATACTCGCTGAGTAATGGCCAAGTCCTCGAGTAATCGCCAAACTTTAATGCAAACGAGTAAATCGCCAAAAAACTTGCCAAAAATTAACTCGCCGAGTTTTGGAGAGTACTCGCCAAAACTCAGCAAGTACTTTTGGAGAGTACTCTCCAAAACTTGGTGAGTACTCTCCAAAAACTTGCCAAAACTCGTATGAAAGAAAACACTGGAAAAATACAAAAAGAAAGCATTAATAGCAATGAAAGAAAACGCTGCAAATACACGGTTTTGGCAAATTTATGTTTTTTAAAGAAATTTGAGTATTTTTAAGTTGCGAGTATTTGCTGAGTGCGAGTATTCCAACTATGATCTGAAGCATGTTCTTTCACTACTGGGATTGAAGAAATCACAAGAAGATTTGGGTGTATTGATGCAAAAAGCCAGCTTGAGGAACAGGTAAGGATTCATTTCCTCCTTGCCTAGGCCGTGAAGCTTTTCAATGTTTAAACAAATTCAACCTGTATTGTTTGTCATTGTTCACTCTATCTCTCTAACAGACTTCATGACATTAGTGTTCACTTAATCTATCTAACATGGTTCATAAAAAATCATCCTACTTTGTCTTTGTTCACAGCATTTCTCTATCAAATTATTTATATACCTGGCACTTAGATTCATTTCAATTTTTTTGGAACAAATCTAAACTACCCCCACACACTATGAAATTTTCTTCACTTCAGTGTGTACAGAGTGATGCATATTCAATTCAAACTTTTTGAAGCAAATCTAAACCATTTGTACACCATACATGGGACTTAGTTTAGAGTGAATTTTCACAGTTGGTACACCAGCTCTTTGAGAGATTTCAGGCACCTCATTTAGTGTTTGTTTGGGATGAATTAGAATATGCTGTGCCCCGGGACTAGAATTTAACTCAACTATATTTATCAATTCAAATTTTGTTGAGAGCAAACCTTTTTAGATAGCTGTAAATTGCAATATTTCTTTCGGTACAAAATTTAGAGTAAAGTTGCTGACTCTATGCCTTATGATAAACAATAAGGATGCAGTTCCAAGGAAGGGGCTTGGGCTTCTATTTTTACTGGGAGAAAGGTATCATGGAGTTAAAACTTAAAACAATACAGCTACAGCTATAAAATAAACTTCTTCTGTAAAGTATGAGCCCCACATTTTTTGGCCAGCAAAACTTTCATTTGTTGCTAAAGAGGCGGGGCAGAAAGTTTGCTTAACCAATTTAGGGACATTTTGTACATATGACACCTTGATAGATTTTTTTGATATTTTAAAATTGCTAAAAAATTGTACCACCTATTTGCATATAATTCCTATAATTTCTCCCCTAAAATTTCACAGCACAAAAGAATTAAAAATCCCGGGGACACAAAATTAGAAAATTTAGTGAGTCCCCATCAATGGAACCGTAGCCTAACAGTCTTTAAATTTACGAGAATGCAATATCTACCCAAACAACTAGCAGTGTTCTTATCCTAAAAATTATATTAACGTAGTCCATGAAAGTTGAAACCCATGTTTATGTATCGATGAATCTAATGTTTTAAATGAAGGGGTAGTCCATAATATTACCGTATACTAATTTTTAGATATTAATTATATATAACAACATAAATATATTGACAACTTAAAAAATTTGATGCCATTTGACTGTCATTTATGAGTTTTCCTTCTTGCTTGGAGAAGGTGGTAGGAAAATTGTGGTATCTTGGCATATAGTGGAATTTGGAGCCTTTTTTATGATTTTTTTATGAGCCCAATGCAATGGTGAAACTAGATTGTGGCCATCCATTACAATTCAGTGGGAAATATGCAAATATTTTAATGAAGTTAATCAATGTGGTATGTGACAAATCTAGGATATGTGCCTCAAAATTGATATCTCTCAGTGTATTTTCAGATAAATATATTTAAAATACTTGTTTTGGCTATGCTGATTGGCATTGTTTACAATGGCAGCTGGGGGTATTGGCGGAGTACAATAATTTGAGATGTTAATAAATATAGTTGACCGTTGATATGATGCCCATTTGACTGCCAAAAAGAAGTTATTCTTCTTGCTTGAAGAAGACAATCGGAAAATTGTGATATCTTGGGCATACAATGGAGATGGAGTGTGTATTTTAAATTTTTTGAAAGTTTTTTTCTGAAATTAACAGAATGATGTAACTAAATGGAGACCATCTATCACCGATCAATGAGAAATTTGTAGAGAATATAATTGAAATGATGATTAATGAAATATGTAAAAAAATGTAGAATAGACATGTCAAAGTTGATACATCCCTCGTGTCTCAAAATAGATAGATGTTGTAATATCTATGACCACACATGTTGCACTTTCTTATACCAATACTAAGTTGTTAGAAGTTAAAATAGAAAGAAAATAGCAAGGAATTTTAGAGTGCAGATTAGGCGTAAGTCCAAGTGCCATATTTTAGAAGCTTATATGGAGATTTTTTTTTGGATGTGAGCTCCATAAAGGGCAAGGCCCATGCTTGCTGGACATTAAATGATGGTGGCAATTCAATGGTGGTTTAGCTTATGAATTTGCGAGTGTTTTGGCTTATAAACATTCTCAGACAATAGTTCCCATCTTTTAAAAATTCATACATAAATTCAGAGAATGAAAGTGAAGGATATAGGCCAGGAAAATAGCCCCATCATTGAGTATCGCTGAATTCAATTATTTTGGTTCTCTTGGCCTTATGAATTTTCTCAAAAAATTCAATTGCCGTTTCTGAATTTTCATTGTATCTCCATGAGCTATGTCCTTGCAGTTTCTTCCTTGTTCTGGGCTGGCTGTTTACAAACTTGGACTGGGTCTGCTGAAAGCTCCATTATCTTTGGGCTTGTCATGGTGGATTCTCACCATTTCAACTTTTTCTACATACTGTTTGCCCACATTGTAAGGACACTTGGACTAGCTTTTCCTGGAAAGCCTTCACAGGCCTTTGGCCTTTCTTTAAACTGACTATATCAGCTCTTATGCTATGATATTCTGGCCCAACACATATTCATTCTCTTATCTCAATTACATGAGTTTTACAGATTTGCAGTCAATTGATTATGTAAGTATTTATCAGTTACATGGAAAATCCTTGGCAATTTACTCGTAGATATAACCTGTCTCTGGTCTAAAAACAGTTATTGAATCCTTAGTGCTTGTGCTAGAGCATTTGTAATATTGTGTAACATTTATTGGGAAACAATATTCCTTCTTCATGGATTTCTAGGTGACCGCCAGAGGCAAAATAATAGCAGCAATAGCCCCTCAACGGAAACAACGTGTCATAAAGGATTTTTGTTTGTTTGTTGCCTATTGTTTAAGCAATCCATATTTCGTAGGAAAAAAACTAGCAATATACAGGTCTTTTTGCCTGCTAAATAGTGTCCTATTACAGTCACAGATAAC
The DNA here is from genome assembly GCA_018340775.1 of Taxus wallichiana var. yunnanensis. Classification (NCBI taxonomy): domain Eukaryota; kingdom Viridiplantae; phylum Streptophyta; class Pinopsida; order Cupressales; family Taxaceae; genus Taxus; species Taxus wallichiana. Next base: position 314,943,287 of record CM031238.1, read on the forward strand.
AAAATCAAAACAATTCAAGCATTTGACAGCAAAAGGGTAGGTTCCTGCTGCTATGCGGCTCTTATTTCTTTTTATTGTGCCTTTTATTTGTGTAGTGCTACTCTTAGTCCCTACTTATATTTTTGCAAACATATTTCAATGCATATTGTACAGTTGTAGGCTCTTTCGGGGCCATTCTTGCAGCGGTGTTGCTGGTAGAAGCCCTCCACATTGTGCTTATCACAGTCTCTTCAACTAATGTTAAAAAAATATTAAAAAAAAGATGGTACTCTATATATCTATAGTGGGCTTGTTTGTAGTCCAGAAAAGCTCATATGGAATGCTATATAATCCCTACAAATTTGGAAGAATCTCTGTAGCTCTCACGATATTTTTGGAAATAGGGTAAAAGTGGGGGTTTTGAAAGGACCCTTATCCTTGTACAAAAAGCCCTCAAGGCAAGATATTACAATGAAACCAGAAAAGAATAGGTCCGTAGGCAACAAAAAACAAAAAATCACAAGGGCCTGGACTTACCAAAGCCTATTACTTTGTATGAATATTTTTTAGAGTAGTTGATGCTTCCTTAGTTGTAGCAGTAGAGCTCCTATCAGCCAACACATCCACTAACTTAATGAGATCCAGACAGTCTTCATTGATGTTCTTCTAAGTCATGTCTGTGTAACGTTTCCATTCTTTGATAGCAGAGAAGGCCCGTTAAGTTTTCCAAGAATATTGAGCACAATATCTGCTTAATTGGGCTCTGTTGGGTAGGGGCGAAATTCTCCAAAGGTTCACGATGTTCCGAAGCTGCAGCTTGGTCAACCTCCAAAATAGGGATACTGGGAGAGTCAGGGTAAGCCGAAGAGAGACCCAACAGGACATCGGGTATATCTGCGTCAATGATAACTTCCATGGAAACAGAAGTGGGGGCATCCTCAAGGGCCTATGTGACCAAGGGTGCAGATTCGATAGTAGCCACGGCGATGTCGGGGAGAGATGAGGAGAAGCAAAGCGGTGTCAGCAAGTAAGAGCTGGAAAAGGAGAAGCCGGATCGGTAAGCGGTTAAGTGATAACGGGAGAACGCCTTGAGGGTTCAAAAGTGATAAAGGCCACCAGCGAGGACGAGGGAGAAACATGAGCAAAAACAGGGGGGAGAAAACCAAACCACTCTGGCTAATGATCATGATATCCGAATCAGAGTCGGAAGGGAGGCGAAGACAATGCAGCGGCGACTTGGGGAGAGACAACAAAAACATGGGGAATGGGTGGCGAAGGTTGAGGTGTAGGAGTGATATAACACTTTGTTTATCAAGCTTTGGGAAGCGCAAAATGTCCTTTTGGGAAGTTGTCATTTTAAACAGCAGATATAAAAGGCCTTGGTGAAGGAAAGACCCTTCCTCTTCTCTAGCTAATCTGAGTGACTGTTCAAGTGACTGAAAGAGAAAAGTTGCAAAGTTTACCTTCCTATCACGCTGAAGATGAGGAAGAAGAAAAAGCGAGGTCTCTAGGCTTTCAAACCGAAAGTTGTCCTTATTAATAATATAGTCATGCATGTGAAAAATCATTAAGTGATCTCGTCCATTACACGAACGTGATCTAACAATGTTATAAATGACAATAAATGTAACACATGTCGTATCCTTGCCTTTACCGTCACCAAAAAGGGTGGAATCCATCTTAGTTATGTTGTATCCAAATGAAGCCACAACGAATAATTTGGAGATAGAAATCAACAACCAAGAGGAATTATGTTTTCGGGTGAAGATCATTAGCGATAAGGGTAAGATCCTCCGGGAAATATCCCATCTAATTCTTGTGCCCATCCGAAAAAACTTTGATATTAGCCAAAAAGTCAACAACTTTGTTGCCCTCCCGAGTAGATATGCTAAAAATTAATCATCTGAAAGTGAGATTGAAGGGATCTTATATCTTCAATTATGCTACGGATGGTCCATTGGGGAGGTTCAATTGAGTTGAGGATTCTTACCATGTTAAGAGAATCACTTTCAACAATTAGTTGACCAAAGCCAATACTGAGTGCCAATTCTATACCTTTAAGAATAACAAGGGCTTCAGCTCTATGGTTAGTACCAATCCCGAAGCAAATGGCTAAGACAGCCAGGGGGTTATCTGAATCATCTCTAAGAATACCACCTCCACCAGAAGCACCCGGATTACTCTTGGCTACACCATCAGTGTTAAGCTTTAGCCAACCCAAAGGAGGGGGAGATCAGGAAGTGTTGGCGCGAGCCGAAGTAGTAGAATGAGTGACCAGAGGGATGAGGAGTTGTCTAGGCCAAGGTTTTGAAAGACTTAAAACCACTTTTTGTTTGTGCTTCCCCCAAATACAACAATTCAAGTTTTCTTTCAATCCAGAGACCACCATGTTGAAAACCTACCACAAACCATGAGTTTGTTCCTTGAATATACACCTATTTCGTTCTTTCCAAATGCCCCATAGAACATGGGGAAGAAGCAAGTCTCAGGCAAGGGTAGCAAATTTGTGAACAAATGGGGACTTCCATTGAGCAAAAGTTTTGGAGAGTGTAGAAGGAAAAACCCATGCAATCTCAAATATTTCCAAAAGGAGACCCCAAAGAGAATGCAAGAAGGGGCTGTGGATAAAAAAGTGAGTAAAATTCCAAAGCATTAAGACAGAGAATGCAACGATTAGGTAGGGAGAAGCCATTTCGCTCGAGATTTCCCCTTGAAAGATAGCATCCCTAGAGGCAAGCTAGGAGAAGAAACCAATTATTTGGAGAACTTGAGGGATCCAGATTTGACAAAGAGGCGGGCCGCGAGGGTGAGGTTGCGAGAGATAGGCGGATGTGACAGAGAAGCAACCAGAGGGGGAGCTCGACCAGACACGCGCATCTAAAGACGAAGAGAATTGGATATATTGAGAGGATAACAATAATTTAATTTTGTCAATTCGTTGCAATTGGATCAAGCTACGACCTTCCCAAGAGGGAATGAGCTAATAAGGCTTGCCACCATTGTTGACAATGTAGCCATTGATCATTCTGCCACATAAAGTCGAGAGGGGCGGATCGGATCCCAGAAACAATCTTTCGAGAAAGGCTTATCACCAATCCACCAATCGTTCCAAAAATTGATGGTTAACCCGTTACCCAAGTTCTATTTGGTCCCAACTTTCAGAATTGCTAATTGCTAACAATAGAGTTTCCAGATGGTAGAGCCCTGCAAGATATTTGAAGATAAAAAGTCTTCCGAAGAAGGGAGGTATTTAGAAACAAGTAGCAGCACCCAAGTGATGCGCTCCTTTGTGGTAAGCGCACAGGCTAGCTTAACCAATATTGCCTCATTTATCTCCGACACTTTTCTTAAACCAAACCCCGATCTTTAGAGGTTTGCAGGCTATATTCCAAGACACTAGATGTATTCTTTTACGTTCTTCAGAACTAGACCAGAAGAAATATTTTTGAATTTGTTCTATACGGGAGGCAACCGCCGAAGACATCTTTAGGAGCGACATGAAATAGAGTGGAAGATTTTCTGAGGTTGTTTTAACAAGTCTGAACTTACGACTTACAAACTGGTGAGAAGAGAGCCCTTCCAACCCACCAGCTTCTACGGAATTTTTCAATCACGAGTCCATACGTTCTATAGTTGTTTGCATTTGAAAAGAGGGATGCCCAAGTAGGAGGATGGGAGATCAAAGATGTTGCATCCAAATATAGTTGCATTCTTTTTGCCAACCAGGAGTGTTAATGAAGGCAATGTTGATTTTTGCAAAGTTGATAAGCTATTGCGAAGCTGATAGGTAACAGTTGAGAATCTTCTTAATAGTTCTAGCTTCAACAACAAAAGCTACACCCAATTTGTGTCGCAACAACTTATTAACTTCGCAAAAAGTAGCATTGCCTTCATTAACACTCCCCCAAGAGAAAAAGAAAGATTGTGGCTATTTTTGGGTGTGACATCTCTGATCTTCTGTCCTCCTACTTTGGATTCCTTTTCAAAGGTAGATAACTAAAGAATCTCTGGGCCCCGGTGATTGATAAGTTCTAGAAGAAGCTGGTGGGTTGGAAGGGTTCTCTTCTCAGCCAAGTTGGTAAGTTGTAGCTTGTTAAAACTTCCCTTCAAAATCTTCCTCTTTACCTTATGTCGCTCCTAAAGATGCCCTCGACGGTTGCCTCCCAAATAGAACAAATTCATAAACATTTTCTCTGGTCTAGTTCTGAAGAGCGTAAAAGAATTCATCTGGTGGCTTGGTCTAAGAAGAGTGTTGAAGATGAATGAGGTCAAATTGGGTGTGGCGGTTACTACAAAGGAACACACCCTTGGGTGCAGCTGCTAATTTTTAAATATATCCCTTCTTCGGAAGACTTTCTATCTTCAAATTTCTCATGGGCTTTGCAATCTGGAACTTTATCACCAGATCAACATCGTTAAAGGCTAATAGAAAATGGCACTTAGGTAATGGGTTGATCATTGATTTTTGGAATGATTGGTGGATTGATGACAAGCCCTTAGAGGAAGATTCTTTCTGGGTCCCCATCCGCCTCTCTTTTGGATTTGTGCGGAAAAAGATCAGTGGCTATATTGACAAAGATGGTGGTAAGCCTTTTTGGCGCATTCCCTCCTGGGAAGGTTGTAGTTTGGTTCAATTAGAACGACTTGACAAGCTTAAATTATTGCTCTCCTCTTAGTATATCCAATTATCTCCGTCTCAGGATTCTCAGGTCTGGTCGGGCTCCCCCTCTGGTTGTTTCTTGGTCAAAGTTGCCTATCTCTCGCGACCTCATCCCCCTTGTGGCCTGCCTCTTCGTCAGATATGGATCCCTCAAGTTATACCAAAGATTGGTTTCTTCTTCTGGCTTTCCTTTAGGGATGTTATCCTTTCAAGGGAAAACCTCAAGCGAAGGGGTTTCTCCCTCCCGAGTCGCTGCATTCTTTGTCTTAATGCTTTGGAAAGCTCAACTCATATTTTTCTACACTGCCCCTTCTCCCACTCTCTTTGGTGTCTCCTTCTAGAAAGATTTGGGATTGTGTGGGTTTTTCCTTCTTCTATCTCCGAAGCTTTTGTTCAATGAAGGTCTCCTTTTGTTCATCTAGTTGTTGCCCTCGCCTGGAACTTGCTTCTTCCCCATGTTCTTTGGGGCATTTGGAAAGAAAGGAATAGGCGTATATTTAAGGAGCAAACTCATGGTTTATGGCAGGTTTTCAATGTGGCGGTATCTGGATTGCAAGAAAACTTGAATTACTGTATCTGAAGGAAGCATAAACAAAAATTGATTCCAGTCTTATGGATCCTTGGCTTAGACAACTCCTCATCCCCTTAGGCACTCCTACAGTCTCGGTTCGTGTTAACACCTCCTGTTCTCCCCCCTCTCTAAGCTGACTGATGCTTACCACTGATGGTATAGCTAAGGGAAACCCGGGTCCCGCATTGGTGGAGGTGTTATTCTTAGAGATGAGTTTGGTAGCCCTTTGGCTGCATTAGCCGTTTGCTTTGGGACTGACACTAGCCACAAAGCTGAAGTCCTTGCTATTCTTAAAGGTATTGAATTAACACTCAAGTATTGGCTCTTGTAAGCTTATTGTTGAAAGTGACTCTCTTAATTTAGTTAGAATCCTCAACTCAAATGACCCCCTTAGTGGACTATTCGGAGCATAATTGAGGATATAAAATCTTTTCAATTTAGTTTCCAGATGATTAAGTTTCAGCATATCTACCGGGAGGGCAACGAGGTGTTGACTTCTTGGCTAATATTGGTGTTTTTTTGGATGGTCACAAAAATTGGATAGGAGACTTCCCGATGGATCTTCTTATCCTTGTTGCTAATGACCTCCACCCAAAATCATAGTTCCTTTTAGTTGTTGATTTTTATCTCCAAGCTTTTTATTGTGGCTTCATCTAGATGCAACATAACCAAGATGGGTTTCATCTTTTTTGGCGGCGATAGAGACAATGATACGGCATGTGTGAAATTTATTACCATTTATACCATTGATGGATCACGTCCGTGTGAGGGACGGGATTGCTTAATGATGTTACACGTGCAACTATATTATTAATAAGGAGAACCTTGAATTTGAAATCCTGGAGACACGTGTGGAAGTTTGGATCGAAAGTGCTCGCCACTTATATTTAACCTACGTCTACATTGGGCATTTGACACTTCCTGTCACTATCTAACAGGTCGCTATGGGGGGCCCTATCAAATATCTTGCAGGTTAGTGGGGTTACGCCATTCATGGAAAGGCTGACTAGTCACTCTGTCCAAGTGACCAACAGTGTGTTAGCATCCTGGAAAAGGTAGAGTTAAAGTGGGCAAAATGAAATTTCTTATATCTCCGGAGTCCATAGCATTTGCCACGGGGCTCCCTGTGGAGGGAGACATTTACTTCAAAGGCTCATTACGAGCAAAGTTGGATGATTTCTTATGTCATGGCAAAAAAATGAGGAAGTATCAATTGGGCTACGAAAGGGAATCGCTGCCTCAGCCGTGGGATAGGGTTGCAGAGCAATTGATGAGATATTTCACGGCGGAGGAAAGATACAAATTGATCTATGGGCCTCATCTTTTTCTCCTTGCTCATCTTCGACATGATAAGAAGGTAAACTTTGCGGCTTTCCTCTTTCAATCGCTTGAACAATCACTCAGATTAGTCAAAGAAGAGGAAGGGCCATTCCTTCATCAGAGCCTTTTATATTTGCTTTTTAAAATGGCGGTTTCCCAAAAGCAGCTTTTGCGCTCCCCCTAAGCTTGGTAATCAACGTTGTATCACCCCTGCTTCCTCCTTGCCATTGTCCTCATTTTCCCTTGCTTATGCTAGCTCTTCCCACCGTCGGCGCCGCTAATTTCGTCTCCCTTCTGACTCTGGTTCGGATATCATGATAATTGATCGAGTGGTCCAGTTGTATTTCCCCGCTTCCGCTCATGTCTCCCCCTCATCCTCCCTAGTGCCTCTTGTCACTTTTGAACCTTCAAAGCGCTCTCCTGTTGAAATTGACCTGCACTCCGTCCAGGCTTCCCCTTTCTCTCCAACTCTTGCCAACGCTTCTCTGGCTTCCCCTCATGTCATTTATGGCTTCATTCGACACTTGCTCTCTTGTCTCGAGTCCATGAGGATGCCCCCTTCCTGTTCCCATGGATATTAACATTGACCCAAACCTTCCTGATGTTCTTTTGGGTCTTTCTTCGGCTTATCTTGAATCCCCACCGACTAAAAAATTGGGCTCCCAATAACTCTGTTGCGGATGCTGAATTTGCTGCAACTTTGGAGTAGCATTTGGAGAATATTCCCTGTTCTCAATAGGATCCTAATGAAGCAGATATTGTGCTCAACATACTGGGAAAACTCAATAGGGTCTTCTCTGCTATCAAAGAATGGAAAAGCTACATTGATATGACTTGGAAGAACATTAACGATGACTACTTGAAACTCGTAAAGTTAGTGGATTTGTTGGACAAAAACTCTACTGTTGCAACCAAAGAAGCAACAACTACGTTCAAGAATATACATACTATGTAATGGGCTTTGTTTGATTTGGGATTTTTGACTTTTTATTTCTTGTTGCCTTCGGGCTTGTTCTCTTCTTGCTTCATTGTAATATCTGGCCTTGAGGGCTTTTTTGTACAAGGATGAGGGTCCTTTCAAAACTCCCACTTTTACCCTTTTTTCAAAAACAGAGGCTACACCTAGTTGGAGAGAATCATCCGCAAATTGACTATGTGTTGCCGCCGAAACCCTCAAGGAGATTTTCAAACCTAAAATGGCCGCAACATATTTAGCAGCCCCTAGGGTCCTACTTAATGTATCAGCCATTAGAATGAATAGAAAAGGGCGAAAGAGGGTCACCTTGTCTAATACCCCTGCTGTTAGCGAAGTAACCAGCTGGAATACCATATACCAAAACAAAGAAGTGGGGAGATGAAATACAACTATGAATCCAACTTGCACCATTTTTCACAAAAACCAAATTTGTTAAGAACTCTGCTAAGGAAGGACCAACTAACCCTATCAAAAGCTTTCTGCATATCCAACTTAATTATCATCCCTACTGATTTAGAGTGTTGAGCCGTGTGAATAGCTTCATGAATAGTGATAACTCCTTAAATGAGTCGACCTCCAATAAACTCATTCTGCTGCTCATAAATTAGGCGATCCATATAAGGCTTCAACCTAGTAGCCAACATCTTAGTAATGATTTTGTAGGAGGTATTACAAAGGCTAATAGGACAAAAATTAGAAACAAACTTGGACCCTAAGGAATTAGGTGCCAAAGTTATAGAAGTATTATTCCATTCTTTTAGAGATGATTCATTTCCTTGAAACTCATTTACCGTCTCTAGAAGGTCTGTTTTAGTAATATTCTAAAAGGCCTGAAAGAAAGCTGTTGGAAAGCCATCACGATGTAGAGATTTGTCTCCTTTGATAGCAAAAACCGCTTTATAAATTTCTTCAATGGAGAAAGGCTTAGTAAATATTTTCATTAATTTCATCTGTAATCAGTTTCGGGATGTGCTGCAGCATTTCCATAGCATCCTCATCATTTATGGGACCCTCCTCCTTGAGAAGATTAGTGTAGAAATTAACCAATTCCGTCGATATAGCATTCTCAGTGGTCAAATGATACCCTTCCATAGTTAAGAGCTCCTTAATCTTATCTCTTCTCTTATGTTTACTGGCAGTAGCATGAAAAAACTTATTGCGATCTCCATTTTGTAGCCAAAGAGCCCTAGATCTTTGCCTCTAATAGATTTCTTCTTCAACAAGAGTATTATGAAAGTCACTCAGCAACTTCAATTCTTGTTGATGAAGATAAAGAGTTCTACCATTTAATTCAATATGTGTAGAGACTTCAGCTATCTTCAAAGATAGTTGTTGTTTCCTTTCTCTTATGTCCCCAAAAGTTTTGGATTTCCAAATTTTAAGTTGTTTCTTGATGAAGTGAGTTTCTTCGCAAATCTGTACTCCACAATCCTCTATGAGGTTGTCCAGGTTATGGTTCTGTAACCAGGCCAACTCAAATATGAAGGGGGATTCTTTGTTTTTGAAATTTTGTTGCATTCAAGAGCAAGGGGCTGTGGTCGGAAGCAGCCTTGGGGAGGGCCTCAGATGGAAATTGCTAAAGTGTGACAACCAATCCAGGATCCAAGGACCTGTCCAACCGAATTTGGATATGATTGATACCTAATATTCTATTTGACCAGGTAAAAGAAGCTCCATGAAGGTCAATCAAAAAATTCACCCTGTCTAATGAAATTGGAAAGAGATTCCATACTGCTACAACTAGTTGGAGCACCACCATGTTTTTCCGAAGAAAAAGAGGGGTGTTAAAGTCCCCAACAATGAGCCAAGGTAGATGTTTGCAGCTACTTCTGAATTCCAGCAGAGCTTTCCAGATGCTATCCCTTTGAGATTCTAGATTAGGAGCATAAACATGGACTGCAATCCAGCTCAAGCTAGAGCCAATTTCTTGAAAGAATATACCCAAAACATGAGTATTAATGATGCACTCACCAAAAAGTATAGTAGGATTCCAAAATGTACAAAGCTCTCTAGAATTACCAGCCGAAGCATATGTAATGTCCCCTTCCCTACGCCTAAGGCCCAAGGGCCAATTCGAGTCCAAGCCTTGGTCACACCCAAGGGGCTATGGACGTGGGAGCTATTGGGTATTAATATCTAGTCCATTTTGTTATAATTCTTCGTTGACATAAGCATAAAGTGTTTTGGAGGGACTAAATATTATGTTTTGTCGTTAGGAAGGGGCCACATGACACTTAATGTTCTAATTTTGCGTTGGGGTCACTTTTGGACCATGGCGAGTTAAAAATTGAAAAGCAACTTAAGTTACTTTTATTTTATTGGTCCTTCCTAAGGAAAAATGCAACTTGGGCTTTTTGGGGCTCTTTTGCCTTGGGGAAAATTATATAAGGAGTTGGGAGAAAAAGGAAAGGTCATTCTTGCATACATAATTATTTTCCTTCATGTGCAACTGCTGCTTACAAATTTACAGCTTGTGGAGTGAAATCCCACAAGGACCCTAACTTCAGTGGTGAGAGATCCATCCCTAGCTAGCAAGGTATCTCGGTAGTGAGAGATCTACCCTACCTTGTCATCTTAGAGCTGTTTTCGGGGTTGTTTTACAAAGATATTTTCAAAGGAAGGGTTTTGGAGACATTTTGTGGAGGAAATCAAGGGGTTTTCAGGTCAGATTTACGGTAGCGATAAGAGCGAGGGTTTGACATCATTTGAGTCTTTTCAAAGGGTTTTGACCATTTTCCAAAGGGGGTGACTTGTTTTGGAGGGTTTCCGGGTTGCCATTTTCAGATCTGAAGGTTGGGGTCTCATTCTTCATATTAGTATATGTAATTTTGAGAATTTCATAATTTTATCTTGCTTATTAGAGAAGTTACGAATTTTTGAAGTTTTACCCTTGTTTAGGGCTTTCTATAATTTTCTGGCTGCATTATATTATTCCAAAAATTTCAAAAATAGTTTTCTTATGTTCTTTATAATATTAGCAAGCTCTCCTAAAAATTTCAAGTGATTCGAGCTAGTATTTTGAGAGATTAATTTTCTTCAGTTCGCTGCCTTAGCTGTTAAAAATCTGCAAAAATCAGAATTTGTGTTTGTTGCAATTTTATATTTTATTGGTGCATTTTTAAGTGGTATCCCACAAGGGATATTTCAGTGGTATCAGAGTAGTTGTTTCTCCAGCCTGTTGGGGTTGAAAGATGGGAGACAGAGACAGTGAGGATATGAGTGTGGATCTGATGAAACAATTGTTCACCAACATGGTAAAGCAGCAGAAAACTACCAATCTCTATTTGAGCCACCACTCCGAGATATTAGCACAGGTAGGATTGATGCTCATATGGAGAGAGTAGAAAATAGCAATATGGGGCAACAGCGTCAAAGAGGTGAGGGTGGACATTCAGGGCAGCGGTCTCCCCATTCTTCTACTAGACCTTTGGGGCTTCACGAACCTTCTTTCTTGAAGGATCCGGAAGTTTCACATGTACAGCAGCCAATGGGTATTTTGGATGAGGAGTCTTGTTAGGAAAGGTATCAGACCTTGAGTGAGGGCTTTCGTGACAACATGCCATTTCGGGAATATTCCAAAATGAAGATTGGCAACAGGCCCAGGAGAGATCATCAGATACAGGTACCAGAGTTACAAAGGAGATTGGGACAGATTTCCATTCCACACTTCAATGGTTTTAAGAAGTGTACTGCACAGTCTTGGGTTCAAAAGTTGAAGACATACTTCGACTTGATTCCTATGTGTGCGGAAGATGCAATTAAGTTTGCAATCTTACATCTTGAGGGAGACGCTCATGATTGGTAGCATCATGATTGATTACACAGGGGACATACACATTACTACTTATGTAGAGTTCACACAGAGGCTAGTGAGCATATTTGATAGGAGGGAGCCCGACATGTATTTTAGAGAGTTGACTCATTTGAGACATACCGGTCCCCTAGATCAGTATATCGCAGATTTTCAGAGATTATCAGTCATGGTACCTGATGTTATGGAGATGAGGTTGATTTCATTGTTCACAGTAGGTTTGACAGATGCTCTCTAGGTTTGTGAAGGCATTTGAACCTTCTTCTTTGCATGAGGCTATTAGGAGAGCTCGTGATTTGGAGTTATCCACTCCTAAGTCGAGGTTTCCACCTCGAGTGTAGCCTAAGGTTTTCCTTCTAGATTCGATGGTTCACAACTGAAGGTACATCCACCTAGGCAAGATGCAGCCAGGAGACCATTCGTATCTAGAGAGGACAAAGATGAGTTGAGGCGAAAGAAACTATGTTTTGATTGCCGCACACCTTGGGTTCTAGGACATGATTGCAAGGGGTAAAGGAAAGGCCCAATTCATAGAGGTCTTTGAGGAGAGTGATGGTGACGAGGAGTTGGACACACAGGGATTGGAGGATGATGACGATGAGGCATTGGATAGTGCAGGTGTTGAGTAGGATAGCGAGACTTTCCCCTTGGAGACTATTGCCACTTTGTCTAGTACCCGAGGTACAAGGCATTTAGAGTTAGGGGAGTTTTACAGGGACAACGAGTAGTGGTACTCATTGATAGTGGGACAACCCATACCTTTATTGATGCCTCATTGGTTGAGAGGCATGGATTAGAGACAAGATTTTGAGGGCTTCAACGTGGTGTCAGCCAATGAAGAGTCTATGAGGTGCACTGGCGGGTTCCCCAATTGAGCATCACGATGGTTAACTATACTGATTACCGATGATTTCTATATTGTTGGTATTGGAGAGACCAACCTAGTGCTTGGAGTAGTCTGATAACTCCATTCCCTTGGTGAGTTTCGGACTAACCTTCCAATGATAGAGCTGAAGTTTAAGTCCGAAGGGAGGAATGTGATTTTGAGGGGCTTATCTTTAGAGGCACCCCGGGTTGTTACAGCTAAGAGGATTGAGAGGATTTATAGGCACAATGGGGTGGATTGGGCAGTACATTGTTTGGTTTCGACCAAGAAATCAGAGGATGGACAACATGAGTATCATGTGGATATACAAGGCTTATTGGACTTGTATAGTACGGTTTTGGTGACATACCTCCAGGCATACCTCTAGATAGGGGATTTGAGCATGTGATTGAGCTCGAGGACGCTAGACCTGTGGTTACTTCTCCTTACCATCACCCCAGATGGTTTAAGGATGAGATCGAGAAGACTATCCATGAGCTCATTGATATGGGGCATATTAGACCGAGTTCCAGTCCTTTTGCTTCTTCGGTGGTATTGGTGAAGAAGAAGGATGGGACCATGCGGATGTGTATAGACTACCGTGCCTTGAATAAGAAGACAATAAAGAACAAGTATCCAGTACCACGTATTGATGAGTTGCTTGATGAGCTACATGGTGCGATTTATTTTTCAAAAATATATTTGTGATATGGATATCATCAAGGAGCAGGATGTGCATAAGACAACTTTCAGATGCCATTACGGTCACTTTGAGTTCTTGGTGATGCCCTTCGGATTGTCTAATGCTCCAGCTACATTCCAATCTTGTATGAACCATGTGTTCAACCGCCACCTGCGGAAGTTTGTATTGGTTTTCTTTGATGATATTTTGGTCTACAACAGGACTTGGGAGGACCATATCAGGCACCTTGGTGAGATATTGGGGATATTAGAAGCTAATTCGCTATATGCGAAAGCTTCTAAGTGTGAGTTTGGCATGACCGAACTTCTATATTTGGGATATGTGATTGGTGGGGGTGTAGTGAAGGTGGATAGAGAGAAGATATGGCAATTCTGGATTGGCCGCCACCTAGGACGTTGACACATTTGAGAGGATTCGTGGGGTTATGCACATACTACAGGAGGTTCGTGAAGAATTTCTCTCGGTTGATTGCTCCATTGACTGATTTAATCAAGAAGGGGGCTTTTGCTTGGTCAAAGGCAGCACAACAGGTTTTGATCACCTCAAGGAGGTGATGAGTTCATGTCCCGTTCTCGCATTACCAAATTTCTCTCACCCATTCATTCTAGAGTGTGATGCATCAGGAGAGGGTGTTGGGGCAGTTCTCATGCAGGATAGGCATCCCATTGCGTATGAGAGTCGGAAATTGAAACCGGTGGAGAGAGGGTATTCAATTTACGACAAAGAGATGTTGGCCATTATGCATGCTTTGGCCAAATTCAGACAATACCTTGTGGGCAGCAAATTTGTGGTTCGTACGAATCACAATAATTTGAGGTTCTTCTTGGGAGAAGGAGCTCAACGATCATCAACAAAGATGGGTGAACAAGGTACAAACCTACGACTTCGACATAGAGTACACTAGAGGTAAGAATAATATTGTTGCTAATGCTTTATCTAGGAGGCCTTACCTTACTTCTATGCTTAGTTCTATGTTTGAGATTTCAGCGGATTGGAAGGCTCATATACTTGTTGAGTATTCCAAAAATCAGTTTGCATGTGAGATCATGGATGGTATTATACAGGATGATTGATACAGAGTAGTGGATGATCTCATTTTCTACAAGGATAGGATTTTCCTTGTACCAGGGTCCAAGATGAAGGAGAAGATCCTTCGAGCAGTACATGATACACCATTAGCTGGGCATCTTGGGTATTTCAAAACATACAGGTTTATCAGGGAGAGATTTGCATGGAAGGGGATGAAGGACAATGTCCTTAATCATGTCAGAGAGTGTATGGTTTGCCAGCAAACCAAATCCGAGCATTCTTTTCCAGCAGGATTACTTCAGCCTCTTCCCATTCCCGAACAGAAATGGGAAAGCATATCTATGGACTTTATCACAAGGCTTCCCTTGGTGCATGGGCATAGTTGCATTTATGTTGTAGTTGATCGGTTAACTAAGTATGCTCATTTCTTTCCCTACCCAAGGGGCATGAGGGCAGATGTGGCCCAAATTTTCTATACAAGTGTTTTTAGGCTACATGGGTTGCCTAAAAATATTGTCAGTGACCAGGATAAGATCTTCATGAGCACCTTTTGGCAAGAGATCTTCAGGCTAGCAGTTACGGAGTTGACTCCTAGCATTAGCTATCACCCGCAAACGGATGGGCAGACAGAGATAGTCAATAAGTGGATAGAGGGCTACTTGCGGAGTTATGTGTCAGGTCATCAGCGGGCATGGATTAGATGGTTGCACATGGGTGAGTATTGCTACAATACCACCTATCAGATGAGCATAGGCATGACTCCTTTTCGAGCCTTGTATGGGTGTGACGCTATGACATTTGTGGATTTGGTATTACGGGATAGCCAAGCTCCCAAAGTTCAAGACTGGTTACAGGAGAACCAGGATATTTTGAAGGCTCTCAGGGAGAACCTTCAGAAGACACAGAATCAACATAAGGTATATGCAGATCGACACTGGATAGAGAGGTCTTTTGAGGTTGAGGATTTGGTATTCCTACGTTTGCAACCATGTAGGCAGTCCTCACTGAAGAAAAAGGGTGCAGAGAAATTGAAACCAGGGTTTTATGGTCTGTATCGGGTAGTTCGACAAGTTGGGGCAGTTGCATATGAGCTAGAGCTACCAGAGCATAGTAAGATACATAATGTCTTCCATGTTTCGTGCCTTAAGAAGGCACTTGGGCAGCATATTGTACCATCTACGAAGTTGCCGCCATTGGATGAGGAGGGGAAGCTGGTGTTAGAACCAGAATCCATTATTGAGGTGAGACAGAGGAGGCTGAGGAGTAGAGTGATCATAGAGTATTTGGTGCGGTGGAAGGGATTGCCACTTGAGGATGCTACTTGGGAGGGAGAACAAATTTTGTAGCATCCTAGTTTGCATTTGCTTGAGGACAAGCAAAATTTGGGAAGGGAGGACTGTAATGTCCCCTTTCCTATGCCAAAGGTCTAAGGGCCATTCGAGTCAAGCCTTGGTCATAGCAAGTGGCTATGGACGTTGGGAGCTATTGGGTATGAATATCTAGTCTATTTTGTTATAATTCTTCATTGACATGAGCGTAAAGTGTTTTGGAGGGACTAGATATTATGTTTTGTCGTTAGGAAGGGGCCACATGACACTTAATGTTCTAATTTTTCATTGGGGGTCACTTTTGGACCATGACGACTTAAAAAAGGGAAAGTAACTTAATCAACAACAATAAGGGATCGCTTTTGGTAAATTACTTACAGGTCATGTCTTTTATTTGCATTTTCTCTCCCATTTCCCGTTGATACGTGGCAGTTCCCAATTGATTGCGGTGTGGCGGGTCAAATTTGCAAACTCGTATTTTTCTCTCGCATTCACAAAGTGCGAAATTGACCCCGTCACTCGATAAATGTTCTCCGAATATTCACATTCAAAGCGTGACGCAAGTAATTTCTCAATTGGTGTCAAGGAGTATACATGTGTCATAATTGGAGTGGATGTGGGTAGGCGGCACATATTTGTAGTCTTGATGAAGCTTTTTCAGGGCTCTGTTTGATATAGAATGTGCGGGTGACACCAGCCCTTAACCTATTGGTAAGTTCGGTTAGCACTTCTTACAAGGCTAATCAAGATCAATCCTGTGTTTCTGACCTTTCCAAAGTTATTTATTTCCATCTTTTTAGATGAGAGCACATGAAATCTCTTGAAGATTTAAAATAATCTTGGGTTGAGAGAGGACCTTAGGTATCCGGGTAGACCGATTTTCAATGTCCCTTTTTATGTGACGAGGATTTGTATGAAAATAGATAGTCTTGATGAAGCTTTTTTGAGGTGGCTCTGTTTGATATAGAATGTGCGGGTGACACCAGCCCTTAACCCTTGGTAAGTTCGGTTAGCACTTCTTACAAGGCTAATCAGGATCAATCCTATGTTTGCATCCTTCCAGGTTATGTATTTCCATCTTTTTAGATGGGAGCACATGAAATCTCTTGAAGATTTAAAAAAATATTGGGTTGAGAGAAGACCTTAGGTATCTGGGTAGACCAATTTTCAATGTCCCTTTTTATGTGACGAGGATTTGTATGAAAATAGATTCCCAAGGAATTATGTGTTGTATGATAAATCCTCCATCGACACAATGCCTGCTATTTCCCACAAAATAGATGAGTTGGAGAAAAGGATCAATTTTATGGAGAAAAAGCAAGTAGAGACCGTGCCTTCGCAACCAGTTTCAGCACTAGGGTCATCTTTAGGGAAAAGGAAAGGTGAACCACAACCTCAACCTCCAATTGTTATCTCAGATGGAGAGGAGGATCGATCATTGTCTGCTCGCCGTTCAAGGGCAGCCATTTCCTCCACTCGGACAATAGGGGAGATTTGTTATTCGATCGTCCACCCGCTTAATGCATCGTGCTCCTCAGACAGAGCATGAATTGTTGGGCCCTCAACCAATTCCTTCTCCGAAAGACAATCCACCTTTCACAAGGAAATGGGAGGCTAGGTCAAGTTTGAGGCCTCGCAATCAGCCCATTCAACAACATGCAGTACTTGCCCTTCCAACCACTTGGGCGTCCCCTCTCAACCCACTCCCGCATGTCAACCCTTCACAAAGGGAAAGGAAAGACGACATTCTTCATAGGAGGTATGGATCTTTTAGATTGGGTGTCATCTCAACGAAGAAAGTTGAACTGGAGCAAATCATGAGTCGTCCTAGAATGACTCTGGAGGCGTTGATGGATATGGGAATGTCCCGAGACCTGGCAGGGTCAGTCTTTTTCGTTCAAACAAAGCACAAGGATGAAGCGAGTTTGTGCGAGGAAAAACAAACTTTTGAACAAGCTCCCCCTGTTAGGAGGAAATTATGAAGTAGGGCTGAAGAATGCCTAGATGTTGTCTTCCTTTCATTGTTTCTCTTTCTGGCATGTATATATCTTTCTTTGTCATGGCAGGGCCCCTATAGAACCCCATTTTGTTCCTTGTTCAAAATGCAAGAAACATAACAATATCAATCATTTACATGCTTATCCAAATGTATGTTAATTTCATCAAAGTAAATATGGCGTTACTACATTCTTCCATTTTTCAATTGAAATAAAGGAACAATAAAATTCAGAGAAACAATTACTTCCCATGTAATAGAAGTGTCATTTTAAAACATTAGTTTAAAAGGATGAATATGAAAAGAGAATACAGTTCAAGGAACAATTGTCTAAGCATGTTCATCATCCTTTGTATCTTCTTCTTCTTCAACTTCCACTTCTATATCTTTCTCTTTTGGTAGCCTCACCACATATGCATCATATCTCTTGAATAATTCGTTAACCTCATCCTCATCTGGTCTGTATGATGCTGGAAAATCAGTGCTTGCCTAGATATTACATCAATACAATGGCCCATTTTTGTTTGTATTCCAGTGGTCTTGCCTTTAACTCTGCAATTCTATTCTCAATATTTCTCATGGTCTTAATGACTTCGTAGGAGAAATCATCTTTCAGAACATTCCTTTCAAAAGAATTAAGTAAGAAATCAATCTTCATGTCCCCATAACTCTTTTTGAACTTATCAATGACCATATCCTCTAATTTTAAATCAATAGCATCTAGAGTATCATCAACCCAATTTCTCTTGATTTCAAGCTTTTCCTTGATCCCATTCAAGGTCTCTACTCTGATTTTTGACAATTGTTCAATATCATGTTGGCTTCCTTTGACTGCTAAAGGCACAATATCTTCTTGCTTAACCAACTCATCACTGAGCTGGGTAATGCGGTCCAGCTTGGGAAGAATACCTTCAAAATAGAAGATCTCATTGTCGCATTGTTCAACTATCTCATCAATTTCACTGAGTCTGTTTTTTAGATCTTCATATTTTGACCTAGCCTCTACAATTGCTTTTTTTCCTTTCTTGGTCAATTTCTCAATCCATGTGTCTACTGCTTGAACCTTCTTGACAACCTTGTTTACCTTATTCATTCCTTCAGGGGTATTTATATAGGCACTTGCTTGCGTTTGACTAGTCCGCCTGTCATCATTTATTGCAAACAAGAACTCAAGGCCTTAACTTGCTCCTTTAGTTGCCTTTTTGTCATTCCATCTTCATCAACTTTTTGCAGAAGATCATTCACTGCCTCAGACACTCCTTGCTTTAATTGTTCCCTTGAAGGTTTTCCCAAGGGAATAATTTGAATGTTATAATCATCAGTTGTTATGTCTTCTCTTGTTTTACCCTCAAAAGGGGTTGCTATTTCCAAGGTCCTTGCTCTAGATGAATCAGTGTGGGTTTTTGTGATGGTCTTGGCCCTTTTTGAGGCTCTTACTGCCTTTGGAAAAGACAGAGCAGTAAGGTCAACAACTTGCACAGGAGGACCTCTTTTTCTTCATTTGAAATCAACTCACTGATCCGCCCCTTTTCCAAACTTGTTATAGCTTGTCTCTTGTGATTCCTACTAGAGTTTCTCAGGAACAACTATCATTTTTTTGGATACTTGTTCATTTTGCACCAATGATTATGTCTATTCCTAATTACTTATTTCGATGGTCCCTATGCCAATCTCACCCTATGCTACTGATTCTTTTGGATGCTCTTTTTCATGGTCTGGAACTTTAGATTGATCATTTTTTCCATGAATTGTATCATCATTCAAGGGAAACTCCTTCCTTGTTTCTCCAGTTGAAACCATAGTGGAGTCAATTTCTTCTCCAACACTTTCTTATACCAAAATTTGGGTTGTGGGCTCTCTCTCCCAAAGTCTATTGGGTTGCCACCTTACCCTTTTCATGTTCTAATGATGTATTTGGCAATGCCATGGTAGGTTGTTCCTCTGGAAACAACTCTACATTTCCCACTAAGGGCTGTAAATCCTCACCAATAATGATTTCTTCATCAGCAATTGCATCTTGTGCTATTTTCAGTTTTTCTTCAAAAAAAAATTTCCCTCCTGAGGAAGGTCATCAGTCTTGGTCACCTCAGTAGAAATGGATATAACCTCTTCTACTAATAACTCAAGTATTAATATATTTTTCAACAAACGACTCTGGTTTACCTAATTCGAAACCATTTGTCCTGGGGAAAGTAATTCAGTTTCCTGGATCCCCACTTCAGTAGTTGGTACATGAATATCTTTTTCCAATTCTTTGCTTGCTTGAATGCTACTCACTGGTGTCAATATTGGTTCATCTACAGATAAATTAAGTGCATCCAACATGGAAAATCCTTCACTAGCATCAACATCAATTACATCAGTTTGGAACTTTGCAAATTCGTGCATTGTTTGACTAGAGTTACATTTATATCCTTAGCAAGCAAAGTTTCAGAGATTTTCATACCTAGGGTAATAAATTGATTGTCTACTGGATTAATTGCAGTACTTCCTTGGGAACTGGACTCTAAGTGCATTCCATTGTTTTTTCCACAAAGGACAAAGGTGGGATCTAATTGCTCCACACGTGGCAGTGATGCATCATGTTGCTTTTGGAAAGTATCACTCTTCTCAGACTTTGGGGGATCAATTACCATATCTCGGTGCTTGAACTTTTTAGGCGTATGGGCACCTACTCTTACCAAGATCTGGTGGTGAATAACCTTGTGTTTTTGTGTGTCCTCTCAAACCTTTTTAAATTTGGTGTTGCTCTTCTTTCATCCTTGTGTGGCTTAGACTGAATATGGCCACTTGCAATGGCTCCACTCATTAACTTTTTAGCACTATGTTGCTTTGGCGAAACACTTGGACGGACCACATGTGATGCCAAACCTTTCCCCTTTGCCTGGAGTGGCACTGCAAAAGTAATGGGCGTTCTCCATAGACTTTAAAAGCATCTCTTTAGTCTTTTTTGCATGAGAACTGACATAGAAGTGCAGTTCCGCTAGTGGTTGATGTCCACTCATCAATGAATTCAGGAGTAGGCCTTTTGGATGGCAATTGAGGGGCCTTTCCTCCTAGTGGGTCCATTCTATTTGCGTCCTCCCTCAGGGGTGGAATATCCTCACTCAGGTTTCCCAAACTTCTGAAGTTGTTTAGGATTTTTGTATTTTGGATTGAAAGATCAATGTTCTTTTGGGCCAACTAGTTTACTGCTCCTCATTACATCAGCTATTCTTAAATAAGGATCATCAGATTCTACCACATTCCAGTCTGGAGGAGAATCTGCTCACTGTGTGTGGATCATCCACAATCCCCTCTGGGATAACCACAATTTTGTAGTCTATTATCTGTGACAGAGTCATTATGGAAAAATCCCTTAATCTGACTTCTTCCTCATCCCTGCAGTTCATCCAAAGTAATCCTCGAAATGGGGCTCATGCTCAAAGGTATTTGCAATATTGTTAAACACCCATCTAATGTCATAATTAGGCCTTGCCTCAAACTTTTCCATGTCAAATTTCTTCATTTCATCTCCAATCAATCTAGCCTTTATGATGGAAGGGCATGAATACCTTCCAATTCTAATTGGGAATTTGATATTTGTTTTATGCCTTCGGCAATCAACTTGTGTACAGGTGTCAATTGCCTTGCCAACTCACATAAAACTAGTTTATCATCAACATATCTGGGCAACTTACAAGGCCTACCTTCAAAGCCACTAACTCTTATGTATGTAAACTTTTTATATTGAATAAAGTAGCACCCATACTCCAAAATTACATGTCTGGCTTGTTCAAAAATTCTGTATTGTCCCCACTCTGGTCTAAAAAGGCAAATGATTGGTGCAAAAAAGGCATCATTAACCAACCTTATGTTTCCACTCTAGTTAACCAGTTGTAACTGAGGAAAAATCTCGTGCATTTGACATTGCTTGAAGTCAGCACGTGGTGACAGACCTGGGAAACGTTTGTGCCTATGACATTATAAATGAGATATGTCATCATATAAAATTCAAGGTCTGCAGTATCTCCCATCTCAATTTTTGCTGCTAGAGTCACCATGTGATCATGGAGTGCTTCCGCAATAAAGGTGGCCCAACAAATACTCCCTTTTCTCTCCAGAATAATCCATATGTATGTAGTCATCCATTCTTTGAATTCATTTACGGTTTCTAAACCTGCCATTCGACTAAGCAACACAATGACATCTTAACCTCCTCAACAAATTGTGCCCTAACCAGATTTTTAGGGATTCTAGTTGTTGTCTTCTTCGTAATAAGCCATTTTGTATTTATCATCTTGATATAGTCCTTTGTTTCATAATCTTGCAGAGCTAATTTGATGGCAATGGTGATTGGGTTGGTGATTACAGGAAACTTTAGCATTATTCTAATGGCTGCAGGCGTCAAAGTCAAAACTGCACCCTAGCTCCCCGCCTAATACTTCCCTCTTTTCAGGATCATAATTCATAGCACAATGCCATACCAATTCTGGGCAATGAACTGCTGGGGAATAACACCTACTAAAGCAATACGAATGTCTTGAATTGCCTTAAGGGATTCACTCTTATGGGGACTATTAAGCCTCTGAAGAAAATCATCTAAATCAGCACACATCAAGTCCATGTCTGTAATCTTGTCCAAATCACTAGTGACCCCAGACGCAACCGAAAACGAAGATGGCATAGTTTTCATCATTCAAAAACCCTAACTTTCCTTTAAACCAACCTGCCACTGAAAGAGAAATACAGGAGTTTCGAAGCTCTTACCAGTCAATCCACAAGTCCCTGAGCAATTTAAACCTGGTGTTACTCAGATTTCACCCTGAAATCTGCGACTACCCTATTAAAAAAAAAAATCATACTTTTAAAATAATGGGTCGTTTTGTGTTTTTATTGCCTGAAAGTTCTTATATTGCGTCAAGATAATCCCAAAGAGCCATATTAGCCTTTTCGCCAAATACCTAGATGCCCAAAATTGTTTTATTACGCGTCGGGATTTATGTCTGTGGAAAATTTGTATTTAATTATTTTGAGCCCCGTATGAGGCTATTTGCGCTCTGTTTTAACTCTATTATGAGCGAATATGTTATTATTCCTATGTGCCAGAAGGGTTTTAACTTGTTTTAAGTTTTGGGCTTTATTTGTAACTTTTGGCAATTTTTCGTGTTTTTGTGGTGTCCCGTTTCGTTTTCTGTGAAATTTCTCTGGAGCAATTCCTTTGCCGGGTAAGCCCGATTTTTGGCCTGGAGCAGTTGGAAAACATATACGCACATTATGCCGGAGGAAGTCGCCATCGGAAGTGTCCGGATCAGCGGGAAAAAGCGAAGTCGTGTATGCAGAGAAAAGCCCCTGCTTGGGATGGGCGTATTTTTGGAAAACAAAGGATTTAAGCTGCGATGGGAAAAATATAAGCCGTAAGCAGGGTGGGAATTTTATACCTGCCTAGCAGGGTACTTTTTCCCGTGTTATAAAAGTCACTTAAGCTGCAGTGGGAAAGTTAGAGGCCGCAGGCAGGCGGGAATTTATTGCCTGCCTTGCAGGGTAAAAATTCCCATGATAAAATAAAAGGAAAGTGACTTAAGTGAAATCATGGGATTTTAGTGCCTGCCTTGCAGGGTAAATAATCCCATTGTCAAAGTCAAATCACTTAAGTGGATCACGGGATTTTGGTGCCTGCCTTGCAGGGTAAAGAATCCCATTGTGGAAAAATTCTTAAAAATAGAATTACATGTGCAAAAAAGTGCGCCCCCTTTGGTGAGAGAATGGCAGCCTTAAATTGATTATTTTAATTAATCTATTCTCTCAAAAAGTGTGCCCAAGCTTGGAGGAAGTCAACAAGTCAAAGTTGAAATAAAAGAAAGGATTTAAAAGCATTAAATTTAATTTATTTAATGGCTGCCCTCTTCCTCTCAAAAAGTGTGCCCCATTTGGGTATTATTTAATGTTTTTTAAGGCATTAAAATATTAAATTAATTTCTATTTTTAGTGGCTATGGTCAAAGCACACTGTGAAGCTTAAGTGAAGTAATGTGTGAAGGATTAAATTGGATTAATTTAATTTATTGGATAGCTGTCTTTAAACATGCTATTTTTAAAAAAGAAAAACATGATTTTTAATTAATTAATTGTCTTTAATTGTTAGGGCAATTATTAATTATAGAATTGTGAAGGTTATATAAGCATGGGCAGCCCTATGGGTGAACTATTCAAATCACAGGTAAAATATTGCAGCCAAGTGGAAAAGTGCGCCCCCATTAGAGGAAGGATTTTGCTCAGACAAGGTGCCAACAAGGCTAAAAGCTTCCAGATTTGGCACATGCTTTAAAGGAGGTTGATCTTTGTCTGCATAATTGATTCCACAGGTGTTACAGGAGCTCAGGTGTTGATTGAAAGGATTCATGCTCTCTTTATGTGCAAATTAAACACCATTTTTTGGGGCAGCAGGCTTGAAAAGTGCAGATTTTTACAATTTAAATTCGCTATTCATGCTCGGTGGCCATTTTTGTCTGAATAAATTGCAGGAATTCATTACAAGTGCTTTACAAAAGAAAAGGAGTTTTTATCAATGTCCAACACATTGCAAATATCCTCCGAATCTGAAGAATTGTCCAGATCTGCACCAGTATTGAAGAAATCCGGCCAAGTAAGAAGAAAAAGAATTATTCAGACGAAGATAGACAAAGCTATGGTGAAAAGAGATGAAAAAGAAAGCACGATGGAGTCATGCATTGCTTCCAAACTTGCAGACATAGGAGACACAGATCTAGGCCCGGAACCTCTTGCCGATTTGATTGATAGATCCAGAGCGGGAAAGACTTCACTCATGCGTGCGGTCAAAAGCAGTGGAATTATCCGAGCTGCAGCTTTTCCATGTACAACCCAATTGCCAGAGTTCGTGATGGAGTGTGCTAGATCTTATCATCCTTCATCCAGATCAGTGTGTGATGCTTCGGGAAAGACAATAATTCGTTTGGACGCAGAGTTCATCAATTATTGTTTGAAGATTCCAGTGCGAAAGGTGGTGAATTCTATTAGCATTTAGGATGCTGACAGTAGATGGGAGAAGCATAGAGTTGATTGCACATCATGAATAGCCGATACATGAAGAAGCCTAGATCTCCTTCAAAGTTCGAGAACTCTTCCATGGTCCAATTTGGTGCAGGAGGCAGATGATGTCGTCAAATTACTATGCATGATGAATGGCGAAGCGAATGCCTACACTTTCCGTACATGGATGTATGCTTTCATCAGGACCATTGAAATCAACAAGGTCGATTCTATAATCAATTGGTCGGAAATTATTAGCAACAACATCGGTGAGCAACTCGGGCGTGAAGCGTACTTTTCACTTCAAGATGACTTCATACTTGGTGTATCTTTGTACTTCACAAGGTGTCTTTTCCAAGCTAGATAGATGTGGTGTTCTTCCAAGGATCCCATTTTCGAGTGCTACCCGCAGCTTCTCGCACCTACAGTGTATCTTTGCAGACTTCACAAGGTGTCTTTTTCAAGCTAGATAGATGTGGTGTTCTTTCCAAGGATCCCATTTTCGAGTGCTACCCGCATGACTTACTTGCACTTATAGGTGAGAAAGACTTCAAAGTGATCAACAATGACTTCTTCTACGATTTCATCTGCGAGCTAGAATAAGACTTGAAGGCCAACAGGGTAAGCAAGGAAGCGTGGGAAGCTGTGTCCAAGATTGGCAGTCTATTCATTCAATTTGCAGATTTCACATACCTCAAGGTTACGGGCTTTTTACGGAGAACCAACAAAGATGCCCGGTATCCGAATGATAGATTGATCGCCATGGAGCCGAAAGCGAGGCAACTTGTGGAGTTACACGACCTTCAGTCAAAGCGACACAAGTCTACGGGCTTCTTCCCAATCACTGTGGGATATTACAGCTGCATTAGCATTCACAGAGCTCGAGGGATGGAAGCGCAAATGTTATCCGAGTATGAGCAAGAGTTCTTCCTGCTGCGGCTGAACTTGATCCATTTGGAGTAGCCGGGAAGACAATCTCTCAAAGAAGATGCGCACATGTGCCTTCATTAGAAGATTTCTGGATGAAGTGCAAAAGTGAGTACGAGGTTAGAAAGAAAGATTTCAGCAGGCTATCAGCAAAGCAAGTGTTCGACTTTGGACTAGCACGGATACCTGCGGATCTTAAAGATGATGGGAATGTGGTACTTGACACTTACCATCAAATGGGAGGAGATAAAGCCATACTACAGAATAACATAGGAGGCTGCAACACAATTGAAGAAAGGTCGAGAGCTGTGTTGGTGAATACTTCAAACTGGTTGCTGACGAAGGGATACTACCTTGATGAAGCATTGATGAATCAAGTCACGGGCAACTTCGGCACAGGAGATTCCCTCAAGCGAAAGCACGGAGGAGAAAGCAACAGGAAAGTCGAGAAGTTGAAAGTGCATAGAAGATCTCAATCCAAGGAGAGGATCACTTCTGCGACCATGACTTTAACTCCGGTTTCTCTAATACCCAATGCTTCACCAACTATTGCACGCGCATGCGGCAAGATGCTTCCATGCCTCCACTTTGAATCAACGACATTCATCTTCTCTCCTCAGCCACTTCGTTCGGCACCCGTTCCAGGAGGATACGTTGAAGGCTGCAGATGGCGGAATTCGAAAGGGCTTTGTCCTTGGATGATTGAAGATGGCAGCCATAACACTAGCACTTTCGACGGAGAGGATGCGAGGCGGGAGATGGTAGTGCACTCAAGCAAATTCTCATTCTCCAGAAGTAATTTCTTGGAATGGTTAGCTTTGCAGTTTTTCCAGAAGCGAGAATGGAGATGAACTTAGAGGAGCACGACTTGCAGCTACTCCGGGATCTGAGCAGAAGAGACAAAAGGCCTAAAGTTGCTAAAGCAACTTCTAGGTTGATCATCGAGGATTCGGGAGAGAAGTTTGCTGAGATATCAATTCCGGCAGAAGGAAAGATAGAAGAGGAGCTCACGGCAGAAGATGTGACAGTGACCAAAGTACCACTCGGTCAAGCCACCACTGAAGGATTGAAGCAGGACACACAAACATTGATAGATGCTTTATTCCTTAGGCTTGACAGTGAGAAGGCGGAGAAAGAAGAGTTGCAGAAGCAAGTATCTCAATTATGTGAGATCATAGCCAAGGTTGCTAAACCTTCCATTCAGCCCATTTCAGAGCAGGTGAGTGATCATCTTATGCAGGAAATGGAAGATGCAAGCAATCAAGTAAAGGCCATTGACGAATGGAAGGATTTGATTATTCGTCAAGCTTCTGTACAACTTGGGGAAGTGCCAGCCCGCCTAAAGGTTATGAACGATGCAGCAAATCAACTAAAGCAACTGATGGCAAACATAGAAGGCATGAATACAGTTGCAGAGAGTAACCTGAGTATTTTGGCCGAGATCAACAAGCTGTCGGGAGATGTATTGATTGCGGAACAAATTGTACCGGACGGATCAGTCGAGAAGGGGAAGCAGTTAGAATTTGCAGTATCTTTCCGTTTGGAAATCTGCAGAGTTTTGCTGAAAAGGATGCAGGCACTTGAAAGTAGGACGTCATCCTTACCCGACAGTATCATTTCTTTCACGGAAGAGGATGTGGTCGGAGGCGTTACTTCTTACGTGCGGATTGTTTCTAACGAGGTGCCTAATTCCCTGGAAGGTTCTCTTCTGATGGTACAAAAGAGAATTGATAAAGCTACCAAGCCTTTCACGATGAATTCTATCAGTAGACTGGTGGCGCTGCAGGCAGACATTGCAAGGTTTGGGCCGAGTTTGGAAGATGTGGAAGCGTGCATCAAAGTGTTGAATGAAGGGTTGCTGCAATTCAGGACAGAGAAAGAAGCAGTGGCTAAAACAGATGGAAGGATGCTGAATTATATGTTCGACAAGTATATCAGATATCAGAACAAGAAGATGTAGACATTACAGCTGGCATGACTTCTTCTATTTTCTATGTTCCCGGATGAAATTGTAAAACTTCTAAGTTATTGGTTTTACAACCATTACTTGAAGTCATGTGGAACCATTCTATTAGTTAAGTGATACATGTGTCACTTAAGAAGAAGTTAGTTGAGGATGATTGCCAAATGTCATCTTTACTTGTTGTTCATGCTTTAGTTCAGTTTGAGTTTTCCATTTGTACTTTCCCTCCTACATTCTATAAGTAGGAGAAGAACCTCCGGGTTAATGATCGATCAGAATTTGTAAGCAGCAATCTTGTGTTCTAGACTTTGTCTTTGAACCCCGAGAGCAACTTGGGAGCAAAGGAATACAAAGGAGCAGGTTTCCAGAGAACTGTGTCACGATGTACTTTGTTTCTTGCTTTTAATCCTAGATCTCTTAGTAAACTTTGTGTTATTATAGATCGGATCTAGAACTACCTTTGTTTTATAATTCTGTGTGTTCATATCTATTAAGTTCTCTTATGTGCATGCAATTAGCTTTGCTTATCTACTAATTGGGATGCACATCTTCCCCATTTCTTCTCTGTATTTCCTTTACTTCTTCTATAATTTTCCTTTCTTAAAACGATTGCTTACTTGCTGAGAACTTCTTAGTTATGGTTCATGAACTAAGTGGTTAAAGTAAAACCCACGATAGGTAATAACACATTTTTATTGACAAATCGACACGGGAGCCTCACCGGTTAAAAGAGGGAGATTTATTTCATGTTTGCCTAGGTTTGATGCTATGCGAGAAAATCTAGCCAACAAAACCCAAACGAATAACCGTAAGTCCTCAGGTTCGCAATTTGAGCTCCACAACTAATGACGTGATAATTCTTCGCGAAAATCACAAAGGTAGCAACAAAAATCAAGCCAATTGGTAAATAAAGATGAAAGCATTCACAGGCTTTAAAATGTCCTTGATTTGCGTAGCAACATTAATGGTGGCAAAAATAAATGCAATGCATCATGACTATTCAATCCATCGTTCGCAATTTAAAAAAATCCGTCCATGTGGAATGAAGCTTTTCGCTATCATGGGCTCGGGGACACCCTTTGTAATTTTGTAGCATTAGAGAATTTACACATCTTTGGCAAACTTGACCCGCCCATCCGCCTTTTGGTTTTCAATACTGGCTCGACACGTGGTCGCATTTGAGTGATAGTGGGGTTGCGATTCTTTTTACAATTTTATCTCACTTCCTTTTCAAACCAAAAATGCTTGAGTTTCCGCGACCCGCATCTCCGCCTTTTGCATCTAAGTAGCCACGTGTCTTTTGTGGGTTTTGGGAACTTTTTACACTTTTACTCCTTTCTTCATAAATGCACAAAGCTACAAATATGTGCCACCTCCCGCATCCACTCCAATTGTGACACATGTACACTCCTTGACACCAATTGAGAAATTACTTATGTCACGCTTTGACTGTGAATATTCAGAGAACATTTATCGGGTGACGGGGTCGATTTCGCACTTTGTGAATGCGAGAGAAAATACGAGTTTGCAAATTTGACCCGCCACACCGCAATCAATTGGGAACTGCCATGTATCAATGGGCAATGGGAGAGAAAATGCAAATAAAAAACAAGACCCAGAAGCAATTTACAACAAGCGATCCCTCAAACTCCAGAACTTAAAACACAACAGCTTCCCCGTAAGAAACTACCAAATAATGCACATTCAGACATGATCCTCGACCGAAAAAGAGGAAAGACTAAACCATACATAGAAAAACCACAAAGTTGATCTGCACCTCAATAGGGAAAGCAGAAAAATATAGCAGACAACGATGGCAAATCTTAACCGAATAAGGGCGAGATTAATTCGAGCACCAACACTATACACCATAGATTTTAGCCACTTTAGTGTTTGCCCTGATCATTTGACCAACATTAAAGTTTCAGCAGAAGTAGAGTATGTAGCAGCAACAGGAGTAGCGTGTCAAGCTGTTTGGATGAGAAGAGTGTTGAAAGATTTGAGGCAGAATCAAGAGGATTTTACGCAGATATTTTGTGACAACTCAGCAATAGCGTTGTCTAAAAATCATGTTTTTCATAAGAGGAGCAAGCACATTGATATGAGGTATCATTTCATCAGAGAATTGGTTAACAACAAAGAAATTCATCTTGAATTTTGCAGATCCGAAGATCAGTTTGCAGACATTTTTACAAAGGCTTTGGCAAAGGAAGTTTTCGAATATTTAAGAGGTTGTTTGGGAGTTTGTCATCCTGCATATGGCAGATCTGGAAATACAAACATAGCTCCAGAATAGTGAAAGCTACAGGTTCAAAATTAAGGGGGAGTGTTTGAAATATGCATGCATGTGCAACATGTAGTTTCTCCCGTAGCTTTTTAAGGAAGTTAAATTTAGAAAACAATTGTTTGTTTTATGTAGTTCGTAGCTTTTAGTTAAGTCTATGTTTTAGGGATTAAATAAAGCAAATAAAACAAAAAGAAATTTGTTTTATGTGTGCACAAAATGCGGGTAGACTTAAAGCAGCAGTTCAGATTTAGAAAGTCCAGTTTAACGGCAGTTCATAGTTGAGTTTAGGAGGAGTCTTTCTATTTAATTAGCAGCAATTGTTATTGTTATATATGCACACAACTGAAGCTGTAGATAAAAAGGAAAGTGTTGCATGCACAATTTAATTGTAAAGAGATGAAGCTCTGTGACAGTGATGAATTAATTGCTTATGCACAGTAGTGCTGATTTCAGAAACTCTGTTTTTATGGTTTTTATTTACAAGTTATTTTATTATTGTTTATGCTGTTCGCTGTTTGAAACTGCAGATTTTCTACACAAGTTATTTGGAAGAGGGATTAAATTTGGGGGTCATCCCGTCTGTCAAGAATTTGTTTTGCGAGGGTTATTCCCTTGACATTTGCCTTCAAAAGCTAGTACAGTTCATATTTGAAGAAAGAATTATTATGATAATGATATGACACAAACCATGACAGAATACAGATATGGTACGTATAAGTCTGTGGATACATCTAGGATATGGCGATATAAGTTTACAATAGTGTCTGGACCGTCCACGATGTATATGGGCAATAAGAAGTTGAATTTTTTCCTAATTTTTTTACATTAAAACATAAAATGATCCAAAAGAAAAACAGGATGAAACCCTAACAATTCAGTAGGGTCTGAATCTTCAAGCGATCATCCTATCCATCTTGGGAGCAAATTTGACTAGGAGGGAACAGGTGCAATTGACCCAAATACTCTTTATCTGATCACTTACAGGAAGATATTCGATTCTGGACATCGAAAAATTGCAAGGGTAAATCTAAATCCCACTGAAAGTCTGATTTTCAGTTTTGTGCTGTTATAAAACCAGAAATTAAGATCACGTGAAGCCCTAATTTTTATGTAATAATAAAATTAATATCAATAATGTTGTTGAGTCTCTGCCTTCTCATTAATATTAACAGTCTTTATATTACCAGGAACTATATGGTCTAATTTTTAAGCCAATTTAAAACTAAAAGTTTTCTACCCAATACCTACCCAAACAACTAGCATGGTTTTAATCCTAAAGATTGATATTGCTGTAGTCCGTGAAACTTGTGTGCGTGTGCATGTCTGTATACATACATATATATCAATATAAATATACTGTTTCGAATGAAAGGTTCCCCCGTAAATATATTATGTATTAATTGTTTATGCCGTAATTATTTACATCTCACGGTTTTTTTCGGTTTAATATACTGTATGAAACACTAAAAACAGGCTACAGACTGTCAATTTCTAGGCCTGTTGTATAGCTACGAATATACACTCCTACAAATATACACTGTTCCTACAAGTATTTTAGCCAATTTAAGTATTTTAGTTTAGTGTTGTTTTGGAATGATTTTGCACCATTTTGTGCACCATAGATTTGAGCTACTTCAGTGTTTGGCCCATATCATTTGGCAACACTAAAGTTGCCCTAATCTTGGTATCGTGTAGATTCATTCCAAATATTACTCTTGGAACAAATTTGCACCATTCTATACAACAGGAGTTATTTGGAAGAGGGATTGAATTTGATGGTCGCCGCTACTTGTCACATAATTTTTTTTTTGATAGCTATCTTTTTAACATTGCTCTTCAAAAGCTAGTAAAGTTCATCTTTAAAGGACACATCAAAGACTCGATATAGATTTATTTTAATCCTTTAAAAGGTTTGACAGTTCACCCAACATTTTCCGTTTCATCCCATATAATCTTGAGAAAATTTCTATTGCAATTTATGGCTAACAAATTTAAATATGCTTCTGGATTCATCTGGGTTAAAATGATGTTGGAAGGCATTTTGGATCCCTTGCATTAGGGGATCTGTCTTTAGAAAAATCACATTTCTACCAATATTGAGTTCCGAAACATAGGACAAACATTTTAACACAGATGAATCCAGAAGAATTTATTCTTCATTACTCTGTGAAATAACCAAAGATTAAGTTCAAATATGCTGCCAAAGATTAACTCTGCAAGTTGGAATAAATTCGCACCATTCTTTACACCAGGACTTTGGAATTAACCTACACAATTCTGTACACCTGGATTTACAAGCAAACATCACAGTGGCTCAAATACCTGGTATACGGAAGGTGTATATTCTTTCCAAACTGTTTGGAATTAATCTATACCGTTATTACCCCAGTGATTTGTGCCAATATAGTTACCTAATATACACCAGAGATTTGCATCAATTTAGGAACTTCGTTATTATTTGCTCCCTCTCCCTGTGGTGGAATCAGTGTCACATAGCGTTTTTTAAGAACCTAGAAACTCCCACCAGCTTGCTGGGGTGCTCTACTACTGATCTACCAGCCCTTTTACACTCAGAAGTGTGGGTTTTTTTTTTCATGCGATTTTTACATTGCAAGTAATAGGACACCTTGGTGCCCTTCTCTCTCTCTTCTTTTTATTTACGGTGCTAGTTCACATACATGCAACTGGAACTAAGCTCTAAAATAGCTAGGCCATGTGAATCAAGGAAATTTTATCTCTGTTCCATCGCATGAATTGAGCGTCTGTGTTTTTTGTCACGGAATGCTAAGATTAATTGCTAAAGACTGATGTTGAAATCTGGCTACTGAAATTCCATGCTGAAAAGAAGTAAAAAATCATAAGATGGTCTCTAGGCCTTTCAGAGACCCCTTTTATCATTTATGTAAACATGATTTGCAACTAGCACCATAATATAAATAATTTTCTTCTGGAAAAATGCTACAAAATATTTCACTTAATGCGTAATAGACATGTCACCCTTGAAATTTGCAAGGCATTTGCTGTAATGTGACATTCTGTTATGTATTGCAGGCAGAGCTCTTTGTTATCTCTGCTATACCAAAAATCTGTTGTCATCACTCCCAATCGACTATAAATCGTGAGCACAACACTATTAACATTGAATGTGATGAATCAGCCATGAGAAAACTAACCCAGGCGTAGTCCTGTTCTCATTTTTCTGGCCGTGAAATGGATTCCCTTGGTTTCCTCCCTCTCATTTATTTAGCCTTGGCCACCACCTCTCTTGTTCATCACCATAATATGGTTTAGTGCATTTTTCTTGCTATACGATATGATATATAACATATGTGCTATTGTGTTAGTTGTGTTTCCTTGCAGTAACAGTGGAAATAACTTATATGTTTCTATGCGACTTCTTCTTAATATGAGAATTCAATACTTTGCTAGTAGAGAGCTTTTGTGTGGACACTGTGAAGCTGAGCCTAACAAATTTTCCATTATTTGCAGGTACCTTTACCTTACAAACATGGCTAATTTCTTGGGTTAGAGAAGATTAATTGTTATGGCATAGGGAAGCGTATGGTTTTGGATAAATTATATCCAAGGTTTGTAGAGTGGTTGTCCACAGAACATCTTAAATGTAAGATACAATGAACATTGGGAATTTGGGAGCTGGTCAGGGTGACTTACAAAATGACATACCAATTTTTCTATGTATGCTACATCCTCACTACCACCATTGTTTACACGTCTACCATAAACACCCCCTCTTCCTTAAAACACTATTTCTAAGCCACCTTGTCTGCTATTGCATTTCCTGTAATTTTCCTTCCACCATTTTTTTCTTTTTCATTGTGTATTTTATCTTTGTAGTTCTACTCTGAGTCCCTACCACCATTCATGCAGTATATTTCACTGTATATTGTAGGGTTGTACATTTTTTTGGCCTGTGCTTGCAGTGGCTTTGATTGTATAAGCCCTAACATTGTGCTTATCACAGAATGCTGCAATGAATGTCAAGAAAAAAATGCGGAGGCTGGTCCTATGTATCTTCTTTAGTGGACATGTCTGTGGTCCTGAAAAGCTTACATGGAATGATATGTGATACATACAAATTCAGAAGAATTTCTGCAGTTCTTTGGATATTGGTATACATTCTTTACAACAAATTTCCAAGGCTCTTCACTAATTCCTGCATGGCTTATCTATCTCTTATCATTACCGTATGGCCATTAATCCTTCTTCGTTTCTTTTTCTTCAGCTAAATCTGAAGCATGCTCTTTCATTACTGAGATTGGAGAAATCACAAGAAGATTCTGGTGCATGTATGCAACAAAATAGCTTGAGGGGCAGTTAAATACACTTTCCCTCCATAGGCTATGAAGCTATTCAGTCATTGTTCACTCTATCACTTTAACATGGTTCATAAAAATCATACTGACTTTGTCTTTGTTCATTGCACCTCTCTATTACATTATTTGTATACCTAACGCTTTGTTTATTTCAAACTGTTTGGAACAAATCTACGCCATCCCATACACCATGGATTCCCCCCACTTTGGTGCATATGAAATTATGCAGATTCATTCCAAATTGTTTGGAGTGAAGCCAATTTAGGTATTTTACTTAAATTGCAATATTTTTTTCTATACAAAATTTCATATCACTAAATTTATAGGGTAAAGTTGCCGACTAAATTGCCAGGAAACGGAAATGGAAACGGGTCTGAAATGTGGAAACCCTGATTTTTCTAAAACCCTTTGAAAGGAAATGGTGAGGAAGCGTGTGCGCAAAAAAGTAAAAATACAAATATATATATATATATATATATATATATAATGTATAATACTCGTTTTTAGTCCATAAAAGATGAAACATATGAAAAATATAGTATTCATGAACAACAAAAGCTTTTAGTTTTATGTTTGACTATGATTAGGGGTGGTTTAAGGACAAGTTAGGTTAGTATTAATGTTTTTTTTTTGAAGTTTTTTTGTAATTATTAAAATGCCGCAGGAAATGCATGGGCATATGTTGGAAATGTCATTTAGGTCATGTTCGGATTGTAGCAATGTTTCGGGGTGTTCTGGACCAGCTTTTTGCCTTTGAACCGCTTCCCCTAGAAAATGCCCCCAATTGTCCTCACCACCCCCTTTCAGTCGGTTTCTGCATCTTAGGTTGTCAAGTCAATGCCATCTCATATATACACTACTACATGGGGGCCTATTTTGAGACGATAATTAGAGACAAAACTTTAGTTTTGTCTCTAACTTTTTCATTTAATTTAATAACAAGTTGACTTTTACCTTATTGAAAAAATTTGGGGCAGTTAGAGGCAGAGGTAACTTCATTCAATGTAGGGCTTTGATCGGGACTCGGGAGTACAGGCGGCCACAAATCCATTCAAACCCCTTACAAATCTCAAATAGGTTTGAGATTTCAAGCCTTTGCACCATGGCTGCCTCCAAAGTCATCGGTGCGGGACTCTACCTCCTCCACCTCCTCCCCTTCCTCCCGTGGTAGAGTCTAAGGTGAACATGCACTGTCTTGATAAATGGCAGATCTGGCGAGTCCAAGGCAAGAGAAGGGCTTGTTGAGGCTTTGTGTGTTTTTCGCCTAGTGCAACGGACAGGAATCGAACCCAATGATTTCACATTTGCTGCTTGTGCTAGATTGGGATTAATTTGGAGCATGGGGAGGAGATACACAAAAAATTGTTTTGACATAAACAAGGGTTTTGAGCATCAATCTTTTGTGGATTTTGGCTGAAAAAGGGGGTTTGGCTCCCGTTTTCAATGGGCGTGCAAGAAAGGATGTTTGCATGATTTGATACCCACCGCAAGCTCTCTAATCTGCTCGGTGGAGACGACGAATAGACCCAAAGAAACAAACAAAACTAATCTTTTATCTCAGCGATTAAGAAATTCCACAGTCGCCCCTGCGTGTTCTTGGTCAGATTTGTCAAGAGGGAAAGAGCTGGCCAATGGGATGTATGGGCGGCAGTGCCTTCTTAGAACAAAGAGCATCTATTTGCGCGCACTCCAGGTGATGCCAATAATGTATAATAACTCGATGACCCACAAACAGAGTAGAGGTGCACGGGATTTGTTCAGCACGAAATTGATCAGGAAGAAGAGGTACGGGTAGTTAGTTGCATGAATGGAGGAAAGTCTCATTATCCTTTACACTCTCACGCCCTAGTGTAGTTTCTCCTTGAGAGGTATGAGGTAGAGGCAAGAGGCGGAGTGGTGGAAGAAAATGTACGTGTGGATCCCCCCGCAAGCCTTGTTCCCTTCTCCACTCCACTTGGAGTGTATGCAACCCAAGCCATTTTCTACCGACCATTGTTTCTCCTTAGAGTGTTGGTGGTTTTGCTTCAGGGGTGACAACTACATTTGGTTCGTCCTACCTGAGTGGTGGTCTGGTGTTAGACTATGAGGAGGTGACCGAGGTTCCAACCCTTTCTGCTTGCTCTATTTTGATATGTCAGAGCCTATAGACATGGCCGTCTCCTCAGCAGGGTGTGGGTTTTGCACCTAAGGTAGTTGTTGAGCTAGATCACATTGTGGCAGGCCAATTGTTTGCAGGGTGCGTTAGTGAAGGGGATGCCCCCAAATAATTTGATGCCCCAATTTGACGCATATAGCCTGGGAAACTCCAAAATGCAACCAAAAACACCCATGTTATTGATTTTACCGGAGAAGCATTAGAGGAAGTGCTCATTAATGAGGAATGTTTTTCTCCCTGATGGCTCATATATCGCTTCAACACCTACTGGCTGAGCCTCCTGGAGCTCAACGCCTGGATAGTTGATCAATGCCGGCAACCTTGTATAACTGGTAAAGTCAAAATATTCCTCTTTGCAAATGGTATTTTTATTTTTATGGTATTTTATATTTCATTTAATTGTATGAGCTGTATATTTCTCTGCAATTATAGGTTGTGTTTTATTTTATAAGTTTTATGATTTGAAAATATTTTGGTATCAATTTTTAGATCCAAGTGCATATATAGAGAGGGGCCATCCATTCATTTCTAAGGGGAAAATCATATAACCTGTGTGTCTAATATTAAAAGCTTTGTATCCTGCCCTGTTGATTTATAATAGAGCTCATTAATGTCCCATTTGATTATCTTGATATATAGTCTCAGATTTTATGGTTTTAATTTCATCATTGATTTAAGAAACATCAAAAAGAAAATTGATAGGTATTGTGATATGATTCAGTTGTCATATTTGGAGATTTTATAATGTAAGGAATTATTTAGATAACATTCTTATCCATTTATAATTGTTTATCGTGGAAGGATTGTCCTACTTATTACTGCTCCATTTTGCTCTATTTTGTTACTGCTTTGTTCTCTATATGCTGCTGCTGTATAAACTCTGATCTGTGCTCTCTTTTAAGTTGTTGCTTTGTTTTCTTGCTGCTGCAAATTCACTCTATATCATGCTATATTTTCTTCTGTGCATCATTCCTTTTCTCCTCTATTCTGCTGTATTTTTCAACTCTGCCTACTGCTCTGTTCTCTGCTGCTACAAACTGTTGTGCATACTATTAAGCTGTTGCTCTGTTTTCACACTCACACTCTTCTGCTTTGCTGCTGCGCACCTCCACAAGTGAGTATAGCATGTACAAAATCCGTTCTGCATCTACAAAAACTATTAGTAATTACTATATGATATTATGTAATCCTTTTAATATATGCATCCTCAATATAGGCTTCAAATTTGACAGAAAAGTTATCAAGAAAAGAGAACTTCAGCTTCGTAACTTTCTTATATATAAGTATTGTTACAAACAGTACAAAATACATAGCGTGTAAGGTCTTTGTTCTTATGCTAAAGTAACAAAACTAGAATAATATTCAAAACCTGACAAGAGTATGCTTCTTTTTTAACAATCTTTATACATTGCAAAAATGGTCTGGTAGATAGGGCGAAAATGCTATCACAGGTTACTATTTTTTTTAAATTTTGGTTTCTTTTCAAGCAAATGGAGTACGAGATCCACTAACAAAAAATTGAAAGGTCATTCTTGTAGATCCTAAAATTCCAATTTTTCATTGGGTCATGTTTGGGTATACCCAACAATGATATATATTATTGGATGCCTTTATCAAAGCATAACATCATGTGCATTGTATATGTTTCCAAATTTTCTTGTGCAATACATAGTCGAAAGCCAATAAATTTAAAGAATGTATGAAGATGAGATGTCTATATAGATCCCTCTCTAAAAACACCATCTGTATTTTCCACAACATACTTCTTCCATACCTGGACAAGGTTTGGAGCATTGAACAATTCATTGAATATAATAGAGCTTCTCTCTTTCGTATCTTATCAAATATTTTTGGTAGGAGGATAATAATCTAGGTCCTCCAAAACCTATTCAATGTCTTGTATTTTTTTGTCAATGTTCGTGAGAAATCCTCTCTAATCACTGCCCTTAGTAGGGGCACGTTATGAGCATCAGGAAACATTGTATAAGCAGGAAGAGTCCATTCATGTTTTTGTGGATCTGAAGAGACTTGGTACTCAAACATATTTGTTCATATTTAAATGAAAAGAAAACCATGTAAACACTTAAATTTTTGCAAATGATTTTTAATTTTCTTGTGTAATTGAGTTTTAAAACAAGAATTCTTGCATTTGTAAGAGAAGTCATGATGATTTTATTATGTCCTTGCAGGTAAATCGTTTGCATGCATTTTGGTATTGGATGACAAAAACAAGCTATCATAGTTACATTTTAAAAAATTACCTGAAATTCAAGTTGCATTTGTTGGTAATATCATACTTCAAAATATCATAACCAAAAATTACTTTTCTTGGCAGCCCAAAATTTTGACTCAAGACTTGAGAGTTTCTCGACATTTTAAGGAAACTTTAGTGCTTGAAAATTTAGTTTGTGTGGAGTAATTACCGATATTACTCAGCACAACTCGGTGATTAAGTCTTATTCCTCTTATCTCGATTTTCCATTCAATTAATCATTTTGTTGGAATGAATCTATATTAATGTTCATTTTTAAATTGGTTCCAAATCAAGGGACTATAATAGTCTACTCAAGGTGGTTACTATATATCTATCATACAATTTCAAAGTCTCTATGCATAGGAATCTTCTTAGTTTTAAGGTTTTGATATCTCTATTGCATATTTTTTCATTCTTTTATATGTAATTTTTATTTTTTTCCAAATATATACAACTCTTTTCTAATAAAAGATGAGCTGCTGAGAATTTTACAATATATTATACAAATTGATGGTTTTTCTTTATCTTAAATTAAACTCATTTCTTGCATGTCAATAATTATTGATATTATAGGACAACATTTGTCAGAGAGTTGAAAGATCAATAGTTTTGGAACTATTGTCCTAGACAACCTAAATGTGATGGATAATATGGTTCTATAAACTCTATACTATATGAATGTTTCAAAGAGACATCTAGATCTATCTTCGTAGTTGCATAATCAAACACTTACTTTGGAAGAGCACATTTTCTTTACATCTTAGAGGATTATTTATAAGCCTCATGAGGAGTTCATTGTTTATGCATTGGATGGTGTTCTATAAGTTGATATATATTTGAAGGAAAAATTAAAGGTTCTCTTACATCAGATGTTAACATTAAGCTTTGTTAAATGTAATGGTTTCAGCAGAAGATGTTATCTTATCTTGTCAAGAACTAATTTACTATGGTTTCTAAATATTCTTCTACCAATGTTTTTGGTTTTACAGGTATATCTATGTTCCTAAACCTAGAGAATAAACTCCATCAACACACTCATTCCTACAATCAAGTTGCCATCACAGAATATGAGTACCATCACTTTCTCATAAGGGTATGAAATCTGAGATCCTTTAAAATGTTATATTAATGTCACACATTTAATTTATTTTCTTTGAAACTTTCAAATGTACACAGAGTATGAGAATACAAAACATTGTTAAAACCTTAATCACCTGAATAGGGATGTATCCATTTAATAATATAATGACTTAACCTAAAATAAAATAAAATAAATCACAATATCTTGTAGAGTGAGCTCCTTAAGCCCTAAAGGTACCTCACATTGTCTGTAAATGAGTTTTTCTTACCAAATCTGTTTCAAATTTATTCTATCAGTCTAGTATCTTTGGAGGCTTCCTCTCAATTTTACTAATTGATCCTTGCTAGGTTGGTACTTGGTAGTATTAGTCTCCTATTCTAGGAAGACAAGCCCTCAGTTAGGGACCTCAGAGTTACATGGTTTGGGGACATTACCAAATTTACCAATGGAATCATTGTTTGTAGTCATTACCTCTATTCTCTCTACCCACAATTTTATATTTTGTTTTTAAACAGAAAATTATTTTCAATGTAGGCTTTAGTCTCTTATCCTCTCTAATATTTTAGACAAAGGTAATAAATTTGACAGACCTAAGTTTCTTCTCTTTTCTCGTTATTTTCTGCCAAAGGAAAGTAGAAGAGATAAATATTTATGTCTATATTTTCAATTCAAACACAAAAGACATGCACTACGTGCTTTGGTCCACAAGGTCTCTTTAGAAACCCTATTTCTTTAACCTCTTCTCTCCTCAAATTTTCTCTCCTAAACCATTCCTTTCTTCTCTTTTCAATCTTTACCGTCCTTTTTCCTGCTGTAGGAAATATTAGTTATATTTCTTGTAGTTCTATAGGCGAGATAAGAAAGCTCAAAACCAGTTGTGGCAACTATCTCGAACACCATTTAATCCTGATTATGCTAGAATCTATCTTTTATTTTGTTTTGTAAACTTTAGATAACAATAATAAGGGTATTCTTTAGCATTTCTAAAGAGATTCTTCTTTTTCAAACATTGAAATGAAGTCAAGTTTTTTAATTCTTCTTTTCCAATATTCTTAATATTTGTAAATCATTTTGAAGTCTCCGTCTAAAATCCAATGAATACCAGCTTGAAGGTTATAAGATTGAAAGCCTTTATTTATCTCTATAAAGTATGGGGGATTGCATTTCAAGCTCTAAAGTCTTCTATATGGAGACCTTTTAATTAGATATAGTAAACACATGAAGAATTTCTACATACAGTTAAACGAATTAGTTTGTAAGAATATCTTAGGTAATTTTTTCCCCAAGCTACATATTTGTAACTTTATGCAACTGAAATATTAAATTTCTTGATTGGGGATATCGTGTCTAAAATATGCAGATGCTAAGAGGAGGCCTAGGATTTCTTTGAATGTTTGATAGAATGCCTCAAAAATTAGCAGACCACAATACCAGTATAAACATTAGTAGGGATTTCTTTGAATGTTTGACAAAATGCCTCAAAAATTAATACCAGTATAGACAACAGCACTGAGTCCAGAATTACTTGTGGTATTAGTATTAGCAGGGACATCTAACAATTTTTAAGGAGATAGAAATTGTATTTGGAACTTGAAATTTAGATGAAGTCATTTGAAATAAAAAGATAAATGTTAGTAGTAACTTCAAAAGCCAAAACAGAGTAATACCTGAACCATCAAGCTGGATTGCTCCTCATGGGTCCTTTGGTCTTCAGTCAATTTGGAAGGCATGGGAACAAGTGAAGCACTTGGTGGTTGGGCAGCCTATCTTCTCTTCCTTTGACACTAGGTGTGAAGCCTACAAAGCGATTTCATCGAATCTGAAATATAATGACAAGATCCTTGCCTTGACAAGAGGATGCTCTGCCCTCCTTTGGTTTGAGAAAGGAATTAAAATATTTCATGACTTGTACAGATTTGGGCCCACAGTTCACAATTAAAGTCCCTCGGAACTGTTTTCCTTTCAAAACAAGTTTTAGAAGACTCTCACCCACTCCAAAGGCTCTCATTTAATGCTTTGAGCCCTCCAATG
The DNA here is from genome assembly GCA_018340775.1 of Taxus wallichiana var. yunnanensis. Taxonomy (NCBI): domain Eukaryota; kingdom Viridiplantae; phylum Streptophyta; class Pinopsida; order Cupressales; family Taxaceae; genus Taxus; species Taxus wallichiana. The sequence continues at coordinate 314,984,585 of CM031238.1, forward strand.
AATCACAATGCCTTTGCAGATGTAAAAGATGTTGTTTCAGATCCCAATGAGCCCAAATTCAGATTTGATATTTCTCTTACGCAGCTCCCATTGAATGTTTTATTTGTCCCAAGGCTCTGCAGTGTCTCTTGAGTGCATATGGAGACTTTTGGGCACTTAAGTGACTGTTTGTTCCTTGAGACCACATCATTGAAGATCTAGTTGTATTAGGATGGAGATTTGATACAGACATGGGTCACTTCTACTTAAAAGGAAGATTATATTATTTGTTGTAGAGCATGAGCGAAGGGACTATGAAGTTAATATTTTGAGCATTTTAATTCCTTCTCAATTATATAAGTAGAGGGAGTCTCTGTACATTTCTGGGATTTCTGGCACACTTCCTTGGACCTGCGTGAGCCACATTTTGTTTCATGTTATCTCAGCTTTTTATTTGCTGAATATGAGTGTCTGACCTTGTGATTTGTATGCAAACAGTGTATATTTCCTGCACTAATGAATATTATTGTGATTCTTTTTGTCTGTCCTCTAATTTCATTTTTCTTCTTACCTCTTGCATGTCCGTATATTGTGTTTCCTAAATTTTCAGGTAGGGGAAGGAGTCAAAGAGCCCCAAACTCATTCTTGGTGCATCGCCAACCTTTTTTATTTTATTTTTGTCTTCCCTTTTCTCCCTGCAAGATTTTAGTTTAGCATTAGATTAGTTACTGATTGCACTAGTGTAAGTTTTAGACGAGAACCAAATTTCTCTTAAGGTTCTCTTGCATTGCAGTCACACAACTGGCAATAGATCTCATTGTTGTGCTTGAATTCGGTGTGCAATCCAAACAGGACATAAGCAGACATCAATTTTAACAGCCTTGTGATTCTGTCTTATCACTTGATGAAGCTTTCCTTCCATTGCTGCATTTTCTGCAAGGACTTTGAATAGCTGGGATTCTCTGTATACACAATGGATTTCTGCATCTCCATGGCATCTTCCACGAACTGAATACATTTGTCCCTTTTCCTATCAATAAGAGCTTGAAAGGATCTTCTTGAGGAAGCCTGCAGCTGGGGATCTATCACACGACATATGATTCTGTCTAAATAATCACAGGCCTGCACAGCTAAATCTCTGCTCCTCTCAGCAAACGAATAAACATGAGTCTGAAGAAGGTTTAGGAAAACAGAAAGAGGTAAGAAGTTGGGAAGACTAACTCCCTACGCCTCTTCCAGCAAACTTATTTCTTCAACAAGAAACTTATCCATGGAGAGTACATCTGTTGCAGCAAGGAGGTCATGCCAGTAAGCCTTGAACATTCTAGTGAGACAAGCAATACAATGCATGTCGGGCTCATCAGGAAACAACTTGATGTCTCCCTATATAATGAGCTTGTGTAGCATTCCCTTGATGGAATCCATCAATCTTTTGAATTCAATCATAGCCTCCGCTGAGTTAGAAAAATTCCTGGGCAATGCATTGAGCTCTGACTGCCTCCTAGACAGCATTGAGTCTATTTTTTTCACAATTTGAGGAAAGCATTTTCTTATACCTATTGCTTGGATCTACATTAGCCTCTCGGCCAATACAGGTATTCCAACCATGGATTTGTCGATCTTTGAAAGATTTGGGTCTCTTTGAAACAGTTCCTTCTCCAGCTGCCTTGCCTAGGCATTTGATTCATTCCCAATTCTGTTTCTGACACAGACGTATCCAAGGCCGATATTCACAGCATCCACTGTAACTTTCTCAAACAAACCTTCAGCAGCTTTGTCGACTTTCGTAACCACCGCCAAAGTTCTTTCACCCTTTTCATCAACTAATTGTGACATTCTTATAGATTCACAAGTTGGGAAATCGACAGAGGCAGACAACACATTCATAATTATACTCTCTTTAGGAGTTATATACTGTTTGATAACCTGAGAAATTTGGTCATAAATGTCCTGCGGCTGGCCATGTACAGGCACCCTGGTGATGCTTGGAAAATCCACCATTGTGAGATCTGGAGCGTTGGATTTGCTTACGTTCAGTGTAATTGGGGTGTCACTGATACCCTTCCCGGCTCCTGCAATTTCATCTGTAGCCGCATTTAGAGCTTCTGTAATTTCATACTCAAAAATGTTGTTCTTCACTCCATTGTATTCTATGGTAATCTCAGTCTCTTGGCTTTTAGAACTCTGCAACCTCATGATGAGGGGGACTCGAGTACAAATCCCTGGCCTTTAGGTAGGTTAATACCTGCCAGAGATTCAAGCACGCTGGATTTACCAGACGACTGGTCTCCCACAACAACAATACTAGGCAATTGTATGCCTTCATCACTCCCAGATTTCGAAGTGTATCAATAGCATCCAAGAGCGGTTGAATACGCTCGTTATAACTCTTATCCAGGTGGAGATTTTCCATCATGCTCAAAATCTCCTGCTCTGTGCAGACATTGCTAGTTTGTCGCCTTCATAGAAACAGTCAGATCGTGACAATAATATTCAACAAGCTAGCAATGTATTACAGTAATAAATCAATAAAAATAAGGATTAAAACAAACATTTTATAGGAGTTTTGATGTTTCCACCGTCCATGAAATTAATAAAAGATTTCTGCCGTCAACTCTGTGTGATTTTTGATTCACTGTCCATTATTTATCATCTTACAAATACGTACAGTGATTGAAATACATACATCCAATAAATCGTCTTCAAAACATTTTATGAATCAGAAAAATCACACACAATTGATCCCATAAATCATATTAAAACATTTTTATAGTAATAAATCAATAATAATAATAACTTATTACCACCACATTAAAATAGCACCATCTAAACAGAACGGCTAGTAAACAGTTCAAACAAAATCTTAAACATTACACAAATTTTTGTGAATGAATTTATGTTAAGAGAAATATCGTTGAGAAAAAACAATTAATTAATAATATACACATTGAGTAGCATTGCAACTTACCCAAATGATAAACTGATTTACCCATGTTGGAATTCCAACGCAGGTCTATGAATTCCAACATATAGCAAGAGGAATACAGTCAGAAACTGCTCTACCAAACTATACATAGGTCTGCTGGGCAGACAGTTACTCTGATACCAATGACTTAAAATACATAAGCTTGAATTGATATCAGACCTGCAGCACGGATGTAGTCGCTTTTTCCATACTGCCAATTCTGCATCTCTCATTCTCCGAAGCTCCAATAAAGGAAATGAAAGCATTCCATATATGTAGCATTCATCTTGATTTTCTAGCAAAACCTACTCTACAAGCTGTAGATAAAGATCTGATTGACCATGTAAAATCAAAGAACTTGATCTCTTTCGATGATGCCAAATCTTTTGGAAAGTTCTTCAAGAGATGAGAATGCAAATCATGGGTAGTTTGTTTCTCTTGTCCTATAACCAAACTGGAAACCACACTTAAAACCATATTCTTATAAATAGTTGCCAAACCAAGATTTTTTTACAGCATGGAGGTGGAAGGAGGCATGTTGATTTTGTCTCGAAGAAGAAGAAGAAGAAGTCGATCAAGGTATTGGTGAGAACACAGTCTCCGTTGACATTTCTCTTTGTATTCTTGCCACCTCTCATATGAGATGTGATATTTTCAATGATCTATGCAGCATTTAAACTCTTTTCCACTGTAACTAGATATACTCATAGCAGGAATGGGAGCCTTTAACAAAATCCATAGTAAAATTTTTATTAATGATCACCAATATTCATAATCATCTCATCCATAGTGTCCCTACTTTACATGATTCTCTGTCCGAGACCAATCATTGTGCACCTTGAATGCGTGACATGTTTCGCGATCTCTTGTGTGAAATCACTCAGGTCCACAATTTGAACAAATCTTCAATCCATCTTTTATAATTCTCATTGCATGGGCTAGCTACTTTTATTTGCATTCATTATGCATGATTGTGCATTTATCCATGTTCAACATTTATTAGCCTTAGTGAATTCATGTTTTATCACATTACCATAGTTTGTTACACCATGTTGGCTTGTTAATGATAAATATCCCTTTGAGCTCTTTAATCTTCCTGCTGTGCCACACTTTTGGTAAGCGGATCATTCTCCATCAATGGTTCCGGTGAAGGTTTTAACTATTGTTTATCCACCCGTAATGAAAGTTTTTCATTAAGCCATGAATTATACCCATAATGGAGATGATTCATACTCATGCTCCAGTGTTAAGCATTCTGAGATTGCCTCAGGTTACGATGTCGTTAGGATGTTTGTTGTGTAAGCTCGTCCCTTCCAACAATGCCATGTCAAGTTTTTTGTCTCGTTCAATTTTATTATTTGAGCTCAGGCTTCACAATGGTTTGTCTGAGATCTTACTCATCACAAGCTTAGGATGATTTCTATTACTCACCTCACACTCCACGGAGCCCTGCTTTGAGCTTCTCAGTTAGAATCTCACTACTCCAACTTCAAGCTTAACCCGGTCCTTTTAACGACTCAACTTCAACCACTTGGAACATGTTTTTATTAACCCACTTACTATCACCAGTTTGTTCATTCCTCTAAAGAATAGATGATGTTTCTTTGTTTTGTGTTTCATGGCCCTCCATGAAAGAAAGAAAATTTATTACCTTTGAAAATGGCATAGAAAAAGATTCCCTTGTTTGCTTGATTTAAACTAGGAAGTTACATGTAATAAGTTTTATATATTGGCAATATGAAGCATTTCTAATAAGACTTTTTAGCAGGGATAAGAGACTCCAATTCTAGCATAATGATTCAGACACACCAGCTCTATCAATGATTTTTTTATGCAAGCATGAATCAGGTATCCCAAAAATAATGGCCAAAAGTTTTTTTGCATTAGAAATTCTCGGTTTGATCGCATTCAATATATGATTGAGGGGAAAAGTGTCATAACATAAGAATATTTTTATTACATTTCCAAGTCCCTCATATGTTAATCTGAGACACCATCTTCCGCATGTCAACCCGATCACCACTAACACTCTCTTTAGTTATGGACTGAGACAGTATTCCTTTAATATTTCTCAAACCATTCTCCCAATTTGTATCCTTCTTGAAAATATGGGTTTATGGAAAGCTAGCTAATGGAGATCGTCCCCGCATATTTCCCATTAAAATCACTTGTCCAACCAGCCTTAACAAACAGAATGGGGAGTGATCATGATTCACACATTTCTTGAAGTTGTTTTGTTCTTTGTTGTAGAATGTGCCCCACATTGTTACCTCCACACTGCAACCTGACATGTCCTTCAACTGAATTGTTCTTTTCTGAATTTGTATATCATATTGAAGTGCCCTTCAATATGATATACAAATTCACTGCTTCTTTAGATCTCTGTGCTGTGATTTCTGATGTGAAGGTTAGCTATCGAGTTATCCATAATAATTTGATCACCTCAAAAAGTCATTTGCAAATAAGTGTGGAACAACATAGTTGAGCATGCTGCATTTGATGACTCTAGGTTGTTCAGTCACATAACATTTAGTCATGTATGCTATTTTATTGTTTTCCGTGAAATGAGATTTGTGTTTGTATAGTCCTAAACACATTTATACATTTCCCATTTTAAATGATTTTTAAAATGCACATGTCTGAAACAGTACATGTCATGGAACCTTTGTTTTTTCATAATGATGAAAAGACATTCAATACAAATGATTAACTAGGGAAAGTAACATTTGTCTTTGGCCAACTTTACCTATTAAGCATTGCAGGTTAATGAAATTTCGCCAACATGAAAGTAAAGTTTATTGGTTACTGAATGAGCAATCCTATTCCTGGCAAAGAGTGCTGTACAATTTCACTATAGAGATCTAGATGCCTTTCAAACAAAGGTTTCCTTTGTTAAACTAACTTCATTAATAAACTCTATTGTTAGAATGGTGTAAGAGGAGTATTCTTCCAAATATGAGCTGGTCCTATTCAGGTAATGCTAGTTTATTTTTGCGCGGAGAGCTTTACATGCGTATTATATTGTTGGCCCTTAAATTCACTGTGATGGGGTCTCACTTATGACATTGCTTGATGAAGATGACGATAAGATTGTAATCAGGCATAGGTTCCAAATATGAGTTGGTTCTATTCAGGTAACAGTGACACTAGTTCATTTTTGCGCAAAGAGCCTTGCACGTGTATTTTACCATTGGTCCTTGATTTCACTGTGATGGGGTTTCACTTAGCATGTTGCTTGATGCATATGATGATAAGATTGTAAATATGCACAGGGTCCAAAGGATTCTTTTACAGCTTATTTGGAAAGCACAGAATCAGATACAACAACAAAATATAAGAGTATGCACAACTTAGCTATGAATTACAATAGGATGATGTTGTTTTCATATCAAAACAAGTGAATGGAAATACGAGTCTAAGACAACCTTCAAAGGTCACATGTTGATGATACCAATACTTAATTAGTTGTCTTGAGATAACTTAACCAGGATACTTGGTGACACTTATCTACCCAAGTAACCACTTATTTCCTGTTATCTGTTGCTGTATATGTGCTGAAATTGTCATTATGTATACAGGTTGTTAGTGGTGTCAACAATCTGAAAACTTCGTGACCTCCTGGGTTATAATTTTATTTTCTCTTTGTAATGCTGTTATTCATTCACAGAATGTAGATTTTGAATCAGTTTCATTATTTCTTTCCTTCTACATGTTTTGCACCCTAAAAGTATATACATATGCATGTTTTATTTTCATACTTTGTGCCTCTGGCGCAATTTATTCAAATAGGGAGTAATCAGAACATTACATTGCAGGGCCCCGAAGTCAGGAGTGATTTACCAAAGCCTATTATGCTTACAAAGGGTCAAGAGGTCACTTTCACCATCAAAAGAGGAGTGGGATCTGATGACTATGTAAGCGTGAATTATGATGATTTTGTCAATGATGTGGAGAAAGGAGAGACACTTCTTGTTGATGGTATTTTTTTCCTTGTTTTGGTTTGGAATTTCATTTTTCTGCTGACAACAGAGAAGGGCCATTTTCTATTTCCAGGATTTTATCTATTTACATTTTTTCTTATCATTATTTCTCTAGGAGGAATGATGTCATTGGTGGTGAAGTCAAAAACAGCAGACTGAGTAATTTGTGAGGTCATTGATGGAGGAGAGCTTAAATTGCGGCGACACTTAAATGTGTGTGGAAAAAGTGCTACCCTTCCTTCCATAACAGGTTATTTCTAAGATCATTTTATCAACTCCCAAACATGCATAAAAACATAGATCTTTGTTTCCCTACTGACATGCAGTTCAGTCTACTTCTTTCATAGCAACTATAGTTTTACCAGGATTTCTATTTCTTTTACCTCATATTTATGGGCAATTTTTTTCTAGAATATTTTTTCGATGGCAAGGTTATCACCCTTGTACTATACATACTATATGTAATTTTTTTGTCACTTATTTGTGTTGCGAGTTGCTTTGCTCAACACGATATCTGAGATAGCTCAATAAAGTATTTGATCAGATCCAATTCTTGTAATTTGTTTGTTGCAGATAAAGATTGGGACGATATTAAATTCGCAGTTGAAAATGCAGTAGATTTTTATGTTGTTTCCTTTGTTAAAGATGCTAAGGTGGTGGATGAATTGAAAGACTATCTCAAAAGTAAAGCTTTGGAGGAAACTTTCACCTTTTCTAGTGCAATAATATTCTTTGTAGTTGGTCTTTGGGTTTGACAAAGCATGCTCCCTTATTCATATGCTATAATTTATTTGTACTCTATCTAGTAAGCTGTGGCAAAACATTGGGGCATGTATACTTCTAAAGATAAGTATTTGTGTAAATGTGCAGGTCGTGGTGTGGACATACATGTGACCGTGAAGATTGAAAGTGCATATTCACAATATGTCATTTCAATACATCAACATTGTTACCGATCAATACATATTTCCGGTTCACAATGATACTCATTAACTTTCAATTTTCATCCATTGTTGTTTGCTTCTCTTTTCTCCACCCCTATTGTCGTGTCCATTGCACCTTCGGGTGCAATTGCTAGTTTTAACTCAATAACTATGTGTACCATTGTATGTCAAGGGTTAATGGCATTTAGGCACCCTTTTGTATTTTATCTTATTTGATATTAATAAAATGTTTGTGGACCCATTTGTGGGCACAAGATTCAACTCAAATTGTTTTTAATTTATAATATTGATTATCAGCCCACTCGACATCATAGACGATATGTAGCCATTGATTGCATTAGATGATATTTGATTATTATTTATTCTTGAAATTCAATTTTTTTATTCTTTAAATTTGTATTGTCTCTAGAGAAAAAAATTGAAATTAGTATGGTCTCAAGAGACAAAATATGTATTAATCTATATTGTCTCTAGAGAGACAATAATTAAAGACACTCATTTTGAGACAATATACAACTTTTTTATTGTCTCTATTTGAGACGATTTTGTTAATTATTGTCTCAAAACACCCCCCTTGTAGTGATATTAGTCATTATTTTTACGGGAAGTATACATGTATTTTTACGATTATAAAATTAAAAGTTTTTTATATGAATGCAATATCTAGCCGAACAACTAGCAGTATTTTTAGCCTAAAAATTTATATTAACAATATTTGAAACTCACATTTATTACATTGATAAATGTAACCTACAATGGTAACGAAGAGGGGTGTAAAGAGTTAATAGTGCATGAGATGTCAATGAAAATGGTTTAACGTGAATTTAATGTTTTTTTAAGATTAATGTTTTTAGCTAAAGCTTAGAACCTAGGGATTGGTGGGATCCCACCCGCTTAAAACTATATCTGCCAACAAGCCTAACAACTAGACTAGGCCAACAAAAACCACAAAAGCCTAGAGATAAAACAAACAGAGAAGAAGAAAAGAGATACCTTGGCTACAACTACTTTTTGTATGAAGAGTAGTAATCATGCAAATTTGTGTGGCGCCCCTTCTTTCCAATTTTCTTCCTAACTTCTTCCCATTGTTTTGATCGGAAGCAACAACTAACATAAGATTTTTAGAGGAATCTTTGAGTCCGATTGATTTGATTTATTTGATTCATGACATCTCTTAATTCCCCCAACAACTAACTTATTAAGATCAACCTTGTTTAAGAGGGTTGTGGAGACCGGACTCTTAGGGCCATTCCTCAAGTTCGTTGAGGGGAAATCTCCTGGAGCGTTTGAATGCTCCACCTTGCTCGTTGTATTTGGAAAAGAACTACTCCATCCACCTTTGTTTGGTGGATTCTTTCTTCGTTGGTTCTTATCTTGGGGACAATTTGCTTGTACGTAACCTGGGATTCGATAAGAACGACACCTAAATGTAGTATTTTCATAGTCCAAGATTTGGACATGCTAATGGTTACTTGATTTCAATATTATCTTATCCGGCACCCCATGGCTTAAATCAATTTCTGCGCAGAATTTGGCATAATAGCGAAGTCTTGCCTCCTCCCTTGATGTATCCACCTTCAGAAATCTTCCCAAAGCATTACCTATATCTTCAAGAGCACTCCAAAGATGCAGTGGGAGGTTTGGAATATGAACCCACACTGACATTTTAGAAACGATGAGTGTTCGGATCGAACTCGGGAAACCACGACGAAAGGGATAATTCGGTATTGTCCCAAAACCATGGGCCATCTAAAAGACACTTTGGTAATCTTCTGCCCCCTCAAACTGTACCACAAAGAAACCTTTGGAGCAAAAGGACACCTTACAATTTTTAGTCTAGTTTTCTAAAATCTAGAGGGACAGGGTAGAGGAGGACGACCACATACCATTAAATCTTCCAATTACAGCTTGGTGGGACAGGGATTGAAGACAGGCTAAAACCTCTGGTCTATCCAAATAGAGTAGAGGAGATTCATCAGCTAGGTCGACTAAATATGCTGGAGAGGCTTGAGAGTTTTCCACTTTTTGCTTTATTGCTTCCTTGAAGAAGGCATTGTTAGGAACTACAGTGTTGGTAATATTGGCCCCACCACCAAGCCGATCATAGGCAGATTTACCCCCGGTTGAGAAATCCAATTCCTAGCTTCCTTTCAAATATGTCGGGATTACTTTGTATGCAATAGTAGGACGACCATTATTGGGATTCTGTGACTCTTTACGAGAACCGATTCCACGCTGGAACCCAAAAGCCCCTCCTCTTCCATTATCTTCAAGTGATTTTATTTGATCTTGCTCACTTGAGAGGAGGAAATCTTGAATAACTATTAGCATCTCCATGCCACCTAGGGTTTTTGTGTTCTCTTTCCTTACTTTAGGCAACCCCTTGCCCTATTCACACCCTCTTGATCGCGAGCCATCCCCTCCTCGGCCCGAATCAAAGACATGGCTTGGCGCAACACTCCTACTAGCAAAGACTAAAATCGTTGTTAGGGTTTCGCGGTGTGGCCATTTTTTAACTTGAATTTGATGTTTGTTTGAATGTCATAGGGGCATTTTTCTTCTTTGTTGGAGAAGTATTTGAAAATTACGATATCTTGGGGTATATAGAGGAGTTTGGATCCTATTTTTAATTTTCAAAAATATTCTTTGGAGCCCAACACAATAGTGAAGCTAGGTTAAGGCCATTCATCACTAGCTAACAAGAAACATGTGGATAAGTTGATAGAGTTAATCAATATGAAACTCTTTAATGGGTGAAACTACGTGACAAATCTAAGATAAACACCTCAAAATTGATAAATAATGACATATATATATATATATATATATATATATATATATATATTATATATTAGATATATACACATAAGATATTGCATATATACATATACATATATAAGATATTATATGTATATATATAATATATATTTGTAATGTGTGTGTATATATACGTATATATCAATATAAATATAATTTAATTAATTACTTAATATGTTTACTAATTTACACGATTGTTGTGCATCAATGAATATACACAGTGCTTGTGATGCACACCAATTATTTTTATGACAACTAAATTGAGGGGTTCTAGTGGGGCCCTCACCCTTGTTTGCATTAACGAAAAGATTAAGTTTTTGCCAAATTTTTATGATATTGTTATAAAAGTACGCAGTAGGATGGGAAGATTAGACAAAGGTAGTATAAAATAAGAAGAGAGAGATAAAGTATGAAGTTTTCAAAAATTTAGGAATACTAGCAAGTGTTCACTGTATACAAAACTCAACATTTTTATTTTCTAAAAACTTCAAACATTTACCATAATATTTAGTCACCTATTTCTTGGGTTTGATCTTTACCTTAGTGTACGTGGTGAAATTTTTCCCATCTTTGTTATAATACTTTGTTGGTGAATTGTGAGCTCCATGCAACCAAGTGATCTCGTGAACAAAAGAGGTTGCGATATTAAACTCCACAATGAGCTAGTGATAATTCTTATATGAACCCGATAGGATTTCCCGAATGCAGGGTTCGAGGGTGGCTTTCCCTCGTGGGATATCATACATTCTTCTCTGCTAATAGTACCAGTGGGGAATTTACGTTTGCCACTTTTTTTGGGAGGAGAAACAAGGGTCCAATGGAATTGAGTGATGGCATTTGTAATAGGGGAGCCGAAGCTCATTCTTCTTTGGTACTTCCATTTCTGCACGAGAGAAGTGGCTAGATTAGGACTCTTGCAAATTGAAAAGTTTATTGTTCTAATTAAGTATCTCGTGTTTCCAACTTAGCCAAACGATTTACATGGGGAATTCCACATTGGAGTAAGGAGGGGATGTCTCCAAATGTGGAGAATAATGGGACTTAGTGCCTTTGAGATCTTTGATGGAGGGAAAGTGAGGAGTAAGGAAGAGGATATAGACCATGAACTGAAAATTGCAAAATGTGGAACATTGAGATGCCAACTTTGAAAGAAAATCAGTTGAAATAGTGTTATGGGTGCACAAGACACCACTTAGGATGTGCCTTTGAGATCTTTGATGGAGGGAAAGTGAGGAGTAAGGAAGGGGATATAGACCATGAACTGAAAATTGCAAAATGCAGAACATTGAGCTGCCAACTTTGAAAGAAAATCAGTTGAAATAGTGTTATGGGTGCACGGTACACCACTTAGGATGCCACTTTTTCCAAAAATGCCCAAAATAAAATCTTTAGTAGGTCCATGTGTGTGTAAAAGGGCCTGAATGATTTATTTTGAATAGGGGTGGGGAGAGGTGAGGTAGAGAATAGACAAAAGTGTGCCATGGGGAAAGAGGGAAATAAGCGTCGAGAGGAATGAAGAACACGGTGAGGTGAGGGGAGGTGGAATCGATGAAAAGGGAATTGATATGATGAATGGCATCAATATGGAAGGGGGGAGATGGAAGGTACAAGATGACATGATTGAATGTTGAACAACATTGGGAATGATTAAAGTACGTGAGCGGCTCTTACAAAATTGAGAATAATGTGGAGCGATGAAATAAGGAGGTGACAAGTTAATCGTCACACGTGGGAAGGAAGGGGAATGATAAAAAAACATGATATTGGGGAGTCCTTAGAAATTTGCATTAAAAGCACTTCTAGTTTAGAGAAATTGACATGTTGGGAGTTAACAGTAGCTAATAAATCAACAGCTTTATTCACTTCCCTGAAGCAATGCTTGATATTGCATTGGGTGAATGATTGCATAATGTGGAGTTTTGGCCACAATAAATCCTTCAATTTTTTATTGTTAGTGCCACCTACTGCCTCCCCCAATCCCGCCTCCTTTTAAAGACTTCAATTGCAATCATTAAGTCTCCTTCGATTTCCAGCCTTTGAATGTTCCATTATTTTGCCAACTTGAGACTTGCTAGCAAAGCTTGAAAATCTGCCCCGTTGGTTGCCATTGGAAGAAAATTAGTTGAAGTTGCAATTAGGTCACCTATGTGTGATCTAGGAATGTGCAACCTAATCCAATTTGACCAAGGTTGCCTTTAGATGCTCTGTCAAAATTTGATTTAGTCCAATTTGGGAGTGGGCGGTGCCAATACAAATGTTGCTTCACTTTCTTGTTTACTTATGCCCCATTAATGAAGTAAGTGCCACACACTAGTTATTTGAGCCAATTCGCGTATTTTACTTTAGTGTTGGTTTGAAATGATTTTACACCATGTTTTACACTATAGATTTGATCCGCTTTAATGTTTTCCCTATATCATTCGGCCAATACTGAAGATGATAAAATTTTGGTATATGGGATGACATTGATTCATTCCAAATAGTTATCCTGGAACAAATTTGCACCATTCCCTACACCATGGGTTGTTTGACAAGGATTATTAAATTTGATGGTTGCTCCTACCTCTCACATTAAAAAAAAGAAACATCAAATATTAAATATATATTTATGATTATCCTTTAGAATGTTTGAAGTCCCACCAAAAATTTCACGTTTCATCCCGTACGGTCTTGAAATTTTTTTATCGTAATTTATGGCTAAAAGCTTAAATATGTTGTGATATTTAACATTGTAAATTGGAACAAATTTGCACCTTTTTGTACAACGGGAGTTTGGAATTGTAGACATCTAATTTTGGTATAAGAGTAGTTATTTATTATAGTTTTGCATTATTCTAGTGTATTAGTGTGTTTCTTTATTATTGGTCCAAATTAGGCTCTTACTGGTGTGTGTTCCTTGTTTTGGTCATCTTTTGACATGTTGCACTCTGGTTTTCTCTCTTTTCTATGTTGCCCTCGAATTTTCTCTCTTTTCACCTATATTATCTCTTCCTCCCTTGTGTTCTTGATTATCTAGTTCTTTGTTAGAGCCATACACTAGGATTCTAGTTCATCATAACCATAATATGGTTGTGGTCACTTCTATAGCATGGGCCCTTTGACCTTTATTTGTTCCCTGGTTTTGGCCCTTCTTTGTTTGCTTTTCCTCCCCATTGTATGTTAGAATGTGTGCCAATAAGTTCCTAATTTGAATTCAAGAAGTCTATAAATATTATAATACATAGATGCATAGGTGCATTAGTGCATTTAGGGTGATCATACAAGGAATGAATGATCTATTTTAGTTGTTAAGAAGCATCCATGTGCCAAAAGCACTTGCAAGCGTTTAGAACAATATTCAAAGATTTATGGAAATGTGAAGAGCATTTAACATTTATTACTACATCGATTGGGTCATTGAAAGTGATAAGGTTTTGATACTTGCATTACAATGGGCAATTTTCTTATTTGCATTATACTTGATGTGTCTTGTATTAGGAATTGTTCCCATCAAGGGGCTTGATAATAATGGAGGGATAACATATGACCCTCAAATCATCATGTTATTTCATTCAATTTTTTCATGGTGTTTCTACAATATTAGGGTTCCAACGAAGGAGATCAATTTTGAGATATTTGTGTGGAATTTTGGAAAAGTGAGTGAGGTATTTGGAGCTGTGAAGTAGACAAACAAGGTCATTTTATCTAATCTACATTATCTGATGGTTCCTAGAAATGCACCCTAAAGCTCTTGTCATGTTAATTAAGTAGTGTACGGTTCTTTTCAAGGTTCTTCATTAAAAGTAATATTTGTGGGGCTTCTTTGTCTTGTTGTTTGGACCAATCATGTGTTTTCTATTTCTGATGATTGTATCCAGAATGTAATAAATCAGATATTCTTCTAAAACTTGTTCTTGTCAATGATTATTATTTAGGAATAATTTTTTATGCAATTAGGTATGAATTTACTGATTTATATTTGTTTAGATATGGAGTGCAATATATGTGGTTAGTTGTATTACATTGTTCAAACTTTAATGTTAATGTAAAACCACTTTCCACACTCATAAGAATGAATCTACACCATTCCGCACACCCTGGATTACAAGAGAGTGCTACAATGGCTTAACATACCAGTACGAAGAGCAAAGCACTTCCATTCCAAATTGTTTGGAATTAATATATACCGTTCTTACACCAGTTATTAGTGACAATTTAGTCGCTGCATTTTCACCAATGATTTGCATCAATTTAGGCACTTTAATATTATTTACTCTCTCCCTATAGTGGGACTAGGAACATACACTATTTTTTAAGAACCTAAAACTTCCCACTAGCTTGTTGGGGCCCTCTACCACTGATCTACATGGCCTTTTGCACTCAAATTTTTGGATTGTTCTTTCTCACATTTTTTAGCTTGCAAGTAATATGATACCTAAGTGCCCCCATCTCCATCTCTCTTATTTTCATCTATGGTGTTACTTCGCTCCTATGCAACTAGAAAAAGGCTCTAAAATAGCTTGGCCATGTGCTTCGAGGAGCTTGTTTCTTTTGTTCCATCATATGAACATGAGTAATTCTGGGTTTTGTGTCAAGGAATGCTAAGGTTAATTGCTAAAGACCGAAGTTCAATTCTAGTTATTGGAATTCCTTGGTGAAAAGAAGTAAAGAAAATCATACGATGGTCTCTAAGCCTTGCAAAGATCCCTTTATCATTTATATAAATGTGGTTTGCACCTAGGCAGATAATATAAAAAATCGTCTTTTATGAAATGGCACAAAATGTCCTTAAGATTAATTGTTAATGTATAGGGAAATGCAGGGTTTTTGTGGTTTTGGACTAATTATATTCAAGGTTCATAATGGAGTTGTTGAGTTCCATATGGGAGATCTTAAATGTAAGACACAATGGACATTAGAAATTTGAGAGGTGGTTAGGTAGCCTACAAAAAAACAATGGTGCTAATTTTTTTGTGTGCTTATTTATGCCCTTACTATCATTGTTATTTACATGTCCACCTCATTCACCCCTTCTTTCTTACATGAACCATTCTTTCTAAGCCACCTTTACCACCATTGCATTCATGTAATTTTCTTTCCTTTTTATGTTTTCATCAAATATTTTATCTTTGTAGTACTACTATGAGTCCTTACTTCCATTTTTGTAAGCATATTTTTCTATGGTATAAAGTTGTATGCTTTTTTGGGGGCATGCTTGTGGTAATCCCCCACATTGTGTTTTAAACAACCTCCAATGATTGTCAAGAAAAAAATGTCAAGGTTGGTCTTATGTATCATTAATGGGCAAGTCTGTAGTCCAAACAACTTCATATGGAATGCAATTTGGAAGATTCGCTGCAAATATTTGGATATTAGTATTCGCTCTTAACATTAATGGCATGTCGTAGTCCACAAAAGCTCATATGGAATGCTTTATGATCCATACAAATTTGGAAGAATCTCTACAACTCTCTTGATATTAGTATGCACTCTTAATAACAAATTTCCAAGGCCTTGCACTAGTGCCAACATGGCTTGTCTACTTCATCATTTTTCCAATTTTATTACGTGTGTTATGCCCTCACTACCAATGCTCTTGATGAGTCCATCTCATCTTCCCTCTCTCACATAAACCATTCTTTATAAGCCACGTTTATTGCTATTGCATTTCATTTCATTTTCCTTTCCCAACAATTTTTCCTTTTTCATTGTGTATTTTATCTTTTTAGTACAATTAACCCCTATTTCCAATTTCGTAAGCATATTTATGTCTATTTAATATTTTAGAGTTGTACTTTTTTTTTTTTTTTTTTTTTTTTTTTTTTTTTTGACAACATTGCTCATAAAACCCCCACGTTGTGCTTATCACAACCTCCTTAAATGAATATTAAGGGGAAAAAATGGCAAGGCTGTTTGTATTTATCATCTTTAATGGACATGTCTATAGTCCAAAAAAGTTAATATGGAATGCTAATTTATATTTTCCCAAAAAAATGTTTATTATTTTATATTTTTTTATTATATGCATGGCCATTAACTCTATCAATTTGCTTCAACTAAATCTGAAACATTGAGATTGGAGAAATCACATAAGGCCAAGGTGTATGGATGCAACAAAACAACTTGAGAGGCACGTAAGGATACTTTTCCTCCTTCCTCAATCCATGAAGCTTTTTAGTGTTAAAACAAATTCATCCTATTTTATCTATCATTTTCACTCTATTTGTCTAACCAACTTCATGGAATCATTGTTCACCCTATCTGTTTAACACGGTTCATAAAAATCATCCTAGTTTGTATTTGTTCCATAGTTACCTAAGACTCTAGGATGGTGGGACATAAGGGCAGGGTTCTAGGATAGAAAAAAACTCTATGGATTTTGGGGACAGCTTGGGTACGACTATTAAAATAATATGTAAGAATTTTAAATTATATGTATTACAAATATAACATGTAAATAAACTAAGACTTAAAGTTGAAAGCCTAGAGGTTGAAACCAATAATCCAATAATTCATCACATAAGCCAATATTTGATAATTATTATTGAGTCATTGATATAGATTGACATATGTTGATAATGATCATACAATAGTACATTAACAATAAAGTGTAAACATGCACATTGCAACCTCAAAGCCGAGTGTCATGACAATGAAAAACAAAAGACTTTTGACCCAAGTCAAGAGTACATGATGATGATACATATTAAAATATAATCAGTAATTAGCACGAGAAGAGTACATATGTCATAACCAAAATGGAATAAACTAAAACGTAGTCCGCAACTCAATTTTCAAAGTCACCTTCTTTAGGAATACTTGTGAATAGCTCCTTGTTGGAACTATGAACATCATTTTCATCTTGTAAGGGTATCCTATTAGGTTAGGTGTTTATTTTTTGGAGTTTTAATTTTTAATTTTTTAATTCTAAAATGTTAAAATTTTGCAAGGGATGTTGGGACGTTCCTCAACCATCTTTTGGATGTCATGGCATCCCTTGGATCTTGAAGCACCCAAAAACATTCCCCAAAATCAAGGAACATCCTGGGACATTCTTTAATTTTTGTCTAAGCTGGAGGTTGCGTGGGGGTGGGGTGGATGTGGGGGGCGTTGGGGTGTTTCAATCCTTTCCTCATCCATAAATGTACCAGACGTTTAGGTTGGCTTGGAGATGGGGGGTGTGTGTCTCTATGTAAAATTCTCTATTTACTTCATCTCTCTATCAAATTATTTGAAACTATTTGGAACAAATCTACACCACCCCATATGCCATGGATTTTTGCTACTTTAGTGTGTACAAAATGATGCATTATTCTTT
Organism: Taxus wallichiana var. yunnanensis; assembly: GCA_018340775.1. Lineage (NCBI taxonomy): Eukaryota > Viridiplantae > Streptophyta > Pinopsida > Cupressales > Taxaceae > Taxus > Taxus wallichiana. The sequence goes on from CM031238.1 coordinate 315,002,567, forward strand.
CCCAAACTATTTGGGTGAAACTAAACCGTTGGCATGTAAGTTATTAGAGCCATTTTAGGCACTTTAGTGTTCACTTGAAAATGAATTACATAAATGTTGTGCACTTGGATTGGAATTTTAATTTAACTAGTCAATTTAAAATATGTTGAGGGATAGCTTTTTTGGGGGGTAGCTTTAAACTGCAATATTTTTTTCCATACAAAATTTTGCATTACTAAATTTATTGAGTAAAATTTCCCATTCTTTGTTTCCTAATCAACTCTAACAATTAACAACTAGAAATATATACCGAAACAACTAGCAGTGTTTTTATCATTAAAATTAATACTAACCTAGGCCTGGAAACTTGTGTTTATATATCAATACGAAATTATAAATATATTAATATCCATGTTGATTGATATGTGTTTTTAAAGTTTTGTTGAAGTTTTCATGCAAAATAACCGAGTATGTTTCGATGTTACTTGTTTTTAATATGAGCATTGGCGACTAGTAGAAAGCATTTTTTGGGACATTGCAAAAGGTGGGCCTAACAACTTTGCCATTTTCTGTAGGTACCTAATTCCTTTACCTTACCAAGAAAATTTCCCATGAAATGGCTTAACATCTTGGGTTGTTATTGAAGATTACTATGGTGTAGGGAAATGCATAGTTTGTGTGGTTTTGGACCTATTATATCAATGTGTATCTAAGGATGGATGGTTGATAGTTGTTAATGGCGCACTTTTGAAATGAATAGTTTAATCTCTAATATTGAATGATAATGGATTTGGCTAGCCATTCAATGTAGACTTCTATATGCACCTCGAGAGATGGCATCAAATTACAAAGTGATGACATACTTCTATTTACACAAACTTGAAAAAACATACCAGTAGTTCAAGGAGGAAATAAAGGGAGTTTTGCAAGAGATGGCATCAGGATTAGTGATATCATTTTCAGTACTTTCTACTATAGTCCTCAACAACATGCTTCCTGACAAGCCTATTACCATTACAAGAGGTAAAGATCGTTACTATATTTGGGTATATGTTGGTATAATATATAGTAGATATTCTAAGGCCATTGCAATGTAAAATAATCTAGCATTACGTTAATACTTTTAAAGGAAGTCATTTGTATGTTTAGTAAGTGTCCCAATGAAGGTCAATTTCCTAATTCAAAGTTGGCAATGGAAGGTCTTCATGAAAAGGATGGGTTAAGGTTGCTAAGTATTGCAAATCTACAATGGAGATTGGTAATCACTGGATTCCTTCTCATGAATGGCCAATTTATCTAGTGGAGGCTCACAAAACGATGGTTGATCACATTTTACAGTTAAGAACTCTTTCAAGCTCTAAACGGTTGGACTCCACAACATGTGGCAATAACTCCATAAGTATCTATTTTGATTCAGCTGGATATAAATCTCTATGCAAAGTAACTCCCATCCTTTAAGAGACATTTTTAACCACATATGGTAGTAAGTTCTATGGCCAAAAGTAAGATAGGCTTATGAAAAGAGGGTTTAATGGCCCTTTTAGATGTGTAATGTGCTTGGCGAATGCCGAAAAGATTACTCATATTTTTCTATAGTGTCCCTTTGTACTTCAACTGTGGCAACATTTGGGCAAATTATTTGAGATTCCTTGGTGTGGAATTCTGGATCTTGAACAACTGTTAAGAGAAAGGAGAAAAATATAAACCATGACCAAAATATTTTGCAAGTATTATGGATTGGTATAACCTTTTGTTATGGAACACATGGAAGGAAAGAAATAGACAAATTTTCCAGCAGGAATGTAGAGACATCCCATTTGTTTGGGAAAAGATAAAGATGAATGTTGTTGAATCCATTAAGCATAAATTACACTTCTCCCAAAATCTTTCAACATAATGGTTAATTTTTAAAAAAATTACCTTTAAATCTCTCAAGTAACACCTTCTTTGCCTCTAAACCAAGAAGGCAACATCAAATGAATGGAAAGTGGTCTTATCCTCCGAATGTGTTTGGAAAGTTGAATACAGATGGTGCTTCCAAAGGAAATCCAGCAATGCTAGCATGGGAGGAATAGACATATTTTCTAATGGTTCAGTGGCCTTTTTATAGAAAAATTGGGTCATGCAACGAATAATTTTGCTGAAATCAAGGCAGTTTACAGAGGTTTACAAGTTGTGAAAATTGGTTGGAAAAGGATTCAGGTGGAGTTTGACTCTCTACTAATCGTTAGCCTTTTATCCAAGTCTATTGTGACTAAGGTAAGAAATTGACAATTATTAAGAGAGGTGGACAAAATTCACAGGTTGATGGAAAAATTCCAAGAGATCAATTTTAACTATGCTCCTAAAGAGAAAAATAAAGTCACGGATGCGTTAGTAGATTGGGCCCTGGATAATCACAATCTTATTTGTTATGGTCCTCCACCGAAATAGTGGTCGTCTAAGATTCAACAAGATCTTGGATAGATATTAGATATAGATTTGATGCAATGATAGTTGTTATCATGACTTCATATGTTTCTAATGCCCAAGCTTGAACTAATAGATTTTATGCTTGGCACAATAGAATTTGTACTGATTTCTCTATAATAAAAGTCATTTTCTGCTTTTTTATAAAGATAATGATAATGAAACTTCATTCACATTATATAACCTTTAGATGTTGACCTTGAACTAGAGGTGGTGGCTTTGCAAAATTTTGGTAAACAAAGACTCCCAAGTCATTCCCTTTAGAATTTTGATAATAAAAGACTCCCAAGTCATTCCCTTTATACTCTTTCTTTAATTATATAAAGAGATAAACAAGGGTATAGGAAGAATATGTTATTTTATTAAATGGAGCTTCCTATCTTAACTTTGGATTAGACAAACACATTATATGATTTTTTTGGGTTGTGCGAGTGTTTATGTATGGGATCCATGTAAAGATTTGAAATTCAATTGCATCAAGACAAGTAGCAAGTTAACTTAGAAATTATAATTAACAAGTCTTTGCTAAATTTTATTTTTTAGAATTTTCAAATTTGTATTTTTCCATGTATTTCCCATTCAAATTGAGGTTAATCTTCTAGTTTTAATCTGACATCAAAACAATGAAGGAAAACAGATCCATCAGTAAGAGAAGGGAATATGGAGGGGCATAGATGTTACAAATTAGCTGTGTGAAAGGGAAGCATATTTTAGTCCTTGCTTAGGCTATAATTTTTTTAGCATTCAATGGAACTCATCCTACTTGGTCTCTCATTTTTTGTGACACCCCCATCTCATCCTACTTTGTCTCTCATTGTTTTTACACCCCCAATGGAATTAATCTTCTTAGAGGTAATTATATAAATGATCTGATAAAATCTTTGAAATCACATTATTAAAATGATTTATTCTCTAATTTGTATATATGAATGTGATTTGAGACAATTTTTGAAAAGATAATCATTTCAACATGGGAATGTAGAACCATTTATACACTAGAAAACAAACCCAACCATTTCAAAATGGGAATGTAAAACCATTTGAATATTAGAATATAAACCCATGCCCGAACACTATTGATGTACAATTCCATATCATTACACTGAGGTCATTTTAGGAAGATGTGATCTGAAGACTTTTCCCACTCATATCCTACAACTCATATTATTTTATGGAATGAAACACAAAATTGAGTTTCAAAATACAGAAGGCCATATTTAGGAAATTTGTAGACAATGATCTATCCTTGTCTTAAAACCTACACTTAATTTGTTGGTATTTTAAAGCCAAAAGTGTCTATAATATGACTATACTTTAAATCCAACTTAAAAGTCTTTAGGGTGTGTTAAAATATGCTTAATAAAATAATCTGATTTAACAAAATATAATTTTGTAAAACCCTAATTGCAGAGTAACTAATAGAAAAAATGAAGTACATGTGACATGATGTAATATGACAAAAGCAATAAGAAATTAAAAATAAAACCCTAAGCACAAGAGAGAAAGAGAAAGACTTGGCTGATTTGCACTTGATCCAGGAATGATGCAGACTGGGAAACTGTAGAACAGGAAATGAAGTGTGTCGTAACAAGCCTCTGTAAATTTTGGAGCTCACGGATAAGGCCAGAATAGGGCACCTGGGTGATAAAAAACTCTACTGGGCGCTCGTGACTGCGAAAATACTCAGAAATTATTATTTTTTGTGTCACGCCAGTGTCGCTGATATTCACTGTTGGTCGCATGTATGCCACACATTGATCACCGAGTGTACTTGTAACCTACAAAATAGATGTTCACCTACAAAACCCACAAAACCGCATCAAATCCAAAAAAGAAAGATGCAATATGGGAAGTTGGAGTGACCCCGGCGGTCACTCGACATAGTGAACTTATGACTAAGCGTTGCACTACATCTCAAACTCCATGTAGTTCTTGTGAGTGATTGTAGAAATTGTGCCCTAGGAAGCCCTTGTGCAAAATGCACTAGATATCGGGCTAGATTTGTTAAAAGATGCAAATGTGTGTATGGAAAAAATGAACTTCCCCTTCCTATGCAGTGTATACAGAAAATGTTGTCCCTTGTATGGATGTTAGATGAATGTCTTTGAGTTAGTTAGATGCATTTGGATGCAAGCTTACGTGATAGTAAGTATGCTTAGATCTTGGTTCCTTATTTTGATCACATGACTATGTATTTATATGATTCCTTTGTTTGAATTTCGTAATTAAAAACTGGAAGGCCAACCCATAAGTATAAAAGATGCCCAAAAGATAAAAGAGACCCAAAAGAAGCAAGTAAGATAGAAAATGGTGGTTGGGCGCTAGTGTTTGAAGCCATAAAAGATAAACAAGTAATGCTCTAACTGGGTTGTAGGGTGTGTAAGACCAAAGAGAAAATAAAAGACAGAAGAAAGAGGCCAAAGATCGTTGTCAATTATTAGTTTTATTGCTTAGGAATCATGTAAGTGCTAGTATGCTTTTAGGACTTAGAAATGTACCCAAGTGCGTGATTTTGTTTCTACAAAATCAATCAAAATTTTAATCTTTTCCATTTTTTCTTCTTGATGTAGCATTAATAGTTTTATTTTTCTCTGCAACTACTCAATTGTTTGGACTCCCCATGCCAACGAACTAAACCCCATAACATTATATGACAATTTGGTGAATTTATGGACTGCCTTGTTTTCGTGTATTCATTCCCTGTAAAATATGTTCAAGAGCAATGTCCATTTCAAATCATTATGGATCTTTATGTGCTTTGAATGAAAATAAAGAATCTTGTCCATCTTTCAAACTATTCATACATGACATGTTTGTATCCTTATAGTTTAGGTGTATCTCGTAGTGAGGAATATTAATTGTTGATTATATAATGATATTAGGTGTAACTATATGGATATTTGGAGTTACAAGCTAGTGTTCATACTCTTAAATCTAGAGACACAAAAATTTTGTAATATATTTTTAAAAGTTCTTAAATTTGAAAGGACCAATTATTAGTTAAGTGAATATATTGTGATATATCTTATAGATTAATTTTTCCTAGAAGGGAAAAGTGATACATTTATTTAATTAAATAGATATTATATGATAGATCCTACAAATCAAATTGGCATAACCAAGAAAATCAATATGTTTTGATAGCTTTTTCAGGCCAATTTGTTTTAAAGGGCATTGTTAAGCACATATGTGCTATTTTTCTAATAAAGTGACATTTAAAGTAGTTGTAGAAGACTGTTGAAAGACAATAAGATCTATATATTTAATTTTTGAGTGTCCATACCGAGTATCAATTATCTAAATAAGTTATACATTGTGATGGATCTTATATATCAATTTGGCGTAAAAGGGAAATTTGATATGTTTATTTAATGAAGTAGATATATTGATAGACACTGTAAATAAATTTGGTGTAAAAGGCCAAATTTATATGTTTTGATATTTTTCAGTCCAATTTTTTGCAAAGAAAGAGTGTTTTTAGCAGAGAGTTGTTTTTTTCTAATTAAGTGACATTTAATGTAGTAGTCTAGAAGTCTGTTGAAATATGGCATGCTATATGTGTTTAAAATCATGAAGTAAAATGAAAATTTAACATCCTGGGACGATATAATTACAAAATCAACTCAATTTAATATATACATAATGTATTCCCTATAGTTTTACCTTATTTAGTTTGAGTAATTTTAAATACTACTGAGTGGTTTCTAGGATCAAATATCTACCACAATTGGTCCTAGAAACCACTCATAAGATTGCTCCCTACAATTCATCATTGAAAAACAAAATTCTAAATACTATTCTTAAGTACTAGAACATCTTTAATGTAAGAACATGATTATTTGTTTGGAGATCGGGCTATGTGATTATATAAATTGTATGTCAAATTGTGTTCAATTGAGGGTTTCAGATCTTATTACACATACCTATTAACAAATAAGCGTCATTTTTTTATTGTTTGGAGATCAAGCTAAATAGATTGTGTAAATTGTTCTTCTGTGTTTAATCGAGTTTTTCTATATTACTCATGTACCTACTAAAATTCAACATTTTTTTTGTTTTGGTTTTTTGTTTTTTGTATGACATACACAACTATGAATGAGGTTCCATGTTCTTCTATTTTCTTGGTTTTACTAGTAGGCCATATGAGCTTTATCATACAACTCAAATTATATTCCTTATATGTAAAGAAAATAGTTCTCTAACATGTGGCTTATGGGAAGCACACGAGAAGAAAAAAATCTTGAAAGTGGTTTAAAGACATGGTAAGAAATTGATGCTTATCTCTAAATGTTATTGCTTGGAACACTTAGTCAGGTCCAAACGAACACAAGGTATTTGAAGAATGAACGCTTTTGTTGCAATGAAAAGCACCTTATGTATTCCATCTTTAGCAACTTATAATGCTATGGTTTTTCGTATGCTATTATAATGTTCTAATTGATACTTATGGTAGGATAGGAGAGTTGGTGGTGGTATGTAAGATGTTAAATATGAATTTTTTTCCTGTATCCTTTTGTTGTTTTTACAAATTGTGGTATACATTATGTATATACCATGTTACTTCTATATTGTGCCAAAATGTGAGTTTTGGAATAGGGCTTGGATGCATAAAGGAATGACTTGAAATCGTATATTTCTAAGAGAAGGGTTTGGTTTCAAATGTTCCCCCATGGAAAAACTATTTTTGGCCTCCACAAAATAAATGGATTGGAAAAAAATTGAATGTTGTTGCACCACATTATTCGGTGAACAAGCCATTAACAAGCTGAAATTTTTTCGATTTACACTTGATGTGAATGTTGTGATAAAGGTTCCTTGAAAAATGTGGAAACATATGGAAGGCACACTAATTGTTTAACAAAATGCTTCAAAATTTTCTCCCATTGAATGAGATAATTGTATGCAATGTGCACAAAATGGCCCTGTTAAGAAATCGTTGAAGATTATTTTTCTTATTTGAATTTTAGAAAATGCAAGGAAAGTAACAAACAATACAATGGTTGTAAAAAATTAGAACCTCAATAGTAAATAGTCAATAAACCAAAAATACATAAGAACATGATACGCAAGAGGCTGATGTACAAATAAAATGTAGCCAATCACTAGAACCCTTGAAACATTTTTGAAGAAAAGAGTCATGGTTGCTAAATTCCCAACCATTTTCAAATCTTTGATTGAAATTTCTTGGTTATACACAATTCACATGTCAACTGAATTTTGAGATATTTCATCTATTTATCTAGGTCCTCGTTTGCTTGGAGAGTAAAATGCATAACCTAATACATGGATGAGAATTGTAAAAGAAAAAGAAAACTCGTGAACAATAGAGAAATACTATTATTATAAAAACTTGAGTAACATCTATTTTTTCAAATGTGTTTATCAGCCATGTTGTTGCTTGTATCACAATATCCTTATCCTCAAAAGAGCATGTTTCCATGAAAGTTTAGGATAAAAAAAAAGTAGACAAGTTTTATAATTCCTAAATAACTTAATAAATTCTCAATTCCAAAAGGCATGTAGGATTTGCTTTATTTTTGCAAAAAGGGCACGAAAGTTTAAAGTTTAAATTAAATCAAGTATTTTAGCTACACAATTTGCATTGAAGCAACCTCAACACTACTAACATTTTACTATGTTTTACTTTCGACAACCAACTATTTTTATCAAAATTATATATTTCATTTTATGTTCAATTGCTTCTAATTAGGAATGATAGGTAAAATGTGGATGTAAGATTCTCTAATAGGAAAATGGTTGAAGTGAGAACTATTAGGCCATATCCAATTTTTAAGGACTCCAAATGACACCTTGGTTATAAGATCTTCAGTAACTAGCGAGGTAATTATTGCAATGATGTTTTATTTTTCCTCAAGTTCATAATCATTTTTCATCACTTGTTAAGAAGATAATTCCATTGTTAGGTGCTTCCAAGGAATTTTGAAAGAGAAAATCCTTTTATGGAACAATTTTAACGCACACAATTAGCTTAAGTAGATTCCACCATATCGATGAGTTCCATAAGATTAGACCATGTCTAAGTGATGTGTCTTACCAGCTAATGAGCTCAAATACTTCTTGCCGAAAATTTCAAATACTAATTGCAATGGTGTTTTTTTCCCTCAAGTTGAAAAGTATTTTTCACCACTAGTTAAGGAGATTATTCTATTGTTAGGGGCTGCCAAGGAATTTTGAAAGAGTAAATTGTTTTATTGAACAATTTTAAGGCACACAATTAGCTTAAGTAGATTCCACCATATTGAGGAGTTCGGGAAGCTTAGGCCATGTCTAAGTGATGTGTCTTACTAGTTAAGGAGCTCAAATACTTCTTTCCAAACCTCCCAAATAATGGAAAGAGGGAGAGAGCTAATAACTTATTGTGAATGTTAATCACTTGCCATTTTCCCTTCATACTTAGTTGAAGTCAATATCTAGGTAGAATCTTCCATAGTTTATTCCTACTTAAGGTTCTAACCATACACTTAGTGACATGACATTTACCTCAAGTCTAAGGGTTAATGAAACTGAATTTAAAGGCAATCGAATTGTTTGTCAAAGTGCATTATTCATATGGCTTGATTCCTCAACAACCAAACTGTTCCTAATTACCGATTTTTATATGGAGCGGACATTGATATAATTTTATTATTTTCTATGAGGTCACAACAGAACGTGTTTTATTGGTATCATATATTACCAAACCATCTACACTCATTGCATCAAACTCTTTTGTTGTGGAGATAAAAAATTACCTTTTTTATATGATGAGGAATTAAACCCTTTTCTCTCATTTCAACAAACTTTGTATAAGAAATCTCTTCTCATTAAAAATAAATTCATTTAAGAATGGTGCTTCAACATTTGGTATAATTTTAACAAATACCATGTTTTTGAAACACCTCAAAAGTACAAGTGTAACGTGTGTCGCCATTGCCATTGTGGTTTTACATTAATAACACACATTACAAATAATTAGATACATTGTAATTTAGATTAAAAGTCACAAATGAGTGAATTCGGTCCTAATTACATAAATTGCATAAAAAAATTCATGAAGTAATAGAAATTGACTAGAGTTGGTTTTCAAATAATAATATAATTTATTATGATTAGGATATTGTTGTCAAAAATAGACGATACAACACCCTAGGTAAGGTGAAGAAGACAAAAAAATAGCGTGAATAAAGAACCTTTACTAGAGTCATGTATTTTATCACTATAATGACTATAAAAATAGTAATATAGATATGAAACTTTTTAAATATGGTGAATTTCATTACATAAACATGTTTGACTACGTTGGGGGTGTGAATAGATTGTTTGCTTTTCCAAAATCCTACACAGATCTCTACGAAACTACTCTTCTTTGAAACCATGTTATGGTAACACCTTGTAGAACACAATAAAAAAATGGGGGTGTTATTAGGGTCTCGTGTTATCCCTATATTATTATAAGGCCCCTTGATGGTAACAATTATCTGAAACCAAAGTGTCAAGTATAATGCAAGTCAGCAAGTTGTCCAATATAAATCAAGTTCCAAACCCTTATTTTTTGCAATGAACTAATCAATACAACAAATGATAGATGATTTTTATATTTCTCTATGAAGCTTGAATGTTGCTCTAAATTCTTGTAACTGCATTTAGTGTAGGGATAATTTTATGTTACTCAAATAATCCATTCACAACTTATTATAAATGCATTAATGACCTTATGCATTTATAGACTTCAGTTTAAATTAGGACCCCAATGACACACATGTCGACACACACCTTTGAGAGATTTGATTGAGAAGGGCCAATAATCTTATCGAGAAATAAGGGGTCAGAATAGCCCACTCAAATTACAACCAAAATTGTATTGTTATGATTTTGGAAAAAATAATAAAATCGGGAAAGTATGTGAAGAGAATAGGAGATGAGAGATAAAGTTGTAAGAAGAAAGAGAAAATGGGAGAAGGAAGAAAAGAGGAGAGAAGAACAAAGGGAAGGATGTCAAAAGATGATAAAAATCTAGGAACCTATGCCAATAAGGGTCGAATGTTGACAAACACACAAATACACTAAAATAATGCAAAATTACAACAATAAATACCCTCATTATCAAAATGTGGTTTTTACATAATACTTAACTTTGATGTTTGTGTTGATAACCCCACAAGTACACTAGAACAATTCAAAATTATAATAGATATTTTCTCCTCAATCATAATTATTTTTTTACATAATGCCACACTTCGGTGTGTGTGCATGTGTGCCTGTGTGTACATACATATCAAAGTAAAAGAGAAGTAAATACATAGAAGCCACCTCCATCGTCTGAAAACTTGTTGAGAGTTTTAAAAAGGAATACCAAAAGAAATAATGAATTGGAAGTCAAATGCAAAGAGAAATAACTTGATTTTCATAGTGGAAGGTTGCGAAGATTTTGGAACTAATATCCATGCTCATGTCATGCGATATGGAGTTATGTGTGGTTAGAAACATATGGAGAGCACATGCAAGTGGATAAGTGTACATAATCAATAATGAATGAATTATTGATATATAGAGAAGAGGAATTCGAACAAACTAACTGATTTTTTTAAATTGTGAAAATACCCCCTTGAAATTGAAATATTGGACCTTGGATTGAATCTTAAATACATTTATGAGTATAATTTTTAGCAACAAAAATCAAATATCAATAAATTTGATGTAAAATAAAGAGTATACTTAGGAAATCTTGGATATTTCATGTATGGGAAAGTGCCATGTGTTGGCTATGCCATGGAGTAAATAACTTGTGATTTCTCTCATCTTTGGGAGTGAAATAATAGAGTATACTTTGTCCTAAAGTCTATAGATAAAATGAGTTGAATATATGTCCCCCATTTGAGATGTAATATGAACATGGGACTCACATACCTCAAAAAAATTGAATTATGTGCATCGCTTAGATATGAAATTAAATTACTTGTGTAGTATGGTAAGATATAATCTTAAAATCATGTATGCAATGAGGCAATTTCCCCATGCAAGTATGTGACATAAACTACATAAGCACAAGCATAGTACGACCCTTGTGGGAAATATTTAAACAATTGTAAACATAGGAATGTCATGCGCCATATGGGAATCATGTCGTGCAATGAGATCCCATGCGTGGTATATACCGAGTGGGTGAATGGAAGTTATTGTAATTATATGAATAAACTTCCCCAAATGGGTGAGGTGTAATCAATGTAAGTATAAAACGTAATATGCCCCAAGTAGGCAAATGTAATCAACGTAAACATGTAAGTAAAATGCCCCCAATGGGCAAGGTGTAATTAGTGTAAGAAAAGGAGTATAATTTCCTGTTTGGGTGAATTTTGGGTAGTGTAATCATAGGAATAAAATAAAACCCCACTGTGGGTAATAAATAATCAATAAAGTATAGGAAATAATATGCCCCCTTATGAGAATGATGTAAGCAATAAAGTCTTAAGAAATGAAATTCTACCATGTTTGTAAGATGTTATCAATGAAGTCTACAAAATGAAACATTTTTGTGTGGGAAAAAAATTAAGCAGTGAATAAAGGCATAAGAGGAAAGTTCCTTAGATTCCACACATTCTTCGGAAATCTTCCTGAGTTGAATGGAGTTGGGTTTTTGGCCATAACTTTTGATCCAGATCTCCAAATTGCACAATATTAGTGGCATTGGAATCATCTCGTCAAGGGCTTAGTTTAGGTATAAAGAAACAAGAAAAGTGATTTTTTTGGGGGTAAAAATGTAAACACTAGTTCAGGAGGGAAAACATGTAATTTCAGGCACTTCAACGTCCAAAATTTATTGTTTATGGGCCCTCGTGCTTCTACTAGTGAGATCTAATCGTATGTACATGAGAAAGGGAAGGATGCCCATGCTTGAACCTGCAAAAATTATGACATTTTTTCCTTAGTGGATGGTTGAGTGAAAAGTGTCAAATTTCCCTCTTCTTTCTCTACCCTTCTCTATATATATTTTGCAAAATCATCTCATTTGTAGTAGTTGGACACTTCAGAATGTAAAGGCACCATGCCAAAACAGTTTCTCAAACATTTTTGAGTTGCAGACCTTCATTTTTTACTCTTGCATACATTTTACGCCTTCTTCCATGGACATAATGGTCTTTGCATACCTTCAAACAATAAAATCTCATGTTTTTGGCTCTCTTTCTTCCCTATACTTCTATTTCATTTGCATTCTTGCCTCCCATTCCTTTTTTGGTATGTTCTATGTGTTGTATTTAAAGGTTGCTCCAATTTCATTGTGTTTGGTGCGAAAAATGCAAGTTAAAATGAAATTTGGGTCTGTGGCACATATGTCTACCCTCTATAAACACAAAAGCATGCACTTTAGACATTATTTAGTCTCGGTCTTATACTACTATTCATATGGTTTTTGAGTGAAGAAAGTACTAATTAACCCCCATCTTTTGGCCATCTTACTTTGTTTTCTTTCGTCATTCCCGACCTCTTGCACCCCCATGTCCAATAATCTTTTTCGTTTCGCGTTATTTTAGCCTTGATTAGGGCACCCGAGGCTAGTCTTGGGGCTACCACGGGTGCCCTGGTCCTACCAGGGCACCCTAATCCTTTTCAAACTTTCCGCCACTTTTTGATCACTTTCTAGCCATTTCAGCTTCTTATCTTTTTGGTGGTTGGCCATTTTGGGGTTAATTATGAAATTGGATCAAGAGAACCCTATAAATATAAAGTTATGCGGCCATAATTAGGGACCAAGAACTAGTCACTACTATCATCCACCTAGAGTTGCATCCATTAGCTCCATCACAAAGGACAAGGATGGTTCATCTGCATCACACAAGCATAAGAGGGGATTTTATTCTATTTCATCCACCATTCTATTACATTTTTACATCTAGTTATTGCTCACTACTTCACAAAGTGCGACTGACACAAGAGCACCTAGGGCACATGATGCACACACACACCAGAACTACATTTGGGTCCGAAATGTAGTGCAATGCTCAATTAGTAAGCTCATTGTTGTAGCAGTTGAGGTTATTCTAACCCATTCATTTACATTCTTATTTTTAGGGTTTTGATACTTTTTGTGGTCTCTTGCAAGTCTTTCTTTCATCTTGGATTATCAACGACACCTTGAGCAAGCAACGAATCTGATGCGACACACAACAAGGATTTTAAACCACCTACTGAAGTTGTGAAACTCAGTTCCAAACCTTTTTCACATACTAGGGCGCTCATTTTGCAGATGAAATCACCTGCAGGTGCCCCAGTCCTTCTCTAGATACCCTAGTCAAGAGAATCAGTCAAGATCTTTCCTTTTTAGGACCTGTGCATAGTCGTTCCTACTTCTAGATTATTATGTTTATTGTATGACATAGTCCTACAAGCTCCTCAAATAAGCTAAGTCATTCCCATACTTATCTTTCATATTAAGGTTTCTACTTCTGTTAGATTAGTTCTTTGGGTCATTCTTCATAGTTATTTGCTACATTTATTTATTGTATTTACATGTTGTTCTAGATTATATTAACTACACACATTTTCCCATTTTTAGTTAATCATTTTGGTGAACCCGTCTTGATCATTCACGCTTCTAGATTCTTCATTCATTTTTTTCATCCTAGGGTTTGGTCATCATGAGTATGTCAATTAATGATTATTTTCTGAAAAATCCTGATTTACTACATAGAGTCCAACATCTTCTTGCTACCACTCGCATTCGTGCTAACATGCATCAGAATCGGTTTACCAATCATTTATCGATGCATTTTCTTCACACATAGTAATCAAGTCTAACCTTCCCGTTGATGTTCACACTTTTTGATAATGGCTCGCCTCTACATATCATATTTGTATTCATAATGTAGTTGTTAAGCACACTTTGATTGATAATGGATCTGAACTTGTTTCCTATGGCATCCTTGAAGTTTTAGGTCTTTCCGCTCATGACGTTAGTCCATATAGTATTTCAATGCGTGCTTATGATGGTTCTGTCCATCCATGTCTCAGTCACATTACATTTCCTATCACTTGTTGGTCCTAAAACTATCCACACTATATTTTTCGTTGTAGATTTCCCCGTCTCCCACAATTGTCTACTTAGTAGTGCAAGGCTTCATGCCATGCAAGTTGTCGCTTCTACTATACATAATTGTGTAAAATTCTTACATGAAATCATTGAGTACACCATTTTTGTGACCGTGATCCATTCCAATATTGTGATTGGGCTCCTAATACTAGTCTTCCTATTCCACGCATAGATATTATAAACAAGCCCTAACCTATTGAAGAACCACCTCACTTACCACCACTTGACGGTGCCATTTGTGTGATAGATGTAGATTCTTTTGTGCCACCTACTACTCCTACTACCATGACTCCTTATCAAGTGCTTGTCCAGTCTATGGATGTCATTCTTTCACCTACATTAGCATGCCCACCATTTACTTACACGTTATTCATGAATGACTCATATTGGGAACACATTCCATTTGATCCTACATGCGATGAAATTATATTTACACATGAGGTTCTGGATCGCTTAGGCTTTGCTTTTAAGGACCTATATCCCACACCAGATGCTCCTCATCTTTATTATGTATTTGTTCACATTATTCATGCTTATGGATTACATTTCTTTCATCTTACGGTCTACCTATCACACAGTCCTCGCTCTTCTCCACTTACATTAGATAAATTGTGGCTTGATTATATTGGGGGAACTCTAGATCCTGATCATATAGACATTTCATTTCCTATGGCTTTTGGATGTTTTTTCATGTACAATAGCTCTTTCCTAGGATACATGCAAAATCTCACTCGATGGTATGCACACGGTTGTCCACTTCCTCCATTCACCGATGAGGAGTATGTTATGGGCATGTACAACCTACACCTCAATGGCTCGTTATGCGATCAACAGACACTATTATTTATCAAGTCACCAATGCTTATCCATTCGACTATGATCCTGAGAGCGATGATCTCCTAGATGGCATTACATGATAAATTGTTTCAGCATACATACTTTAGGGGCATAGTATTCATATCCCCCTCTCTCATCATCATAACATCATAGGCACATTTCTCATCTTTACATTATCATTCATTCACATCCTTGCATGGTACTACATCACACTCTTAGCATTCACACATACCTCATCTTAGCATCATCTCATCTTGCATAGTCATACATACGTTTTAACGTTGTCATTACCCGATGACACACTCTTGTGCTTCGGTTCACACTTGACTGTTGAGGGATTACTACACATGAACCCCACACACTACACTATAGATTATACACATCATCACACGTTTCGCATCATACATACTACATTTATTTTGTAACATTTCAACATTTGTGCATTCACGCATTCCACATTGATCCGTAAAATTCTACTTTGGAACTCTACAAAATCACACAATTATGTTGTTCTACTTTCAACTTTGGAAAATGATAGATTGATTGAAGATTAGAGATTTAGTGACTGATTATCTAGTGTTATAGAAAGGAAATTGCAGAGAATAGGAAATAATTCAAACTCTAAACACCAACAATTTTATCCTGGAAACCCCCAATGGAGGAAAACCAGTTGAGAAGGGAAAAACACTCTTTCTTCCCACTTTTATTGGTCAATTATAGACAATTACAGATTACAAGAAGTATAAAATGGAGACAAAAATGTAAACCTCTCCCTTCCTATGCTTGTTTTCTTTTTCCTACACCTTTCTCCTACAACTCCACTCCAGTAATGAAGATCTTGCTCACTTTCTCTTATTAAACTTAAACCTTTTCTCTTTGATCTCATTGGATCTCTGAATGCTCAATTCTCTTGCCCTCCTTGTATTTATAGCCTTCTCCCATGTCATCCCATGAACTGGAGAATGGGAAATGTCAAGGAGGGAAGAGACATAGTTGGGTGCTTCAAATTTGTGTCCATTCGTGCTCCATTTCTCTTTTCTATTCGAAAGTGTCAGGACCGCCTCCCTGAGCAAACCAGAGGTTACAGGACCATCACCCTAGCTGGGAGGCAGTTACAAGACCGTCGCTCTACACAGAGTGGCGGTTGTGTTCAAAACCTCTGTATACCTAGTTTTTCTTCAATTTCTTTAATTATCCTTCTTGGTGCTGATGGAAATGATGAAGTGGTGTGTTTTTCTAGATCCCTATGGATCATACCTCCCCTTCTTAGGAGGCTTTTGGTCCCACAAAATATTAGTGGGGGAGTGGTAGAGGAATCAACTCCCTCTCTTTCTCCTTCGAGTACCATTGGGTCTGCCTTGGTGTCTTCTCTCATCTAACCTGCCAAGGCTCTTATGGATCTCTGGTTTATTGCTCCAGTGCTACATCCTCCTCCGAGTTGCCTCAAGTACAATCCTCTTTAGAAGGCAACTTCTGTATCTTTCCTTCTTTGTCATGCATAGATGGCTTTACTAGGTGCGAACTCTTGCAACTTGATAGCACATGCATCTGCATGAAGTGTGGCCTAAAGGTTTCTTTTCCAACCTGCTCAAGTATGGAGAAGGTCCCATACTGTAGTGGTTTAGTCCTTCTTACTTGTCTTTGTCTCTTGAGATGGATTGGTCAAATCCTCTCCATGTACATTGCTGCTATAAGTGCCATTGTTCCTTGTATCTTCTCTTCTCCTTGATGTCCCATGGTCAAGTCTAGTGAATTCGTAGGTAGATACAGTGACTGCATAGTGGAAGTTTATTTTTCTCCTTAAATGAGCAATTCCTTTGGTGGCTTCTTTTGCAAAATATGACAAGTGTTGTCCAAAATATTCATTCTCTCAAGTCCATTTTGCTTTTCTTCCAATGAAAGTAAACAAAACTGATGATTTTCCTGAATAAGTCTTGGTGCTTGGTTGGCACTTACCATAGCCCTCCTTTTATTTGCTCTGGTGTACCCGGATGTTGAAACTGACTCCATCCTTGAACCATTTGTATCGTTTCTCCCTCCTTGTGAACACATCATCCCTGACATACAAGTAAGGACTTCTAAAGACAACATCAAATGCATCAAGTGGAATGATATCAATATCTAATACATCAATATATTAGGTATTTATCCCAAACTGAAACTTACACTTTCTTGTAACTTGTATTTCTACACCCCTCTTCACCCATCCCAATGGGTATGGATGTGGATGCACATAAGTCTCTATACCAAGATGTTCTACAACCGCATCAGAAATCAAATTTGACTGAGAACTAGAATCTACTAAAGCATTTACCTTAGTCTTCTTGATTTGGATTCTAATTTGAAATAGCTTACTCAACTCTTCTTTTGCACCCCCATACATGTTAGTGGCCATGCATCCCAGCCTCTCGTCTACATCTGAATCATCCTCAATCTCCACCTCTCCTTCTATTTTCATAGTGGTCATGGATTTCTTGGAATCCTTGGTTCGGTGCTTTGGGTGTAATTCTGGATGTAACTTCCAACATGTGGCGTCAGTATGTCCATTTATATCACAATTCTTATAGAAATTCTTAGGATCTTTACAAGTATGCAAAGTAGTAGCGACATGTTTACCTTTCCATTTACCTTTGCTACTTGTCTTCCCTTGTTCTTTTTCCTGTTGATCTGTTGATTGGTCTCCCTTTGGCTTTGTTTCTCCTTGCTTCTTCTCATCATCAATATAGTATGCTTGTATAAAAGCTTCATTGAGATCCTTGGTATTCGTGGGTATTAACTTCCTCCAAAGGTGAGTGTGAATTCCTCCCAAATACTTGGTTAGAATGTCCTCATCCTCCAAGTCCATATTTAGCAACATGGCTTGTCTCTAAAACTTCGTAGTGTAGTCTTGTACGCTTTGACTGTTGCCCTATCTAAATTGTTGTCACTTAATCATCATGTCAATCTTATGGCCAATAGGATAGAAGTTAGCTCTAAAAATTCTTTAAAATCTTTCCAAGTACTGACAATAGGACGTTTCTTCTTTTCACAAGTGGATAATTGGGGTTTCCACCTAGCCAGAGCATAACCTTCCATTTTGATACGTGCAAAGGTAATCCTTTGTGCCTCAATAAAATTATATACACTAAAATAGACTTCTAATTGTTTTATCCATTTATCAAGAAATTTTGCATCTACTTTTCCTTCAAAGTTATTTATTTCCACTTTCATTTCAACTTTAAAAGGTGTATGAGCATATTTTACCTTCTCGCTTACAATTGGCATCTCTTCTTCACGCTCTTCCCATTCTTCCTCTTCGTGGCTCTTTCCGATACTGATTTTTTTGGCCAATACTCAAACCACTGAGTCTATGGAATCTTGCTTAACCAAAGCCGTCTTTTGTAGATCTTAAAGCTCTTCTTATTTTCTATGCAACCTATCCATCATGGTCTCTAGCATTTTGAATCTACGGACCAAGTTCTCTTCCTCCATTTGAGCTCGAATTCTCTGTTTCCACTTCTTCGTAGAAATATCTGGTTTGCAAGGTAAAAATTCTTCGCCTTTGGACCTTGTCATTGTCATAAAAATCACAAGAAAGAATCGAATTCCACAGTCTTGGATATATAATCAGCTCTGATACCAAAATGATTCGTAAACTTCTACTTTGGAACTCTACAAAATCACACAATTATGTTGTTCTACTTTCAACTTTGGAAAATGATAGATTGATTGAAGATTAGAGCTTTAGTGACTGATTATCTAGTGCTATAGAAAGGAAATTACAGAGAATAGGAAAGAATTCAAACTCCAAACACCAACAATTTTATCCTGGAAACCCCAATGGAGGAAAACCAGTCGGGAAGGGAAAAACGCTCTTTCTTCCCACTTTTATTGGTCAATTATAGATAATTAAAAATTATAAGTAGAAAATGGAGACAATAATGTAAACCTCTCCCTTCCTATGCTTGCTTGCTCTGTTTCTACACCTTGCTCCTACAATTCCACTCCAACACTAAAGATCTTTCTCACTTACTCTCATTAAACTTAAACTTTTGCTCTTTGATCTCTTTGGATCTTTGAATGCCCAATTCTCTTTCTCCTCCTTGTATTTATAGCCTTCTCCCATGTCCTCCCATGCACTAAAGAATGGGAAAGGTCATGGAGGGAAGAGACACAGTCAGGCGCTTCAAATTCACGTCCATTCATGCTTCATTTCTCTTTTATGTTCGAAAGGGTTGGGACCGCCACCCTGAGAAGACCAGCAGTTTCAGGACCGCCACCCTATATAGTAGCAGTTCTGCAACCACCGCTCTACACAGAGCGGTGATTCTTTCCAAAACCTCTTTATACGTTATTTTTCTTCATTTTCTTCAATTATCCTTCTTGGTGTTGATGGAAGTGACGAAGTGGTGTGTTTTTCTGGATCCATATGGATCATACACATTCTACACATCATACGTCATATTACTTTTTCATCATACAAGTCTCATACATGTCTAACATCATATACTAACTCACCCTAGATACTTCACTACTAGTATAGCTACACATATTACATTGCACACTATACATTACATATTACACATCGCATATTCATCATACACATAATTTGGTTGTCTTCTACGTGTTGCACTCACTACCCTATGATGCACTTTAGTGATCTAGGCAACAATTATAGTGGCGCAACTTCCAGAGACCATAACTTTTGCACCGTACCTCCGATTGACTCCGTTCAAAAGGCAACGGAAAGCTTGGAATGCATAGAATGTGATGAGAAGGTACAAACTATTTTCAGCAACATTTGACCCCTGAAATCCATGTTTAAGGGGCCCAAATTGTGATTTTTGTAGTGTTGTCTAAAAATAGTAAATTCTAAAAATAATATGTTTCACAAAATTAGTGCACATGTAAGTCTTGGAAGATGAAACACCTCATCTCCCTCGAGACCGGTGACCTTCCACATTCCTCTAGGTGTCCTTTCATATTTATAAAATTATTATAAATGCATATGTAACCCGAAAAGGGATAGACATCTCCTGGCAGAGATAACTGATGTATTTGAAGTCTTTGAGTAATTTACATCTCTTTTCAGAGATAGTTGTTTTGCAATTCATCTGGCACAATTGTTAATATGTTCCTTAAGTCTGAAACCCCTTGTTTTGGATCAGTGGTATCAGAGCTAAGTCATCTTGAGAGTGTATTATCCCCAGAACGAGGTCGGAATGCAAAAAGATTGGGTGGTCCACACACGATCCTTCAGAATACTTTCTATTCGCTGCAGGTGACCTCCAATGGCGGACAACACTAGGATGGATGATCCTCTCAAAAATATGGTGAATGAAGCTCTTAGGGAGCAAAAGGATCAGATGCTACAACAATTCACCCAGATTCTACAACAACTACAAGTAGGAAATCATGCCTCCTCATCTGTAAATCAATCCTTTGGTGCCCGACTCCATTCAAGGTGCAAGTAAATTTTGACATTCCTATTTTTGAGGGTAAGATCAATTCTGATGTAGTAGAGAACTGGTTGGACCAATTGACCTCATATTTTTCTATCAATCAATTTACTGATAAGGAAAAGATAACATTTTCTCTATTGAAATCATCTCTTGCTGTTAAAAATTGGTGGGGCGTGTATAAGAATGGGCTCGAAAGGGATGAGCTAGGAATCACAGAGGAACCCACATGGAATGATTTCATGGATGCCATAAAGGAAGAATATTACCCTATTGGGGCCTATGATGATTTGTACATACAGTGGCAGCAACTTTGTCAAGGTAAGGACCAGTCGGTTCAAGATTATACTGACAAATTTCATTCTCTATCTGCAAGATTGGGCATTCAAGACACAAAACAACACAGGATTCTAAAATATCACAGTGGCCTACAATGGAGCATCCGAGAGGACATGGAATTCTTTCAGTTTCAAACCCTTGGCGAGGCATACAAGTTTTCAGTCAAGATTGAACAAAAGCATAAAAGGAGGACTGCCAAGAACCAACCCGTGAGGGGGAAAATGATAAAGAAGGCCAGACCCGAGGCCAAGGTTGGAAACAAAAGGAGTCGCAAGGAAATAAGATGTAGAAGGAGAAGATAGGGAAGTGGTGTGACCTCCACAAAACAAATCGCCACTCCAAGGAAGAATGTCGAGCCATCAAGTCCTTACTCACCGAGTCATCTTCTTCAACACTCTCTGCACCAGCAGTTACAGACCCGAGGTCAAGGATGAAGAGGATGAAATTATAGATGTTGAGCCAGATGTGATCATTGCCACCTCAAAAGTCAAGAATATGGATGAGAAGGAAAGGCTCTTCCACTCCAAGCTCTGGGTAAAAGGTAAGCCACTGCATTTTATCCTTGATAGTGGAAGTCAGAAGAATTTAATTTCTGTTGATGTTGTAAAGAGCCTAAACCTCCCTGTGAAGCCACATCCCCAGCCATATAGTATCGGGTGGTTAAACCCAGGAAGAGACCTCCAAGTCACACAACAATGCCTCCTTCCGTATGCCATCAAGCCCTTCCATGATGAAGTCATGTGTGATGTTGCTCCATTAGATGTTTGTGATGTGCTCCTAGGCCAACCATTTATGTGGGATAGACATGGCATCTATGAGTCACGACCTAGAAGGGTCACCATTACCATTGGGAGTCGATGTTATCGGATACCTGAGGTCATTCCCCCAAAATCTGTCTCCCTCATCAGTGCCAAACAATGTAAGAAGTTAGTGGAGAAAACCAAACAGTTTGTCGTCTTGATGATCAGGCCAAAACCTACAAACAAAATTGTTGCAGCCTCCATGAACATGCACTCAATGCAGCAACAGAAGCAGCTCAACCAAATCATAACTGAGTATGATGATCTATTCCAGACACCTAAAGGAGTGCCATTTCAGTGTCAGGTAAAACATGTTATTGATTTGGTCCCGGGGTCTCCTTTACCCAATAGCCCTGTGTACCGCAGGTCAGTCCTTGAAAATGAGGAGATCAAGAGGCAGCTCCAGGAATTGATTCAAAAGGGACATATTAGGCCAAGCTCTTCACCCTGTGGAAGTCCAGTTGTCTTGGCGCCAAAGAAGGATGGAACATGGAGACTTTGCATAGACTATCGGGCTTTGAACAAAATCACTGTGAAGAATCGCTACCCCCTCCCAAGGATTGATGATTTGCTGGACCAGCTCCGTGGTGCAAAATTTTTCACCAAAATTGATCTCAAATCTGGCTATCACCAGATCCCTATCGAGCCCACCGATGTTTGGAAAACTGCATTTAAGTCTCGTGAAGGCCTATTCGAATGGTTGGTCATGCCTTTTGGACTAACTAATGCACCTGCAACATTCATGTGGATGATGGATGACATCTTGCGGCCCTACACCAATTCCTTCGTGGTGGTCTACCTAGATGATATACTCATTTATAGCCAGACCTGGGAGAGGCATCTGCAACATGTTCGAGAAGTACTTCAGACCCTCAGGAAGCACAGACTGTATGCAAATCTAGATAAGTGCACATTTGGGATGACAAAGGTCCAGTACTTGGGTTACGTCGTGGATGAGGAAGGAGTCCATGTTGACCCAGAGAAAATTCAAGGTTATTCAGAGGTGGCCTACCCCAAAGAATCTTACAGAGCTTTGTAGCTTCCTGGGCCTTGCCAATTTCTATCGCCGGTTTGTCTTGGGTTTCTCACATATTTCCTAGGCACTCAATCAGGTGACTAAAGGAGGGAACAAGGCTAAATTCCAATGGGGGGAAGCACAATAGAAAGCATTTGAAGGGCTGAAAGAAAGGTTATGCTCGGCCCCTGTCCTTTCCCTTCCTGATCTACATCATCCATTCAAGTTGATGACAGACGCATCTGAGTATGCCTTGGGAGCTGTTATCATGCAACATGGCCACCTTGTTGCATACCATAGTGAAACATTCAATGACACGGTCAAGAAGTACCCAACATATGACAAGGAGCTTTATGCCATCATCAGGCATGTAAGTAGTGGAAACACTACATTCTGGGGAAGGAGATAGTAATCCACACTGACCATAGGCCTTTGGAGTTCCTTCAGACACAGAGCAAGTTGAGGAATGAGAGACACCAGAAATGGGCCACATACCTACAACAGTTTCACTTGATAATAAAGCATAAGAAGGAAGTGCCAATTCAGCAGCATATTTCCTAAGCTGCCCTCCAATTGTAGCCCTCACAACTATTCTTGATCTCTGTGGACATGAGACTTCAAGTTGGTGTAGTTTGTATGAGAAGGACCCTGAGTTTTCAGACACATATCAGGCCCTCCATGAAGGAAAACATGTCTCTGATTTCTATCTACAGGATAATCTCCTCTGCCATATGGGACACATCTGTGTTCCAGCAAGTGAACAACAGAAGATGATTTGGGAAGCACACTTCAGCAAGACCGCAGGGCACTTTGGCGTGGACAAGACATTGGCAGTACTTCAAAAGCATTTCTATTGGCCTAATCTAAGGACTAATGTGGTGAAGTATATTAAGTCCTACACTCCTTGTGTAATTGCTAAGCCAACTAACAAGAAACAAGGATTGTACACACCATTGCCAGAACCAACCAAGCCTTGGGCATCTGTCTCGATGGACTTCCTCTCAGGTTTGCCAACTTCGAAACATGGGAATGATGGTGTTTTTGTTGTAGTTGATCGATTTTCTAAAATGGTTGTAATGGTTTCCTGTAAGAAAAATATTTCTGCTGAAGATACTGCTAAAATTTATTTCAGTCATGTATGGATCAACTTTGGGCTCCCCAAGTCTATTGTTTCTGATAGGGATAGCAGGTTCCTGAGCATCTTTTGGTCCACCTTATGGGGAATGATAGATACAAAGTTGATGAAGTCCACATCCTTTCACCCATAGACTGATGGGAAAATAGAAGTGGTGAATCACCTAATTGTTCACATGCTTCGTATGTACCACTCTAAGCACTCCCGCACATGGGACGAGGCCCTGCCATACATACAACATGGATACAATCGAGCCCTACACAACTCCACTAAACACAGTCCATTTCAATCTTGTTACGGATTCCAACCTATGGCTCCCATCGATGTATGCATCCCAATTCCTACCATGGAATTCACACCTCATGGAAAAAGTGAAGCAGAAAAGGCGACAAGGTTTGTTGAATAGATCCAGCACATTCAGCACTAGGTCCATGACATTTTACAGAAAATGAATAAAAAGTATAAGAATCACCATGATAAACACAGGGTTCCACATCATTTCCAGGTTGGTGATAAGGTTTGGTTGCGGCTTCAGAAGGAATGGCTTGCAGGTCCACACAGAAAGATTCGACCTCTCTGGTATGGTCCTTACACTCTCACTAAGCAAGTAGGGGAAAATGCTTTCGAGTTGAATCTTCCACCCTACCTTGGTCTGCACCCCATCTTCAATGTGGACCTCCTCAAGCCATACCATCCACCTTTGTTGGATACTTCAGTCATAGCAGAACAATTGGACATCTCCGAGCTCAATCCAGCAAGTCTTTCCCCAGCTGAAGAAGATCAGATTGTGGACAATTTGACTAAGACCACCAGAGGACAACCTATTCAACTCTATCGTGTGATAAAGAAAGGAAATCTCAGTCACCAAGGTGAGTGGCTCACTGCATACCAGGTAAAGAAGCAATTTCCACATTTGATGGGGCATCTTAATGCAATGGGGACCATTGCTTCTGAAGGAGGGAGGAATGATCCAGGCAGCAATTATAGTGGCGCAACTTCCAGAGACCATAACTTTTGCACCGTACCTCCGATTGACTTCGTTCAAAAGGCAACGGAAATCTTGGAATGCGTAGAATGTGATGAGAAGGTGTGAACTTTTTTCAGCAACATTTGACCCCCAAAATCCATGTTTAAGGGGCCCAAATTGTGATTTTTGTAGTGTTGTCTAAAAATAGTAAATTCTAAAAATAGTATGTTTCGCAAAATTAGTGCACATGTCACAAAATTAGTGCACATGTAAGTCTTGGAAGATGAAACACCTCGTCTCCCTCGAGACCGGTGACCTTCCACATTCCTCTAGGTGTCCTTTCGTATTTATAAAATTATTATAAATGCATATGTAACCCGAAAAGGGATAGACATCTCCTGGTAGAGATAACTGATGTATTTGAAGTCTTTGAGTAATTTACATCTCTTTTCAGAGATAGTTGTTTTACAATTCATCTGGCACAATTGTTAATCTGTTCCTTAAGTCTGAAACCCCTCGGTTTTGGATCATTTAGTCCCTCGGTCCATACTCAACTACCAAGGGTTTACAAATCAAACGGACCTTATCATACTTGCATGTTTATCATTCACCCTTCCATCATGCGACATTACTAGGTCAATGAAATACGTTATAGGCTAAATGGTCACCTACTCTATTTTCTTGTAGTGGTATATGCTTTAGGCTACATCACCACTCCCTTTTATTTATCTAGTAGTGATATACGCTTTAGGCTACATCATCACTCCTACATTCATCTTGTTGTGATATATGCTCTAGTTATAAGGGTCACACACACATCATTACTATGTCGTATTTCACCAACACATACATAATCATCACAGCACATTAGACACAACACACACTTTGACCATTTCCTGATGACGCACCCTTGTTTATGGTTCATTCTTGACTTATGAGGGGGAAAACCAAGTGAACCTCACTACATACATTTCCATTCACTCAGGGGGCATGCAACCCCTATCAGTCCCTTTTGCATTCCATTCCATACATCCATAACGTACTGCATATTATGGTTGTTTTTACTCTAGCTTGCATTTGTTTGTTCATGGTCACTTTATTACACATGTTAGCTAGATTACTTGTATTTCACATATCTATATCATCCACATATGTGCGTTCATGTCTTTTTATGGCTGTGATCACATATATAGGTCTCTTACACACGACATGGATGCTCACCTTCTACCCTTCCTACACTAGTCACTAGGGGCATCCACATTCGTCTCTCATAGGTGTTATTGTTTCATTTTGTACTTAGAAATTTATATTATTTGGTTATACATGCTTTTGACATACTAGTTATCTTTCTAACATGCTAACGAGTGTTTCATGTGCATAATTTGTTATTTCAGGAAATTTTCTTCCATAGTTGTTTGTTATTGTTTTCTTTTGTTTGCAGGCTTTGCCCTATGTTTGGAGTGCACACTCATTTTTTGTATGTGTCCCTTATAGCCTTGCATGTCTTGCGACATCATGAATGATGTCCCATGTTTGCAACCTACTTTTTGCGGCTTACTCTGTCTTCTTGCTTGTTTACATTACTGCTTTTCTTGGTAGCTTATACATTGTTTGCATAGCTTATACATTTTTTTCTATATGCATTTTTTTTTGTACTAACACTTTTCTTTGGCTAGCCTTTTTTTTTTGCGCCTTGGTTTCTACCAAGTGCATTCCCTTTCCCTTGTAGGGCAGATTTACCGAGCTCATGTGGTTGGTCCTCTTTTGGGGCCACATTATCATATCAGTGATGTTGCGTGTGCCCCTAAAGAGGGGGGTATTATTTGGGGTTTTACATACTACACAATGCTTCTACACTAGTTCAGTTCAGTGCACTTACTGTCATTAGCATTGTGGGTTACATATAGCGAGTGGGTTCAAATCAGTCTACAAACCTTGTACATAATGGCTTTTATAGGACATGGTAGTCCTCAGCATTTTGGGAAACAATTAAAGGTTGGAGGATACAATAGAATTCCTCCTGTACTTCTTCAGCCAGTGGTGGCGGATATCCCAAAAAACTAGGACGTACAAAGATCTCTTCACACACATTTAGGGAAGCAGTTACAAGTTGGAGGATACAAGGGAATTCCTCCCTACACTTATTCGTCCTATGGTGTCAAATCACCCAAAAAACCCCAACAGTACAGGATATCCTTCTACACTCTCTTTTTCGACATGGATCAGGTGCACATGTTCCATTTACACTTTTTCATTTACGTATTTTACATTCATATACATATGTCTTTTACATTGCATTTTTACACATATATACATACATATTTGACTACTTGATCATTTTCTCCTTACAGGTCCAGCCATATAAGAAACAAGTAGTCATATGGGTGAAATAAAAATAACAACGTCAACAACAACATTTCACGATAGCACACACCATACTAACCATGCAGGTACATCATACACATCAGAAATTACACACGTGTTTCCACTAGGTTCACTCTCATCACTTTTTTGTGCTTTTTCATCTTTAGTTTCCACACTCCATCATATTTTTTTCATTCCATGCTTTTTCTAGTCCTTTGGCACATTTTCTACTACAATATTCATAAACATCAGGTACACATCTCTATCTACTTTATGTTACCAATATTTTTGTTCACCAACATAAAGTGGGCACAAATGTAGACACAAAATCATGCACTGCAGACATTATTTAGTTTCGGTCTTATGCTACTATTCATATGGTTTTTGAGTGAAGAAAGTACTAATTAACCCCCTTCTTTTGGCTATCTTACTTTATTTTCTTTTGTAATTCTTGTCCTCTTACACCCCCATGCCTAGTCAGCTTTCGTCATTCCATGTTATTTTAGCCTTGACTAGGGTGCCTACGGATGCCCTGGTCCCACTAGGGGCACCCCGATCCTTTTCAAACTTTCCGCCACTTTTTGGGAACTTTCTAGCCATTTGATTCTTATCTTTTTGGTGGTCGGCCATTTCGGGGTTAATTACGAAATTAGATCAAGAGAACCCTATAAATATAAAGTTATGAGACCATAATGAGGGACCAAGCACTAGTCACTACTATCATCCACCTAGAGTTACATCCATTTGGAGATCATTTGCATCCATTAGCTCCATCACAAAGGACAAGGTTGGTTCATCTACATCACACAAGCATAGGAGGGGATTTTATTCTATTTCATGCACCATTCTATTACATTTTTACATCTAGTTATTGCTCGCTACTTCACAAAGTGTAACTGACATAAGATCACCTAGGGCACATGATGCACACACACACACACACACCACAACTACATTTAGGTCCGAAATGTAGTGTAGCGCTCAGTTAGTAAGCCCATTGTTGTGGGCGTCTGATGTCAGTCTAACCCATTCATTTGCATTCTCCTATTTTTAGGGTTTTGATACTTCTTATGGTAGCTTACAGGTCTTTCTTTCATCTTGGATTATCAACGACACTGGAACAATGCAAAAAATCTGATGCGACACACAACAAGGGTTTTAAATCACCTTCTAAAGCTATGAAACTTAGTTCTAGACATTTTGCACATACTAGGGCACCCATTCTACAGACCAGAGTGCCCGCAGATGCCCCATTCCTTCTCTAGGTACCCTAGTCTAGAGAAACAATCTAGATCTGTCCTTTGAGGACTTGTGCATATTCATTCCTGCTTCCAGATTATTTAGTTTATTCTGCGACACAGTCCCATGAGATCCTCAAATCAACTAAGTCATTCCCATACATCTCTTACATATTAGGGTTTTAGCTTCCATTAGATTAATTCTTTGGGTCATTCTTCATAGTTATTTACTACATTTATTTATTGTTATTACATGTCGTTCTAGATTAGATTAACTACACACATTTCCCCATTTTTAGTTAATCACCCTCTCCCTCTACATTTCCCCTCATTTTTTATCTCATGGAGAGCATCTATCCATTTTTTCTTGGTGTTACCACCTCATTTTAGCTTAGGATTTCATTTATATGCATCTCTCTCCCCGAGTTACTCGGATGTGTTAGCATAATCTTAACTTAGGGGTAGTTTTAGTGTCAACATTAGGATAGATAGAAGAACCAACCTGCTTTGGAGGTTTGTCTTAATTTTTAAGGTCCCACACTTGGAGACAATCACGTTTTATACAAAAGTATTGATTTTCCATGATCAAATCCTAGGGTGCTACTTTTTGGTGATAATAGTAACTATAACAAACAATCGATGAAGCTAAGCATAGTAAGAACAAGTCACATATATCATCAAGCCTAATGCAAACACATTGGGGATGTTGTGATGCGAGCAAGCGGATTTACACTAACCCGCATCAAAGATGTAATTAGGTCCTACTCAAATTTAACCAATAATACATATCTAAATACATAAAAGGGCCTTTATGTATAATCTAAAATATTTTGAATAATATACATGTGTGAAAGACAATGGTAAAGAGGAATTAAAGTTTGGAAGGAGATAAATTGGTTTCAAATGAGTTGGTAAATGAATATGATAGTTAACTTTAGGAAGAAAAAAAAAGTGTTACAATATTCATGAATGATCCCCAAAAAACCATGTTACAATTTTGTATTGTGTCACATGTGCGAGTCTTCATGTTGGTTGCATTTTATGCACAAGTAGATGTTTCATGTCATTAGTGGATAAAAAGGTACAAAATGAAATATGGATTCACCACTATGTATGAGGTGTTTTGATGTAAAAAAACCTATCTCAGATTGTTTAGATATCTCTTATGTCTAGGAAATATATCTTCTTGCATAAAACTCTACCTAACATGTTGGAGGTGACAAGGATGAGAGGGGGGTGAATCAGTCCCCAATAAAAACTTTTCAACACTTGTGCTTCAAACCCTAACCACACATGCTCATATACAACACATCAAAGCATACAACCTTTTAAATGAAGTAAAATTAATGAAAAGAACATAATATGATCTCAAACACACATATATTTGATGATAAAATTAGATCCACACACTTATATATATGCTCAAATCATATCACAAAAGATAATGTCTTCAACAATGATCCACAAGATACAATAAAGTGCTCTC
This sequence comes from Taxus wallichiana var. yunnanensis, assembly GCA_018340775.1. Taxonomy (NCBI): domain Eukaryota; kingdom Viridiplantae; phylum Streptophyta; class Pinopsida; order Cupressales; family Taxaceae; genus Taxus; species Taxus wallichiana. Next base: position 315,032,719 of record CM031238.1, read on the forward strand.
AAGACAATCAATGTCTCATGAATACATATGAAGAAATAATAACTATGAAAATGTCTTCAACCTTCAAGATCATATCTGAAAACTCCTTAGACACCTACAAATAACATCAACATGCTATGAAGATAGCATTCAAACTCAAGCACCAAAATCGCCCTCCTTCTCCAACTCGCTCTCAAGGAAACAACACCAACATTCACTTGCTCAAATTCTCCTCATGAAAACTCAACCAGTAGCTGTCCTAGAATAATATTATAGGTGTTTTTGGCTAGGCTGAAAGGGTTTTTATTTTCATAAAAAGGTTCTTCAAAAGAAGATAAAAGGGGTTTTCAAAAGCTAGAACTATTATGCCCAAAAACTCCATTTTATACCCTTTTCTTGATTAGAACTCAAAGGAGGTCGGTCCCTCATGATATTTTAAACCTATACATGCTTATAAAATTCAATAACATCCATCCCAATAGTCATATTTGACCCAAGTAGGTCAGCCTAGCTAAAACCCTTCATCCATGCACCAAAAATCTCAAAAACCCTTGCATTGGGATGACAAAAATCTCCTAATCCCAAAACTATTTTTGGTCAAGCTCTAAAATTAATTACACATGTTTAAAATAAAATTTAAACATCATATATGGTTTCAATTTATCTTAAAAAATCAAATTATTTCATTTACTGGGCTCATAGCTCTTTACAATTTTCAAAACAGTTGTTTACGGCACCCTTCAGCAGCCTGAAAACTCCATCTGATCACGAAACCACTTATAATGAACCAAATCATGCCATGTGACCACTAAAAATAAATTGAATAAAATTTATAACACTTCTAATAAATTTATAATTCATGAAACATCCTCACCTCAAACCACAACAACATTTTCCTTCACTTGATCAACCTGCCAAAAACATTGTTTCCAACTATTAGCTCATAAAATAAATTATGCATGCATTAAAGACCTCAAAATGGATTCATTTGATTCAAAATTCATCCCTATTTACATTACAAGCTATAGGAAGCATCAAATAATTCATCACATGCTTCAAACAACATCAAACTTGCACCAAAACAAATGTTGTCCTAAACTGCCAAAAATATTATTTCTCAAATAAATCCCTGGAAACCCTAAAAAATCACCTCATCATGATGAAATACATATATCACTAGAAATATCTCTGAATATAATTTCCAACACAACTTTAATCACCTCAAAATTCCACCTGTAGCTCAAGTTATGGCCAAAACATTGGACCCTACTATTTGAGATCCCAAAACTGCCCTTTGACCAGTCAACCTATTTGGACCTAAAAACACCATGAAACTACATGAAAATCAAGGAAAACTCTCAATCATCATGCGCCATCAATTTTTCATGCTGCTCCTTTGGACCATATTTTCCTAAAACCTTCTTATCCAAAAATTACTATTTTTAGGTGGTGCCCACTCATCATCATGACCTCAACCATACATTTATGGAAATCTTGAGGATTCATTTACAACATCCAATCATCACATTTTCAATTTAAATAAAAATTGGGTCAGTATACTTCACCTTTTACAAAATTCTCCTAGCTAGGGTTTAATTAGGGTTATTTACCTCCTTGCCTTCTTAACATTCGTTCATAAAAACATGACGATCAACTGACCTGATTGTTTTTTTGAAACCTTATAAGCATCCCTAAAATCCACAAGGTCCCATGCAACACACATGATTCACAATGAGCATCTGAAGTTGCACTTTGAGCTGGAAATGCACTAGAGTTTGACCTTGTCTCACAAAATCAATTATATCTAACAAAATACATATCATGGGGACCTAAAATTTTGCTGATATCACAATCACTCGTCCTATAACATCTCAAATCATCATAACATTAATAGCATTGCCCAATATCTCTAGTCATTAAGACTTACCTATGCTTGCATGTTAGATCTGTATTGTAGCAACTAGGTTCAACTAAAATAATACAAGAACTAAACAAGAGACCTCTGCAAATGACCCGAACATACATCATATGTCATGATATACCTAATAGCATGCATCCATGAGCTCAACTAACTCCAATTCACTCTGTCACACCTCCAAGCAAGCATACATGCTCCCAATGAGCACGTGTAACCAAGTAAACCACATGTACCTTCATTTTTCCACTATTATGACTGATCAAGCACCCTAAAAACATGTTATCCAACATGTCAACATGCTTCTCAAACATCCATGGAGCTCACACTTTCAAGCTACACCTCCTAGGCACTGTATGGGCTTGCTAGAACAAGAATACATCATTGTATCCCATTGTAGCAGTTGATGAACATATGAACCATACTATTAGCACCATGAACAACATCATACCAATATCCTACAACATCCACTTTTTCATTAATGTGGTTTTACATCAATGACAACACCTACTAGGACACCATGCCAACAATCTCCCCATTTTTCATTGATGGAAAACACCTTGAACTTCTCCCCCTTTTTACATGAATGAAAAATTCATACCTGTAACTTGCCTCATTCACCATGCTCAGCTTCTTACATCCATACTTTGGTTAGAAACATCAACAAAAAGTCTCAAATTGACTCTTTTTCTTGATTCTTACTCAAAATATGATTCTTGGCCTTATTTCAAGCATGCAAAAGCCAAGCTCCCCTGGAAAGAACACTTCCTACAACTAAAGAACATTATTACATAAATAAAAATTATAGAATTCACCTTTTTAGGGACAAAACCTTCATTTTCCATCTCTTAAGCATGCAAACAAGCAATTTTCTTCTATACCCCTGTTTTTAGCCTTCTTGAAGGAAATGTAGCAATCATGGAACATAATCAATAACATTATTTCCATGCCAACAATGACATGATTGAACATACTTATTCATTAATTCATCATTCTTGATAAGGATCCAACATTTCTAGGCTTAGATCATACAAATCAATGCAAATACTTTCACTTCATACCATACCTTGGAGTTCAAGCCCTAAACAATCCTTTAAGTGCAAAAATGACAAGTTTTAACATGCAACTGAAGATCCACCATGCTTTGAATACATCAAATACCACTCCCCCTAGTCTTAAGGCCTCTATATCTAGCTCAAGAGATCAAATTTGACCTTCTAGCCTTACAAACATGCCTTGAAATCAGCTTTACAACTTCTTGGTGTCCCTAAACATCTTTTACAATCATCTACATTCATTTTAAGTTGAGATAGGTCATTACATACCTTTTCAAGTATAAAAGCGTGATCAAGGAGTATACATCAACTTCTCACCTTGAATTGTCTTGAGAACACCTACATAAACCTCAGGAATAACCACCAAAGTACTCCCCATTCCTTGAAGTAAAAAATACAACTCTTTACAGTCAGACCCCTGTCTTATGACATTGTAACATTGTCTCAGTCATCTCATAAATGATAAGAACCCTCTATCAAACCTTAAACATGATCATTTTATCTCATATGCACCATATTCTATACATGTACATCATTTAGAACTAAACTAAAGAGTGAGAAGGCATATTTCCACTTCATTCATGCAAAAACAAGCATCTACAGGCTTGTAGAGTGCTATTTTGGGCTAAAACCACAGTTTACAAGTATTCTCAAGAAACACAGACCAAAAAACAACTACCCTCACTTTGGAAACAATGAATATATGTATTAACTTACCTCTTCAAGTGACATGGAGCTATGATTATCACTTCATACCTTTGAAATAGCTTAACTCTGCCTCTTTGACAATTTGAGAGCCTGAGTCTTTATCTTAGCTTAAGAAGCATTATTATACTCTCACAAGTACTCGTTGTCTAAGATCGTCACCTCAAGAACTTCCATGAACCTTGAACGCACTCTAGTTGCATAATTACTACAAGAACCATACAAAAATTGAGATGAAACTGTTATTCCATACCTGAGAGGGCATATGTCTTGAATTTTCTTCACTGAGCACCATGAGTGGTCTTCGGTGGCTCAAAATGATCAGTACAGTATTCAAAGACACTTTTAAAGTCAAACACTAGAATATCACTATACTAACATATAGCTTCAATCTATTTCATATCTAGAACTCGATACATTAACCCTCTTTTTACATTGATGTACCTATAGAAAGTCATAGTTTACACCTTTGCTCACTGAGATAGGGTTTCAAACTACAAACCCTTGCATACTTGAGACACTTTATTATGGCATGTTGAAACCTACTGAATGCACATTCCTCTCTAAAATATATGGCCTCCAAATGATCACCTTTAGACTATGATATATCAAACACAACCTCTCTTTGACTTATCATTCATGTAGGTGACTATATAGTATGATTTTGTACCTTGTTTTGGAGGCCGAACATGCATATCGGTGAGATACTTTAGCTTTATTTCAAGATTTCACTTACTTTCTGAGAGACACTTCTGCAACAAGTTTTATGTTATTCCATGGTACTAAAACATTATGACTTATTTGACTTGCACACAAACTATATCAGGAGTTTCACAACTTAGAAGCACAGTTGACCATTTCTCAAGAACTTCATCAGACCAATCATGAAAGATATTGTAACTTTTGACACTTCTAAGCTTGCAAATTATGAATTCTTTCAACATGACAGACTTCTTGTATCAAAGAGCACGTGTTTTTCTAGACTTTGTATAGGACGTGAACCTGTAGCTTCAATTTTTCACATGCCTAGTACCTTATGGTAGTCATTATATGCTTCACCAACATGTAGACAACGTAGACAATTTTCAAAGGACCACTTACATGTCTTCATAGTGACCAATCAACATTTCTAGACATCTTTCAACCCTTGTCACTTTGACCAAATTGAGATACTTCATGCACAACTTTGGATTGAATTAGAACACACAACAGGTGATACACAATTATCTTGTTAGATACATCTTGATACCCAAGTCTTCATACTATTTGTATCATCCACAAACTTTTGTCATCAATTTCTGAGCTTCTCTAACTGGTATTTGACCTTAATTTGCACTATTGCATACTTTGTTATAACCTCACTAGCTTAAAGACATTTCATGTCCATCTACCGCCCCCGACATATTATTCTAAGCTTGTGGATAGTTGACTCATACCTATAGTAGCTTATTTAGCTCTTTGGACCACTAAGACCCTTCAAATTTGTAATTTTTGAGTCCTTGCATCAGCTACTCATCCTTGACAACACACTAGACACACTTTCAATCATAGACCAAAAATAATACATATTTTCTCCATTTTAGGTATCCTTCACTTGATTTACACAATAAAGCACATGCTCAGACATTCTATGACAAAATTAGACTAACAAGGACCTTTTAGAGATTTTGACAACACTTATCAAGATTTGGAACCTTCAAACTCCACAAGGACTCAATATCATGACTCTTCAAATGATAAGAGTAGATGTTAGACTTATTTTTCACCATTCACAGTTATGTAGGTGCATGCCCTTTTCACTACATGACTACTCTTATTACACAATTAGGACTCAGTTTTAACACCAAGCATCTCACAGACCATATACACTTTTACACTGTTAAGGAGAGAATTAATGACTATAAACCATGCTTCATGAGTTCACCAACACTACATACTCCTTATTACATGACAATGAGATTTATGAACAACCACAACTGATTTACATAGGAAACTTCAACATGAATATACTAACATAGACCAATATATCACCTACATGATCTACTTAAGACCACGTCACTAAGATCATGACTTTTCACACAAGAAACCCAAATAGAACCTTGAAAACACACTTAGAGACATAAGATGGCATACCTTAACATCATGAAGAAGACACACATACACTGACCAAGACAACTCCCCCTCTCTCCAATGCTTCATTAGCATCTATACACCTCTATGAAGCCTAATAGATGCATATGTCACTATGGAGGGGCTTGATGAGAGACCTAAGTAGGTTTCAAGCCCTCTTCTTGGACCTTGACTGTCTCCTCTTTATTTGATTTCACATTTGTTGCAGCAGATCCCTCCTTTTTCTTAGTCACATCCTTGGAAACCTCTTTACCACTTTGACTAGCTTCTTCCTTCTTTTTGTATACTTAAGCTTGTGGCTTGGGTCTTTGAGTTTCTTTCTTCAACTGGGTTGTATCACAAAACCTTGCATTGTGCCCTTTCTTGTGGCATCTAAAACACTCCACTTTCCTTCATGTTATCCATTTTTACACACTTGAGGCAAAAATGGACAATGAGGGTACACCGGACCCCAGGACCGATAAATCCTTTCATAGAACTTGGGGCCTATAGGCATTTTTTTAATGATTCAAGAGTATTTATGGTATTCTAAGAGGTTCTAGGATCATTTCGGACTATTTCCCCTTGTCCAGGTCTTAGGGTGAGAACCTGCTCTATGACAGGTTCACATTCGTCCGATACTAGCAAGAAATGATCAAAAATGATAAATCATGTTTTATTGGGTCTTGCTATAACTTTTCTATTTTATGGTTTTAATAGGAAGGCTAAGGAGTTCAAAATCAGGGAGAGATTAGTTTTAAATGGGTCGAATGGCATTGAGATATGAAATAGCTCACCGAGTTGCTCATCGAGTAGCTTGGCGAGCTCATAATACATCGAATATTTTACCCCAAATTATCTCGATCGAGATAAATGAAATTGACACGTATGGAGCTTGGGATATTTTCAAAAGGCTCAAGTTATGGATTGATTCAGGTCACCAAGGCATGCTAAATAGTTTGTGTGGTTGGAAGAAGAGCTCATAGCTCGGCGTTAAGGAAGAAGAGATCGTAGCTCGACATTAAGAGAGGAGATATCCTCAAGCACGTCGAGCTATGGTTTGATTGAAGAGCTTGAGTCACAAACGTCATGACATGTAGACTAGGGTGTTGATGTGGTAATAATGAGAATTCGTTCAAGATCTGTGTGATGTGTTTAGAAGGCATTCTAGTCATGAGGCTGAAGAAACTCTGGAATGGGAGTATTCGAGTTGACTCGAGCATGATAATAGCTTGGCCAAGCCTGGTGTGGTCATCTCGGGCTCATGTGGAAATTTTGATTTTCCAAGTTGATTACAAGAAATGTAGTATCAAGTTGTATGAGCTGGTGAGGAGAATAGGGTTGTGTCGGTGTGTGCAAGACTTGGCTAAACGTGGAGATGGTCATATTACATAAACGTGAAAGATGAGCTATCAAAGCCAACTTAGTTTGATGGGAAAAATTCACTGAATTTGTGACATGGAATTGAATGAAATAAAGCTAAGTTTTTGTGCTAGCTCATATAAGCAGAGTTGATACACAATTCAGTACATGAATGTCGATCTCGATAAGCCGAGTTCAGATGAATCCATAATGGGAAAGATGTTCGACAAAGCAAGGTGTATAGAGATATTCGAATAATGGTCAATGGGCATGGCTATTCTCTCGAGTGTAGAGTGGGTACAATGTCAATCTTCTTGACTCGATCTGATTGATGTTGTCGTAAAACGGAGCTCGAGTTATCGGTAGAGCCATGTTATTTTTTGTGAAGAGCTAATTTTAAAAAAAAGAGCTCAGCCTCGATCGAAGCTAAGCTAATGGTTCACAATGGGTGTAATCAAACCGAGTAGCAATATGTGTAAGGCCAAGTCAAGGAGAGCTAAGTTAACATAAGGCCGAGTCTAATCCATTAGACAAAGCTCGACCAACAACTTGGGAGAATTATCTTGTTTGACCGAGCTAATATGAGTCGAGGAGTGTGGGGAATTTCGGAATTTTTTTTGGTCTAATGCCGGTCAAGTGGGAAAAATGATGTCGAAATCATACACATCAGTATCATCATGGGGATTTCGGGGATAGGAGGCCATCCTGCCAAGTTGGTGCACAGAAATAAATGCATCAAAATTCTAGGATTCCCACTTCTAACTCATGGATTTTCCTAGTATGAATGCCATGTCTAGCTTGGTAAAATGTTGTTCGGGATCCCGAGCTAAGAAAGCCAACAAAGAGACGTGTCAGAAATGACATGTATTCTGAGTTAAGTGGGGAGTGGTGTTATGCATGATCGAGTCATTAGTAAATGATCATGTTGGAGTGAAGTGCGGGATCGTGCTCACAAAATTGAGCTCAAGTCTTTTGGCTTGAGTTCGAGAGACCTAGTCGGGATGGCGATTTGTTCACCGAGCTATGTGCAAGGTTGTTGGAAAGACCGAGTGGCGTGGAAACAGATGGTTCTACATGGAAAATTCATGTAAAGGTGCCTCGGTAAAGTGAAAATAGATCTACTCAATTGTTCAAAGTTCATAGTGCTACCGCAGAATAGCTCGAACATGACTAAAGAAGATTGCATTTGCCAACTGAGATTGAGATGGTAGCTTGTGAGATCGGGTTTGAGCTCTACCGATTCATCGAGTTCGGCATAACAAGAAGGATGAGTCATCAAGGGAGCTTGGTCTAACGAGCTCAATCATGGAAGTGAATGAGGAGCTTGACGAGCTTGGAGATAATTAGGTACAAGCAAAACAAGTCGAGTTGATCAAATCGTAGTGAGTTACTCGCACATAAGACTAAGCCACTTCAGCTCGGCTTGGTTATAAGTGAGTAGTCTCTGCATATGTTATTAAATGACATGTATTTCACAATAAATGAGTAAATAACTCAAATTTTGGAGTAGTGGGAAGGATCAAGTCTCACAGGAGCGAGTCGAGGTTAATTCCATAGGAGTGCCTGCAATTTTGATCGAACTCGCCATGGAATTCCGCCTTGGAATTATAAATGAGCTCGAGGAGGCATGATGCACGGATGTGGTGAAGTGGGCTCTGCATAATCCTGAGACACATTTCACATCATAAAATAAATTTGGGAACTTAATAAGTGGCTCCACATTATAGAAACTCAGCTCGTTGAATGAGCTCAATCAGAAATGTATGAATGCCATGGATTCGGCATAAGCTCACACAATAAGCTAAAAAAACATGGCAAGAGATTCAGATCAGGCGAGGGGATACATGCATAGCACTAGAGAGGAGTTTGATGAACTCATGAGGGGGTAAGTAGAGCTTAGCCAGAGAGAAAGAATATTTTTAAGCTCAAAGCTCGTGGAGTCAATCCATGAGACGGGTAGTTCGGTTTGAGCTTGACACCGATTCGTTTGAATAGAACAAGCTAGTAAAATGAAAATCATGTAGAGTCAGAGTGAGGTAAGAATCTCAAGATATTTGTGAGGTAAATTGTGTATAAAATATGGTTGTGCATGGTGATGCAAACTCAATGGTGGCAAGGAAATGGTGCTTGCAGCGAAGGTGTTCTAGCTCGGTGAGTCACGAAGAGTTATCAGAGCTCTCAAAAAATGACGAGGTGGAACCCGAGTTAATCGGAGGCTCGAAGAGTTAACATACATTGGGCATGTCATTAAAGACAACTCAAGAGCTTGACTCGGTATGGAAAAGACTAGCTCACTCGATGGGATATGTAATTGTTGCTAAGGTAAAAGATAAGGACCTCGTGGATCAACGTAATGACGTAAACAAGCTCGAAGTGGTGAAGTGTAGGGAGCTTGGTTCATAATTGGTGTAACTCGGTCAATTAGGTGATAAGCACAAGTCGGCTAAGCCATGATGAAGAGGAGCTTGGAAGTGAGCTCACAAGTAGAGCTTGGTTGTGGTGAACGGTAGTGGAGCTCGAGCCCAACTCGGTGAGTTGGCTTGGCAAGCCAACCATCGAGTTGGGTTGTTTTGAACCTATTTTCATGGCCCCCACTTTCTTCAAGTCAAACCAGTCTTGGGGGCCCACCATATTTTTAATTAAATTAATATTTATATTTTAAATATTTTATTAATAATATTTATTATTATTATTAAAATATTTTATTTAAATATTCTTTTAATTAATTAAGAAGATTAAGTCAAACTGGGCATTAATGATACATGATGGAACCTTCTCAAGTGGTTCAACCAACTGTAATAAATACATCATGTACCTTCAATTTAGGAAGGGAAATTATGACTCTTTCTCTCCTCTTTCTTAACTTCTTCTATAAATGTAAGTTGGAAGCTCATTCCAATAGGTTGGACAAGTTATACATCTTAGGTAAGTGTGTGTTTTTCAAGAATCTTCTTTCTTCTACAAGTTGTTCTTGTATGTTGAGGGAACTTTCAAGCCTCCTTTCAAGACTGTAATGACAACTATTTCCTCTTCCTAATGTAATGATGCATTGTGCATGTTGTTGAAGTAATAAAAGTGTGTGTTTGTGACTAATCTTGGTCATTTCATCCTTCTATACTTCTTTGTGCCTTTCTCATGCTTGCAGGTACACTGTGTGAGTTCAAATTTCTATTGCAAGTTCTTGGAGTTCTATGCTTATCAAGTGGTAAAGTATTGTATACAGCTGAGTTGTGGTGCTTCTTTACCCTTCTCAAGTTCATCCTTATTCATTGGAAGACTGATATATTATTTTGTCTAATCGAGTTTAACAAAGGGAACACATGCTTCTTAGTTTGTGGTATTTTGTACCCTCTCTAAGTTGCAGTAGGTGAAGTTGACTTGTGGTTCACACACCCTCTTCAAATCAACCCTTCCTGAGTCTAGAAACACCCTTTATTTGGTGCATCACCCTTTATTTGGTGCATCACCATCCCTAGTATAGTTTCATTTCATGCAAATATCTTTCCCTAAAACCCATGAAAATGTTATCATAGGACTAGATAACCATTTTTTTACACTAGGAGTAGTACAACACTTAGTTTAGGAAGAGGAAGTCGGCCTTCTCTAGAGGTTCACCTCAAGCCCAAGTCCCACAGCTTGAGAGGTGATCCCATATTTCCCAATCACACCGAATGTCTTATTCACATTTTGGCCATTCAGAGAGTGCAGTGATTTGGCGACAACAGTTTTTGGCATGCATGGTGGGACCAAGAGTTGGTACCTCTCTTCTCAATTTCACAAATCAAAGTACCTGGTGACTCTATATCTCTGGATTCCAAATCTTAGCTCATTAACTTATGCAAAGAATTCAAACAAGAGCTTTTTCAAAGCAAGGAAATTATCATCATGTCAAACTATCCTTGTCTACTCCAAAGAGAAGGAGAATAGGTGTTTCAACATCACCATTTATAGCTTTATCTTATAGGGGTCATTCAACTCCTCCGTACGGAAGGTTTCCTCCACCAAGGAACAATCAAACCTCTTTTTGTTATGGCATGAAACCAAGTTTTTCCCCCTTTTAATGCAAGCAATCCTCTTTTGTTGGCTCAACGTGACCCTATACCTATTGAGAAACTCAAAATTTTACCCTTTTACATAGGGGAAACTCACATTACTTTAGTGGAACATATTATTGATGTAGCTAGCATTTGTGCAGTACATAATATCACAAAGGACAACGTTGCGGTTAGAATTCTTGCTACCTCTTTCAAGGGAAAATCACTTAAATGGTTTTTAGGGTTAAGTGTTGGCACTATAACCACTTGGGATGAGTTAGGATAAAATCTTTGTAAATAGTTTTAAGACAAGAGTGATCACCTATGACTTTTGGAACAACTCACTACCATTAAGAGAGCTCCCTAAGAATACATGATTGATTTCAATGTCTGATTCCACAGGACCTGGAATACGATTCTGGCACTCATAAAGCCTTCTCCAAATAATGCATTCTTTTACTATTTGCGAGCTTTGAATAGTGATGTAGCAGTTATGATCCATTCCATGGGAGGGAATACATTACCTGATGCCTATGAAGTTTCCATAAGAGCAGAAAATTCCTTGATTTGGGATGGAAAGATAGCTCCATGACCTCCAATGTCATTGTCTCGGATCTTATGAAAAATCAACCTATCATTGCTCCTATTCCAGCAACCTCTAATCAACCAGCTCAGTCTACCCCTACCTCTTCAAATAATCTATTTGAAGTCAAGTCATTGTTGTAAACTTTTGCAAACGAGCTTGTTACACTCAAGAGGCAACAGTTTCAATACAATTGTCCATATCAGCCACAAAATCAGCAGTACCATGCTAACCATCCTCCTTTTGAAGGGAATAATCAGCCGCAAAATCAAGCTACAAATAAATTTGTGAATGTTAGGCCTTTGAACTTTCAGAACCCTCTTGCTGCTATCTCATCCAGATCCATAGTACATGTCCAGAATAATCTAGTTCAACACTACGAATGGTGTTATCATTGTTCTCAACCCCACAATCAAAATATTTGTCCCAATGGAGTTTTATCCAGGCCCTTATGGTTTAAAGTGTATCTACCCCTTCAGAGCTAATAGAAAATTCATCCATACAAGAAGCATTAGATCAACTGCAAGCACCTAAAGAAACCACTTTGCTAAACTAGCAAGCGTAAGATAAAATCACTAGAGTTTGACCATGTCTCACAAAATCAACTATATCTGACAAAATACAAATCATGGGGACCTGAAATTTTTTGAGAGCATCATCACTCATTCTTATAACATCTCCATTCATTAGAACATCAATATCATGCCCCAGTCTCTTAAGACTTACCTATGTTTGCATGCTAGATCTTCACTGTAGCAACTACGATAGACTGAATTAATGTAAGAACTGAACAAGAGACCTCTAAAAATGACCAAAACATACCTCATATGCCATGATATACCCGATAACATACATCCATGAGCTCAACTGATTCCAATTCACTCTGTCACACCTCCAAGTAAGCATACATGCTCCCAATGAGCACTTGTAACCAAGTAAACCACATGTACCTACACTATTCCACTATTGTGAGTGCTCAAGCACCCTCAAAACCTATTATCCAACATATGAACATGCTTCTCAAACATCCATTAAGCTCACACTGTCAAGCTACACCTCCTAGGTGCCTGTATGGGCTTGTTAGAACACACATGCATCACTGTATCCCACTATAGTAGGTGATGAACATATGAACCAGATCATTAGCACCATGAACAACATCATAACATCATCCTACAACATCCACTTTTTCATTAATGTGGTTTTACATCAATGACAACACCTACTTAGAACACCATCCCAACATAACCTCCACACTTAGCCATACACAAAATATAAATAAATATGCAATGTTATTGGCCCGATTGTCCTAAGTTACGGTTTTCTAGATATTGTACGATATGAATTAGGGCACATACTTATATGTGTGATAACTATCCTTTATCTATAATGAATAACAAAATCCGAAACCTTTTTTATGTTCTCATAAGCTTATGCTTTTAAAACACCTTGATAAGAGTACAACAATTATATCATACTTTTACTATTCTCTTATGTATTTTATATAATTCTATTATGAACCTTGTGTGTGTATGATTGTTCACTACTGATCTTGATTGTCTCTAAATACACTAATGTAGAATTTTTGAAATTCCAACTATGACATATTGACATGGAAATCCAACATAAATAAATGAGAAGGATGACCACAAGAGGCACAAAGCTTGATAAAGCATGTAAAGGACCCGAAAGAGAAAGGGGACCATTTCCACTATAATAAGACCATTTGTGTGCCATGCGCAACTAGTCCATCCCATATGGAAATGGGAAAAATACCACATAAAAGAATAAGTAAATGAGGATGGAGGGAGAGAGAATAAGAGAAAATGGGAAAAATTACAGCCAAATAGATTGAATAGACCCAAAATTGGCATTTGGCACTTGACACTTGATGTTATTTTTGGCTTTCATCCCCTATACATGACACATGCACACAAACATAGTTCAAAATCATTGTATTATGTTATCCCAAGGCTTGCAACCCCTCATTCCATTGATCAGATACCTACATGTACATCTCTTCCAGTCAATAACACATCTCATGTTCTATGAAAACCTCTCCACACAAATACTTGAGATTTTTGCCCCACTGGAAAAAACCATCCAAGAGGGACATGATCAACTTGAAAAACATGTCAATAATGATCAATATTGTCCAGGCCCTCTAATGCTCAGGTTTTCAAATATATATGTTATTACTCCTTTTAAGTCAATTTTAGTGTAAAATATTACCCTTGGAGTCATATAAATACAAATCAAACCCCATTCATTTACTCACTTGGAAAATTGGCACTTATCAAGATCTCTATAAATATCTATCAAATCTAAGTGCACTTATCCTTTTGTCAATTTTTATATTCAAAATTTTTCCTAACTGAGATTAGTCTCTTAATCATTTACTGCACTTTTAGATATGAATGTTAAATATGGATTTAATAATTTGAATGTGCATAGTTTTCTAGATTCCAATCCTATTAGAGAGTAAACCCTAATAAGACCTATTATTTTCTAAATTAGGGTGCAATCATTTGATGAACCTCTTTATTGATCCTAAATTCTCTTTTTTCTAAGGGTTTGTCCTTTTATGTTTTTATACTTGACATATTCTTTTATGTTACAATCTTATTTTTGTGAGATTAAGTTCTCTATTATGAACCGATCAGAGAAGTCCACAAATATGTCTTATTCAAATACACCTATTACCAAACACCCTCTTGATGATGTAATCATGATGTTCCTTATAAAACCTACTCAAGGGGAATTTATTTAAGATGATACCATTCCTGCTACGCCATTACATGAGTTTGATTTTAGTAACATTTTGAGCAACAATTTATGAAATACATTAATATTAATACAAATCACATTGATGACTTACTAGTCATAGCCAAGGATGAACAAAAGAAAATAGTTGAGACTAGTATGGAGGTGTCTAATGTCTCCTCCATAAGTTTCAATGCTCATTCCTACACATACTATGACTACACCACTGTTTTTGCACCCACATATGCCCTTAGGTACCATATCTTCTACATGCTCCCTAGAGAAAGCCAATATTAATCTAAAAAACTGATGCAGGAACATCACCCCATTTTGTAAATATGGTTAGCAGTAATGAAATTTTGGTTTGAAGGTGTTTTAGTAGGTTTAGTAAGTCCTTGCAAGTCACTTAGGTGTGCTAGTTTGTGCTTTGGATTTTCAAATTTTGGAAATTGTACTTCACTCCAAAAGGAAAAATCAAATTTGAAGCCTAGTTTTGGGTTGTTTAGGAATTAATAGTCTTCTCTTGAGATTAACTAGGAAATGTGAAGTTGGTGGTAAGTCTTATGAAGGATTAAAAGTGAGTTTATGACTTAGGACATGAAAATTTGTTGGGCCCTGAATTAACTATGTCTCAAGGAAGACGTCAACACGTGCGGGAGGCAATAAAGAAGAAAGGCACTCAGGAAAAAGCTTGTAAGGGAAAGGGGTGCAGGAGAAGAGGTTGGCACACACGGGAGTAAGGAGGTTTGGGGACTTAGCCATATTTTGAAGAAGTTTCGCAGGAGAAACACGTGAAAAGCACGAGTAGGCGTGATAAATGGATAAGGTGTCAGTCTGGAGCCTTGGAGATCAAGAAAAGAATATTCCACGTAAGGAATATTCCCAGGATGATCATTACATGCATTGGATGCATTTGTAAGCTGGCATAGGCATTCGACCATTGAATACCAAACTTCCACTTGGCATGTGATTTGTTCATGAAGGAAACCAAGGCGGTGCATCTAGATCCTATTTAAAGGAGTGCTTGGGTCTAAAATAGAGGAGAGTAATAACAAAGTGTTGGGGAAATGGAGAGTTGAAGGAGGCAACAAAGTGGTGTTAGAATGCTAGTAGGGTTATAGAGGATATCGAGTAATAATAAGGCACTGCATAAATGCTTGCAATAAGGGTTTTGAGAATATTAGGCATAGATTTGGGTATGAACAAGGGTTGTAATGGGTAGAATAGCTAATACTCTCTTTGTAGAGTATTTTTGTAGGGTTTAAGATAATATTCCTTGATGTATTCGGTCTATATGACCCTTATGATGTAATGAGGCCACTGTAAATGTTTATAAATCAATATATGTGTGTGATTCTAGTTATTCATGTTCTTAAGTGTAAACCCTTATGTTCTTCATATTATTCTAATTCAGATCTAGCCATATTATGCTTATTTACATTGTTAATTCCCATTTATGATGCATTTGTGCAGAGATATGTTATCTCTATCTTATATTTTTGAGTGAATTTTTATATTTCCATTCTTGCAACTCATTCTCCATCAATGACAGAACACTCTCACAAGGCTCACATAAAGGAGGGGCTCGGTGCCCTGCCCACCTTGGGTGAGTTCACATCGCATGTTGGTTGATACACCGACACACTTAGGGTAGAAAGAAGACATGTGAAGAAATAAATACATTTTTGTTCTGTTGTTGGAATGAGGTGTGATGACGAAGCACTTGATCTTGGACAGGGTTGAAGCATGGCTTAAAAACACAGAGGATGAGTTTGATCAGAGATTTAACACTGGATCTGAGTTTGATGCACGTAAATGGGTAGAGGACCACTTGTATCATGAGTTGTATGAAACATTATTTTGTTATTTCCAGTGGATTTTTATGAATAGCTTTCAGCATATGCATCTAGGTCAAGTTGGTACTATAGACCTTGTGTATGGACCCAAGATGAGTATCAGAGGCTGCATGATGTCGATATGACCTGGACTCATGTTGTTGATCACTAGTGGAGTGGAGTGTTGATTAGTTATACCTTGGAATACAAAATTTCTATGTATTCTTTCCCGAGAGATTGTTGAGTTTGAGTTCTTGAGGGAGCCTAGAGGATCATTATTGCATGTTATTCCACTGGCTATCAAGATTCTGGTTATTACTTTGAGTTTGGAAGCCTTTCCCATGGCTGGCTAAAATCCATCTAGGCACACAATGTGGAAGCTAATTTGGTGAAAGATGGCAGATCCTACGACGGAGAAGGAGAGAGAAGAGAGGTGACTCAATTATGATGAAGCACAAGAGAGGGAGTTGAGAAGACAGTGTGAGATTATAGGAGTGATGGAAATACAGAGGCAGGTGTTACGGGAAGGATTTGAGGTCTGCACGGAAAATGTGGGACCTGAGCAGTTTGTGCTACCTCATCTTAGAAAGCACGGGAGAATTACCCCATCAGCTTTTGGTGAGAGTTCATCATGTGAAGAAAGGAGATTCGTAGGCATGCCTCTTGGCCCACCTGGTGACCAGACCCTAACGCTTAGCCTTCTAGTTTCTGAGGAAAAAAAAATTATTCGTTTGTTAGTGGTGTTGATATTGGCGGTTGAGCGACACCAAGGAGGTATAATTTTCATTTGTTACATCTATGGTTGCACATCCATTTCTTGTATTCAAAGGTATCTGTCTAGTATGACATTTGGGCAAGGTGTGGGTTCACAAAGTTTGGGTATCACATCTGGAAGTGGTACGGGAAACACATCTGGGAGTGGGTCAACTGCGCAGAATGTTAGCGTGAAATTTAGCACGACGGTGGGTTTGTAAGGAGTAGTGTTATGTCCCTTACCTGCGACAGGAGGAGGATCTGGTGGATCTAGAGGAGTTGGCACTTGTGGATCTAGTGGTGCTGGAGGTGGTGGAAATATTGGGGAGGCCAAGGTTCTGGATCTAGTGGGCAAGGGCCTCAACAACCTCAACATGTATTTTTTGAGATGTCTTTGCATTTTCCTGATTACAAAGGTGTGGAAGATGCTACGGAACATGTGCATAAATGTGATTTGCTATGGCGCTCAAGGGTATCATTGCACCATAAAGGAAGGTTAATCAGTTTGCAACTACATTGTAAGGGCATGCGCATAGTTGGTATAGGAAGTATGATCCACACCAGAAGGTGGTGGATTACATCACATTGTGTGATACATTTTTCACAGAATTCCACATTCCTGAGTTTGAACAAAAGAGCATTAGCACTCTGAAGGATATTCAACAAAGAATGGTGGAGAGTGTGCGTGAGTATGACCCACGTTTTAAGACTCTCCTATCTAAGTTTTCTTATGACATTCATCCTTCACAACATGCTCTATGGTTCATCATAGGGCCAATCACACCATTTAGGAGGGCACTTTCATAGATCCGCATGAGGCCCTAGAGGCTACCTTGCGCGTTGAGGCCATGGGAAGCATTGATACCGGAGTTATTCCACTTATTGAAGCCCAAATTGTTGCCATGACAAAGAAGTTAGAGAAAAATTTTTGTGAACTTGGCTCATGAGACGTGTAATGGGCTATGATGCACAGACTGCAAAGTAGAGGGACATACAAATGACAATTTCCCACGAAGATCAGTGCGCACCATGTCGGTGGACTGTGAGATTTTCCATGGAGATCATGATGTAATTAGATGATTGTTGCTACAACACTCGATACATAAGAATGTGTCCTATTATTGTAAAATTTACACCTCTACTACTCATGACACCAAGGATTATAGATTGATTGACTAGATACATGATGCCATTGATACTGGTGTGTGTAAAAACTAGCGTTTTCTATTAGTTCCAAGGATAATAGTCATCATTATGAAGGGCACACGGATGGAGGAGGTCATGGAAGAGGATTTTGGGGTGGATTCTGAGGTTGTGGCAATCACGGAGGAGGAATAAGTGAATTTCCTCCTGGAACCTGTTATAACTTTAGATCTACAAAAATTACAAGTGTGAGTGTCCCAATTTGTTGCAATGCTCTAGTGTGGGAAAAATCACAAGTATGAGGAATGCTCAGAATTATTTGAACACGTGAGCCAGAAGCAGCGGAAGGATAAAGGTGTTGGGATGGTGAGCATAAAGTGTGATTATCAATAATAGATGCCAAGGGTGGCGCATGAATTCGAGTTAGAACATGTACTGGTGATGATGTGAGCTGAGGTTACACGTGTCAGGGAGATACCAAAACAAAGACCACTGGTTACAAGATAAGTGGTGCATTGGAAGTATATAAACCCTAAATATCATAAGGAATTTTATCAGGAAACCATGGATGTTATTCGAAGCCTACAAGGAGAGATCCACTGCCTAAAGGAGCAATCACAATAGTTAGAGCAGAAGAAGAGTGTTGAGGCTCCATAGAAGGATTTGGATGAAGCCTGGGAGGTATGCAAGATGCTGAGACAAGAGAATATCATCCCTCTATTAGGATAGTGGCTGAGAGGAAAAGGACCAAGTGCCGGAGGAGAGCGTGAGAGGAAGATTTTTCATGCTAATCTGCCTCCTCACAGTCTTGACTATGATAATGAGATTTACCTTGAATGCAGATTTTAATGGATGGCTCCTTATTAATATTCTTATTGACACAGGAGCGGAAGTTAATATTCTCACCTTGGACATATGGAATCAAATAGGAAGACCTCCATTACACACATCTTCAAATGTGTTGTATATGGCTAACAAGACAACGGTGATGCCCATTGGTGTTTTAAAAGATGTTGTTATAGCTATCCAAGGGGTGAAATTCACTGGAGACTTTGAGGTCTTGGTGTTTGCTGAGGTGGATAACTTTCCAGTGTTACTTAACCACCCCTGGTGCTACAAGAACAATGTTGACTTACATTTCAATAAGGGTTATATAAGTTTTGAGAATAATGAGGAATGTGTTATCATTCCTTTAACGGATGGAAAGTCAGTGCCCTATAATGAGCCCTTGGGATAAGAATATCTAGACAGAATCTATGTGCGCACTATCAAGGACCCTGAAGTTGTGCAACCAACAAAAGAAGGTGTTATTCAGTGGGAAGATGCTCAATCTGTAAGTGATACAACTAGTGTGTCATGTGAAAATTGGGCGCATGGGACATATGACTTAGTTGGAATGCACTTAAGAGGCTCTGTGACAAGAGTGACAAAGGCACACTCAATCAGGTGCCTGGGAGGAAAATAATTATCGAGTTACACTTGGGGAGGCAACTCCGTTGTTTTCCTATGGGAAATGGAGACCCAGTGGAGATGTGAGATAAAAAAGAGAAGTATGCTTAGCTATAATTTTCTTGGGACCGCAACACGTTGGTGGGCGACCCATCAAGATAACCTTTTAGAGTGGCACGAGGTGAGAATCACATTCTCTATTAGGTTTCTCCAAAGCAATGCACCTACTACTATACAAGACTATCATGGGAAGGAACCCACCTCGTTTCACGTCCAAGCATGTGAGAAGTCTTGGATGGAAGGAACGGAAGCCTTTCCTCCATCACTATGGGTGCATAAGCTTTACTCAACTTTCAAGGTTGCATGCGTGCATGGTACATTCATTTAGAGTTGTGTCTTCAGACAGAAAACTGGTAGGAGTTGACGGCTGATCTCATTCAAGCTTTTGAGTATCAGAGTACTAAGCCATCGGTGGATAAGGCATTGCAGGTTGTTATGCGCCTAACTATGGGAGATAATGCCATGGCGGAGGATAGAATATTGGATTTGTTGGGAGAACCTGACTTAGAAGAGCGCTTCGATGAGGAAGAATCAGAGGAATTACAGCTTGAGCGTGCTTGCCTATAAAAAGAGGAAAGTTGGTCTATGTGATAGATGGTGAAGAGATGGAAAAATTGGATGCTAACCATACTATCAATACACGCGAGGTTATGGATAGTGCTAATGAGCAAGCACACACCTACCATGAACCCCTAAAAAAAAAGAAGGTTAACATTGGCTCGGGGGTGGAACCTAAAGAAGCTATTAATAGAGATTACTGGACTGAAAGGGAGGTTCAAAATATTATTGATCTGTTGCGTGAGTTCCAAGATTTATTCTCGCACAGGTACCATGAGCTTAAAGTATTTCACTACTCCTTGGGAGAAATTAAGATCAAGCTAAAGAAAGGTGCACACCCAATTCGGAAGAGACCTTATCGAATGAATCCGAATTTGTGAGTCAAGGTCAATGAGGATATTGAGAAGATGCTCGCATTAGGAATCATTGAGGCTGTTGAGGAATCAGAGTGGATAAGTTTGATGGTCATCAACATTAAGAAGTATGGGAGGATAAGGATTTGTGTTGATTAAATTAATTTGAATGTGGTGTTTGTCATTGATCCTTTTCCAATCCACTTCACTAAGGAGATCTTGGAAGGAGTAGTCGGGCATGAGATCCATTCTTTCACAAATGGATTATTAGGATATCATCAGGTTAGAATTGCAAAGGACGGAAAAGAAAAGACTTTCACCACTAAATGGGGAATTTTTTCCTATACGGTCATGATTTTTGGACTGAAGAATGTGCCTGTTGTGTTTTCACACATTGTGGTCAAGGCGTTTTAGGACTTCGTCCATAAGTTTCTTCAAGGCTACCTTGATGATTGGACGGTTTATGGACTAGTAACGGACCATTGCAGCAATCTGAGACTGATGTTTGAGAGATGTCAACAATTGAGTATATCTCTAAACATTAAAAAATGTGTTTTCGCTACTCCATTTAGCACCCTATTGGGATATATCATATGTAAAGAAGGATTGCTAGTGGATCCTGCCAAAGTTGTCGTTATTGTGGGTTTTGGGGAGCCTACCAGCTAGAGTGTGATGTGTGGATTCCTTGGGCATATAGGGTATTACCATAAATTTATTAAGGGGTATGCTAATATCATCACATTGTTGGAGGAATTTTTGAAGCACAATAGTACATTTCATTAGGGAGAGGCGCAACAAATGATGTTTGACACATTGAAGAATAGGCTTATCACTGCGCCCATATTATGCTTTCCCTCTTGGGATAATCCATTCCATGTACATGTTGATGCTTCAAGGATGGTGATTGGAGCAATCTTAGCACAACCTGGAGAGGGAATTGTTGACCATCCCTTGTGATTTTCTATTAGAAAGCTAACCCGGCATAACGGAATTATACTACCATGGAACGTGAGGAATTGTCGATGATTTACGCGTTGCTCAAATTCAAGTAGTATTTTCTTGCAACACCCTTTATATTCTACATGGACCACGTGGCATTAAAGTACTTGATGAACAAACCCGTCTTACAAGGGTGCATATGCAGGTGGGTCCTATTGTTTTAGGAGTTTGATTTTACGGTTGTTGTAAAACCGAGTAAGAGTAATTTGGGGCTTGACCATTTAACAAGGATCTACTTAGAGAAGGATGTGCAGAGCATTGAGGATACAATGCTAGATACATAACTATTCAAATTGTGGCACGCACCCTCTAACTTGGAAGATATTGTTGTGTTTCTCAAAACGGGTGTGGTAACTTGGAGGGAATGAAGACTTTGGAAAGGAAGCAATTAGCCATATGCGCTATGCCTTACATGTTAATTAGTAGAGACTTATACAAGCTAGGTCATAATGAGGTTTTACATTGGTGTGTGCTTGAGCATGAGCGCACATTGCAATCATGGAAGAGGCTCATGGTGGAATTACAGGAGGACACTATGCGGGGAATGCAACTATGCGCAAGATCCTCTTAGTTGGCCTTTGGTGGGAGATGGTTTACAAGGATTGTATTGAATATTGCAAGGCCTGTGATCATTGAAAACACCTTGGTAAGACAGGAAAACGGGATGAAACCCAATTAATACCAATATCTAGTGTTGAATCATTCAATAAATGGGTAATTGACTTTGTACGCCCTATTCACCTGCCACACAAAGGACGGGTTCGTGTTATATCATTACTTACACTTATTATCTAACACGATGGGTGGAGGCAGTGCCTATAAGGGATTTCACCACATCAGTAAGATTCCTATGGGAAAACATAATCAGCTGGTATGTGTGCCCTCTGAGTTTGACTAATGACCGAGGTACTCATTTTTTAAATGAGACCGTCTAGATTTTGTTGGTAGAGTTCATGGTGGCTCATCACAAAACTACTCCTTATCACCCTCAGGTTAATGGGACTGCTGAGGCATTTAACAATATATTGAGTCATGCACTTACTAATATTTTTGATGTTGGGAGGAAGGATTGGGATGAAAATTTATCATCTGTGCTATGGGCATATAGAACAACTTACAAGAGATTGAACAAAGACACACTGTTTTAATTGGTGTTTAGCGTAGAAGTTTTTTTCGGTAGAGTTTATGCTACCCTCTCTTGTGTATTATGCATGCAGGAGGATTGTCCAACAAATAAGAATTCCAAGAGCACATTGACAAGATAATGATGTTAGATGAAAGATGATCACTTGCTAAGTAGAGTCAGAAGACTGAGAAGGCAAGACAAAATGCCTAAGCATGATCGTCACATAAAGAATAAAAAATTTGAGGTTGGGCAGATGGTTTTACTTTATGATTCTAAGTTTATGCATCATCTGGGAAGCTTAAGGTCCATTGGTTTGGACCATATTATATTACCCATATACTTGATTCAAACACTTGCTAGATACAGGCACTGGATGAAACGTGACTTACCAAGTATTTCAATGGAAGTAGGCTGAAGCCCTACTATAAATAAGGCTTCTGGGTGTTTTTAAATAAGGCAGTATTTCCAATTAGCTTAGGATTTCCCTTAATGTAGTTTTCTTTCTTTTTATTTCCCTTTCTCGTTGTTTTGTTCCTTTTGGTTTGTTTTGGGTGCATGTGTGTGTCGGTGGCTAATTACATCATCAAGGTGTTATGCGCAGAGGACTGCACATCTTTTTAGTGTGGGGTGGAACATAAAGGTGAAATTTAGAAAAGACGTGATAAGAGTTAGAGAAAGTGCGTGGAGAAATGTTGAACTAGTTTCCCGGGTTATAAATTCAAAAGTGCATGGGTTCGAAAAAGTGTGCGTAATGAGAGGTGATCATTAGAGAATATTGGTGTGAAAAGGCTTTGAGAAACCATGTACAAGGGTAGAAAGCATAGGAGAAACAGGAGGTAGGAGAAGGAAAGAACTTGGTAAAGGACATAGAGGTTGACATACTTTGGCATGGGGAGTACGTGTGAGATAGTCTATTGTCAAATAAGTCTTGTGCACTAGAAGGGTCATGGAAAATTTTCCTGTGATTTTACATGCGGAGGGAAAGAGTGAGCAAAATGCACATAGGAATTTCGTTGGAAAAAATTGACTTTAATGCATTCATACATTGGTAGGTGACATCGGAGTTTGTGTGGGAAAAACAAAAAGTTATAAATAGAAGGTCGAGGTGAGTTATTATTTTACCTTATATTTGTGTTGAAGAAGCTCTTGCGAACTAGGGCATCCTTGCAAAGAAATATTTGTGGAGATTTACGTGCGTAGCGGAAGATTCAAAGCGGGTTTGATCTGCGAACTAGAGTAGGTACATAGGTGTGAGTGGAGAAGTTTGGTTGGAGGATTCCCATGGGTGCAACATCGTCTTATGGAAGGAACACTTTCTAGGTTAGGGTTTGCAGAGCTAGGGCACGGGATTTGAAGGAGTTTTTGTAGAGGAGTAAGGCCAAGGGATTGAGAAGAGTTTGAGAAAGAAGGAAAGAAGAATTTGAGAGAACCCGATAGGAAAAATGGCACCAAGGAAAGGATTTAATGGTTCACCAAAGAAGGGCAAGGGCAAGGGTAAAGTAAAACCCGTGGTATCACAAGTTTCAATGAATAATGGTATGCAGAGATGCAATACCCATATGGGGTGTTCTAGGGAAAGAGTGGGTGTCACATATAAGGAAGATGGCCATGAGAAATTACAATCATTGCATGAACACCATAGAAAAGGAGATGACCCTAGAGTTGGTTCGCCCAATAGAGAAGAGGATGCTAGATGGGAAACCCATCTATGATGATGAAGTAAAAATGAAGTTAGAAAAGGCTAGACTTTTGTAACTTTATGAGTTTCCCTATTTTTGAAAACCTGAGCGACTATACTAGTGGTTAATGTCGCACATGCATGAGGACTACTTCTATTTCGCAGGAAGGCAGATGCGCATAACCCCATAGTTGATTTCTAAGTTCACTAGCCTGATCTGCAAAGGGGAGTTGTTAGACGATGATTTAAGCAACAAGGAGGCCATTAAGAATACTATTGAGGTGTATGACTATAAGAAGGGTTTGTGATACTTTGACATCACTGCAATCACCAACCCTATTATGAGGATGGTTGCATGCTTGGTGACAAAGCTAAATGGGTAGGAGAGATGGACGTAGATAAACAAAGGTTGGTTGAATGTCTTCTGCAAGATATTGAAGGTCACCATTTACAACCTCTCAGAGTTTATTGAGGAGGAGATTATTGATGCCACGCGTTATGGGGAGAATATCATGTTCGGTAATGTCCTCCTTACCATTGTCTTTTCAAAGATTGGAGTTCCTGATGGGCCAGATAAGTTTGTTTGGGAGTACCCGGATAAGAACCCCTCTCCCACAAAGAGGTTTGAAGCTTATACTTGTGACACCATGATGGCCGCTCACAAGGCGCACTTGGAGAAATGGTATAAAAAGATGTGCGATGCATTCAGAGCTAAATGGAGGATACCAGAATAGGTTCCTGCACTGGTGGATGGAGAAGCTAAATTCACCATATACTGTATTGGCAAGTTTACCTTGACAGATGACACCAAGGGTCCTTGGTGTAAATTACCCTTCTCCTTCACAATGCAGTATTTTCAAGGCATAATAAATAGGTTTAAGGAGGTAAAGAAACTTAGATTTGATCTAAGTATTATAGATCAAGATCACCGCAAAATGTGCCAGACCTTGATGTATCCTAAGAAGTGTGTATATGTAGAGAATGATATACACATGATAAGATCAATGACATTTCCTATTACAGGTAGGACGATGGCAAGGGTGTATGTGTGGCTAAGGCCCAAGTTTGAGAAGGGCACTTATGTTGAGGATGACATCTCTATCCCGAGAAGACCCCATCGGGAGAAAGAAGAAAGTAGTAATTAAGAAGAAAGAACAAGAAGAGACTTTGCAGAAAAGGTGTCGAGCACGCGTACAATGCAGACCATAGGGGCACAGGAGTCAGGCATGGGTATAAGCACCTACATTCAATGGAAGGAGTCTCCCATCAGGAAGGAGTCACTAGAGAAAGAAGAGTCTCCTAAGAGATAAGAGTCACCCGAGAAGGAGGAGTCCCTTGTGTTGGAGTCACCAGTGAAGAAAAAGAAAAGGGTGGCACAAGGTTTGGACTCAAAAAATATGGAGATCATGAAAGGAGATAAAACTGAAGAAAACAAAGAGCACGAGGAATCCCATAATCCTCCTGTATACAATGTACACGAGTTTAATGGAGGGGATGAAGAGAGGAATGAATATGAAGAGGGCGCACATGATAAAAGAGGAAGTGAGGAGGTAAACATGCGTGATCAGAAGATCTTGACCCCAACCGAGGAACATATAGATAACACTATAGAGAGGGAGGTGGTGGGTATTATCAAATAGTTAGTGGAATACGAGGTAAAGCGAAGCGCCGATGAAGTCTTCAAGGAAATCGAAGGCAGCATGAGTGTGGAAAAGGAGTATGGGAGCATGGGAGGATATTGTAGCTTAGCAATAAGCTTCCCAATGGCAAATGCGCATAGGTGGAAAAAGGGCATAGTAGCGGCGTAAGAACACACCATGACTTATATCAATGATCCAAGCTAGGTACTATGTGCGTGCTTCCAAATTACATTTCCCACAGACTAACTCCTTGCTTAGTCATCTTTTGATGAAGAGAGTGCATACCCATGCACAAGAAAAATGTTTTCCTGGGATTTTGAGTCCCATTGATGAGCTCAAATTTGAGGTAGATAATGACATGTTGATGTAGGCACCAGGTGCCAAAGGAGTAAATCCTCGGTGAATGCCTAGCAGTTATCATATGAGTAAGTTTGCAATGTGCTTAACAAAGTATCAGTGGAGGTAGAAGTAAGGCTCTTTAATAGAAATGATAAAATAAGAGTGTTGGAGGAGGAATTTGAGTAGAAGAATGAGGTGATCATTGAGAGGGATAGGGAGATAAAGCAGAAGGAGTTGATCAATACACAGTTAAGGCATGAGTGAAGGATGAAAAGGTGAAGGTGCATAAATTCCACAAGAAGATAGAGGCCATTTCAGATTCCATTATCTTGAAGCACCCAGACCTGGCCCCTCCTGAACAAAAATATGAGTCAACCTTGCATTGCTTGGAAGACTTAACATGCATACTCACCATGGAAAGGAAACCACTTGCATTAGAATCAGTGGAAGAAGTAATGGCACACCAAAAGAAGGAAGAGAAGTTGAAGACTGGGGAGATACTAACTCGGTACTGAGCTCCTTACCTTAGTGAAGACCGTGGTGCAAATGGTAGAAGTTGTATATGACAACTATGGCGATATGGACAGAGTAGCAAGCATATTAGTTTCCATCCATGAAGCAGATCTAAAATAATTTCAAGATAAAAATAAGGGTAATAGGGTGGAGTGGGACATGATCTTGTCTAAGGTAGAGAAGAAATCAAAGGTGATCGAAACCTTAAGAGTTTTGATTAAAAATAAACTAAAAGATTTGTACCCCCAAGTCACTCGCAGGATGGACATGTTGGGAGACCTTAGCAAGCATATGGAAAGCATTGAAGATACGCTGAAGGCTAAGGGGGATGAGATGAGTTTTGACGAGGTTAGCGCAATGGTGGGTAACTTACTTCAACAAGCATAGAATGAGGTGGATGCTTGGGTTAATATTGAAGCCCTCGTGAAGAAATATTTCCCACTTCTCATGTAGCAGTTGTATCATTCTTCCATTCTTTATTCAATCACAAATTCTTTCATTTCCTCTATTCTTTATTCTTTGGTGGAAGGGAAGAGTGTTTCAAGGACGGAAAAACATGCATAGTGTGGGGTAATGTTGGGCCCTGAATTGACTACATCCCAAGGAAGAAGTCATCCTGCGTAGGAGGCAATAAAGAAGGAAGGCACTCAGGAAAAAGTGCGCAAGGGAAAGGCACGCGAGAAAAGAAGTTGACGTATGCAGGAGCAAGGAGGTTTAGGGACTTAGCCATATTTTGAAGAAGTTTTTGGAGAAACACATGAAAATACCGATTAGGCATGAAAAATGGATAAGGTGCCATCCTAGAGCCTTGGAGGTCAAGAAAAGAATATTCCACATAAGGAATATTCCCAAGATGATCATTACAGGTAGTGGAGGCATTTGTAAGCTGACATAGGCATTTGACCATGGAGGACCACACTTCCACTTGGCATGCGATCTATTCATGAAGGAAACCAAGGCGGTGCATCCAGATCCTATTTAAAGGAGTGCTTGGGTCCAAAATAGAGGAGGAGAGTAATAACGAAGTGCTAGGGAAATGGAGAGTTGAAGGAGGCAACAAAGTGTTGTTAGAATGCTAGTAGGGTTAGAGAGGGTATTGAGTAGTAACAAGGCATTGCATAAATGCTTGTAAGAAGGGTTTTAAGCATATTAGGCATGGATTTGGGTATGAACAAGGGTTGTAATGGGTAGAATAGCTAAGAAATCTCTCTGCAGAGTATTTTTGTAGGGTTTAAGATAATATTCCTTGATGTATTCGGTTTGTATGACCCTTATGATGTAATGAGGCCACTATAAATGTTTATAAATCAATATATGTGTGTGATTATGGTTATTCATGTTCTTAAGTGTAAACCATTGTGTTCTTCATATTATTCTGAGTCAGATCTAGTTTCATTATGCTTATTTACAATGTCCATTCCCATTTATGATGCATTTGTGCACGGATTTGTTATTTGTATCTTTTGTTTTTGAGTGAATGTATATATTTCCATTCTTGCAACTCATTCTTCATCAATGGTGGAAAACTCTCGTAAGGTTCACATAAAAGAGGGGCTCGACACCCTGCGCACCTCGGGTGAGCGCCCTAGCACATGCTAGGTGATGGGCCGGTGAACTTGGGGTAGAAAGAAGGCATATGAAGAAATGACTACAAAATTCCTAAGCTCTAGTCTAGAATTAGGCCTAAAGTGTTGAAATAAAGGTAAATTTGTATGTTTTAAAGGTCAAAAAAGGCTCTATTCAGTGGAAAACAAACTTTTTGTGGTATAAAAACCTCTTTGTAACTAATTTTCATTCATCATTTGAATGGTCAAGGAAAGGAGAAGAAGATCTCAAGAAGAAAAAGCAATTTTTCTTGTGTATACACTTTATAATGGTTAAACTAGTTCTTGCATGATAGTTTGGAAAGGTTCCTTGTATATTTATTGATGAAATTTGGATCCATGCATGTGATTTTTGTGAGTTGTGAATGGTAATATTCTCAATCTTTGTGTGATTACATTAATTTTGTGAGTTTTCTAAATCTTGTGCATAGAAACAAGCTTGAGTTCGACCTTAGCTTGTTTGTGAAATCTATATGACTGATATAAGTTTGAGGTTTTTAAGATTGACTGTCTTATGAGAGTAATAATGATAACTAAAGGATATTTGATACAATATATAAGGACTACATGAACCCTTTAAATACATGCAAGTTATGACAGAGATCATTTATGAGTCATTATTTATACCAACCTGTGTAGTGACAACAGTGAACCAAAGAAACAAGGAAAACAAGTTTAGAGGAGAGATATTGAGGTTGAAATATATTGTAAAGAGTTTGTTAAGGTATAATAAACTTAGAGAACCTATAGAGATCTCGCACGAAAGTAATGAAGAAACCACATTTTACATTGTAAAGCCTTAGAGACCGAGTAAACTTTGTACTAGGAGGCATGGTAGGTGAGTGTTGAGTGGGTTTCACGGTTTAATGAAAAAAATACCTTTTGTTAAGATAATATGCTATATCATACATACACGGACCTCATGAAGGAAGATAGAACCTTGATTTTACCAATAGTTAGTGTTATTCCTAAAATTATCCTTCCCTCGGGATTGTTTAGAAACCCTCTTAGGGATTAGGTGAAAGAATGTGTTTAATAGCAAAACCCATGGACACAAGGCTTAAAATTACAAGATATGCTCTTGAAAATGTCTATTTGATGCATCATCAATTGATAGGCTTTAACAATCCTCCATGTTATAGATACCTTTGTCAGTAGTTCCTCTCTTGGCAGGAAACAATGTTATAGTATAAAGAGACGAGTTGAAAGATTGAAGGATCGAGAAGGGAGGAGACTAAGATGAAACATTGGAAACATTTACAAGGCTAATAAATAATATAGATAATAATGTAGGAAGAGGTGAGACCCTAATAATAACCCTAACTTTATAATAACAATTAGTGTAAATAGACCTATAGCAGTGCATTGTGAAGTTAGGGTTTGCTTGTATGAAGAAGAGTAAATAGTTTATATAATAATAGAGAGGCCCAAATTGATAATATAACATCTTAAGAATGTATTAACTCTTATTATCAAAGATTAAAACTTTGAAAAGTTCTAAAACCTCTTATTTCTTTGTGACAAAGAGGTCTAAAAATACTATAGCAAAACATAGTGACCTAACTAGGAAGCCAAAATTATGATTTTAGAGTATTTTCAACAAGAAAGGTATAGTGAGTCGTTGAACACCAAATTTTTGCCAAAATTGGTACTTGAAAAGGTTACTTGTTTGTGAATTGAACCTTAGAATAAAAATTACATCAAATTTGGACTTGTGACAAGGCTAGTAGCAAGAAGTAAGCCTGGGAGGCGGGTTGTGAAGGAAGTGGCATATGTATTAGGCTCTATACCAAACCCTTTTTACCACACCTGAGCATTGAAAAAGGGTACTCAAAATGGAATTTATCTTGCATGAGTGGCTTGTGGATTGTTCTGAACTCTCACTCACCTTTCACCTTGTGTTAAGAAGCCTAATTAGCAATTTTTCCTTTAAGGAGAACAAAAGTGACTAATTAATATATTTCCCATCAACTTGATGATTGAGATAGTATGATTAAATGGTAATAAACATGTTTCGAGCATTGAACAAGATCCTTTGAGTATATAGGGCATATTTACATGATTTGGGAGGTTCCCTAACATTGAGAAAAGAGTCTATTTTACAAGTTAAGACTAAGTTGAAGTTGTTTGTCAATTCTAACTTGTAGTGTGAGTAGTTTTAAAGGTATGCTCTGCATCAAGACCAAGGTGTTTCAATTAGATTAGGTTGTGTCTAGATCTTATAATGTTATGGATTTACATATCTTACTTCAAAATCCATTAGCACCATAAGTGGAATCTCACCTTCTACCTATGGGCATTTCTTATCCTTAGTTCTCACTCAATGAAGGTAATGGGGATCTCGAGCAACATCTTCAAGAATTTAACACAGATTGTCTAGATTACGCTTACAATGATTTATTCCTTATTAATTTATTTTTAAGGATTATTTAACAATATGTATTATGTAACGAACTGTTACACCAAAACCTCGAGGTGTTAGTGAAATACGCACATGAGGATCATAGCATCCCACCACGCTTCTAAATCCCAAACCCTGGGTTAGATTCACACCCATATAAAGGGACCACACCCGCCCTATACGAGCCCCGGGTGAACACGCAATGTTGTCGTAGCCACCCGCACGGGACTTGAACCTAGGTGCTTGCTCGATACCAAATGTAATGAAGCTGTTACACCAAAACCTTAAGGAATTAGTGAAATCCATACATGAGGATCATAACATAGTACAATGGTTTGACGATCTTCCTCTACAATTAGTAAAAGCATTATATCCTCTAGATGACTAGTTTTTAACACTCATGTCAATCAATATTGGTGAAAAAGTTTCTAACACACAAATGGAAAAACCTCGTAAGGATCCAAGGATTCAATCTGTGAATATGTGTTGCAATACAAGATAATGCTTTTTAAGACGAAAAATTTACTCAATGACAATGAGCTACAATATTTATTCACATAAAATCTACTAGCACCTCTGTAAGAGTCTATCATGTTTGGAAAGTTTTGATCCTTTGATGAACTATGTTACACACTTAAGGATAGAGAACTCAAGATATTGGCATTGAATAAGCTTAATTATATGCAAAATGCACCAACTACGTCCAATAGTAAGTTTTAAAGAAAATATAGTAACAAGGAAAAATCCAATGAAGGAAAGAATGAATCAAAGGTAAAATTTAATGTTATATCTTAACCAAGTATTAAGCTTTAATTACAAACTCTTCATATACAATTATTCACATGATTACCATCACCATCACATACCATACTTAAAAATTTGCTCAAGTACAATCTTATATCTCTCTTTTACAAGCAAACCTCAACCTAAATCATTATATTCTAATGTCTATTGTGATTACCATAAGTGTATCGAACATTCTACCAATTTATGTTTCAAGATAAAACATGGGATTTAAGATCTTATTGAAAGCAATGTTATTGAAGTAATAATTTCTTACGAATAGTCTTATCTTCAAGTAAATGACAATGCAAAGCTAAGAAATATTCAATGATGCACTACCAAACCACAATAAAATAAAAAATAAAGGGGATTTATAGGTCAATCATGCGTAAAATGAACATCCACCTCAAACTACCTATGACCATTTTCTCGATGCACTTGTTGGAATAATTAATAGTATTCGCCTCCTGGACCATGGTGACATTCGATGATAGTGAGATAGTGGACAATGACTCAAATAGGCATGTACTCTTTATTCATGTTTATATGAATCAACAACCTATCCATAATGTCATGCTCAATAATGGTTCAAGCAAAAACATATGCATCATGACATTTCTTACTACTTTGGGATATACTGAGAAACTTGTGCAACAAACCACATAATTTGTTAAAGAGTATAATGGACATACACATGATACATTCACATGCATTATGTTACCCCTTCACGTGGGATCAACTAATTTGGCAACACCATTTTTGGCTATTCAAAATTATGAGATATGTGTCACATTAAGGCGACCTTGGATTCTAAGGATTTGGTTTGTACCTTCTACCATACATTGATGCCTTAAGTACATTTATTGCAATCGATTTATTAAGGTTTTAGGAATCTCTTATGAATATACTCTACAACCTATGATATTTACTATTAATTATATTGATAATACTTTCTTTGACATGATCATAACACCTACAACACATCTATCTATTCAATGGGCACCTAATCAAGTGGTGGTAAAGAATCCTACACCGCCACCTTTACAAGTATGCCACAATGGACCTTTTTTTCAAAGAATTATTTAATGACTTATAAAGTAACTCCTTGTGTCCTACAATATAATATTACAATGAAAAATATATTCTTTGAAGCATAAACATCCTATAGGTATACTATGTTCACACCCTCCTATGAACAAATATTCATACACTATGACATGCAATTCTATTTCTAGTTCACACAAACACACATCTAATACTCTTCAAACAAAAAGGTTACCCTTTAGTATCTAGACATGGGTACAAATATTGGATCTCATAATTCTTTTGAACTAATCATTGGTTATAAATCCTAAATAATATTAACAAAATAAAAATATTCCAAAATTCAAAAACATCAAAATATTAAAAAAAGCAGAACCTAAGCATTACTTAAGCTACTAGTTTCTACTTTACATATTTGGTTTATCACATCATTTTTAGATAGCACATTCTATTTTTTAGATAGCACATTCTACTTAGTGGCCTTATAAGCAGAGAAAACTACAGTAATGAAAAGTAAACAAAACAATAATGCAAACCTTCATGCAACCTTCCAATGCAAACCTAAGTAGGTTGTGAGATAATTTGAAGTTGTATAACCTTGAAAAGTGATTGATTTGTGGGTTCTCTTGAATGACCTCTAGAATGGGTTGACCAATGCTACGAACATAGTTTGGGAGCTTCCAATAAGTAGATATTGGAATGCAATTTGACAGAGTAAGTGTGTTGTGAATCCAAGAGGGTTTGATAGAGTGTAAGCTTGTATTTTATAGAGGCGGAAGTAGTTGAAAATTGGTTACAAGTGGGTGAATGCATATGCTAAAAATAGTATTGGAAGAGGTTGCAGTAGTTCTAGGGCATTTAGGGGCAATAAATGAATTAATTACAGAAATTGCATCCGAAAAGGTGGTTGTACGAGTAATTTTAATTTCCCCACCTTTTTAGTATTCTAGAAGTGCAATTGACTAGACTGGTGAAGTGGAGTCCAAGTGGAGTTGACTAAGATAAGGAAGTGGAGTCCAAGTGGAGTCCATTTAGGTTCCAAAGTGTCCGTTGAATGTGCACATTTAATTAATTAATAAATGATAATTAACTTAGCTAAAGGGGTATTAGGGATTAATTTAATTAATCCAAAGGGTGTAATGGGAATGATTTAATCAATTAATCACAAATGGGTGAATAATATGTTGTGTTGGGATAACATTAGGAACAAGTGTGTAATTTAGGGTGTCTACATTTTCCCCTCTTTAAAGTGTTATTGCAAATTAATAGTGCTTTAAAGATAGTAGACGCATGCAGATCAACGAGCAGAAAGTTGTGAAGCATTTGGATGCCCTAATGAGTATGAAGTAGTGAAGCATTTGGATGCCCCAATAAGCAAATAAAAATTAGGATGCCCCAACAAGTAGGATAGTAGAGGAAGTGGGGTCCAACTGGATTCCATGTAGGTTCCAAAGTGGCTATTGAATGTGTGTACTTAATTAATTAATAAATGATAATAAACTTAGCTAAAGGGGTACTAGGGATTAATTTAATTAATCCAAAGGGTGCAATGAGCATGTTTTAATTGATTTAATCAATTAATCACAAATGGGTGAATAATAGGTTGTACTGGGATAGCATTGGGAACAAGCGTGTAATTTAGGGTGTCTACAGGACTCGCCTTATGGTGGCATCTTTCAATACATAGCATACTATACAAGGTTATATCTTTCTATGCTACTTTATATAACTTCCAATTTCTAATGCATGTATTGTTCATGTTTATGAATTACATTATGTTATACTACTACTATATTTTGATACTAAGACTTATGTCTTATATGGACTATTTTATCTTGATCTATGTAACTACTATTTACTTGTTTTTATAATGGATGTGTTAGTATTTGTCTTGTGTGTGTCCCTTACTTGTATGTGTGACACATTAGTGTACCTTGTTTGTAGCCTCAATATCCTTTATTATGTGTGGTGATTGGCCCTTTCTTGTTTCTATGACACCCTTATGTCCTTTGATTATGTCTTCTTGGCCTTCTAAATCACGTTTGCATGATTGAGCTTATGTGCTAGTTGTGATTATTACACTTTGTGTCATGATTCACATCATGCATCCTAATACCTTAGTGTTATGAATGATATCATGAACTCCCTTGGTGTAAAATATATATATATATTAAATTGGAAGACATATATTAAACAATTATGTCCAAGTGTAGGTTGGATATTAATTTCAAATTTTCTCAAAAAGTATACATTTCATATGGTTCAGACATTAAATTAGACACAATGGTAAAGAATTTGATACTACTTTGCATTTTGTTATGTAATGGGTATGATACAAATTATGTGGTTCAATTTTGATTTATAGCTAGAATTTTTAAATTTATTATGGCACACATTTCTATTTCAATGTTATCAATTATGAGGGCATCAATTTTTGGTTCCCTTTCAAGAATTATCAATTACTTCGAGTATGATGGGTGCTTGAGTGTACTTCATTCCCTTTCTATCATGCAAACTTGGACCTTAGATCTATCTACAATTATGTCATTTAGTTTGAATGGGTGATGTATATTGGGTCTAGTGACACCAATTGGCCTTAACATCATTCTTAGTAGATCCTTTGCGGTCCCACCTTTGAGTAATGCATTACTCTAATAGGTCAAGAGTGTTAGTATTACTATGCCTCCAACCTCATCAGATAGCATTGGTTTTCATAAATTAGGGACTTGATCACCCCGAATTCTCCATCTTGTTTATAAATAATCTCTTTCTCTAAGACCTAACCACGGGGTGAAATCCACTCCAAATGCTTCAAAACAAGCCTCATGATTTACAAGACACAATTGGTTTCTACACATATAAGTATACTCCATTTCTCTCTCTTTTCTATTTCAGTTTTCAAAATTTTAGTTGAAGTTTTAACTTTCATAATATGGAAATTTTCTACACTCTTATCTTGTAGGTTTTTACTTTAGACACCACTTAAGAACTCATGTATTTTAGAAAATACAAAGTGTAGATATACACTCAGTGTACATATTTCCTTTAGCTTGTAAATTTCATTTACTAGATTAAATGGGGGAATAGACATACAAATTTAGCATTTTGGCACTTCATGATGTTATTTTTGGCTTGCATCCATTACATATGGCGTTTGCACAAACATGGATTAAATATAACATCTTATGATATCCCAAGACTTTTCACCCCTCATTCCAATTCTCAAAAACTTACACGTATATTTCTACTATTAAAAAGTGTATATCATCTCCAATGTAGACCTCTCATTACAAGCAGTTGAGCTTTCTACCCCAATGGACATAACTATCTAGTAAGGACAAGATCAACCTACAAAACATGTGTTAGTTGGTCAATCATGCCAAGATCCCTTTAATGGACATTTTTCAAATATATATCTGCATTACCCCTCCTGGGTCAAATTTAGTTTGAAATATTATCATTGGATTCATATAAATACAAATCAAACCCCATTCATTTACTCACTTAAGAACACAACACTTATCAAAAGCTCCTCTAGAAATATCTATCAAATCTCAAGGAAAGTGGCATGAATCTTCCCTATTTGAGAATTAGACAATTGGACCAACGTCTATACATGTATGGAGTACTCTAAAATAGGTTAGGCATAGGAAAATAAAATCAATATCATCTCAAGTTAAGTCAAAACAAGTATTATCAAGTATCAAGAGTCAATTTCTAGTTACATACATTGAAAGGAGAACAATTACACTGCCACTAGCTAAGAGAACTACATTTGAGTTTATGTTCCACGTGGGACTATATCAAAAGCACATGGATGCTTCAAGTCATATGTCCCCTATCTCAATTCCCCCTATCTCATGTTAGGAAATTATATTTGTTATTGCTCCATTTTCTATGAGTTCATAGTATTATTTTAGTGTGAAAATAATAGTTACTATATTATTAGAATAATGAGTTGTTATGAATTATCCAGAGGACAATTTGGAACTTCGAAAATTCCCAAAATATCCCAAAACCATGACAATATGGTAGATCATTCCGAGAGATTTCTGAAAATATTAGGACTGCTAACAATAAATTTGGTATGCTCAAGTCACCACTAGTCATAGTTTGGTCAAAATTGGGACGAAACAGAGTCAATTGGCCAATGAGGCCGTAACACGTTGCAAAAATGAAATTGGGAAAAAGTGTAAAATTTAGTTTTGTGACTATGATATTCGATGCTTGTTTACAAATGGGTGGGCCCTGTTATTTGTTGACTTGGGGCCCTTAACCAGGGTCAACACACATTTTTTACGGAGGAGTGTCTTTGTCATCGTTACTTCATTTATTTATTGCCACAATTTTTATTACATATGTCTCACGGTGTATTTGCAGGATGAATGTGGGATATTACAGGGCAAGGTGATTATATTATGCAGGTCGAGTAGCTCACCGAGATATTATTTTTATCCCACCACATCACTTACTTACCATCCTACATTGCTCAACAACCACCCCAACTACTTAGTGCCCTTAACTCGTCGGCCACCTTGTTTACGTGGGCTCTCAACAAACTCAACTTTTACCTATCATGTGTGGCACACAAACATTGCCACAACCACTTATATGGAATTTCAACCATCGGCTCATACACATGGGTAGGAAAACATTGGTACTATGGCCACAGCCATGGGGGAGTATATTCGCCTGCCTATTAATAAAACATTCAACCACCCGCATCCCTATACACGTGGAATTTACCCCACTTTGGATAAATTATGTAGTGGAAGTGGTTAGAAGGGCTTAAACCCTAACCACCCGGATGACCAAAAACATGCCTCACCTCTAGACCATTTTAGCTCATCGAGCTATAAGATGAGCTTGTTGCTATTCGAACAGAGGTTTTGGAAGATTGTGCCTAGAGGCAAAATAGAAAGTTTTTGGAAAAAAGAGTGTTTGAGGCATTTAGATGTCGAACTAGACTTTGGAACAAACTAGAAACTTATGTGAAATTCAAATACAATTCTGGTGATATAATTATGTTTTCATTTTGGACTTCATAGACTGATTTTGTAAAGCCTTTTGTGTAGCTTTTGTTGGTGAACTGAAGGACTAGCACCTACAAAGACAAGAACAAACACAAAGAGTGAATTCTGGTAATTATCAAAGTTAACAGGTTATCTGGGAATTTTGAAAGGTTTATCAAGATTCATTATTTGATTTGTAATAATTTAATTATATTTGCAAGTTTAAAAATTAATGGATCGGTTTTAAATGGACCCGAGGACGTAGGAATTTTGAACCCCGTAAACAATCCTTGTGTTGTGTTTTTGATTTTCCTTTCAGTTTCTGATTATTTGCATATTGAATTCAAATTTTTAATATGGATGCAAAATTTTAATCAATTTTGAAAATTCCAGGAAAAATCGAGTAAACTTGAGTTTTAATGACTTTGATCAAATAGTGAATTAAGAGAACTTGAAATCAGTTTTGGATCAATCATAATTTAGTTTTAAAAATCAAATTCTGATCAATTTTAGGTTAATTAAAGTCCCGAGAATTGATAAAATTTTAATTTCCTACTAAAGAGTTAAAAACATAAAATATGTTAGGAAATAAGGGATAAAATATGTGGAATAATCTCTCACAGAATCGCAATAGTAGAAACTAATATGCGAGAAAATATTACAGATCTCAAATAAAAGTGCAAAATAAAATAACACAACACAAAGAGACATTATTTAACATGGTTCACCCAATTTGAGCTACGTCCACCAAGAATCACTTGCTCAAATTTTATTACAAGCCACCGCTCTCTCAATACAATACCCATATCTGTTTGGAGCTATGCTCAACAAACTCTATAGAATTCACACTGAATTCAAAACACATCTGCAATGTTACATTAACCCTACCATATGCACAAAACCACATAAGTAGACAACTACTTAAGTAGTTTTACAAAATCGTGGGTATCAAAACCATGGGCCAAACCATCCCATAAACCTATGGGTCAAAAATCTTACCCATATGAGAAAAGCATGTTTCCGGTATATCGGGCATGTTTTAAGGCAAAAAAAAAAAAAATTCTTGGGCGCGCCTGAACCCCGGTGAGATAACTATGGAAAGTGTACATTACTCTTAGTATATAGTCTTCAATAGTTTCTCACATGAAAATGGGATCCACAACCTAAAAATCTCTAACTTGCAGACTAGTTTTCCTTTGAGCAAGCTTCTCAACCCTTCACTAGTTTCCATGAAGACCAACCAAAGCTGAACACAGCTTCAATTTTCCCTTGTGACCACATTGGTCATCATGTCTATAGGATTCTGACTGGTATGAATCTTCTCCAGCTTCAACTTCTCTTCCTCCAAAGTTTCCCGATGAAATGGTACCTTAATTGTATATGCTTCATCCTAGAGTGGAAAGCAGAGTTCTTAGCTAGGTGTATAGCACTCTGACTATCACTATATAGTTTTCCTTCCTCCTACTTATGCCCCAAATCCTTAAGAAATTTCTGTAACCAAATCATTTCTTTGCTTTCCTATGTGGCAGCAACATACTCAGCCTCTATGGTTGAAAAAGCCACCAACTTTTGTAGTCGTGAAATCCAACTCACTGTTGTCCCACCTACAGTGTAAACATAACTTGTATTTCTCCTCATGTTGTCTACATCTCCAGCCATATATGAATCTACATAACCACACAAAGTGGTTTCTGATCCACTATAGCACAAATTTGTGCCCATGGTCCCTCTCAAATACCGAAGGATCCACTTTATTACATGTAAGTGATCTCTACCTGGATCACTCATAAATCTACTCACCACTCCCACTGCATGGACAATATCAGGCCTGGTGCACACCATGACATACATCAAACTACCAACCATTGATGTGTAAGGTACCTTGGAAATTTGGTTTCTCTCTGCTCTATCTTGGGACAGTGCTCCTTTGATAACTTGAAATGGCCTTCCAAAAGATTCCCAATCAGTTTAGCATCCTACATATTAAACCTCTCCAAGACCTTCTTAATGTACTCTTCCTGAGATAAAGTCAACTTCCATTCCTTCCTATCCCGAGATATCCTCATACCAAGGATTTTTTGGCTGCCCCCAAATCCTTCATGGCAAATGATTCACTTAGTTATTTCTTGAGTACTTTTATTTCCTACATGTTTTTACTTGCAACCAACATATCATCCACATACAAACACAAGATAATATAACTTCCATCCTCAAATTTCTTTATATAAATGCAATGGTCAGAATGGCATCTAATATAACCTTGCTCCATCATGAAGCTATCAAATTTCTTATACCATTGACGTGGAGCTTGTTTCAAGCCATACAAGCTCTTCTTTAGTTTGCACACCATATCCTCTTTACCTTTGACCTCATATCCATCTAGATGTTGCATATATAGATCCTCCTCTAAATCACCATGGAGAAATGTAGTATTTACATCAAGCTGCTCTAATTGCAAGTCTTCTGCTGTAACTATTCCGAGAACAGTTCTAATAGAAGTCATTTTTACTACAGGAGAAAAAATCTCATCAAAATATATACCTTGTTTTTGTGTAAACCCTTTGACCACCAACCAGGCCTTGTATATTTTCTTTCCTCATTCTTCCTCTTTGACTCGAACACCCACTTGTTCTCGTAATGCTCCTGTGCCTTCAAGTAGCTTCACCAAATCCCATGTTCAGTTCTCCATGAGAGCCCGATGCTCCTCATTCATGGCTTACTCCCACTTCTTCCTGGCATCTACCTACATTGCTTCATCAAAGCTCTCTGGCTCTCCACTGTCAATGAGTAATAAATAATAAAGAGAAGGAGAAAAATTTCACATTCTCTTCTTACCCTAGAAGACCTCCTCAATATAGGAGTTTGGGGTTCCTATTGAGGAGGTTCTTGAATTGATTCATGTGTCACTTTCTCATGCAGAAATTCCTCTACCGCTACATATTATTTCTTGGATTCTTCCCTATTTTCCTGAAGTGTTGTTTATACATGACTTTCTCATTAAAGACCACAACCCTAGATCGAATGATTTTCTTGTCCTTAATACTCCAACATTTATATCCAAAGTCATCACCACCATAACCAATGAAAGTACATTTTTCTGATTTAGCCTCTAGTTTGGTCCTATCATCCTTGTCTATATGGACAAACACCTCACATCAAAGACTCTAAGAAATGAATAATCAAATTTCTTACCATACCAAGCCTCCTCAGGTATGCCTCCATCCAAGGCACTTGAGGGTCCTCTATTTATCAAGTACACAACAGTTGTGCTCACCGCTTCTACCCAAAAAGAAAGAGGTATTCCTGCATGTAACCTCATGCTCCTAGCACATTCCATTATTGTTTTGTTCATCCTTTTTGACACCCCATTCTGTTATGGAGTTCCTGGAACCATCTTTTTCCTATGGATTTCATTCTTAGAACAATAATCATCAAATTCATTGCTGCAATACTCCCCTCCATTATCTGACCTAAGACATTTTAGCTTAAGACCTGTTTCATTCTCTACCAAGGCTTTCCATTTAACAAAAGTGTCAAATACATCTTATTTTTTTCTAATACAATAAACCCAAACTTTCCTTGTTGCATCATCAATAAAAGTGACATAATAACTTGAACCCCCAAGAGATGATACCTAAGCTGCCCCCATACATCAGAATGCACCAGCTCTAACTTACTCTCTTTCTTTGTAGGTCCAACCTTGAGAAACCTTACTTGTTTCTATTTCACATTTATGTAATCCTCACAGAACTTCAAACATGTTTCTGTATATCCAGGAAAATCCTTCTTTATAATCTCCATGCCCTTATGGCTCATATGACCGATCCTATAGTACCATAATGTTGTATCTACTCAAGCCACAAGATTACAAACATTAGTGCTATAAGTGGTTAAATACAAGGTTCCAACCTTCTTACCTCTTGCCACCACAAGAGCACCCTTGGTAAACTTCTAAGAGTCTACTTTAAATATCACAAGACAACCATCACTTCCTAACCGCCCCGCCGATATCAAATTTCATCTTAATGTAGGCACATGTATCGACATCATTTAATAGCCAAGTATTCACATTCTGCATCTTAACCCGAATAGAAAATTTTCTAACTATGTTGCAAGGCTCATCATCATAAAGAAAAATATGCCCAAAATCTCCTTGAACATAATCAACAAAATAATTACTATGTGGAGTAGCATGGAAAGAAGCCCCGAATCTAAAACCCAAGATTTAGTAATATTGTGCAAAGAAAGAATCAAAGCATCATGACATATATTACTCATTGCCACATTTGTCTCCTTGTTTTCTTCCTGTTGTTTCTTCTTGTCTCAAAGTTCCCAACAGTCCTTCTTTGCATTCACATACTTTCCACAGTG
The DNA here is from genome assembly GCA_018340775.1 of Taxus wallichiana var. yunnanensis. Taxonomy (NCBI): domain Eukaryota; kingdom Viridiplantae; phylum Streptophyta; class Pinopsida; order Cupressales; family Taxaceae; genus Taxus; species Taxus wallichiana. The sequence goes on from CM031238.1 coordinate 315,074,885, forward strand.
CCCACATACTATCTTGCTTTTAGATTTTGACCTTGCCTGATCCTTTGATTTTCCATGGCTTCCTCTATTCTTCTATCTCCCTCTAGTTTCCACTGTCAAAGCATTCCCTAAAGTAGAATATTCCCCATAGCTTTTTCTTTGCATTTCCTCGCTTAGAATCACCCCTACAACATCCTCAAACTTCAACTTTGAGTTAGTTGAAACCAAGTTTCTTACTGTCATTACTAGGCTATTTCAACTCTTAGGTAAAGAGCACATGACTAATAAATCCCTAACTTCTTCATCAAATTATATTATAACCAAAGCTAGCATATTTACAATCGTATTAAAATCATTTAAATGATCTGTTACTGAACCATTCTCAGACATCTTCATATTAAAAAAAAATCATTAAAAATATCTTATTAGAGGTAGAGGGTTTATCATACAACTTCCCTAATGCATCCATCAGTTCTTTTGTAGTCTTTTCCTTTAAAACATTAAATAATACCGAAGATGCAAGACACAGCCGGATTTTCCCAAGTACCTTCCTATCCAGCAAATCCCATTCCACATCCGTCATGATCGAGGGTTTGTTCACCTTCTCAGACAGTGGAATATAAAGATCCTTCTAATAAAGGTAATCTTCCATCTGTATCTTCCAAAGACTAAAATTCTACCCATTGAATTTATCAACCCTTGATCTTCCATCATCGGTCATAGCTCCCACTCAAAATAAAACTTTCCCCATGATTCAACACTTCAACAAACCAAACCAGGCTCGATACTAATTGTTAGGAAATAAGGGAGAAAATATGTAGAATAATCCCTCGAATCGCAACAGTAGAAACTAATATGCAGAAAATATTACAAATCTCAAATAAAAGTGCAGAATAAAATAACACAACACAAAGAGACAATATTTAACGTGGTTCACCCAATTTGGGCTATGTCCACCAAGAATCACTTACTCAGATTTTATTACAATCTACCATTCTCTCAATACAATACCCATATATGTTTGGAGCTATGCTCAACAAACTCCATAGAATTCACACCCAAATTCAAAACACATCTGCAATGTTACATTAACCCTACCATATGCACAAAACCACATAAGTAGACAACTGTTTAAGCAATTTTACAAAACCGTGGGTATCAAAACCATGGGCTAAAACCATCTCATAAACCTATGGGTCAAAAATCCCACCCATATGAGAAAAGCATGTTTCCGGTATATCGGGCACGCTTTAAAGCCAAAAAAATTTTAGGATTGCACCCGAACCCCAATGAGACAACTATGGAAAGTGTACAATACTCTTAGTGTACAGTCTTCAAAACTTTCTCACATGAAAACAGGCTCCACAACCTAACAAAATAATTACTTTTATTTACCAATCATGTTTTGGTATAAGAGGGGACTGATTTGAATGTTTAATTACTTCAGTTTGTGCAGTTGGTTCAGTGTGATTGAACAAGTATAGGTGCACTATGGGAAAGATTTACAAACAAGAAAAGCTCGATGAGATTGAGGCTTATAATCACTAGATCCAAGAATAGAACTCTCTCCTGAGATCAATGTATTACTCTTTAGAAGTGGAGAATGCTCATTTGAAATCAGAATAACAAACCAAGGATGAGCTTTTGGTAAGGTTGTAGTGTGGTGAACAAAAGAAATATTTACCTTTAACTTTAGATGTGAAAACCATGATGATGAGTGAACTATAAGTTATTCACCACATGATTCTTCTTCCCATTCTAATTTGGATTCAGGTAATGATGATTTTGATGATTTTGAAAAATATACTAAAGGCATTGGATCTCGATTAATGTTGAAAATGGGATTTGATGGAAGTGGCCTTGGTAAGAAAAAACAAGGTATATCTAACCCAATACAGGTCGAGGATCATCCTCGTTTTGCATGTTTGGGTTTTTCTAGTGTGGGAATTGATATTTGAGAATCCTCCTAGCACCTTTGAAGGAATAAGAGCTTCCAACAATAAAGTTTATACCCCACTAGTGCAACAGGATAAATTTGGTTAGAGAACATAGCAAAGAGGTAATGAGATTCCACCTCTGCTTTCTTATCATAAGCATAAGGGAAATTATAAAACTTACGAGGATCCACTCTTTCATTTTAAGCAACATGGTTTTAATATACAAAAAATGATGAATGCTTTTCCTTGCACTTTTTTGGATTGGATAACCATTATTTTGTTAGTTATTAGAAGAGAAGTGCATTTTTAAAGAAGTTGATGTCATTCATTAAAAACAAGAAAAATGAAAAATACCAATCTCGTAGCTCTCAGATGAGAAATGGCAGACATGTTTCCTCATCCCAGAAAATGGATAAGAGGAACTATTGCACTCATTGTTGTATGAGTGGACACCAAGTTGAGAAATGTTGGAAACTTCACCCAACAAGCCATCCAAGAAATGGTAAGAAAAAGTTGGTTTACAAGGTAAAAGAAGTTGTTAATCCACCAGCTAAGAATGAAACAACCTTGGATCTATCCACAAATTTTCCATAGATGAGTCCATTTTATTTTGATATGGATAATGAAAAATCATGTGTTTTGGATAGATTTATATTTACATAGTTGTAATTGATGAATAACATGCATTCTTTTTAGAGCATTTTGTGGGATTCCAATGAATGATGAAAGGAAAAATTCCCATATTTTCATTTTGCTTTGAAATTTGATAATGGTGTCACCTGTAGGGAAGATATGAGGGACAATTTTATCATACTTAGATTATACTTCTCACTTGTTAAGAATCCATTTTTATTATTGGCAGCAAAGTATGCAAATTCAATGGGCATGGGTATAATGTCTATTTTTGGAAATTTACATTTTAGTATTTGTTGTTGAATTTCATTGTGCAAATATGGACACCATTTTGGTATTGTAATTAATATACAATCTTATTGTGTCCATATAGGATATTTGCACATGATTTAAGTCCCTTAATTTGGGCATTTATTGTAACTATCCTATATGGTTACAATTAGAGTGTACATTTATTGCACTAACAAATTGGTTTGCAGATTTTTCCGGTGATATTTTGTAGTGGATAGCAGTTTCACCATTGTTGGTATGCATATAATTTATTTCTATCCTTTTACAGTTTAAAATATTGGGATAGATATGTTATTGGTAGATTTACAAGATTCAGTTTTGACCATGGCTATTTTTGGCATGTGTGGTCTAAACATTCTGGATCGTGATATTTGTAGTAATTGACAATTTCATAGGGATAGTGGACACTATCTATTTATGGCACGTAGTTTTCTTTTTACACTGATCTATTTTGGTGGAATTGAATTTATAGTGATTGGACTTATCATAAAGTATCAGTTGAGAACTTGCCCATTTTAGCGAACAATTTCTATTTTTATCGATCATTTGTTTGTGATGGCGATTCTAATTACCATGGGATTTGACAGTTCACAATTATTTGCAGAGATTGACATAATCCTATAATATGAGGGGATAGTTGCCTATTCTAGCGAACAATTGTCTAAATTTGTTGATCGATTTTTTGTGATTAGCTAATCAACAATTTGCAGTAATTTAACACGTAATGTTATTTCTGGATCTTGTATGTGTTTATGAAATGCAAGAAGATTAGCAATATTTGTGGGTGAAAAATAACTTTTTGTGGACAAAGAGCCTTCCTAGTAGTGAGGAATGATTCGGAGGAGAATTTGGAACTTCAAATAATCTCAAAATATTCCAAAACCATGATAGTATGGTAGAAAAATCCAAGAGTTTTCTGACAATATTGGGAATGCTGAAATCAGAGATTTTATGCTCAAGTTAGCGTTAGTCAAAGTTTGGTCAAAATTGGGACGAAGCATAGTCAACTAGCCAATCAGGTCACGACACGTGGCAAAAATTAAATTGGGCAAGAGTGTAAATTTTGGTTTTGTGACTCCGGTCTTTGACGACCATTTACAAATGGATGGCCCTGTTATTTGTTGGTTGGGGACCCTCATTTAAGGTCGACACACTTTTTGTACCAAAGGGTGTCTTTGTCACCATTAATTCATTTATCTATTGCCATAATTTTTTTATTGTATATGCCTCGTAGTTCATTTACAGGGTGAATGTGGGATATTGTAGGGCATGGTGATTATATTATGCAAGGTCAACTAGCTCACTGAGCTATTATTTCTGGCTCACCACATCACCTACTTATCATCCCGCATTGCTCGACAACCACTCCAACTGCTTAGTGGCCTTAACTCGTCGACTAACCTTGTCTACATGGGCTCTCAAAAAACTCAATGTTGGCCTATCATGCATGACACACAAACATTTCCAAAGCCACTTACATGGAATTTCAACCATCAAACCATACACATGTGTAGAAAAATATTGGTAGTGTGGCTGCAACCACGAGGGAGTATAACGAACCGTATATTAAGAAACCATTCAACCATCCTCATACTTGTACATGTGGTATTTACCCCATATTGTGTAAATTATGCAGTGGAAGTGGTTAGAGGGGCTCGACCCCCTAACCACCCAGTTGACCAAAAGCATTCCTTGTTGTTAGACCATTGGAGCCCATCAAGCTATAAGATGAGCTCACTGTTATTTGAACAGAGCTTTTGGTCGACTGCGCATAGAGGTAGAACAAACAAATTATTTGAGGCATTTAGAGGTCGAACCAAACTTTGGAGCAACTAGAAAGTTGTGTGAAATTCAAAGACAATTCTGGTGATATAATTATTTTTCCATTTTGGAGTTCGTAGACCAATTTTGTAAAGCCTTTTGTGCAGCTTTTTTCAGTGAAGTGAAGGACTAAAGCAACTACGAAGCCAAGAAAAAAACACAGAGAGTGAATTTTTGTCATTATCGAGCTCACGAGCTCTCAAGGACTTATGGTAGGTTTATCAAGATTCATCATTTGATTTGTAACAATTTAATTATATTTGTAAGTCTAAAAATTAATGGATCGATTCTAAATGAACCTGGGGACGTAGGAATTTGAACCCCATAAACAACCCCTATCTTGTGTTTCTAATTTTCCTTTCAATTTCGATTATTTACATAGTCAATTCATATTTTTAATGTGGATGTAAAATTTTAATCAGTTTTGACAATTCTAGGAAAAATTAGTAAAATCGGGTAAACTTGAATTTGAATGACTTTGATCAAACAATGAATTAAGAGAACTTAAAATCAGTTTTAGATCAGTCATAATTCAGTTTTAAAAATCAAATTCTAATCAATTTTGGATTAATTAAATTCCTCGAATTGATTAATTTTTAAGGTCCGGTAAACAATTAAAATACATAAAATAATTATTTATGTTTACGGATCAATGAAACACCTCATTATTATGTATTTAGATGTACATGAATTATAATAGTATAAAACAACTCACTAGTGATTCTAGAGATATTATAGGGATAGTATATATTATGTGGGAGTGGGTGAGTGTCAGTAGAGAGATATTTGGGATCTAGTTTGACTCTTTATAATAACGAGTTCAATACTCTATATATTCATGTAATGTTTCATATGTAAAATTTTGAATGAAATGAAGAGAGACAAATTATTATCATAACAACTTTATTATTATTATGTTTTAGTTATACAAATTTGAATTAAATTTACATTTGGTATTAGAACAATATTCATTTTGCATCTATGATGTAGGGACAAAATGATAAAGGGCGTTAATATTGTTTCTTCATTGCCCTATTATGAGAGATTAGCTTTGTGAAAGTTTTTATATTGTATTTTCCATTGTGTTAGTTTGTTTCTTTGTGAGCGTGGAGTTAGATAGATACAAAGCATGACAATAAACAATGCACCTATCCAAACTAAAGATTGGGTTTCCACACAATGGATACCCAGATCTGTTTGAATCCCAAAACTATCATAGATTTGTGATATCTATTATGTAGTTATTATTTCTTCACCATTGATGCACTTATCAACATCATTGCAGATTTGAAATCATTTTTGTATGCAATTAGACAATTTTGATATTATATTGCTTCTATTGTGCATCTTTGAAAAAATTATCCACATTATCAAAGTATAGAGTTTGATTAATATCATCACTTTGGAGGATGCCTTGGGATTTCGATCATCATATGCCACACATTTTGTAGTTGTAGATCCAACCCAATTTAAACACATGTGATCTTGTCATTTATCTCCATATTTGCATAATTTTTATTTGTAAAATCTGATTTTGTGATCGCTTTCGAAATTGTATATACATTGATATATAGTGTTTAATTGGCGATTGTCTCTTCCAATATAGTTTATCGATTCTTAATAATGGTAATAGTTTATAATGGGGGTCTATACAATGAAAATAGGTAGTGGTAGTTTATGATTGTTTCTCAATCAAGTCAAAATATTGTAGTATGTCTCTAGTTGTTGTTAGAATCCGTGGTGATGTATCTCATGAAAAATAATGTGTATGTCAATATCAATTGTGTGAAAATTTTATTAAGTGTTTTTAAATATAGTGTATTAAAAAGTAATTAAATATCTTTTTTTAATTGTTGTCTTGTCAAATTAAAATAGAGTCCAGTATAAACATTGTCAAAACAATTGCCTTATAGATGTATTTTCAATACAATCTAATGTCCGGTAAGTTTGTTAAAATTTTAGGGGGATTTATATCTCTTGTAAATGATTTACGTGATCACATTTGATTGAATTAGTAACATCAAATTGGAGGAATAAAACAAAAAGGGAAAGAGAAAAAACAAATCCCTCTTGCAATTTTGCTAGAGACGAGACCGCATGATGCAAAGAACGATGAATAAAATGCTCAAAAATGACAAATTTTGAGACTGGAGACTAGTAGAAATGGAAACTATTTGTGTTACACAAGATCGAGTAACAAAAATCACATGTAATGGCTACAGGATATGGTGAGGACTTGTTTCACATTTTCCATTGTTTCAGTTTGTTTTTCAGTTTTGAATTTTGTGTGATTTTGAAAATAAGAATAGAAACACATTCATGTTCACATGTGGTAATAAATGAGCATAATATTGATGTAATCCTTTGATGTAAAAATGTAGTGGAAAACTAAAATCACAAGTGTATTGCAGCATCATGATACATGAAGAAGATGAACAAATGTGCATGTCTTTTTCATACCTAGGTTAGTTTTAATCTTGTGAAAACCATTCATGAAGGCTAACAAATGTAGAATTCATGTTCATGGTTCCCACACTATTCTGGTTAGGTGCGTTCCTAGTAGTGCATGGTTAATAGAGGTTGATGAGTTCCTTCTCTACCTTTAATTTGAGTTGTGGACCAAAATCATCAGCAAACAGAGTTGACAAGTTACAGTTAGAGAGAGTGATTGTTTTTCTAACATGTTTGTTGTAGAGGGAAATGTTGGGAAATTATATTTGTTAGTGCTCCATTTTGTATGATTCCATAATATTATTTTAATATGAAAATGATATTTAGTATAATGTTGGAATAATGAGTTGTTATGAAACAACTCATTATTATGTATTTGGATGTATGTGAGTTATAACAGTATAAAACAACTCACTAGTGGTTATAGAGATTATCTAGGGATATTAGAGATTTTGTAGAGTGGTTGAGTATTTGTAAGATATATAGTTAGGATCAGGTTTGACTCCTTATAAAAATGAGTTCAATAATCTAAATAATCATATAATGTCTAATATGTAAAATCTCGAATGAATTGAAGATAAGAAAATTATTATTGTAGCAAGTATATTATTATTGTGTTTTAGTTATACAAATATGAACCGAATTTACATCTCATTCCAATTTGAGTATTTTTATAGGAGAGATAGGGTTTGTATCTACATGAACATTTGTGCCCGTTTGGAGTGATTGCAATAGAAAAAGGGATGAGAAGACAAAGACGAAAAATGTAAAAACTGAAACAAAAATGTAATAATCAATTGGATAAGTATGTGCAACTCCATACAAGATTTGTGGGTTGATTATGTCCTTCTAGTTGATCTTGTATAAGGGTAGATTATAGTTACAATTTTAGAGATGAAGTGAGTACAAAACAAAACCAACCTATTCCTTCATTTCCACACCCAGATCATTCTAGAAACTCATAGAAAGCAAAGTTCTCTTATCCTCTTGTCGATTTATATATTTATCATGTGCCCTAATTGAAATCAATGTCTTAATAATTTACTTCACTTTCAGATCTTAATGTTAAATGTGTATTTAATAATCTGAATGTACATTATTTTCTATATTCCAATCCTAATTAGAAATTAAACCCTAATAAGACCCCTTATTTTCTAAATCAAGGTTAACCCAAGAATAAAGAACAATAAAGACTCATGAAATGAAACAAACAAAAAAAATACACAATGACATAAGGTAATACATGCTAATAATATAAAACATGCCAACAAGAGCCTAACTTGAACCAATAATCAATAAATATGAAAACACACTAGCACCACAATACATAAAAATTCCTATACCAAATTTATAACACCATATTTTGATGTTTATGCATTCATACTTATAAATCCAAAAACAAGCAAGTACTTATCTGAAAAATATGATTGAGGGATATTTTTGTAGATATTATAAATTGTACTTATAAGATTGTGAAACTTCGTGTCCTTACAATCATATGGAAACAAGTGCAAGTGAAAAGCATGGCCATGTATATAGTCTAACATGAACGAGTTGCTAAAATATAAGAAAAATACAAAGCTAGAAGAGAATACACTTGATTGTGTTGTGAATGGAGTTAAGTGCCAAGTCTTTCTCTAATCGAGTGTGCATCTCACTATAAGATGAAACTATCTACACATTTTTTAGTATGTCACACATCACCTCAAATTACAATTGTGACATTGTCATGCCATGGAACATTAAAATGAAGAATGAAGATTGAAGAATATGAATATTTATCACCCTTTAGAGTTGTGGGATGAACCCGTGAATCAAATATATTGAAGGAAAATGATTTTATACACCACATATATTATTGGAAGAATAAAGTTTTGATTCAAACATAAATACACACACATACACTCACCTATCTAGTCACCCATATTGAGTTGTGGAGATAGATTACTTCACAAATAGTTGATTTACAAACTTGTAGGTTTACAGAGTAACCAGCATTGGCGGCTGACCGGCGTTGGTCACCAGAAAGCAACCGACATTGGTTGGGTAACTGGCATCGGTGACCTGGGAGCAACTGACATCGGTTACCTATGTGTGAATGTTTTTTATTTTAGACATGGGTTTTAATCCAACCCTTGGTTATGAAGGTGACCGGATGGTTGTAAATACATAGCTAAGTTGCCCTAAGTTTCTATATGCCTATATAAGCTAGAAAGATAGGGTTAGAAGGTGAGAACTATGAGCATCGAGGAAGAATATTGATTCTCCTTGGTTGAGATGATGAAGAAGAAGAAAAATAAAAAAGGGGTTGCATGAAGATAGTGCTTCCGTGGAGAGAAGCTAGATAGAAGGAAATGACAGGTACATCTGAATGGTGAGAAGAGGTTAATGTCTTCTACTGTATTTCCTTTGTATTGTTGTCTCAATGAAATGACTTAAATAGTATGCAAATTACATAGGGTTTCTTCTTGTAGATCCACATGTTGTTGTGAGATCTTATATTGTAGATCCATGAGACCATGTTCTATTGTTGCTCCATATAGATCTAGTATTGTAGCTCATTGGATAGCTTGTGGGTACATGATAGTATCCAGATATTGTAAAGGATAGTGTCTTTTTGTTTGCACAGGTTGATGTAGTGATGGAGGAGAGAATTACTTCTTGGTGCACAATTATGGTTTCACATTGGTAGACCCATTTAAGAGGTCTTGTTGCATATTCACATGAGAGCTTAGTCATACAGTTTGGAGATGCAGTAGTTTCTGGTTATGTGATATCTGGTGGTGGTTTGGAGGCACGGTTGTAATGCACTCATGTAGATCCATTTATATATGTGGAGGTGGAGATACTCAAGGAGAGATGCATTGTACTCTTATATGGAAGATTTGATTTGTACTCTTGTTCATTACATATGTTGAGATCTCTATCTTTGGTGGACGTATCCCACTTTGGGTGAACCATGATACATTTTGTTTTATGTGTGTGTACTTTGTTTTGATTTGGATTTTCTAGTTTATGCTTCCACTATTGTAGATTTTGATGAATTGTCTACTTCCGTATTTGCATGATTTAGTTTTTTTATTAAATCATAGCACTTATCCATAGTCAATTAAGTTCCCAATAACCCACCCCCACACACACAAATATATTGTTGTACTAAGCATGTATATGCAATCATGTTATATTCCCCGTATATGAGCCATAACATAAGAAATGTAAATATTGTAGGGAATTTATGCCTCAAGTGGATGGATATAAATCATGTAAGAATAATTATTAATAAAATATATCATCAATGTATGCTCCATGAGTGGAAATGATGCCCTAAAGTAAGAAATACGTGATTAATATACACTAAAAATTATGAATTATGACCCAAAATGGGTAATAAGGGATCAATATATGCTAAAAAATATGAAGGAATCCTCACGATAGGTAAGATGTAATCAATGTGGTCTAATGATAAATAAATTCTCCTAAAGGCAAGGCAATATGAGAAAAATTATGAGAAAAAATAGGAAATATGTCCCCCAAAATACAAAGCCAAATAAAATAGTATATGTTATAATTCTATAGACACTCATTTTGGTAATTCATGTCTTGCAACAACATAAATTGTACAACACTTGCACTAGTCCACACTTTCTCAATTTGACCAATTATCCTACCCCTAACTATATCTCGCCTATTCTTGCTTTTACGTAAAACCTTCTTGTTAGTATAATGGTCACATTACTCCATCAAGTCATGAAATACCCTTGCACATTGTAAATTCCAACTCTCAGAGCATTTACACATGCATCTGGGATAAAATAACTTATAATGATCCATAACGTCCATACGCTATGACCCACCTAGCCATTTTGGTCCCTTTCCCTCTAGTGGTAATTTTCTTGATTTTAATATCTTTGGTAACTTCTAGTCGTCCTTTCTCGATTTTTCTAGATCTGGGACACATATATAAGCAAGTTATTTGTCTCCTATTAAAGAGGGCATTCATTTCGACTTTCCACCTAACATCCTAATGAGAAAATATTAAGATAAATCATAAGAAAAGTTATTCCAAGACTCCCTTGATCTCCACATACTTTGCATACTCATTCTACGGAAGTTGTCCACTCTAGATATGTAAGTACAAAAGACATATTACTAAGATCAAGTCAAGCTAGGGAAAGTATCAAGTACAATTCCATTGTTACATGGTCATGGTTATCAATTTGGTTGAACATATTCTAGATATCGCATAATAGGTAATAATGACATGTGGTTTGAGCCCTCTTCAAAATATTGGTGACATCGGTGGTGTACAAGGTGCCCACAACCTACCTAATGTTTTTTTGTAGGACTCCCTCACCATCTAGGGTTTTTAAGATAAGATCAATTGCATAGTGAGTATCACATAGTATCAAAGGTCCAAATTCAAAACAAGAGCAGAACAGGAAGCAATGAACATGAATAGAAAATTGCAAAGGCTAAAAGTATAGAGGGACCAAAACATACAAAAAGGTCCATATCGGGGGTACATGTTGGTTCATACCATAGCTTTGGACTAGGAATCTATTCAGGTCATATTTTTAGTATTGAGGCTCTGTCAGATCATTTCTAGCCATTTCTTGTCATCAGAATAACCCACATCAACATAAGAACTAGGATATTCGCTAATTCATCTTCTCCTCATTGCTAGTATACTTCATTTTATTTATATACCATTGTCTATCTTGTTTCATAAATTATCTTGATATTGTTGTAATTAGCCTTGGAAACTAGTTGATTATGATAATATTCAATCAATTATTATCCCCTAAGAATTAACCATTTTGGTTAAATCATTTGGTGAACCCAAGAATTTTATAATGTGCATCAGATATATCTTATCCTACTCTCTTGAATCATTTTTCTACATTCTAGGGTCATATGGTTTCTAATAATTCTCTCACATCATGTATGAGGCTCCTCCATTCTATATCCAAGTCCAAATTTGTAACACATTGGTCAGTCATACTCTTGGTGATCATGGGTTTGGCCTTAACATTTGTAACATTTATTTTTTACATCAAATGGGACTTTATTCTAACGATATCACTCCCTCTACCCCACACATTCATGGGTTTGACAATACACCTAATTGTGTATTGGGGCAAATCACTTTTCCAATTATAGTCGGTCTTTGTACCTTTAATGTTGTATGTTAGGTCATGCCTAATAATCTCAATTATAATATTCTTCTAGGTCAACCTTGGTTATATGTCATGCATGTTGTAAGCTCTACTCATCTCTACAATTGGAATATTATACAAGATCTCCTTAACATACATCCTATTGATTGGGATATCCCTTCTTCCTATCAAAATATTATTTCAAATCCTCATGCATAAAATTTTGTTACAAATGATATGTGTGTCCCTTCCCTTAGTCCTCCAAATGATATTGTGTCTACTCATGCAAATAAAATTATTTCCAATGATGATAGTGTTCCTTCTCTCTCTTCGCAATATGATATCTTAGTTGTTTGTGAACAAAATGTTGTTACAAATGATGTATGCATTTCTCTTATTGTTTTTCAAAAGGATATTTTACATAATGGTGAACATAATGATGCTTGTATTTATTCTTCTTCTTCCCATGATAAGGGATTTGATATTAAGTGTGTCCATGTTTGATTCACATCCTCCAGACTTCACATTGATGTATCTATTGACAATCAAGCTCTCAATAATATAATTATCAATCCTAATTTCAATAATAACACATGGTTACTCCCTCTTCTACATGTTATTGGATTTCCATTATCCCAAATCAAGTGTAAATCACATACCTATTACGAGTGTATCACTCTTCCCATCATAGTTAGGGCTTTCACTATCTATTTATCATTCATAATCGCATCGAAGTCAAGCGTTATGACATATTATTAGGTATTTCTTGGCTCAAGGATATTATGGTTGTCCCATATATTGTAAACCAATGTGTCAAGTTCATACATAAGCCTCATATCATCACTATTCAAGGTATTCCACCCCGGACCCCTTTACCTATTACTCCCCGAGCTTCACAAGTACCTACCAAAGCAATGCATCAACTACCTCACTTAGCATTATGTATATTCCACCTACAATTTCTAGAAATTATAATACCCCTAGTGCTAATCTCATACTTTCACCACTAGCTACTAGGCCACCTAGATCTCCTCAACTTTCAATACCCATCACTCACTCTCAAATTATCTCTAGGTCTCATAGCCCTCCACATAGGACTAGGCCATCACACAAAGGTTCATAGTACGCATTACACCTCTAGGTCTTCTCGTAGTTCTATTTCCCCTTCTCCACGACACAACTCTGACAGATGCATCCATCCTACACACATAGTCACGCACCTAGTATCACATGAAAATAGTCCCTTGGCTCATAATCACATGTTTTCTTCATTTGTAATGGAAGATATTGGGCCTTCACTCAATATTCTAATTGAATAGATCATATACTACTCCCACACTAAGGGGCATTAAATTTTCCCCCAATTTTCGATGATGCACACTATTTATATATATAATTTAAATGTTGATGGAACAATTACATATCCAAACATTACTTTATACACGCACACTAGGGGAAACCTTGCTTCCTCTCTCTAGTTACATAATCTTTATTCATCAAAAGCACTTAAAAATTTAAATACTTCCCCCTGGGGGAATTCTCGGATCACACTTCCTTATCTTCAGAGCATAGGTTTTCATCCATGCCCTCAGGGGGCCTCAAAACCCAAAAAAAATCATATATTCTTAAAACCCAAAAAAAATCATATATTCTTAAAATCCAAAAACAATCAAATATATATAAACATCCAAAAATATTTGCATTGCTCTTGCTTGGTTGTTTCTATTGCATGCTTATATTATTCATGTAGTGCATTACTTATCATGTTAGTTTCATACATAGAATGTTATATCCCTTTTTTCTATACACATGTTTTTCATATGGTACAATGAGTTAGATGCAGGATACACATAGATTTTTACATGATGTAGGATGTTTGACATTGTTCGCTACCAATTCTTTCGTAACTATGGGGGGTATATTTTTTACATTTTCTCACATATATGTTCTATTATTCCAATGCTTACTACTTTACTTTCTCTTATCACATTCACTCAGTACATACATCATGTCAAACTATTAATTTATCTAACGTGTTATTGGGTGTTTTATGTGTAGAATTTTTTTAATGTCACTTCTAAACTGAGCTCATCTTCATCTTATTGTTTGTTTATTGCTTGACATGCTTGTTATGTGTTTTCACTTGTTTGCGGGCTATCCCCTATGTACTTGTTTTATTGCTTATTGTCCTTGAATGCCTTAAGTCTCTTGTGACATCCTGAGTAGTGTCACATGTATGTGACATATTATTTTCCATGATGTTCCAACTATCCTATGAATATTAAAACAAATCAATCTTATCCCTTGTGTGTATCCTCACTTGGGGTAATCTCGACTCTATTTTATCCCTTACATATATCCTTTCTTGGGGAAATGACCTAATCAATATCAAATCAATCTTTAATGTGAATCCAATAAGAGCGTCACTTGACCCCACTCTTTAGTCTAATCCAATCTTACCCCTTGCATGTATCCTTTCTCAGGGCAATCGAATCAACTCAATCATCATTGTGGAACACATTAGGGCATAGTTAATTGTCTTTATTTTAAGTTGTGTTGCATTTATTTTGTTTTAGTTCTCTCTTGACCAATTATAAGTATTTTATTTATCATATTGGCTCATTTATAGCCATGGTGCATAAATTTACTGTGTATAATGGGTTTGTTTTACTTTTTATCCTTTGTTTACTATGTGTGTGTGTTTTTGTTTAAACACATAATGAGATAATATTCATGGTTATTTAATAATCATGATGTAAACTATGTCATGTAATAGTAAAATAGGTTGCTCTAAATTACAACTATTATCACGAAATCACAGCACCTCCTGAATGGATAGCTTGTGAAATTGGGGTATTCAGTGTGATTGTGTAACATAGAGCTATCCCAAAGTGTGGGACCTTGCAAACGGGATAGCTCTTTGGAGAAGGTTTACTTCCTTTTCCTAACATAGTGTTAAACTAATCCAAAGCATAGAAAACAACTAATCTAACCCTACCCTAATGCTTTCCAAGGAGATAAGGATAGAAGGATTGCATGGGAAGTAAACCTATTCTAAGGGAAGTTGATGCACCAAGAAGGAAAGTTGAACAATCTACACTGCATGATAGTGAAAACAAGTAAATTGGAGGGGGTGATCAAGCACCCCAGATCAACACACCTGGTACAAACTCATTTGCATATAAACACAACACCATTAAAATCCTGTAATAAAAATATGATAGTGCATAATAACCCTTGCATGCAATGAAAAGACCATAAAGTTGCAATAGAACATAAAAGAGGGTTGCAAATATCCACAAATTTAATTTTATTGCTCAAAGAAATAAATACAATTCATTACACTAGGGGGACATTTAGGCATAAATTTTTCATTAAAATTCTCAAATGGAGAGGTTTGAA
This sequence comes from Taxus wallichiana var. yunnanensis, assembly GCA_018340775.1. NCBI lineage: Eukaryota > Viridiplantae > Streptophyta > Pinopsida > Cupressales > Taxaceae > Taxus > Taxus wallichiana. Next base: position 315,090,555 of record CM031238.1, read on the forward strand.
ACTCCACATATTCCTTATAGACAAGAAAGAAGGGAGGGGCAGATGCAAAGTGTCCAACCTTTTGAAATTTTCCCATCCTTACAATTTATAGGAAGAAAATTGAAGGGAGGAGAGAGATAGGAGTCTAAAATTGTCTCAATCACCCACAAAAATCATTTTTTTCCTACAATGGGTATGGGAAGATCTATAAAGCCCATGATTGTACTTTTCCTTGTGCAAGAATAAATGGGTCTCCATGCTTTCATTTACTCCATCTCTACCACAGGTATGGCCTCCAACTCCTGAAACTTCATCATCATTTTTCTCCTACCTACCCCTCTAATCTCAAAAATTTAACCACTCCATTAGATTCCCCTTTGAATTTTCTTTCCAACAAGTATAATTTTTCTAAAAATGGCTAAGGGAGGTGAAAGTTATGCTAATTTAAATTTGGGTCATGATTCGGGTTCTTCATACACCTACGAGCTACATCATTGAATGCAGCTTGACATTCTCCACGCCACCAACCTAGTTTCACCTACTTGCCTCATAATCTAGCTCGTCACCTACCACACAACTCAGTGTTTATTGTGGCTTGGTTCCCAAAAAAATGGCTTGATGATCTAAAAAACTAGAATTTCAGAGTTTATCGTTTGGCAGATTTTTAGAGTTTAACCACTTTGCATTGGTCATGGGGCCCCGACATCTCCTAACATCCCTACCCCCGATGTTTGAAATCCACTAACTCACTTCACCTACTTTTTTTTGGACTTTGGGTCCTTCCTACGTCATTTTTGCAACTCGCTACATTGGACATTTGTCCTCTCTAACTCTGAACCCACAAGCGTTTGACTCTGCCCTGGGTGTTGACCCCAAAAACCCCGTATCGGATTTTGGGGTTTCAAGGGTTTGGGGATTTCTAGCTGACTTGCCCACTTTTCCCTCCCAATCTCTGAATTGATGAACCTTGAAGTTTAAAATTTTCAGACTTCAGACTCCCTCCGACTTTTAACTCGTTTTCCCAAGTCAGCTCTCTACCGAGCTACCTTCCACCTACGAAACGTCGAGCTATTTCCCCTTCATTCGTGGCCGACTCCATGGCTCGATAACGCCTCCTCAATCTTCATTCTTCCTGTGAGATTTTTGTGAGCTTGATTCTACGAGCTCCCCGTCTATCCTCCCAACTCACAAAGCTCCCAAACCCTTGGGCCAGCTGAGTCGACTACCATGTAGATGTCGAGCTATGCCCTACCCACCATATGCACCCCGAGACGACACATTTCATATTTGAATCAACTTGTAGCTCGGTAAAATGAGTTATTTTCCTTTCAATGCTCTATTTTTTAGCCTAATGGTCAACTTTGCCCCAACTCATTTGGTGAATTCTTCCTCCGCACGGCCCCTCGTGACTTACTCAGACCTGATCTCGATGAGTGAGCTTCCCATCTCCCCGGCTGAGTTATCCATCACCCAACTCATTCGAGGCGAGATCTCCATATCGGATGTGGTCGACTCACCACATCACCTAGCTCGATGGTCGAGCTAACACCCTTCACATTTTCAGGCCTACTCTCACAAGCTCGACGCCTTATAAGCTCCCGATCACTGCATGAGATGACTCTGCTCGGCCCACCTTGGTCACTCCACTTGCATCGGGCCAACTCGCCCCTCCACACACTCCCGCCAATGCAAACAAGCTCACCCAAAATTTATGAATGCCTCGGCCCCCTTTGCAATGCTTGAGCTCGACGAGCTAATTTTTAGCTCTATTACCCCTTAAGCCATTTTGGGCAAATTTTATCAAATTTTTGCATTTTTTCGGGATTACTTCGAATCTCCTCACATTAATTGAATGCGATAGGCTGAGGGAAATGTCATAGGACCGGACCTTTCAGCCATTTTTTTCCATTTCTTACTCATTACGCCAAATGTGGGCCCCTCGGGGTTCATTTTATTTCAAGACTAATCTTAGTATTTTTCAAAACCCAGAAGAGGAAAAAATTCCTCAAGTGGTTTCAAACTCCTGAAATGTTTCCAAATTCTCCTAAAAACATGACTTTCACCTATAATCCCTAAGTTTACCCGTGGGGGTCCCTTCCGATGCCAAGGTCCTGGAAACCCCTATTTTTCATTTTTCCCGGGGGGAAATGGATAACAATTTTGGTGACTCACGAGGACATCTGTCTACTAAATGTGCTTAGACCAATAGCATGAAGCTTCTATTGGGAATGGGGTCACTATTAATAGCCTAAACTGATCTGAACCTGGAACTCACTCCTGAAACCACTTAAAACATTGCTAACCTGAAATGACCCACTACTCGCACTCCCAATCTTTATAAGAAAATTTTGAAGTGCCCATGAGTGGAAAATTGTTGTGATCTGAAAATTTATTTCTTTTCATTTCCCTATAAACTTGGCTCATGAAATGAAGGATGATATTTTTGGACCTAGCTTGAAAATTGATATTGCCAAGTATGTGGCATACTAGAACCATTGATTACTTGGCATGCATAGCAGACCACATAGTTTGGAGTAAAACACCCATTGGTTTGGACATCACGGAACTTTATTAGAATTTTATTCTTCTCTTATTCTTAATGCTACTCAGAACGCTGTTGAAGGTTACCTTCTGATTGGATAGAGGTGTTAGAAGCTCAAATCGTGACTAATCCGAAGGGACAAGAGGATGAAGACTCTGGAAATGGTCCATAAATCTGATTTTAGTTACTCTGCATTTAGATTGAATTGAAGATTGCAACCATTCCCTGTAAGTATGATCTTCTTCATGTTAACTAATTCCTTTACGAGAGGCGTATTTAATTTGCACTATGAGACAATTAAGAGTAACAAAAATTATGCCGAAAGCACTTAGGGAAATTGAAACCTACTCTAAAACAAGACAATGTGCTAAAAGCACTTAGAGGAATTAAAAAACCTAAACTAATATGTATAAGGGTGAGAAATGTCCCTTTCATTAACAGTGTTTGAGGTAGATTTTGTTGACTGGAATTGTAGTTCTTCTCCATCCAAATTAGATAGCTAGAAAGCATTGTTACTTTTACATCCTGTGACCATGTAAGGGCCACTCCATATGACATCAAACTTAGAATGCTTCCCTGGCTTAGCCCGATCCGTATTCCATTTCAGAGCCAAGTCTCCTTCCTGAAAGTTCTTTGCTTTGGCTTTCTTGTCAAATGACCTCTTAATTAAGGCTTGATATTTCTCCATGGTTTGCATTGCATGCTCTCTTATCTCTTCCAATTTCATCAGCTCCGCATACCTAGCTTCCATAGGCTCAAACTCGGACAATTTTAGTTGCTTCATGAGCTCCAATGTGGGCAAAACAAGTGATATGGGTAGCCTTTCTTCTTTCCCCTAGACCAACTAGTAAGGGGAGCTACTTGTTGACCTTTTGGGTTTTATCCTATCATCCCACAATGCTGATTTGAGATTGGTATGCCACGTCCTCTGATTTTCATATAGATTCCTTCTGATGATTCTCAACAAATTCTTGTTAGTTGAATCTGCTTACCCGTTACCCTGGGGGTAATAATTAGAGGAGGTGCTTAAATATATTCCATTCCTAACAACCCGCTATGTGATTTTGGTGTCGAGGAATGCCAGATCATTATCTGATATTATAGTAGTCGGAACTCTAAATCTTCTCAATATCCCCTCATAGAAATCTAGTATACTATACTCTTTACTTCCTTGAGTGTTACTGCCTCGGTCCACTTGGTGAAATAATATGTTTCCATGAGAATCCACTTGTGACCTTAGCTCAAATTTGGGTTGATGACCCCGATGAAGTTCAATCCTCGCTACATGAATGGTTTCTCAACTGAGATAGGATGCAATGGAAGTGCTGCTAGCTTTTCCTTTCTTGTCAAGAACACACAATTTTTACATTTCTTAATCCATGTGTAGCAATCATTGAATAATGTGTGCCAATAATAGCCGGATTTCATGATTTTAATGGACGTCACTCGTGGATCAAAATGACCTCCAACTTCTCCCTCGTGAAACTTATGTAGCACCTTTTCAATATAATTTGTTCTAATGCACCTCAATAGGACTCCATTCATATCCTTCTTGAACAAAACAACATCAATAAGCACATACGGAATGGCTTGGAGTCTAAAGTATCTTATCTTTGTTTTGCTCATCTAAAGGGCATAGACCTATTTGTAGGAAATTTACCATGTCATGAGTCTAACAAGAAGTAAGCACACTATCATTTGTTTTTTCTTGATTATCCTGTAACATCAAGACAATTTTTTCTTCATTACTTTCCTCAACATGTTGATTGGAAGCTAGTTGCTCACACAATCCATTACCACGAACTAACTTGGTGACTTTGATTCCTATATCATATTTCATTACTCGGGTGATCCAACCTACCCATTTCTTGTTCAAATTTTTGTTCAAGAGGAAATCCTTGACTCCAGCATGGGACACTAGCAACTAAATCTTGTTTTTCAAAACTAAGTGCCTTAACTTCTTCAAAATTTTGATAATGGTGCTCAGACCTGTTTCACAGTGAAGGAGTACCTCACTTCATAATCTTCCAAAAATTGACTGAAGAATGCAACCATTTTCTTAGATCCCTCCTTATTTTACTGCACTAAGATTACAGAAATGATGTCCGAACCGCCAAAGTCATAGAGCATGAAGTATTTGGAAAATTCTATATTGATGAGAGTTGGAGCTTGAGATATGGCATGCTTGATAGCTTCAAAACTCTCCTTACCCTCCGTTGTCTAGTTAAATACCGTGTTGTTCTTCAACATCATAGTTATTGGCTTAACAAGAGCTATGAAATCTAGCACAAACCTTTGGAAAAATTAATCCTCCCTAAGAAGCTTTGGAGAGCCTTCTTATGAATTAGTAATGGTAGAGCACGAATAGCTTCAACTCTCTCCGGATCAATTGTCAACCCCTCCTTAGACACAATGTAGCCTAAGATCTTGCCTTCGTGAGCTAGGAATATACACTTTTTCAGATTTAAAGACACTCTAAATCTCCTGCATCTTTGGAACACCTGCCTAAGGTGAAAAAGGTGACTTGTTGCATTCTTGGAGAATATAGTGATATCATCTAAGTACACAAGAACTATCTTGTTTATCAACCCCTTGAACGCCATCTTCATAGCCCTTTGGAATGACAACCCAAATGGCATAAGTGCCCCATTTGGTGGTGAAGGTTATTTTGAACTAATCCTCTTCTTTCCCCATAATTGGATTATAACCCGAGTATCCATCTAGGAGAAAGAACCTTTCCGAACCGACTACCACTTGCAAGATTTGCTCCATAGAAGGAAGCGGATAGTGGTCTTTGAGAGATGCCCTGTTTAAGTTTTGAAAGTCCACACACAACTTGATTTCTCCATTTATTTTCCTAACCGGCACCAGATTTGTAACCCAACTTGAGTGCTTGATTAGAAAAATAATGCTTCCTCAATGAGCTTGTTCAGTTCCTTCTTCACGAGAGGCTCAATATGAGGGTTAACTGGTCTTTACTTTTATCTAATATGCTTAGCTTCCGAATCCAGCTCAATAGTGTGTTGTGCCAGCTTTAGATTAAATCCTCGTAGCTCTAAGAAAAGACATCCATGAATTCTTGACAAATTTTTATGAAATCATATTTTTCTTGTTGAGTGCTCACTTTTCCAATTTGGAGTATTTTATCCTCTCCAACTGAAATGGGCTCCGAATCTTCTCCTTTGACCTGAATATTTTCTTTCTCCTTCCGAAGTGGTCATTGGGATTAAAGATTGACTCCAATGTCACCAAGCCTTTTGGAAGCTTGTTCATCCTCAATTAAACCACTTGATCCCCATACTGTTGTTCTAATTTATCTTGGTTCTTGGCAGAGAATTCAGCTTCTTCTGTAGGAAATTGATGATGTGTTGATCATTCTCAAACACCTTCAGCTTGTGTTGTTGTCTAGAACTGTTGGCCTCACAACTACCTTAATATGGGGTTGTGTTTTATCCCTTTTGATATTATAAACCACATAAAATGTTGTCATGATTGCTGCAAGTTTTTTGTAGCCTTGTTCTTCTTCCTCAGTATGGAACTGATATTAAAGGCCTCAAAGTCCTCAATGGGATCCCATACCCGGTTCTTGTATCTCTTTAGGAGATCGTTTTTATCAACATTCTACCCTTTGACTTGATTGACAATTAGTGCAAGTTCTTGATACTTCTTTTCCTTTCCCAATGAATTCCATGCATTAGAGCTTCATATTCAGCTTTGTTGTTTAAAAAACTAAATTGAAAGCAGAAAGTTGAGTACTAATTCGTCCCTTGAGGTGACATAAGCATTACACCTCCTACAGTACCTTACTTTCTCCTTGAACCATTAAAAAATAACTTCCATACTTTGTTATCATCTTTAATATCTGGCTTGGTGATGCTAGGGAGAGGTGGATTTTCTTCGTGCAAACAATAAATGCATAACTCAACTTCTTCCATATTTTTGTATGAATCAAAAGCATGCCTTTTGTTTTCCCATTCATCTAACATCAAATCTGGAATGCCCTCAACTTTAGTATTATTTCTAGAGTGTTTGGGCAATCTTCCTGATCAAAAGTTGAGCAGTTGGTGTTGATTGGGCTTGGCACATGGGGATCAATGTGGAAGTTGGCAATTGGATCTGACCTGATTGTGGCTTTGGCTCCATATCTTGTCCTGAAGAGCATATGTGACCAACCTGCCCATAGGTAGTCACCGATCTTAGCAAAGTGAAGTCCCTTAACAAGCTAGGGCGAAGAGTGGTGGTAAGTCAATTATAGATACATCTTGTAAGATGGTGACATTGGGACAAGCATGAAGTGTTAGGCTTAATTCTTTGATCACCCTGATTATTCCTAATGTTTTCTTGTCTAATTACACCACTCCCTTGGAGACCGGTTCATACTTTAGGCCCAATTGATCTGTTATTTGCTTTGGCATTACTAAGTTACTTGCCCCTGAATCGATCATGCAATTGTGCACCAATTTGTTCCCAATAATCAAGGATACATAAAATAGTGGAGGCTTCAAATCTTTTCTTGGTTGACCTCCCTCTTATTGCATTGTATTAGAACCTTCTCTTGATTTTTGAATGACTTAATTGAAGCAGAAAAATTTGTCATGACTGCTTGTACCAAATCTCGATGTCTTGGAATTTCTAGTGATTCCCACATGGAAATACTGGCATTGGTCTTTTTCATCTAATCTATGATGCTCAATGGAGATGTACTATCTTTGTGTTGTCCCTTGCTTGGCACAACCTTCTCCAACACTTGGATTGGTACATGGGCTGCCACAACTAGTGCCCTAGGTTGATTTTGTACATTTGGAGTTACACTTGACTTTCAAACTCCTTGCGGTGTGAGAGTGGGATGAGGAGCAACTGGATTAGATGATTGTCCCTCCTCAATATTCCTCTTCTTCGACCTTGTGTTGGAAGCTACACCCTGGATAGGAGGTTGATTAATCCCACATAAATCTTCCATTTTTCAATTGACCAATGTGGTTTCAGTTGGAGAAGCCTCTTATGGATTTGTTTGTTGCTGATTTTCTTCTTCACTTAGCTCTTGGGACACACCGACGGTTTGTACCATTAAGGCCTGATTCAAGGCACCATTGAAGCATGTCACTTGATTGTGAGGTTGTTTACATGGAAGCACCATTCATACTCATGTGGAACATTATTTTGAGTTGGAACTAAGGCCCTATATGTTGAAACTGCATTTAGATTATATGGTTGGAATGGCCATGCAACTTGAGGTTGTCCTTGGTTATGATTTTGGTTTGTAGCTTGAGCTGGAGGTCTATTTGGTTAATACAAAGGCCTATTTTATTGAGCTTGAGGCTGATATGGTCTAGAATTTTGGGCATGTTTCCTCTTAATAGTCACCAATTCATTTCCTAAATTTTGTAGTTTGTTCATAACCTCTGAAGTTCTTTGGAAGTACTAAAAGAAGTGGAGGCCTCATTATTTCTCTAATTTCTTAGGGATGGAATGGGATTCAACTCAGGTTCTTGATTGGTAGTAGGATTCCCCATTTCCGGATATAGAGGCATAGGTGGCCTAGGTGTAAGCTCAGTTCTCTACTCGATGGCTATGTTGTAGGCTCCTGGTGGTTTCATTCGTCCCATAGATTATAGTATCATAGCTATATCTAAATTTAGGGCCTTTAAGAAGTAGAGGAATGCTCCTTAGGCATCTGGTCTCATGGTCACTGGGATTCTATCCCATGTCTTTTGGAATCAGAAATTAAAATCTGCCATCTAATCATTTGGAGCCCTATTAATTGTTGTCAATTGTTCAAATAAAGACATATTATCTACCCTTTCTCCAAACTGATCACAAAGGATGTGCATAGTTCATCCAAATTTGTAATCGATCCCATTGTTAAGATCCTAAACCACTACAAAGCTTTACCCTTGAAAGAGGAAGATAACAGTTTAACTGCAGCATTCATCTCATTGATCTTGCGTATGGCACAAACATTTGCGATGTCTGAATATGATCAATAGGAGTTGTACTATTTTCTCCAGTGAAGTAGGGGATGTTTTTAATGTTGTAAGTGGGATTGGATTTTGTGCATTGAGGGTAAGTGGACTAATACCCGTGAAGTTGACAAAGGGATATGTTGGTGCTTGTGGTATTTTTTGATGTGTCATTATGATCAGCCTAAGGACCCTAGTTGATTGAAGTAAAGGTCTGCCAGGTGGAAGTGTTGATAATGTCCTGTCAGGAGGAGATGGAGACCTTAGTGGTCTTCTTCCTCTCCTTCCTCTTCCTAGAGATAGTTGTAAATACTCGAAAACACCTTCTTCTCTAGTCCTTGAATGATTTTGGATCCTTCTCATGTACTTGAGTAACATGTGTTGCTACACCATTGAGTTCTAACACTAGGAGTAACCAAATGTGTTTGAAAATGAGCCTCCAAAGGATAGGGTTTCACCAAGACACACACTCAATCTTGGTAAAAAATGAGAAAATAACTTTGAAAGGCTTGGATATTGATTCTTGGAAGTTTAAACCTTATTTTGTAGTTGTTAGTCTCCAACATTCCAAAATTTAGAGAGATCCCCAAAATGTCTGAAATGATAAAACTATGAAATCTGAAGTATAATGCACAATGGAATCTTTGAAGTTTGAAAACCTGAAATCTCTAAAATATTTGATGTCTAAAGTTTGAAATGCTATAGAGACTCGGCAATCCGAAAAGTCTGAAATCCGAAGTCTCAAAAAGTCTGAAATTCCAAAGTCCAAAATTCTGAAATGTCTAAAATTTTGAAATCCAAAATTTTGAAAACCCAAAAAAATCTAAAATTCCAAATTTGGAATTTAAGGCCTGATTTGGACACTTCAACCCCTGATCTACCTTTTGGTGAAATTTGGACTTGTTTTTCTCATGAAAAACCTCTGAAAATTGATTTCAAAACTCTGACCCTAGTGTGTAAACTCCAAAATCTGAAATTTGTAAACTCTGAAGTCTAAATTCTTTACAAATACCTCCAAATTTTTGAAGATGACTTTTAGGTCCCACCGAGTAGGACAAAATTGTTATCATGAAATCACAACACCCCCGAATGGCTAGCTTGTGAAACTGGGTCATTCGGCGTGATTGTGTAACATGGAGCTATCCCAAAGTGTGGGACCTTACAAATGGGATAGCTCTCTGGAGAAGGTCGGCTTCCTTTTTCTAGCCTAGTGTTAAACTATTCCAAAGCACATAAAACAACTAATTTAACCCTACCCTAATACTCTCCAAGGAGAGAGGGATAGAAGGATTACATGGGAAGTAAACCTAGTCTAAGGGAAGGTGATGCACTAAGAAGGAAAGTTGAACAATCTACACTACATGAGAATGAAAACAAACAAATTGGAGGGGGTGATCAAGCACCATAGATCAACACACCTGCTACAAACTCATTTTCAAATAAACACAACATCATTAAAATTCTATAATAAAAATATGATAGTGTCCAATAACCCTTACATGCAATGAAAAGACCGAAAAAATACAATAGAACACAAAAGAGGGTTGTAAACATCCATAGATTTGATTTTATTGCTCCAAGAAATAGATACAATTCATTACACTAGGGGACCAAAGGAAAAAAATTTCCATTACAATGCTCAAATGGAGAGTTTGAAACTCCACAAATTCCTTACAAACAAGAAAGAGGGGAGGGGAAGATGTAAAGTGTCCAACCTTTTGAAAATTCCCCCTCCTTACAATTTATAGAAGAAAATTGAAGGGGGGAGAGAGAGAGGAGGAGTTTGAAATTGTCTCAATCACCCACAAAAATCATTATTTTTCCTACAATGGGTATGGGAAGATTCTGCAAAGCACATGATTATACTTTGCTTTGTGAAAGAAGAAAATTTGGGTCTCCATGCTTTCATTTACTCCATCTCGCACCTAGGTATGGTCTTCATCTCCTAAAACTTCATCATCATTTTTCTCCCACCTACCCCTTGATCTCCAAAATTTAACCTCTCCATTAAATTCCCCTCTGAATTTCCTTTCCAATAAGAATAATTTTTCTAAAAATGGCTAAGGGAGGTGAAAGCTATGTTAATTTGAATTTGGCTCATGATTTGGGCTCTTCATACACCTATCGAGCTCCATCATTGAATGCAACTCATTATTCTCCATGTCACCGACCTAGTTTAACCTACTTGCCTCATCATCTAGCTCATCACCTACCACATATCTTTGCATTTAATGCTATTCAATGCCCAATAAAAATGGCTTAGCGGTCCAAAAAATTGGACTTTCGAAGTTTATCGTTTGGCAGAATTTTGGAAGTTAACCACTTTGCATTGGTCATGGGGCCCGACATCTCCAAACATCCCTACCCCCGATATACAAAATCTACCAATTCACCTCACCCACTTTGTTTTGGAATTCACGTCCTTCCTGTGTCTTTTTGCAACTTGCTACATCGGACATTTGTCCGCTCGAACTCCGAACCCACACGCATTTGACTCTGCCTGTAGCGTTGACCTCCAAAACCCCTGATCATATTTTGGGGTTTTGGGGGTTTGGGGATTTCTACCGACTCCCCCACATTTCCCTCATGATCTCTGAATTGATGAACCTACAAAGTCTGAACTTTTCAGACTTTGGACTCCCTCGACTTTCTAACTCGCTCACCCGATTCAGCTCTCTGCCGAGCTACCTTCCACCTACGAAATGCTGAGTTATTTACCCTTCGTTCATGGCTAACTCCATGGCTTGATTGTTCCTCCATGATATGCATTCTTCCTGTAATATTTTCTATTATCTCGATTCAATGAGCTCCATGTCCATCCTCCGATCTTGCAGATCTCCCAAAACCCTGGGCCGACTGAGTCGACTACCATATTGATGCTGAGCTATGCCATGTCCACCACATGCACCCTAATCCAGCACATTACCATGGCTGAATCGACCCGTAGCTCGGTGAATTGAGCTAGTTTCCATTCAATGCTCCACTTTTCAGCCTAACGATCGGCTTGGCCGCAACGCTGCCTAAAGCAAATTCTTCCTCCGCACAACCCCTCATGATTTTCTCAGACATGATCTCTGTGACCGAGCTTCAGATATCCCCAACTGAGTTATCCATCACCCAGCTCATTTGAGGCGATCTCTCCATGTCAATTGTTGCCGACTCACTACATCACCCAGCTCGATGGTAGAGCTAACACCCTTCACATTGTCGGGCCTACTCCCACAAGCTCGGTGCCTTACAAGCTCCCGATCACTTACATGAGCTGACTCGACTTGGCCCACCTTGTCCACTCCACTTACATCGGGCCAACTTGCCCCTCCACAAACTCTCGTTAATGCAAATGAGCTCCCCTGAGCTCTGTGAAGGCCCCGATCCCCTTTACAACGCTTGAGCTCGGTGAGCTAATTTTTAGCTACGTTACCCCTTAAGCCCTTTTGGGAAAATTTTATCATTTTTTTGCATTTTTTTGGGATTCCTTCAAATCTCCTCACATTAATTGACTGAGAGAGGCTAAGAGAAACTCCATATGACCAAACCCCGCATCCATTTTTCCATTTTTTCTTGTTACACCGAGTGTGGGCTGTCGAGGTTCATTTTTATCTCAAGACCAATATGAGTCTTTTTCAAAACCCAGAAGAGGAAAAAATTCCTCAAGTGGTTTCAAACTCCCGAAATGTTTCCAAATGCTCCTAAAAACATGAATTTCACATGTAATCCCCAAGTTTACCCATGGGGGTCGCTTCCAATGCCAAGTTCCCGACTACTCATGTTGTTGATTTTTCTGAGGGGCAAAATGGATAATAACAATATCGAATGGAAGCTCAAGCTACAAGAAAAATCACTCACATCATCATCAATATCATATATATCACATTATGTATCATCATAATGAAATAAATTGACTATCCATTTATGAAACAAGTTATAATGTGCAAACCAATAAAACAATCATTATCTATATACATCAATACAATTCAAAGTTCACGAACAATGTCCAAAAGAGTGTCATATACATGAATATACATCAAAGTTCCATAATCGACATCTACACAAAATAATATTCCTTCATCATGAGGCATATACAAAAATAATATATACATCTATCATACAAAGAGTCATCCACGACTCTCTCTAACTCCTGGACCGACCTGATCCATCTCCTCCTCACCTTGGTGGAAGCATCTAAATTGATCTAGTCGATCTAGAAGGTCCATGAGATCTAACTGATCTCCCTAATATGGTCCATGCCCTCCAATTGTATCATGGTTATCTTCGACTCTTAGGGATAAAATCCTCATATAAACCTTTATAGTATCCCACATGAATTTGGCTGCTAATATCTCCAATAATAGGTTTCACATACCATTGGCCCTCGCTACATGTCTTATCATATCTCACTCCATTGTGACCTTTTATAGTTAGATCTTAGTATACTCCAACTCTTTCTGCAATCTCTATGAAAGGATCATGAAAACATATATGTTGGACAACATTATCTCTCTTCCATGTATCCTTTGTAACTCTCCTCGTGATGGTATTGTAAGTGGCACATGTGCTCATTGACCCCATATGTTGGTCTCTCTCCTATCTCCCCATCCATCGTCACCATTCCCATCTCCATCTCCATCTCTGTCTCCATCTCCTCGCCCCAATCCTCTCAACCTATGTGACCTTTATGGTAAGTCATGCACTTGTATAACATGTGTTGGTACATGTCCCTATTCACCTAGTACCTATATAACATGTACCTATCATTTTCCATCATGTCCCTATCCTTTTCCATCATGTCCCTATACATGCATATTTTATCGTGTATTGAAACCTATACAACATGTCCATAAAATCTCCCTCTTCAGCCCTATTAGCCTCTCCCTCTCCTCTATACCCTCCTCTATGATATCCATAGTGTTTCGGAAATGCTTACTAGCATCACCACTCTTGGAATGGTCAAGTGGATATGTACTATTATCACATACCAAACACTCTACCTGAATGACACTCCAGAATCCTCGCTACCTACTCGTGCATCCCACACTTGTGGGAACACTCCAATAAAACTGACATTGGCTATGCTTGGCTTGATCCATGCTCCAAAAGCTAAAGTCTCCCAAGATACCCTAACATACCACTACTCGGCATCTAGTATCTCCTGCCTCACTCCCATATGCCTCATGACTCTATCTGGTTTGTAGCGCTCAAGGATATATAAGTGAATTCCTACCATCCAATGAGTTGTCTCCATTATTGTTAACTTCATTGCATTTATATCCCATTTGTAGGCCCTATATAACCTACATATCACCTGAAATCATATAGGGATCACGGGTAATAGGCTAGGTCACCCTAATGTCTTATGTACCCACGTTCAACTACATTCCATCCAAATAGAGATGAATCCTTTGGCTTTCTATCCCTCAATACACCTATTTGCTGACCTAATGTTATGTTGTCTCATGCCCAAATCTGTAATAGTGTCGTCTGAGCCCAAACTCTATGGATCCAACACAAAACCATGTGCGAGGTCTCTGTATAAGTGTGTTAATATGCACGGTCCCCAATAAAACATTATATAGCTATCTCTAAGTCAACAAGTAATCCAATCAAGCCCAACTGAAAGTGCCTACCAGTCTTATCAAGAAGCAAAATTCCATTAATAAGAGCCATCAAATATATCGGTGCCCATTCGTTATTTGTATCCTATAAACACTCTATTAAGTATATCACCATCCCCTCTCCATAAATCTCCTCACTCCAAAAAAAGGTCTATATATGCACTCGAATGTGTTCCCAACTACCATCCCACTCTATCAACCTCCCTCTCATTAGAACTCTGAGAATATGATAAACATCTTCCATATTAATAGATATCTCTCCAGTCGGTAGTTTGGATGTCTAAGGCTTTTTGTGTCACCACTTTGTAGGGTTGTCAATAAAGCATGCTATAGTCGTGTGTCAAGCATTTGCACTACATATGCTATCCATGTTTCCTCTAACACTGCCCATGATGTCATCCTCTCAGCATGTGTCATCTACATCTCATATGCTCTCAAACGTAAGTGTCTCTCTTTGACGTCTAGAGTGCCTAACATCTCCTACAAATAGTCCAAACACTTGTTAAACCTCTCTAACAATCTAGTCCCAACTCATTTTTCTCAATTTTCAAAACTTCTAAATTTTCATACTAAACTAACACTAGCGCACCTACTTGCATGCTCGTTCACCTACATACATGTTAGGGCTCCTACTTACACGCTAGTGCATCTACATTCACACTATCACATTTTATGCTAGTGTACTTACTTTAATACTAACACACTTTTCACACTAACACACCTAACAACACGCTAATGCATTCACTTTCAAACTAGCACAAGCACTTTAACATAGCGTAAATCACAGGTCACAGTAGTGTAAGAACTTTAATGCTAACACAAATCACAGGTCATACTAACGCATGTGTTCCATGTGTTAACGTTTCTTTTCCTTTTTCTTATACCCTAAACAAACATTAAATGCACTTAAAATTTCAAAAATCAAGTTCAGATACTGCGGCACCATCATCAGGTCCCCATTCAAATAATCGTACTCTATCTACGCGATGCATGTGTGCTAGAGACTGAGCCATCCCTATCATAATTTTAGAGCTCAAAAATATCTCAAGGGCACAAAAGGCTCTAATAGAAAGAATGACCAATATTTTTGCTAACCTCCCACCCTTCTATTTAACCCCTTCTTTTAACCCTACTTACCCTTCCCCAACCCTAATTTTGGCCTTGGTGCCTCTGTTTCTCATTTTTGCACATGTTTTTCCCATCTTTCCCACTACAATATTTTTTCCTTCCTATTAAGTGACTATTTATCACTTTATCATGTCACTCATCTACTTGAGGGCCACTTCTTTAGCATAATCTAGACTCATTGGGGCATCCAAATGCTTCACTCAGGGTAAATCAGGCAGTCACCACACTTTCCTATCATCCACTCATTAATCTACACACGTCTACTATCTGTAAAATGTTATTACTCCATAATAACAATTTAAAGAGGAGAAAATGTAGACACCCTAAAAATACACACTACTCTTTGTGCATTACTAATTGGATCATCATTCATCCACATCCCATTATAATTTTTGATTAATTCTACAACTTATAAAGCATACACTATACACTTCTTATCTAATTTAATTAACTATTTAAACAAAAAAAAAGCTAAATATCTACTCACCTTCTACTCATCTCCAATTCACTATCTCCCTCACTCAAGTTATAGAAAGTTACAAAAGAGGAAGCTAAATTACACGTACAATTGAAGAATTCAAGGTTCAACTATTCAAATTAAAGCCTCTAAAATTATTATTTAAACAAGAAAAATTCATAGACCAAAGCAACTATTTTTGGGCGACGGTTTTTTTTCAATTTTATCCTTAAAAAACAAAACAATATTATTTATACCTTACTAATAAAATATATAAAAGACTATTCTGTATTTATTTAACTATTTTTAATATGTACTAATATAATTTACATATAACTCTATATAAAAATGACGGTCATATTTTAAATATGCAAGTTGCACGTGATGGTTATTTCAAAAATTACAAGTATTTTACAGCTAAAATGACAAAAAATGTCCAAACAGCCATCAAATTTAATCCCTACCTCCCTTTACAAAGATGAATACAAAATATAACAAATTTATTTTATAGTTATTTAACTATTTTAATATATATTTTATGTATATCAATATTATTATGCTGAAAGGTGTTGTCTCAGTTGGGTGGGGGCGTAGGGTGTCTGAAACAAGTCAGATGTGTAGACGGTGGAGATAAGATGGTAGAGGACATCGATTACAGACAAATTAGAGTCGTTGAACCGTGAATCGGTCTAATGGAAAAAAAGTCACCAAGTTCAAAAAACCCTAACACTCACAAAAATAATGTACACTTTCACAAAAATAATGGGGGAGATGTTGGTGGGTGAGTGGAGAGGAGATCTTCCAGTTGTGATCATTCATCTAAGTGTAAATTAAAGCATGTTTGTGGGCCCATTTCCCAGTTGGATGGAAGGCAATAGGTATCAACCTAGATTTTAACATTTCCTAGAACAACCTTGTAGAAATGATAAGTGTATAAAATAAGTATTTTTGAACAAAAAAATTACGTGAAAGTTTTTCTTAGTATTAAGACAAATTTATAACTATAATGTTAGATAATTTTATCAAAAACATTCCATTTCAACTTGTGGAATCAATTTGTATATATTTTCTAGGTACTTGCATAATTCATGGGAACAAGAAAACATGAAATAAAATGTGATCTTGATTAGGAACCACAAGATGTTACAATCTGAGTCATTTTCTAACATGTTTGCAGTAGCTAGAATGTAGATTGATGGTATTCGAACATTGTTTTTGAGATATGGATTTTTCAATATCACCTTCGAAATTGTGCACATAATTTTTTAATTTACAGCATCGAAAAAATGATAACAAGAATCTTTTTAGTTGTTATGTATCGATTAATATAGGGAATGGAACGATGCACTACATTCAAATTGTTTTTGTACTTCCAACAAGTTTTCAAAGAGAAAAACCATATTATTAGAGAAGAAATGATAAATCTCAAAAGGAATAATTACATACCTATGAGGAAAAAAATAGGTCTAGAAAAGAACAATCATAGGCCTAAAAAATCCCCAAAAAGTAGTAAGCTCGGGTTCAATGGAAGAAAGTCTACACCATTCCTAGCATACAATTTAGATATTCACAATCAAATGCACTAGAAGCCATAGACACTTGAATGTTATTTTTAAGGATGTTGTGTGTTAGCAAAGCATATTTCCATGGAGATTTCGAAACAATCCAAATCTTCTAAAATATGTAATATGATAACCAATACAAAAAAATGAGTTTCAAACATCTTAGTGAAAAAAATTGAATGAGTCAAAAAGCCTAATCACATGTCACTCAGATTCTAAATTTTGAAATGTGAGCATTACCTCATGCACATAAGTGACAAGATATGATCGCAATATTTCAACATCTAGAACCCATTTCTGGTCAATAATCAAATACGAAGAATTAATACAACAATTATAGGATTATAGGTGAAACTAAAGTCTAATTATTTCAAATGATTAACAATAATAGAGAGATCAAATGCTTATTTAAGAAGTTGAGGAGGTTGCAAGCTACATGCATCAACCTGGAGGATAGAATGTGAATCGAGAGGAATATGACATGAACCAATCCCATCCCTAGAGAGAACTCGTGTACATGGAGATGTTAATCTAACCAAACTCAAGTTGGAGGTGAAGATGATGCAGTTGAAGCATATGCCAAGGTAAAGAACTCAATAATGACACATGGATGATGAGAGAGAATTTATTAAACCTAAGTGAATGTAATTTGGTGTAATAATATGCCAAGAAATGAAGATTTGTAATGCCTACAAAGAAAACGTGAGTTGTAAGTCAGATAAAAATGTCATCTCAAGATAACGATAACAAGTATAAGTTGTCACATAAAAGTTAGTAGAGATCACAATATATCTTGGGTCAAACCATTGATAGATAGAAGTCCACACAAGATCCAAGTTCCCTTTAGTCATTCTATAAAGCCAAGTGGAGGCTTCTACATCGCCTAATATAACTCCAATTTTATACATTATACAGTAGCTCATTCTTTAGCTGTTGTAAATTACTTGGACATGTGTTTAAATTCAAGAGAGGGATGTGTCAGGTGCTCCTCCTCTCTAACCACCAAGATCCCCAAATTCAAGTAAGGTTTGAAACATATCCTTACCTGCACTCGGTGCTCCTCCTCTTTAATCGCCGAGATCCCCAAATTTTGTATTGTTTGCATTTTGGGGTGTGGAGCTCTCCATGAAAAACAAAAAACCAAAAATTTTAGTGCGAATCAAACCCTAAAATAATTTTTCATCTCAAAAGGGAAAACATTGAACCTTAGAATGAAATTCATAGTAAACAAGCCCAAATTATTAGTGTGATAACTTATACACTAGTAGGATTTACCCAACATGTGTTTTTATCCGTCTCATATGATATCTTTCAAACAGTTGGGATTAAGAAGAACATGGTTTTTCTTCCATTCTTGATCTGGTGGCACAGTATTTCGGATGACCATTCCTTCAGAAATGGTGTCGACATTGATATAAGTAATGAGGTGGCATAGAAATTGAGAATGATGGACATATAAATTGACAGCACTGATAGGGAAGGTGTGAAAGAGGCGCAAGGCTATCCTAGAGACAGGATTGTATGAGTCCCATGCATATAAACCATACATCCCACCCCCACATGCCGAAGTGTCACCTATTTACATGGCACAAAATTGCTCGGACCAAATTGTCACCACCATTTTGTTGGGCACAAAATCTGGGAACGGGCTATCCAGCCTAGGGTTAAATTTTTTGGCCGTTTAAACGTTTATAAAGTAAAATATATATGAAATAAGGGTCACATAGGACTTGTACATTTGAAATATGAAATTCATTTTATATATGAACTAGCAATCACATACGAGCATTGAGATGTAGGCACATGACAAAGTAACAAATTGATGTTGTCATTTTGTGGGGCACCAAATACGGAATGAACTATCTAGCCTAAGGTTAACTTTTCCGGCCATTTAGACATTTATAAAGTAAAATATATATGAAATAAGTGTCGTGTAGGATTTGTACATTTGAAACTTGACATTCATTGTATATACAAACTAACAATCGCACACGATCACTAAGATGTGTACATTAAAAGGAAAAAAGTAGAAGATTCAAGAGAAAAGGAGACGTAGATAGAGTTGGAATAAGAAGATGAATAAATAAATAAATAAAAATTAGCCTAAGTACAAAGAGAAATAGGAAAACAAAAAACAAACTTGGAAAGTTAGAGAGGATGATGGAAGGAGAGACATGATAATAAGATGTAATATGTATTGTGAAAGGGAGTGGAAGGGAAGTGTGTAGTTGATCAAGCGATCGAGAAGGTTACAAGATTGTAGCCTTGATTGTTCGTTTGTTGCGGCTTTTCAGGAGAGGATTTTTGAACATTTTAGAATATCATTCAATGGAAAATGGAGGCGAAATTCAAAGATTGGATAAGGAAGAAACCCTAGAGATAACAGTGAAGGTAAGCCCTTATATTTTAGTGTTGCTAATATTAATAGTGGCTTTATGCAAAGTAAGACCCTAAGACGTGTGGATATTTAGAGCCCAAGTTATTTTGAGTGGTGATTTCCTATGATACCATTTGAAAATAGGAGGATAGGAATACTAGAAGGGTTTTAAATATCCCAGATTGGGCTAGTATATCGATCAAAATTCACGAGAATAAATAATGGTTGGTTAGGAGGAGCAAAGGAAGCGTCATAAATAATGTCAACAATAGATCTTGTTGCACCTTTGATAAGACCTATCTCAACCCATTGATTCATTACACATGGTATTTAGAGCAAAGGATAGGGCAACGAGAGAGTTAATTCCTTTCAATAGTTGAGGTTGTGCTAATTGACTTGTTCGTTCCTTGCAAAGAAATGGGGCAGTTCCTAGAAAACAAGGATGTCATGTTAAGAAAGTGTGTAGTCAACACACGACATGAGAAGCTCCTAGTATTTAAACAATGGAATAAAATTGCACATCTTGAGGAGTAGTTGCCGAAAGGAAACCTGTGTAGAAGAAGTACCTTATTGGCGGAAGATGTAATTCAAGTAGATGGAAGTATGAAATTATTTCCAGAGGTTGGCGAGAAGTGCAATGTGCAATACATGTAAGATGATATTGATAAGTTTCATTTAATTGAGATACATGATAAATATAGCAAAACATAAAAATCATGATTCTATGGATTAATTCAATACTAACATTATTAAGTGCTAAATTACCAACTTCAAATGTCTGTAGGAGTTAGATGTCTTGGTGTTGCCACCATTAATTATCTTACAATAATTTTCTCATAGATGGTAACTCTTCCTTAGTGGCAAATCCTTTTGGGGATGCCTCCCTAATTATAATTTTTTGAAAAGGAATGACACTTACCATTAAAAACTTAAATCCAAAAAAAGGGGGTTATTGAGATAGTTGTGGATGACCTATGTTCTAAGCCTTCATTATGGATAACCTCTATCAATTTGACACTAAGGAATGTCTGTATATATTTTGTTGTTTAGATATTAATGGTTGGCCCTTTTTATATAGTTCAAGTGTTTTAATTAAGTCTAAGAGTTTCATTTTGATAATAAATATTAGTTTTACACCTTGTTTTTAAAGATGAGTATTAGGTTGGCGTTAGAATTTTATAACGAATGTTACAATCATATTTTACTGATTAAAAAACAAAGGTAATATCTTTTTAAAATGATTTAGTTGTGTTTATTTGCATGTTTTTGTTATGATGTTTATTTTCATATTTATTTAGTGAAACAAAATCTTTAACTATTCGCATAAAAACTCAGTTTAAAAAAGGAAGGGAACAACATTTCAAGCACTTCATTTTTTCTTACCTCATTTAAGGTATAACTCACATTTACAAGGGTTTTTTGTAATTCACATGAGCTAATTATATGTGGCAAAGTAAGTTTTGTAAGAGTTTCTACATATTAGAAATGAAAATAAGTGGCTAAAGGTGGATCTCATAATGTGTGAAATAATTTTAAGATGTGATCCGGTGTTTTCCTTTAAATTCCTATACAAAAATGACAGATGTGACCAATATGATATTTTAATCTCAAACAAAAGTAATTCAAATACAAATCTTTGAAAGGATCGACAAGTACTTCAGTGTTGAGCATGATTATAATATATATGTATGTGCATTTTTTAGGTCCACATTACTTGACATCATCTTTTACCTGATGCCAAATTACCTTCCACCAAAAATATAAGAGTTTTGTAGCCTTTCTACAGGTGAATTGGAGTGACACTGTATTGTGCAGTGCGGAGTGGAGAATCTCTCTTATCTCCTCCACATGTACCAATCCATCATATTTTAAATGCTTATGCACAAGAAAAATCTAATGCGCTCTACATGGTCTCCAAATTATCCCATGAGACACACATGTAAATTCCCATTCCATCTATGAGTGTTCTAACTACAAAGAAAACATCGAAAGGGATGGAGTGAAGAATTAGAACATGGAGAAGTGAGATAGTGGGAGAGGAAGAGAGGAGAAGGAGTGGTTCGACACATGAGAAGTTAAAGGGTGGGAAACCAATGCTAAATATTCCTTCACATAAAAAAAAAAAAATTGGTAATCGGATGCAAGATAAAGGGGATGCAAAGTCAAAGTTAGCGATCCAACATATGTAGTATCACATAGACCCATGGAGGATTATGTAGACCATTTTTAATAATTAAAATCCCATGCAAGCGTTGGGAAACTAGAGATGTGAAAACAAATTTTTGTGGCTTGAATTACAAAACCAAAATTAAATCCGCTTTCAGTGAAAAATAGGTAAAATTTGAATAGTATGGAGGCTAGAAACACTAGACTTGAAACCAGCCGTGGCGAGCCAGATTTTCTTCACCACCATAAAGAAACAATTGAAATCAATTCCGTTGTTGTTTGATGTGTTGTTAGATTTCATGTTGCACTTTATCAGCTCGAATTCCCTTGTATTATCCACATGTATGCAACATGCTTTTAAGGGAAAAATTTGAAGACAAGTGACATGTTGGCTACGTAACCTTCATTTAAGTTGCATGTGGTCCATTGAAAAGGTCTTGGAGAGAGTTTTTATCAGACATAATATTAGAGGTAATGGTTAAGAGATATGGGATATCTTTGAGACATAAGTTTAGGTGTGTCCATGCTTGTTTTTCCCAGCTTGTTTATGCCTAGAATATTGGTTTCACACAAAACATTGTTTGAGAAAAATATAGTTGTATGCAAGGATTTGAAGAAACCCACAACAAAATAGTGGATTGTGTGTAAATGATGTCTCGGGAAACAATCCAGACTGTAGATACTTCTTAGTTGAAAGAGATAGATAGCAAATGTTGAATTTAATAGGAAAGTTTATAAAGTGTGATGAAGTTTATACACGACTTGTCCAAATCTATATAATGGAATAACCGAATAACCTTAACCACTACCCAAAATTTCTTTAACCACTAACATAATATAATGGAATAACCAAATAAGAGCAAGCAAGAAGTTCAATGCACATTTTTATAAAACATACCACCTTTTTTTCATATTCTTATATTAAAGTAAAGGGCCAAGTTGTGTTATTTTGTAAAACATTATGGGAGTATGACCAAGTTAAATGAGTCTTATAAAATACCTGCAAGAGTAAATACGCCCTATATAATGTTAAACACATACGATCAAAGTAATAGAGGTGAATGAAAACAAACCCATAATCGATGACAAACAAAATATTACCTTTCCACAATATAGGGTATAAATATGAAATCCCTCCTTGTCCACCATTAACGTTAATGTTCAAATTAATTAGAGCCTCTACACAGTCATGAAACCCTTGGTGGAAGTTTGACAATCATGTCTAATTAGGTCGAACTTCCTGACTCGATTTTATCCACTCTAAAATTCATTTGTACTTCATCTTATTGCAAGTACACAATTTCACTGATAATTACACAACGTAAATAGTTAGAAAATAATGAAATGGAAAATGATTTACATTAATTCTTGGGACACCATTTCTAACTAATCAAAGAAAGTGGTTCCCGTAAAGTTAATTGTAAGGACATAAAAATATTTGGTCTATAACAAGGTTGAATAGTATTTAAATCATTTTTATAAATAACTAAATCAAGTAAGCATGTAGGAGTCAATTTATTTGTATATATAAAATTGAAAAATGGTTTGTTGAATAATTATAGGAAAAGATAGAGTCATCATCAAGCTTTCCAAAGGAGTGAGGTATTTCCAACTTAACATCATACCATACAACTTGAACATTCAATGATCTCAACATTTAATTGTTGTGGTGGCGAATCGAGTCATTTACGGAAAATAAATGGGCGACAAAAGGATTTTTTGGGACAAAAAAGAATCACATGTCACAAGAGTTTCTGATTTAGGGAAATTTACTTCTTAGAGACAAAAAAGAATCATGTGTCACAAGAGTTTCCCATTCAGGGAAATTTACTTCAATATTGTGAATATTTAGAGCTATATAAAACTTATGTTGGGTTAAAATATTGTTGACAAAAGATAAATCACAACGTGGCTCTTTAAAAGGTTGGCTTCATTTGGAAACATCCATTCTACACCATTTACTCCATCAAATGCCATTTATATTTAAAGGTGCATACTACAAACTAAACCACCAAATCCTAAACAATTAAAGCTGAAATAAAAAGTCTCACTGATGTTGTGGCAACCACATGCCATTTACCACCTTCATGAAAGCAAAACTCAGCTGTTAAATGAATGAATAATAACTTGAAATAAATGTATACCACATCCAACATGAAGTCGGGATTAGCTAAGAATGAAGTGATCCACCCTTTTCCATATCTGATTAATATGGTGTCTATTGTCCTGAAATATGCATCACCCTCTTAAATCTTCTAACATTATAGTTATAAATTTGTCTTAATACTAAGAAAAACTTTCACGTAATTTTTTTGTTCAAAAATACTTATTTTATACACTTACCATTTCTACAAGGTTGTTATAGGAAATGTTAAAATCTAGGTTGATACCTATTGCCTTCCATCCAGCTGGGAAATGGGCCCACAAACATGCTTTAATTTACACTTAGATGAATGATCACAACTGGAAGATCTCCTCTCCACTTGCCCACCAACATCTCCCCCATTATCTAGGTAATTAGATGAATTATACAAGTGTAATGCTTTGTTCTTATTTTTATGTCATGATCTTCAGGAATATCCTCAAATCATTATTGAATCTTGCTTAGCCATGTTATCAAAAAAATTTTGTGTTGCATCTATGTTGTGCCTCTTTGCATACATTTCAATAGGTGTATTCCCCATAGATATTAATGATGAGGAAATGGGTCTATCTCCCTGATCCATAATTGTTAGATTCTATAGTTTTTAATTGTTGTGTCTTTGCTAAATTCTGTGCATTCCTATAATTTTTATACAAAATTTTACATTAATCGAGATTAGTATAGAACTTGCTTCTAGTTCCTTTTGTTCAATTTTCATTACAAAAATAAATAAATTATCCTAATTATATGCTCTGATTATATCGAGTCAAATGTTTCTGTTGTTGATGCACAAATTTATTCTAGCTAATAGGATAGGTTCTTGTTAAAAAATACATCATTTTTTCTCGTAGCTTATCATTTTTGCTTGAAATTCTATACAACATTAGTATTCAGTAAAATATATGTATATTATTGTTGCACGTGATTACGAAACTACAATCACATCTCTTTTTAGAATATTATATTGCCCCCATCCTCTAAGAATAAAAAAATTAAAATATTTTTAAAATGTTATTCTTTCATAAATATGCACATGATGGATGTGATGTTTTCAAACAGGGTCATTGTTCATGCTAAAATTAGATCTACGAGCATTACTTCTATTATTTTTTTGGTTTCAAATAGTTTTATTGAAATCCTCTTGCAATTTTATCGCTCGTAATTTTGTTATAGTTATGCCTATCATGAACATTCAACTCATCCTTCTGTGATTGACAAAGGGTATTCATGTTGTACTTTGTAAAACCATAGATTAAATGTCCACCATCGATTGAGTCTTCCTATGTGGAGAATGGTTCACAGTTAGGTGCTTTCCCTTCGTTGCTTTTGGTAGTTGATTCTTTCTGAGTTTTACGTCTTTAACCATTTTGCATTTTTTCAACACACTAGGGCATTGAGCATTGTGAATGTTTGACAACTGATATGCAGTGATTATCCCTCCTTTTGAGAAGGATATAACATAGTATGTAGAGTGATACTTTGTGTGCTAGTTATTTCAAGAATAATATGAAAATTCTAATGCATTTCTATTGGAATATTAGTATTGGATTTATTAGTAAAAGGCCATTGAAAAATATGATCACTTGATATAAATACACAACCCAAAGTAGAAAATTTAGATATGATCATTATTTTTATTGATGTAGTGTTTCATGTATTTCTTTGCATTATGTAAGGGATTGTGTATCCATCCTCCCATTGTTTTAGAGTCCTGTGGTTTTTTAAGAGGTAAGACTGATTGTTTTGATATTTTCTTACATTCAACTTGTAAAGCTATGCACATGTCTCTTCCATTTATATTCCTTTCTTATGCTTGATCGATGTGGAAGAATACATCCACCTATTATCAAAGATGTAAGTTGGTTGATAATGCTATAAAAAATTACCTTTGGGCCTATGGGGTAGGAATGTTATTTGTAGATTTAATAGTTGGGTTTTTAATTTATTTTCATTTGTTCTTATTGCTAATGATCACATACCACATGTTTATATTTTGGTACATTCATATCTCCTAAGCATTGCAAATCTGTAACAAAAAACACTACTTAAATAAGGAAGAGGATCCATTCATGGCACACCTAAACTTTGGGGATTATACCGCACATTATATGGCACTTGGCAATCTGAAAAACCAGTCAAAAGATGCGCTAGAGAATTCTCTGCAGATAAATCTTTTTTCCAAAAAAACAAACACGTAATCCACCATGCATGGCTCTACTAGAGTGTGAGGTATCAAATTTTGTGTCTTATCTAGGGGTGGACCAATACTTACCACCTAATCACCCCACCTATAACTATTTTTTCTGCCACTTATTGCCAAGTGATCTGCTATTTTTGAGGGCATAGAAATATTTACATGCACATATTTTATTAAATTATAAATGCAAAGTCGTGTTCTTTCAGCGAAGCATTTTTATATCTATATAGCGTTGTTTCATTCATTGTTATTGAATGCATTAATTAACTCCTCACCGCCATCACATACTTGCATGGAGTTTGGCGCTTAAACTTCACCGAGATTTCATTGCAAGAGCACCACGACATCAAGTTTTGTAAGTTTTCTGTAGGAATTCTTCCTTGGAACAAGTTGTTGCTTATCTCTAACTGAGTCAGATTATTTAGAGACATATGAATCCTTTATTTAGAGACCTGTGACCCATGAATCCTTTATTTAGAGGCTTATTGTTGTTTAGACACCTGTGAATCCTGTGAATCTCGGCAAAAACCTGTGAATCCTTTGTTTGATCTAATTTTTGAAGTGACCTTGCATATGAGATTTTGTATTGATGTTTCAAGTGAGCTTCTTCACCCATTATCAGAGTTTGTGGGAAATGGGGATCATGTTGGCCTTTGCTTTACAAACTAAGTGCATTACCACCATTGGGGTCTAAACTATGATTTTCACCCTTCGTATTCTCAAAGCAGAGAATACAAACCATCCTTGCCTTTGACCCCTTAACCTTATAAACTATTGTTTGCAAGCTACTATTTGTAGAGAATACGAACCATCACCATCATATTTTCAAGTTTTTGTTTCACAACTTCCACCTTCTTCTCATGCTAAGGATTTTAATCATATTATATATATATATATATATATATATATATATATAATTTTTGTGTTATGTTTTTAAATATTTTTGTGATTTTACAGATTATAAGATGATAGTATTTTTGTGTACATGTGTGTTGCAATGCTTGTTGAAGTGGATAAGATTAGGAGTGCAGGTACAGAGCACAATTTTTATTGTGTTTATCAGCACATCAAATAATTTTGAAAATTGTTTGATTCTCTTTGAATATCTACACTCCATACAGTTTTAATAGGTGAGGTTTTTCCCCTCATTAAGGCAGTGATAGAAATTATTTCATATTTTTCCTTTCTACTAGTAGATTGTGTTATTGGATTATGTTTATTACATTAATGACCAATACATGTTACTAGAAACTTGCATATTGATTATTGGAATTTACCATTTTTAGTTACTCAATGTAATTTTCACAAACAATAAGAGTTTAAATCTTTGAAAAAAAAATCAAAACCTAGAAGACATGTATCCATTTAGTAAACATTTAAATTGTCCATTACAAAAACATGGCCATACAACATACTTGGGCCATATAACTACTATAGATATATAGTAGTTTTTAAATCGAAAGGACAATTACAAACATCAAAAACTCAGCATTCAAAAGGAAATATTTACTTTCAATAATATCATTTCTAAAATCCAAGGAAGGGTGGTGTTGAATATGCGAGTTTCCTCCCCATGTTGACATCCCTCACAGGTGTAGTGGGGAATGGATCATAACTTTGAGAAGCATTCAATGCAACTACAAAATTGTGTGTTGAAACTGATAAGGGGCAATGTATGCCCATCAATTCTCTTAACATTGGGTGTTGATCAGGAAAAGGATTAATTCGACTACTCAATCTCCTTTTCCTTTCTAACTCTCTTCTTGCCTTCTCAAATTCCTTCTCCTTTATCTCTTAATCCCTTTAAATCCTCTCTTGTTCCTTCCTATACTCCCTTTCTTGCCTTTGCATCAAATTTTGGTGCTCTTTTGTTTTCCTTCTATATTCTTTTTCAATATTTTCTTGCTTTTTCTTTCTCTTTCAACAATTTGTTCAACCTTCTTCTCAAAAAGTTGTTCCCCTTTTTCTTTGCTTCAATTCATCTATTTATTTCTTTTTGTTCTCTTTCTCAACCAGAAGCTCCATGTACTGATATGAAGTGATTAGTTGAGATTCCCTGCTCAATCTTATACCAACATTACTATTTGGCCTTGATGATTCTCTAACCTTTTCCATTGGGAGTTTCAAGAATCTACTAAGATTCCTTTGTCCTTGGTTGCCCTCATAATTTTGGTTTGACTCTGCCCTTAATACCCCTACTACCTCTAAATGTGTTTCTGCATCATTTTCTTTAGCTTGAGTGTCAAAATAGTAATGCATCAAATCTGAGTCATGAAGTAGTCTTCGTTGAGAGGGTAAAGAGAGATTGACTTCTTCATTATTGAAGTTCAAGTTTACACCAAGATTAAAAATTGCTTCTTTCATCCAATTAAGAGGGCTATCTTTTGTGGGCATAGTTAGTGACTCATCAAATTGATTAATTCCATTTGGAGTTTCCAATTGTTGATCAACAAATTCATTTATATTTATCTCTTTATGTTGAGCTTCTTATTCTTTCCCCAATTGTGTGTTAGGCACCATATCAACATCTCACTTTGCTCTAAATCAACCCTAGATAGATGAAGCATATTTTCTGTTGCACCAACATCATCTTGAAAAGATGTGTCAAATTTTCTACTAGGTCCCATGTCTTCATCCAAGGCATTGGGATTAAGAGGCCATATCCCTATTCTTTTGAATCCTTATTTAATGATGTTAGGTGTAAGAGCCATTTTGAATGCTTTGCTCCCCAACTCATCTAATTTTGCTCTTTTCACATATATCCCATGGTTTTCAATTATCCATTTGTGTCTCTCCTCGAAGGATGTTTTGAATGGATCAAATACACTCACATCCAATGGATATAATTTGTGAGAGGTATGTGTAGGAAATGTTAACAAATCAATCCCCAAACTCCTTGCTTCTTGAATTGTCCCTAAAGCAACATGTGAATCATGACCGTCAAAAACTAGTAAATTCCTATTTGTAGGAGATACACCACCAGGTATAGATGTTGTAAAGTGATGTAACCATTTCATGAATAAATATTTTTTCATCCATGCATGTGCTTGTGTTGCCATGCAAGCACCAGGCTCACAACCTACAATATAATTTTATAAATGTTTCTTCCCCTTAAAAAGATAGAATCCTAGAATTCTTTGTCCAACAACATTTAGACAACACAATATGGTAATTCATTCTCTACTTTTTGGGATGATATATGGGACACTTCTGCTACCCCTTTTAACGAGCACTCTCATACTACAATTCCTTCCATCTTGTAATCTAGTCTCATCATAATTCCATATCCGGTTTGGTCCATATGGGTTGGCCTCATAAGCTTTAGACAAAGTAATGTAGAAGGAACTGAAAACCGATGGCCTCAGACACATTTCTCAATCCTTATCAAGGCCTTCAGTTGTCCTTAATGTTAGATCCAGGTGTCTTTTTAAAAATCTACCCACCATAACTTACCCAGAAAACCATCTGTGAAAGGGTTAGACCTTGTTTTGCGTATTTGTGCCACACATGTCTTAAGTTGTATAATTTTTAACCCATGGCCCATGTCAGCCATTTCATGACACCAAATCACTATCTCTATCTCTTCCTCATCCATTAGAATTGTTGGTGGACCTTTTCTTTTAGTGGTGGTAAGATCCATCAACTAAGAAATAAGGGTTCTCGTTAGTATACCCCATTTATTGCAGCAGAACATGTAGAGTATCCATTTTCTTCAACATCTTTCATAGCATTATCCATATCAAAATTTTTCCAATCAGCTCTTGGCATTGTCACTTTTTTGGTTAAAGGTCTCACTCTTGTTGCTTGAACATTTACTTCTTCACGTGGTGTATCATTGGCATCTTGAGGTGGGGTATTGTTAGCCCCTTCTTCATGTTCTTCACTTGGTGGAAATCTTACTCCCCTATTTTTGGCACATGCAAGTCTTACTCTTTTAGGTAGATGCCTTCTCCTCATGATGTCAATAAACACCTACAAAGATAGATAAATTTACCAAGCCAATGCAACTTACAACAATGAGAAGAAATAATATTGAATCTACTAACATAAGAGGAAGTGTAGCCATTTGATGTGAGTGTCTATGTTCGAGCAATGATTACTTCAAATATGAGAGGTGAAAGTGGATACAAAGTATAGAGGAAGGGAATATTATTGAAACAAATACATATTTGAATTTATGACCAAATATAGATTTGAATTTAATAGATTTTTGTTACTTCAAATATGAGAGGTGAAAATGGTAATTTTTTTGGATAATTAAATGCTTTTGACCGGAGCTTAGAATCGGGGGGCTGGTGGGACCCACCCATTACAAAAGATGAATACGTTGAAGACCCATAGATAATATAGAACCGAGGTCAATCAACGATGCACCAACAATGAAGGAAAAACACCCAATCTGAAAAGCTCCCTTGCATGGGGAACACCACGACAGAGACCACCATGCCACTCACACATTACCACCCCGAATGGGGATCATGAGGGACTAAAGAAGAAATTTGAACCCAAAAATCTACCGAATGTCCAAGTCGGTGAAAGGAGGCTCCACTAAGTAGAAAGAAATAAAACACCAAAAACCAACAACATAAAAACAAGAATGGGCATACACCCCTGCACCAACAACCCTCTACACCATGATCAAGCCGAACACGGGGAAGGGGTAAACCCCTTCCACATAAAGAAAAATTTCAAACAACCACACCATCTACCCCGAACAACCCAAAATCCACCTACGACACCCACCACAGCAACGCCTTGCAGACCCAGCACCGGTGAAGACTAAATCCACCCACAACCATCCTCAAAACCCCAAGACACCACCAACGACCATGAAAATTGACCATCTTCCAAAAACCAGACACCACAAAAGACAAACACGAATAGGGGAGGAGATCAAGATCAACCATCACAACCCTACTCTGTCAGATCTTCCGACACCCAATCACTGGAAATGGACGTAGACAGAAAACAACACCACTAGAGGCTTCCATTTCTTCCGAATTCATCACTAGGGAAACCAAGAAAGACAATCCCTGAATAAGAAGACAAATGGAAATAGGACCTTTCCCGACCAAAACGAAACCGGAGCCATCCCAAAACCCCGCAACCCTACCAAAGACTTCCTTTTTAGCCATAATGATCCATCAAAGGTGAATCAAAAAAAGAAAATAAAAACAACGATTGTGCTTTACTTCACTCAGGAAAAGGACCCCCAAACATAAACATTTCACTCGCCCCTACAACGATATTCTCCTTGGGGCCCCCATCGAGATCGGTAACTAGAAGGTCCAAGGCATGAATGGGAGCCAAGGCCTGAAATGTTACCAATACCTAAGCAAGAACCATCTCTCCCACTGAAACCCCAGAAATCGACGAGGCTCCATTGGGTTGGGGCTCAACTTCCAATCCAACCAGCGAACGATGGAAGCAAGAATAAAACTTGACAAAGGTTGAAACTAGATCTTCCACTGGAAAAGGAGCTATTGAAACAGGGTCGTTGTCACTGCTGATAGCCGCCAAAAATGCCTTCACATCTTGGCTAAGGAGGAACCCAACAAACCGTCGGCTCCCTTCAAAATTCCTATAG
Source organism: Taxus wallichiana var. yunnanensis (assembly GCA_018340775.1). Lineage (NCBI taxonomy): Eukaryota > Viridiplantae > Streptophyta > Pinopsida > Cupressales > Taxaceae > Taxus > Taxus wallichiana. Next base: position 315,122,265 of record CM031238.1, read on the forward strand.
CTAAACTCTCCTCTAGCAGTCCAGAGAACAACACCAGCCCTTCTATGCAACGCTTGGCAAGGCACAAGCTAAGAGAATCTTTGAGCCACCTCACTCAACACCTTTACCTACTCCCACCTCTCAACTCCATTGCCTCCACAAGCCCGCAAGGATTGCTCAATCCAAAACCCTAAGTCCTTCCTCTCCTCGATCCTCATCCTCCTGTTCTATTATCAAAACTTTGGATGGTAAACACTTTTATTATACCAGAGCTATGAACTGGAGTGATGGAGGAGTAATTTCTCTAACTGAAACACGGGGGTGGGCTTGGGTCCTTAATGTTCATCGAGCGATATGTATTTGAAACACCCCGTTATGTTCCGCTTGATCCATATGGAGAAGCTCAACCCCTACCTCAAGGTGTCCCCATGGCCACTTATTGAAAGCATCCAATGAACTCAATGGGAATGGAAATAGGGGTGAAAATGGTAATTATGACGAAATGCAGATTTGAATTTATGAAAATCAGAGTCATGCTCCTCATTAATTTAGCCTGAAATTACTTGTAAATATACATCTACATGAAAAGATAACATAAAATAAAAGTCCAGGAATATTTCTAGTTCTTCCTAATTAATAGTTGGGTTAAGCACCAAAATAACATAGATTTTGTATTCAAAGTAAAATGAAAAATATCCAAAAAAAAAAAACTTTATTGAAATAGCCGCGTTACATATCTTGAATCAAGCAAGTCTTTCTCTTATCAAAGCACTCCAACTACACTGTAAAGTTGGCACATGCATTGGAAGAGATGCATATTTTGAATGATCTCTTCCTAGATGACCATGAAATGCAATTATTATCTTTTTCTAAATGAACAAAAACTATAAAATGTGATGAGAAAAATAAATAAATTTACAGGATATAAACTAAGATATTATAAGAAAAAAATGAGTTGACAAAAAATATGAACAAATTCCATAAAATATATAGAATGATAAATTTTTTTATAAAATTAAATGAATGTGCTTAAATATAAGAACATAATTAAGCACTTACTATGTGGCACTTTGCAAAAAAATAACAATTGAATACAAATGCTTGGAGCTGTGATTTTCATGAACTTGCAAAATAAGCACTAACAAAATAAGACAATAACTAAATAAAATTTCAGATAAGTTGAGGAGCTGGATTTATAGGAGAGATGAAAAGTGTTGTTATTGATTGATCCTTGAGCTTTTTTATTGGGTAAAATTGATTGATCATTGTGTTTGTTTTTTATTGGGTGAAATTGATTGGGGTGGATCAAGATTTAGGATTTTTATTTCAATGCTCTAATTTGAATTTGAATTTGAATTTGATTTGATTTCTTCTTTCAATTCAATCTTTGTTTCTTGAGCCTTACATTTGTTGAAAATATGTAGGTACATCATTTATAGGAGTAGCTGGTATAAAAATGGTGAGAAAGTTAATGCTTAAAAGACAACATGTATTTGAAAATGGCGCACTTTGGTCCTATACTTGTGAAAACCTAACCCCAGATTTTGTGTAAGACAAGATCTTTAACATTGTAAAATAGGAACTTAAGTTTTATGAAAAGTAACATTAAATCGATATGATGATGTGGTTTCAATTTTGCATTGGGATGGAATACAATTATATATCCATGTATTTAATATGTGTTGACTTTAAATTTGACAATCATGGAAGTATAATGTATATTATTTTATGTTTAAAAATGCTATCAAGTACCCTATTATTGATAGATTCATAGATGTACATGAAAGGTGACATTTACATAAGTTTTGAAGATTTTATGTACATTTATAGGATAGTTTTCACTCAATTATTAATATTTTAATGTATAAAAACTGGAGTCAAGGAGACCAACTACCCTCACAACTATTGGGTAATGCTCCATGACTGGCTTCTCTCCCTTAATCACATGTTATTTTGAGTTTGGTATCAAACTCAATATTTCAAGTCTAATCGTGCCAACTTTGAATGTAGTTGGCAGTGGCACAAATTTATTGTTTCCATTAACAATTGATATAAATAATGCGGAGTTTATGTTCCCCTAAAAGTTACAAAAGTTGAATGATGCCAATGTACATGTTTGTTATATTTACATTTATAATTAAATAAAAATTATAATAGATGGTATTCTCCCCTTCTCTAAACACAAATGAAACAATCAACTACTATTGAAGGAACAAAACTTGAAACAAGACTTATTTATGAGTTATTAAAACATGGAGACTCATTACTTATTATTTCTTACTATTGTATTGACAATTCTAACTACAATCATCGCTAAACATATATCCCTCATTGTGGTGGTCTATCGGCATTTCCATTAAGTACTTATGGTGCAATTGTTAGTATATATTTTATGTATATAAAAATTAATTGTATATTAACCTATATAAAGTGATTTTCATATTTGAAAAATAGAAATAGTACGTGAGTGATTTCATATGTATTTTAATTTAAAAAAGTCTAAACAATCGACAAGTTTAACCATAGTTTGGATAGCCTACTCCGGATTCGGTGCACCGTGCCCCACAAAATTACGGTGACGACACCAATTTTTTACTCTATCACGCCTTCCCTATTAGTGATGTCAATTAGTACATCCACCATTCTCAATTTCTATGTCACCTCATTGCTTATATTAATGTCGACACCATTTCTGGAGGAATGCTCGTCTGGAATACTGTGCCATCAGATCAAGAATGGATGTAATTAATGTGGAGTATGGTGGTAGGTGAGGAGAAATTAATGCAGAAAAATTTAGAAAACCCTATAAAAGGAGCACAAGAGACCCCATTTCTTACCTTGCATAATTAAGTATTTGCACCCTTAGAGTGAATTGGAGAGCGAGTAAGTGCATAGTGCAAAGAGCAGAAGCAAATCGATCGAACCCGACGAGAATTTTGCATGACCTATGTTGAAGCTCCTTCATGTGAGGTTTAGAGCAGGAAGAAGACGTGTGAAGAGAAAAATTGTGGCTTGAGGGTTCATTTTGAAGAGTTAGGGTTTGAAGGAAAGCTAGGGCATGTTGAGCTCAGAAAAATAGAGACAAATTAAAGGATGAGGATTGTAGGAGTAAGCAAAGTGGTAAGTCACTTGAAATTTTAAGGGCACGTTACTGGTTGAGCACAAATTTTTAATAAGAAATGGCACTAAGGAGAGTTACGGTCATGGACAGGAAACCCGTGACAGAGGAGGCACTGAAAGATTGGTTTGCGGAGATGTAATTTCCAAAGGAGGTCATTAAGGGAAGAACATGGACATCTCAACTGACCAAGTGCAAGATCAATGATATCAATCACTGCACCAAGAAGACCCTGAAGGATATCAAGAAAGACACCATTCTTAAGCCTAACATGAGGATGGTGGATGGACAGAGGGTGTATGATAACTCTGTGAAAAAAATTCGAGAGAGCGTTGGGGTGATGCAACTGTACGAGTTTCCCTTCTTTGGAAAACTAGAATGCTTATACCAGTGGCTTGTGTCGCGATTCCATGAGGACGACTTATACTTTACAGGTAGAAGGATGAGAATTATAGGGAAGTTGATTGGAAAAGTGATCGGATTGCATGATACTGGGGAAGAAATTGAACCAAACTTAAAGGATGATGAGGGAGTAGAGGCTACGACCTTCGCACTAAATTATCATAAGGAAGGTCACGCAATGAATGTCTCCAATATAGAAGATTGTGCTACAAGAGTGGTTAGGCGCCTTGTAAGCTACAAGGTATGTGCTTCAGAGAGGTGGAAAGAAGTGAATAAGTGTTGATTGTACATTGTGCACAAGATAGCGAATAAAACATACTACAATATTATGAGCTACATCATGAAAAGCATTGTGAAAGAAGCACGTGTACAGATAGTTAAAGGTGAAAATATTACTTGGGTTGTAATCTTTCTTCTTCGGTATTCGAGAGATTGGTGTGCGGATGGGCCATAGGAGAAGATGTGGGTGTATCTGTTGAAGCATAAGTCTGACCAGCCAAGAGATTTGCTAAGTTTACTTTTCAAGGTACTATTTAGGCACGCACGTACAAACAACACATGGATAAGTGGTATAAGAGGATGTGTGAAGTGTTTGAAGGAGAATGATACATCCCATGAAGATTGGAGAGAAGAGCCCATGGTGGAAGTTGCCCTTCACATTTATAGCGCTACTTTAAGGACTCGGTGAATAGGTTGCATAATGCGAAGAAGCTAAAGTTTGATGTAAACAAATTAGACACAGATACTCATATCCTATGCAAGACTTACATCTATCACAACAAGGAGGATTATGAAGAAATGATAGAGTTACACAATATCGATATTACTCCAGAGACTATGGTAGTTGGGTAGATAGAGCCCGCAAGCATGTATGTATACCTGAGGCTGAGATTCAAGGATGGAAAGTATGTTGCAGGTGAAGATGTGTCACTCCTAGACCCCCCTAAGGGAAATCAGACAATAGGAACAAAGTGACCACTTGAGGTTACACCTCCTAGGCGAGAGAAAGAATAAAGAATTGACCTTGAGGTAGAGGAACCAAAGAAAGAAGATAGTAGCACGTTGGACCAGGGAAGGAGAAAACTACGTAGGCGACACAAGGATCCTTACAAAGGCATTGGGACTTCACAACCCATGAGAAGGTCTCCAAGAATGATGCCCATGAAGCCAAGTGCGTAGAGAAGAAGAGGAGGCACAAGCTCATCACTCCACATGATAGTGATGAAGAAGGGTCATTAGACGAGACTGCGCACGATAATGTCTCCACAAGTAGCATAGAGGTACGAGAAGATGAAGGGATCGGGGTGAAAATCCTCAATATGATATTGAGGTGCCCAATAAGAGTGAGCGTGAGCACGAGGAGGAAAGTTAGGTTAGAGGTGACACATAGAAGGATGATAGTGTGGAGGATCCGACCAGTGGACCTGAAGGTGCTTCAAGAGGAATGGGAGAAGGGGTACCCGAGGGTGCAGGAGCACATGTACATACCGATAAACACACTAGTGGTCATAGAGAAGAGATGGTATAAATGTCTGACTTAGGGTATGTTAACAACCCTTCAAAGATCATTCACACTTGGTTCTAGAGTACTTTTGCCATGAAACAACTATACGGTTGGGAGTTGATGGATCTTAAGGGGGAACACATACGCACAAGAAAACAACTCTCATGGAGTATGCAGACACACATGGATGAGCCAAAAATTGACGTATGTGATGAGTCGTGTGTCAAGTGAAAAATGAAGAAGACTTCACAAGCAAGACATGTGACAATCATTCCCACGGAGTTTTCTAATGAGCATGCGAGCAATGCACGACTAAGATCGCAGTAGAGGTCACTCGCTAAAATGTTGACAAAGCGACAACTCTGAGTATGTTGCTAGAGGATAAGAAGGATAAGGAGGAAGAAGTCCAGTGCTTGATAGAGGCGAAAGAAAAAGTGAAGTGCAAGGCAAAGGCTATTCTCGAAATGGCCGAGGAAATTGGAGAAGAAATCTTGAAGGAACGACCACAATACGAAGAGAAGGTATTTATAACTTTTCCCTCCTTGCTACATTATTTTCAAACTTTGGTCCATTTACCTGTTAATAGAAAAGACAGAACGCATGCTCCAAGTGAGGAAGATATAGATGAAAAGAAATAGAAGGATCCACACTGATTTAAAGAAGGTGAATTCGGTGCTAAGTATATGTGTGGATCTTAAGTAAATTCTCAAGACAAGGATGTTGTTGGAAGAAAATGAGCTCATTACGAGAGAAGAAGAATGAAACCTTGAGCATGGAAGAGAAATTGGCACTATTGGCACGAAGCGTGATATGCTCAAGATAGCTTGGGACCCCACAAAGAAAATATAAAGGAATTGGGAAAGTTGATTGTGCGGAGAATGGATGTTATGCTGACATGATTTCAGGGTTGGCTAGAGTAGTGAGGGAGCTAAAGCACAAGGGTGAAGACATGATATTAGAGGAAATGGAGAAAGTGCTTAGTGATGTTCCCGCGAAGGTGAAAAAGGGGCTAGGAGACTAGAATGAATTGGAAGCTGACATCAAACAAGAGTACCCTGAACTTCTACTTCTAGCTGAGGAATAGGCACGTTGGTTATTCTCCCATTCCTTATATTCTTGCATTCCATTATTCTTTAGGTCATTCTTTATTCTTTTACTCTTTGGAAAGATAAGTTGAACAAACCCCATTTTGAGGGCGGAAATGTATTTAGTGTGGGGTAATGTTGGGCTGATGGAATAATGACTAAGTATCAAGGGCGCGTGGGATTTAGGGGCACGTAAGAAGGGGGGTCGTGAACAGGTGCAAGAGTTAGTAAAATTGCCAAGAAGAAAGCACTCATGACTTAGCCGATTTTGCATGACATGGGATAAAAATAGGAAAAGTAGATGGAGTGCAGATCAAGAAAAGATGAAATCATGAAGACTTCATGGCCAAGGAAGAGATATTTTGGGATTGAGGTGAAGATCAAGAGACATGCATAGTCCACATTAATAATATGATTAAGATAGATTTTAATTATAGATTAATCTATTATTAGCCTTCTTGTAAAAGCATGCAGTTGTTGGCACATAGCTATTTTGAGCACACATGCTATTTTTGAGATGCATGGGTGATGAAAGGCAAGTCCCCACCCCTATATAGGTGTTGGCAAGAAAATTTGTCAAGTGGAAAAACTTGTGGATTTCTTGCCAACGCTCTGGGAATCTAAGTCCCTCTACTTAACCGGTGTAGTTGTCGTATATGCATGTGTGAGGAAATGTGGATTTATGTGGTGGCCTTTCGACCGGGGATCCAACAGGGGCACTCCACTGACCCTGTGGCAAAGCTAACAATCTCTTGCTAGGGAAGACTTTGTCTGTAGAGAGGGAAAGGGGAGTGAGAAATTAGATAGGAGAACTAATGTTGTAGGTAGAAAATCAAATTCCTACATACATCAATTAGAAGTTTTATCACATACATTTAAATTAGGAGGAAATAACTCTACGCATAACAACAAGACCAAATGGAATTTATGATCACAAAGTATCAAGAAATCCCTTAGTCAAAGAAATCTATAAACTCCTTATTCTTGTATTGATTACTTAAACCAAGTTGTACATAGTGTGGGAATAGAGGAAAAATAGAGAGTGGGGGAAAGGAAGAATATGGCTATCTCCTTTGTTCTCTCAAGGTATAATGCAATCTTAAGCTTACAAAATTAATGACCAACCCTTTGAAATGGGAATGGATTTACAATTTATAGAATGAGAGGTGACTTATCATCTACCTCCCAATGGATTTTTATATGTCCTTGTGCAACTTAAAACTTTTCAACTTCCTAGGAGAATATTAAGTCCCTTTTTATAACATAAAGGTGACTTATTACATTAGGAACATTAGGACATATGAAAAAGTGCAAACCCCAACAAAGAATTAAAACATTTGAAGGGAGATAAAGTTGGGGGAGAGTGAATGGAGAGAAAAGGAGAAGATGTTTCCCCTGATGAAGTCTGACGATCCTCATGGATGGAAAGCTCTGATGTGACGAAGTTCTGAATGTCCCATTATGTCAAAAGTGCCCTTTAAGTGCAACCTGTTATTTTTAGAATATAAGCCCATACTCTACTATTGTGGGAAATATCACTTGCCTTACTCCCGTTTCACCTTCTGAACCTTCTACCATATTCCAACCTCCTCTGTTCCCGAGATATTGTTATTTTTAGCACATTTCTATTTTTAGCAAGTTGTTATTTGAGGACCTGCTATTTTGGGAAAAAAAAGGCATTTTTGTCTTACATTCCATTTTACCCCTTTTTTGATTGCCCTGAGTGATCAAAGTTATAATTCAATGGGGCTCACCATTTATAGCATGTAAGGAAGTATAACATATGTTATTTTTAGTAAATGGTGAAAATGACCTCTGTTTGCGACGGGAACAACTATTTTGGATTTGGCTCTTCGTCATGAACTCGTGCTCCAATTTTCATCATGATTCACTTTCTAGAAAGCTCAGAAATGACAAATGAAAATTTATGTCTAGTAAGAGCTTTGGGTATGGAGCTACCAAGGTAGAATACTGATAAAAATTCAGTCCTTCATATCTTGAGAAACTGGAAACTTTATTGTGCAAAAACTAGTTTGAGAGAAACTAGATTTTTGGAGGCCCTTCCCTCTGAATTTTGGATGATTTCGCCGCCGAATCTTTTGGAATTTGAAAATTTCTTCAAGAGAGGGAAGAATGCTAAAAAAATAGCCCACCATATCCCTAAAAAATAGGGGTTTCATGGTGCAAGAACTAGTTCACGAGAAACTAAAATTTTCAACGATCATTTCCTCTAATTTTCGGGTGATTTCGCCCACTGGAACCCTAAGAAGCGGAGAGGTAACTCACTGATTTTTTCCATTACTATGTCATGGCAGACATTAATGGAGATTGAAATTTACAGGTCTAGTTTTTGTCCCCGTTTGTGATAAATAAATTCCATTGTGATAGGTTTTTTCTTCTGGTGCTTCACGTGAAATTTTACTTCAATCCGACGACCAATTTGATAGGAAATTGAACGTTGTTCTTCGTGGAGCCGAAAGTGAAATTTCTTCACTGTGAGAATTCTTTGTTGCAAATTGGAGGTTTGAATATGATTTTTTAATGGCCTTCAAGAGATAAGAACTCAGTAATAGACGGTTTGTCAATCCGTGCACTGGGCTGCAAGATATCTTCAAATCTTCATTTTATGGCAATGGGGATTTCCACTGTTCTTATTCTTTGTTCTTCATTTCTTCTTCTTATCTCGATGAATTATTCTTCTGAGACTTGTGTATCACCATGGGGTAGAGGATTTTATTGCTATGGTTAATATGGTTTGAGCTTTGGCAATGGTGGAGTGGTGGATTGGTGTTCTCTACAACTTTCTTCTAGTAACGGAGAAGCAGTTAGAAGCAACAAGAAACACCAAACTGTTAGAAATTTTTTAAAAAATTTTGAGTTGGAATTGGGCACATTTTTTTTCCTTGATTTACCTGATCTCAGGGACGTGAGGGACATCAAATTTCATGGTGAGCAAGAGGACGACACGTGTCCTCGATCCGACGGTAGGGAATTTGAGCTCCAAAAATGCACTTAGGGGTTGAACTGTCAAATCTAAAGGTCACACAAGGGTCCCAGAGGTCACATGGGGGCTGGGCACATTTTTCCAAGGTTAATGTAGCTGACCTCAGGGACGTAAAGGACATAAAATCCCGCCGAGATCCACAGCTGGCGACACATGTCCTCCCGAAATTGACTAACTCTCGAACTATCTCTAAGAGGGTAACTTGGAACGATGATAACTTAAGGTCCCGTTGGAATTTATTGGTGAATTTTATATGATCCTGACTACAAATGGAATTTTTAATCCCTTGGTTATTGTCTCATGTTTTGATTCTTCCATCTGATCCCTGAAAAAAATGGATTTTTGATTTGGTACTCTACTTGTGCTTGAGAAAAATTGCCTAAAAACCCTATGCGCCAAGGTGTTGTGAAAAATATGATTTAATAATATTGTAGGTCTTGGAATTATCTTTTTGTCAATGTTTTTTCTTACTCTTAAATCCATCCAGAGCTCCCAGAATTTTCTTCGAAGAAGATCGTTTTAGTTGTTTTAGGCTTATGAACCCTGGTTTTTATTGAGCTATGCTCCAAGTCTTTCAAAACTTCCCCAAACCTTCCAAAATCATTTCCATGATGTTCTAAGGTCTTCAATTCACATCCATGTTGAATTTTTTCCTTCCATTCTAGTCCAAGGGGGCTAAACCAATCCTAGGAAGGCCAATGATAGCCCTTCCCGTGATCGCCCAAAATTTGCATTTTCAATGAACTCCGTAAATCACCTAGGGGACTGATTTGAATTTCCTAAATCACCTAGGGGATGAGATATCATTGGTTGGGTGGTCACTAGACTGACTGGGTGGACTTGGTGTGCCTAGGAATGACAGAACATGAAAATTTTGGCGAGGGTATATTTGTCGTACTTGGAAATTGGCAATTTCCCTGTTTCACATTTGCACAACAACAACTGGCTCTAGCTTGGGGACATGACATGGATTGAGTGTAGTGAAGACATGACATGGAGAATCCATAATCTCAATTTTAAACCATATAACTCATTGACAAGTGCCTTATCCATTGGGCCCTGTGGAGTCATGTATAACTTACAAGAGAGAGAGAGAGAGGAGGAAACCCACAATGCACACAGAAAGGAAAGACACACGACAAAAAGGGAAATTCTCCTAATAATCACATGTACTTCAAGGAAGGGGAAAACCCATTTTCACTGAAGCACTTTTCATTCCTCACGAGTTACCCTTGAGTGGGCAACACTCAGTGATGTTGTTCTGCGAAGCCATTGACTGGTTTGAGAAAGTAACCTCCTTTCCTTAATTGTTTATGAAAGTTAGGTACTTCCTTGATTATCTTTGTAATTTATAGGAGTGAGTCCATGTGAGCCTCTTGATGCTTGGGTCTTCACTTAGAAATTTCATTGCCTTCATGTTCTTTGAAATCAGTTTCGTAGTGTGTCGCTGCCTTCCGTGTTTATCCATATAACTGATTCTCCATTGAGCATCTCATCTCTGCCCCAAAGCTAATTTTCGTTCAAATTTCTTGAATATTATGAGTTACTTTCTTTCCTAGGTATATGCTCATTGACATCTTCTCCATGAGAAACATTAGATTCATCCTTTATCTCTACTCCACTATGAGGCGTTTGAGTACTGACGGGAGGATCAAAGGCAAACTCATACTTATCTTGTATGTCCATGGCACGAGTGAAGAGATCAAGAATCAGCTTGGGGTTTTCCACAACTTCTATTGCATCCAATATTTCTTGCACAAATTTATGCTTCGTTGTTTCCTACAACTCATCTTTGTATGCCTTTGACTAATTACCTCATCATTTTGGGAATCACTGCACTCTACCGATCCTTCATCAAAAAGAGCTTCATCTTTAGAGGTCTCGAAACTCCTTGCTTCAATTTCTTCGTCATGGAAAGAGTCTTCATCTTTAAATGGGAAAGAAAATATCTCCATTTTGTTATTGCATCCATCAACCATTAGCTCAAGAGCGGAATCATATTTTTCATCTTTCCTTATCTCAATATGACCAACCTTCACATTGGTTAAGGCTTCCAAATTAGCTTCACACTTATCTTGTAGATTTGTGGCTTGCATCAGGAGTTCGAGACTGAGCTCGGGGTCCTCAGTTTCTTCTATGGCTTTCAGTAGTTATTGTATAAATATTTCTTTCAAACCTTTCATGGGCTCATCACAAGCTGATTTTGTCTCTCCATATATGGCCTGACTGAGATCATCGTCATTCCCAAATGGGAATGAGAATAACTCCTCATCTCGGATAAGCATATAAGCTGATTTTTCTTCTTGAAAATCATTAAGGACCATCTCCTCTTCCTCATGGTTTGCATCATCTGGTAATTTAGGGCTGCCATCTTGTAACTCAAATCTCCTCAATGCTTCTTCAAAATCCAAATCTCTCCGGGAAGGCATGTCTGGACCTATCAAGATAGGGATATCCTCTTCCTCCTCGATTTCCACAAATTGATTCACATGTCTGCTATCTTGGTATAAAATGTTAGCTTTTGGGCTTCCAGACTTTCCTACTATGTACCTCATCTTCTTCTCGGGAATTTTTTTTTGCATGTCTCCCTTCACTGGTATGGTTGCGGATCACCAATTCATCTCGAATTTTCCCTCCCAAGTCTCGACATAAACATCTATTCAGCAACATTATGAACGAGGCTGGGACGTCTACTACCAAAATCATCTTTAAAACTTTCTTGTCTGGAAATCTAGCGAGAGCCACCTGTGCCTCTTTGACCTTCCCTACAACTGGGACCTCTTTTGACTCCAAAGAGTAAGAAGAGCCACTAGGTGGAGTCATGGTAAGTTTAAGATCCTTGGCGACCTTCAAAGGCATCACATTTTCTGAGGCACCAAAATCTATTATGCAATTTTTCAGTACATATTCTCCAACAAGAAGGGAGACGTAGAAAGGATTGACCTTGTCAGTCTTGGATGCGTTTAAGGAAATCATGTTTTGTGAGGGAGGCATAGGTGGGTTTGGCAACATGCCTTTGGAACTAGAAGTTACAGCATTGGGTGTTAGACTACGACTCCTTATATATCAGACGAACCTTTCAAATTGTTCAGGATGGGTCTGAATATTCAGTTTCAATAATCTTCACTTTGTCTTTGTTTGCATATTCTACGAGGTCAAAGGGAGCAAATGCAGACAAGGGGGTGAAGGGACTTAGTTTGGAGTCTGGATAGGCTTGGGAGTAGGAGCAGATTTTTGGGGAGTAGATGGGATCTTGAAAGGTACATTAGGATTTTTCAAAGTACTAGATTTTACAGGGGCAGATTTGGATTTAGAATTGGAAGAGGTATCAGAAGACTTACTTGGAATAGTGGGACCCTTCTTACTTGCTACAGTATCAAGGTTCAACAACATGGACTCCATGGAAGGAGGAAGTGGTGATCCTCGACTGATTTGTTTTTTTATGGAGTTGCCACAGGAGGATCATTAACATTCTTTTCCTTTGCAGTAGTGGAGGGAGGCGCTCATTTCTTAGACTGAGAACAAGTGAATACTACACATGAGAAACTGGGTGTATCTTCTTCATCTTCTTCTCACCTCCAGAATACTCACAAAATCTAATTTGTGTATCGTTCTCAAGTTCATCAATTTCTAGGAAATTTCCACCTTCACTTTCTTGTTCAAGCTCTTCTTCCTTTTCTTGAATCTTACAATTTACGTTCACGGGTAGGGCCTCCAAGGCGAGCCTTTGGGGTACTCCTATAATCTGATTTATGTTGATTCTTTGAGAAGATATTGTTAATGCAAAATCACACCACCCCTAAATGAGTTATGGATCTGCTTTTCTAAGGCAGGGTCATCTGGTGTGATTTGCATAACATGGGACCATCTCTCAAGTTGTGGGACTTGCGGACTTGAGATGGCCCTCTGAGAAGTCGCGTCTTCTTCCGACCCTAATGCTAAACTACTTCTAAGGAAGGAAATGCGATTATCTACTCCTAATCTAATAATTGCAAGGAGACAGGGAGAGAGAAAGTGCATAAAGAGGGAAATCCTACACTAACGAGGTGATAACACCAAGAAAAGGGAAGTGTTGATCATCTATCAAAATGACCATGAAATGAAGGGAGGTGAGGTGAGAAATGGAGAGGATGGACAACAACATCACAAACCAAATGTTAGATTCACACAGAACTCCATTTCCAATCCCCATGAACACAGCTCCCAGATCTGCAAATGAAATGTCCAAAACATGCATAGAATACTCCATAATGATGAGAGGCAAGAAGATGCAATGAAAACAAGCAAAGGATGGACAAACGCATCACAAAAACGAGTTTTATTGCTTCATAAATTTACACAGAGCATCATACACAAGCAAGAGGCAAAAATGCCATTTTATAGAGTAGGGGAGGAGATTCAAACTCCATTTCGACCTTGGGGAAGAAAAGAAAGGGAGAGAGAAGAAGAATGAACAACAAATTTTATAATGAATCCACCCCTATATTTATAGATTTGATCGAGAGAGAAAGAAAGAGAGGGAAATGGGAAAAGTGCGTAGAAGCTCAACCACTGTTGTTAATGCTTCTGATAAAATCTGCCCCCAAATCCATCTTTACTGCATCGATCCTTGGTTCGATGCCTTGAAGGAAGAGGAAATGGTGGAAACAGATTGAATCCGATCTAGTTGTTGAGACAGATGGATCCTGCATTGAAGGTGGAAGGCGTTTTGTATATTTTCCTTCACCTAACCTCCTCCAAATTAAATTTTCAAACCCCATTGCATGGGTGAGGCCGAGATCTTTCTAATGGCATCAGATTTGCAATATTTTGAGCCCTGAGCCGAAAGATATGCCCCTTCGAAGTTTGTATCGGGTCCATACAGGAGGGCGGGAAAATAGCTTGAAAAATGGGTCCCCTTTTGATATCAGACACGTGGCAGCCATATTGGAACAAAAATCGGGCTGCGGGTTCAGAATTTATCTTTTGCCCTTTTTCCGCGAGAATCACAAAATCCAGAAAACTCCCGCGGCCTCGCTACTCCGCTTGGACACGTGGCACCCTTTTATTGGCTGGGGAGGAGCGCTCCAATCTTTTCCTTTGTGTCATTTGAGAAAAGGAAAATTTTCTCTTTTCCCCGCCTCCCGTTTTGGCTTTTAATCGGATTCAAACTTTGACTTTTTTCCTTTGCCTCGTTCAGAATGCAAGCTCGTAGGTCTAAGACGGTTTCCCTTCATATTTTCCTTATGCACAAGAGTTGTCTTGACCAAATTTGTCAGGGGCAAATTTGGGATAACAATTTGGCAACTCATGGGGACATCTGCCTGCTAGATGAAGAGACCAGTGACCTTGAAGCATCCATTGGGCATGGAGTCTACCTGATAAACATGAAACTAATCTAAACTCTAAAATTCTGACCTCTGAGCCACTTGGAAACCCGCTAAAACTTGAAGTTGAACTTTACCAAAAGCCAACTGAATGCACTGTGCAAGAGCAAAAAAACAACACCAAAAACTATGTACAAACTGAAAATCATACATGCTCCAAATGGAACATATAGAGTGTGCAAAAGCACTTCTTCTGCTGAAAACAAACCTACCTACACTACTCTAACCAAGAGCCAAGGGAACTCAAACAAAACCTGCAACTAACAGAAATAAATAGCTTCCTCCTAAAAATGGCAGCCATGCAACTGATTTTGCATCTTGAATATAAAAACCTATCCGAGTGAAAAACTAATAGTAAGCCGGTCCTCCACCCAAATCATCAAGGTATCAACATTAATGGAAAATACCTCCTCAAGCTGACCTGCATTGGACTCCTGGAGGTATTGATGGTGACCCTTGGTACTTTGATGCTCATCCTCATGCCCTGAAGTAGGCATGACTGGTTTTGGTTTCTCCTTTGGCTCCAATGAAGCCAAGTACCTGATTGGGCACGGTCTAATCCTTTGGATGTGCCCATTTCTCTGAAATTCAACTCCAAAAATGGATTCTTCTTGTGGACCTTCTTGGGTGGATGGTGTGAGAGGGATGATGACATCTTTCGGCCTTTTCTCTTCCTCCCCCTTTGAAGAACATGGAAGATCAAGATCTTCCAACCTTGGTTCCAGAGGGCTATTATGAAGTGTAGGTCGATGTTCCTGAATGTTCTCCTCCATGGTAGTAGGCTCATGTGCTTGGGATGTGAGAGATGGAGGAAAAAATGATGTGATCTCCTCGGGCTCCTCTCCATCAAGACAATCCTCCAAGTCAGACAGATAGTCTGTCTCCTCGTTGTCATGTTGCGTGTGTTCGACATCCTCCATGGTGTCCTTTGAATCTGTAATCTTCTCACCATTGTTCCCCTCATCTTCAAACATGAAGTTTGAAATCTCAAACTCTTCCTCAACATTGGAGGTGGATTGTATTACTGTAAGTGTGAGTTTCATAAAGGGAATGAAGTCATGATTGCACAAACTCATGGAATGGGAGAAAATGGAAGAGATGGAAGAAGAAAATGGATGAAAATGAGTGGAAATGGATGGAAAATGTCTCTGCAACTCAAAGAATGGGTTTTTGACTAGATGGAGTTGCCAGATTTGCTTGAAAGTGCCTCCAAAGGCTGAAATCTTCACCAAGAGCACATCGAACCTGATGAAGTGAAGTGGTAAGGTGCTTCTGACATGTCCCACCGAGCGTGTAGAAACTATTAACGCATTTTTACAGCACCACCAAATGAGTTATGGATCTATTTTTCTAAAGCAGGGTCATTTAGTGTGATTTGCATAACATGGGACCATCTCTCAAGTTATGGGACTTGCGGACTTGAGATGGCCCTCCGGAGAAAGTTAGCTTCTTCTTCCTGATCCTAATGCTAAACTACTTCTAAGGAAGGAAATGCGACTATCTACTCCTAATCTAACAATTCCAAGGAGACAGGGAGAGAGAAAGTGCATAAAGAGGGAAATCCTACACTAACGAGGTGATAGCACCAAGAAAAGGGAAGTGTTGATCATCTATCAAAATGCCCATGAAATAAAGGGAGGTGAGGTGAGCAATGGAGAGGATGGACAACATCATCACAAACCAAATGTCAGATTCACACAGAACTCCATTTCCGATCCCCACAAACACACTTCTAGATCTGCAAATGAAACATCCAAAACATGCACATAATACTCTAGAATGATGAGAGGCAATAAGATGCAATGAAAACAAGCAAAGGATGGACAAATGCATCACAAAAACAAGTTTTATTGCTTCATAAATTTACACAGAGCATCATACACGATCAAGAGGCAAAAACACCATTTTATAGAGTAGGGGAGAAGATTCAAACTCCATTTCGACCTTGGGAAGAAAAGAAGAGAGGAGGCAGAGAAGAAGAATGAACAACTTTTACAATGAATCCTACCCTTGTATTTATAGATTTGATCAGAGAGAAGAAAGAGAGAGGGAAATGAGAAAAGTGCGTAGAAGCTCAACCACTGATGTTAATGCTTCTGATAAAATATGCCCCCAAATTTGTCTTTACTGCATCGATCCTTGGTTCGGCACCTTGAAGGAAGAGGAAACGATGGAAACAAATCGAATCCGATCTAGTTGTTGAGACAGATGGATCCTGCATTGAAGGCCCGAAGACGTTTCCTCCATTTTCCTTCACCTAACCTCCTCAAAATTAAAGTTTCAGACCGCATTGCATGGGTGAGGCCGAGATCTTTCCAACGACATCAGATTTGTAATATTTGAGCCTTGAGCCGAAAGATATGCCCCTTCGAAGTTTGTATCGAGTCTGTACAGGAGGGTGGGAAAACAACTTGAAAAATGGGTCCCCTTTTGATATCATACATGTGGTAGCCATATTGGAACAAAAATTGGGCCTATGGGTTCAGAATTTATCTTTTGCCCTTTTTCCAAGAGAATCACAAAATCCAGAAAACTCCCACGGCCCCGTTGTTCCACTTAGACACGTGGCACCCTTTTGTTGGCTGGGGAGGTGCGCTCCAATATTTTCCATTGTGCCATTTGAGAAAAGGAAAATTTTCACCTTTTCCTCCACCTCCTTGCTTTGGCTTTGACTCGGGTTCAAACTTTAACTTTTTTCCTTTGCCTCGTTTTGGAATGCGAGCTCATAGGTCCGAAACATTTTCCCTTCATATTTTCCTTATGCGCAGGAGTTGTATTGACCAAATTTGTTGGGGGGAAAATTTGGGATAACAGATACTCATTCAAATAATTCCCTCTTCAAAGATGCCATCTCATTCGCCAAAATTTGCAGTGATGGATTGGTTCTCTCATCTCCAGGATGTTGGGCCTTGCCCTTTGATGGATTCTTGATCTTTCCAAAGAGGATGAGATCGTCATCAATTTCAATGGCCATCCTTTTTGCTTCTACAATGTTCCTTGGTTGGGATATTTGCAGCAAAAATCCTACTTACGGTGATTGAGCATTGATGAAGAATCTTTTGACATTATTTTCAAATGGCAAATCCTCTTCAAGTATCCTATGAAGTAACGTTCGAAACGAGCCACGTAGTCTCTCACAGTTTTACTTTCTCCTTTCCTCATTTGCGCCAACTGCACCAGGAGGTCCTGACAGTCTTCAGTTGATTTAAATCTCTCTTCGAATGCATCCTTGATGTCATTCCAACCCATGATGGACTGGGCAGAAGGAGGTAAAACCATTTTCCTACTTTTTCTTGGAGGGACTCCACGAACAGTCTCACAACAACGTCTTCATGTTGGACACCAAGAATTCCACATGATGTCGTGAAGGAAACGATGTGTTCTTATGGATGTTGTGTTTTGTCACCTTTGAACTTTGGTAAGTTCTTGCGGGAACCCATTGGTAGATCGTGAAGAGGGGGTTGAAGAGCAAATGGGCCTGTATTCCTTCCCAGGAACAATGGATTGAGGTCTTTCTATTTCATCTTCCATTATCGTTTCGGATTTTCCTTCAGCTCTTTCTTCTACAAATTCTTCTTCTTTTGGGAACTCAATGCTCAAGGGTGGTTGAAAAATGAGAGAATTTGAAGGGGGAGTATCAACATGAGTTTGGATAGGATTTCCAAGTGAACTTCTTGAAGATCCAGATGGAGAGGAGGCTTGAGAGAAGAAGTATGGATTATCTCTAATTTGTTCTTTCTGATTTTGCAAAGCCTCAAAATTATAATAAAAATACCTCTCAACCCGCTCAACATGGTGTATCTTCCTTCAGCAAATTTTTGAAATATGAAAGGTCACGTGTAGGAATTAAGGTCAGTGTAGCCTTGAAATTGATTTTCATGAACTCCTTTTTTGTTCTTTCAATATTTTTTTTTAAAATTTTTTTTGGACCTTGCGGTTGTATTTTGGGTGCAGATGTTGCTAAATTTGCCCCACGGTGGGCACCAAAAATGTTGGCGAGAAAATTTGTTAGGTGGACAAACTTGCAGATTTCTTGCCAACGCTCTGGGAATCTAATTCCCTCTACTTAACTAGTGCAACTTCGTATATACATGCGCAAGAAAATTTGGTTTTCTATGGTGGCCTTTCAACCGAGGATCCAATAGGGGCACTCCAATGACCTTGTGGCAAAACTAGCAATCTCTTTCTAGGGAAGAATTTGTCTATATAGAGAGAAAGGGGAGTGAGAAATCAGATAGGAGAACTAATGTTATAGGTAGAAAATCAGATTCCTGCATACATCAATTAGAAGTTTTATCACATACATTAAAATTAGGAGGAAAAACTCTATGCATAAAGAACAAGACCAAATGGAATTTATGATCACAAAGTATCAAGAAATCCCTTAGTCAAAGAAAGCTAGAAACTCCTTCTTGTATTGATTTCTTAAACCAAGTTGTACATAGTGTGGGAATAGAGGAAAAATAGAGAGTGGGGGAAAGGAAGAATTTGGCTATCTCCTTTGTTCTCTCAAGGTAGAATGCACTCTTGAGCTTACAAAATTAATGACCAACCCTTTGAAATGGGAATGGATTTACAATTTATAGAATGAGAGGTGACTTATCATCTCTACCCCAATGGATTTTCATATGTCCTTGTGCAACTTAAAACTTTTCAACTTCCTAGGAGAATATTAAGTCCTTTTTATAACATAAAGGTGACTTATTACATTAGGAACATTAGGACATATGAAAAAGTGCAAACCCCAACAAAGAATTAAAATATTTGAAGGGTGATAAAGTTGGGGGAGAGGGAAAGGAGAGAAAAGGAGAAGATGTTTCCCTGATGAAGTTTGATGATCCTCATGGATGGAAATCTCTTATGCGACGAAGTTTTGAATGTCCCATTGTGTCAAAACTCGCCCTTTGAGTACAACCTGCTATTTTTAGAATATGAGCCCATGCTCTGCTATTTTGGGACATATCACTTGTCTTGCTCTGTTTCACCTTCTAAACCTTCTACCATATTCCAACCTCCTCTGTTCCCGAGATATTGTTATTTTTAGTACATTTCTATTTTTAGCAGGTTGCTTTTTGAGGACCTGTTATTTTGGGAAAAAAGGTCATTTTTTTGTCTTACTTTCCATTTTACCCCTTTTATGATTGCCATGAGTGATCGAAGTTGCAATTTAGTGGGTCTCACCATTTATAGCATGTGAGGAACTATAATATATGCCATTTTTATTAAATCATGAAAATGACCTATGTTTGCGACTGGAACAACTATTTTGGATTATGCTCTTCGTCACGAACTCGTGCTCCAATTTTCATCATGATTCGCTTTCTATAAAGCTCAGAAATGACAAATGAAAACTTGTTTTTGGTAAGAGATTCAGGTATGGAGCTACCAAGGTAGAATATTGATAAAAATTCAGTCCTTCATATCTTGAGAAACTATAAACTTCATTGTGCAAAAACTAGTTTGAGAGAAATTAGATTTTTAGAGGCTCTTCCCTCGAAATTTGGATGATTTCGCTCGTGAATCTTCGAGGAATTTGAAAATTTCATCGAAGAGGTAAGAATTTGATAAAAACACAACCCTCCATATCCCTAAAAATAGGGGTTTCATGGTGTAAGAACTAGTTCACGGGAAACTAAATTTTTGACGATCATTTCCTCTAATTTTCGGGCGATTTCACCCACTGGAACCCTGAGAAGTGGAGAGGTAGCTCGCTGATTTTTTTCATTAGCATGTCATGGTAGCCATTAATAGAGATTGAAATTTATAGGTCTGGTTTTTGTCTCCATTCGTGAAAAATAAATTCCATTGCGATAGGTTTTTTGCTTCTGGTGCTTCACGCGAAATTTTACTTCAATCCGACGACCGATTTGATAGGAAATTGAACTTTGTTCTTTGTGGAGCCAAAATGAAATTTATTCGTTGTGAGAATTACTTGTTACAAATTGGAGGTTTGAATATGATTTTTAATGGCATTAAAGAGATAAGAACTCAGCAATAGATGGTTTGTCAATCCGTGCACCGGTTTGGAAGATATCTTCAAATCTTCGTTTTATGGCAATGGGGATTTCCATTGTTCTTCTTCTTTGTTCTTCATTTCTTCTTCTTATCTTGATGAATTATTCTTCTGAGACTTATGTATCACCATGGGGTAGAGGATTTTATTGTTGTGGTGAAGCTGGTTTGAGCTTTGGCAATGGTGGAGTGGTGTTCTCTACAACTTTCTTCTGGTAATGGAGAAGCAATTAGAAGCAACAAGAAACACCAAACAATTAGAAAAAATTTCAAATTTTGAGTTGGAGTTGGGCACATTTTTTTCCTGTATTTCCCTGATCTCAAGAATGTGAGGGACATCAAATTTCACGGTGAGCAAGAGGACGACATGTGTCCTCAATCCGATGGTAGGGAATTTGAGCTCCAAAAATGCACTTGGGGGTTGAACTATCAAATCTGAAGGTCACATGAGGGTCCCAGAGGTCACATGGGAGCTAGGCACATTTTTCTAAGGTTGATGTACCTGACCTCAAAGACGTCGGGGACATAAAATCCCGCCAGGATCTTGGTGCTAACACGTGTCCTCCCAAAATTGACTAACTCCCGAACTATCTCCAAGAGGGTAACTTGGAATGATGATAACTTGAGCTCCCGGTGGAATTTATTGGTGAAATTTATATGTTGGAAATGGAATTATGAATCCAATGGTTTTGGTCTCATGTCTTGGGTATTCCATCTAATCCCTAAAAAAATAGATTTTTGATTTAGTACTCTACTTACACTGAGAAAAACTACCTGAAAACCCTATGCGCCAAGGTGTTGTGAAAAATAAGATTTCATCATCTTGTAGGTCTTGGAATTATATTTACTGGCAGATGTTTTGTTTTACTCCTAAATCTATCCAGAGCTCTCGAAATCTTCTTTTGAAGCTCAATAATTGTTTTAGGCCTGTGTACTGTCTAGGCTTGTGAACTATGGTTTTTATTCAGACTGCTCCAAGTCTTTCAAAACTTCCCAAACCTTCCAAAATCATTTCCATGATGTTCTAAGGTCTTCAATTCACCTCCATGTTGAATTTTTCCCTTTCGTTCCACTCCAGGGGTTGATATAGTCCTGGGAAGGCCAACGATAGCCCTTCCCGTGACTACCCGAAATTTAAATTTTCAATGAACTCCTAAAATCACCTAGGGGACTGATTTGAATTTCCTAAATCACCTAGGGGATGAGATAACATTGGTCAAGGGGTAAGTGGACTGACTAGGTGGACTTGGTGTGCCTGGGAATGACATAACATGAAAAATTTGGCATAAGGGTATAGTTGTCATGCTTGGAAATTACCAATTTCCTTGTTGCACATTTGCACGACAACAATTGGCTCTAGATTGGGGACATGACATGGATTGAGCACAATGAAGAAATGACATGGAGAATCCAGAATCTCAATTTTAAACCATATAACTCATTGACCAGTGCCTTATCCATTTGGCCCTATGGAGTCATGTACAACTTAAGAGAGAGAGAGAGAGGAGAGGAAACACACACAAAACAAGGAAAAATGGAAACACACAATGCACGTAGAAAGGAAAGACACACGACTAAAAGGGAAATACTCCTAATAATCACTTATGGTACAAGGCAGGGGATAACCCACTTTCACTAAAATAGTTTTCATTCCTCACGAGTTACCCTTGAGTGGGCAACACTGAGTGATGTTGTTCTGCAAAGCCATTGACTGGTTCAAGAAAGTAACCTCCTTTCCTTAACTTGTTTATGAAAGTTAGGTGATTTCATGATTGTCTTTGTACTTTGTAGGAGTGATTCCAAGTGAGCCTCTTGATGCTTAGGTCTTCGCTTAGAAATTCCATTGCCTTCAAGTTCTTTGAAATCAATTTCATAGTGTCAATTGCCTTCCGTGTTTATCCATATAGATGATTCTCCATTGAACATCTCATCGCTGCCCTAAAGCTGATTTTTGTTCAAATTTATTAAATATTTGAGTTACTTTCTTTCTTAGGTCTATGCTCATTGACATCTTCTCCATGAGAAACATTAGATTCATCCTTTATCTCTACTCCATTGTGAGGCATTTGAGTACTGATGGGAGGATCTAAGGCAAACTCATACTTGTCTTTTTATCTGTGGCACGAGTGAAGAGATCAAGAATCAGCTTGGGGTTTTCCACAACTTCTACTACATCCAAGATTTCTTGCATGAAGTTATGCTTCGTTGTTTCCTGCAACTCATCTCTGTACGCCTTTAAATAATTCATCTCGAGGAAAATATCTAGAGGGATTACCTAATCATTTTGGGAATCACTGCACTCTACCAATCATTCATCAAAAAGAGCTTCATCTTCAGAGGTCTTGAAACTCCTTACTTCAATTTCTTTGTCATGGAAAGAGTCTTCATCTTCAAATGGGAAAGAAAATATCTCCATTTCTTTATTGCATCCATCAATCATTAGCTCAAGAGCAACATCATATTTTTCATCTTGCCTTATCTCGATATGACCAACCTTCACATTGGTTAAGGCTTCTAAATCAACTTCACACTTGTCTTGTAGATTTGTGGCTTACATAAGGAGTTTGAGACTGAGCTCGAGGTCCTCAATTTATTTTACGATGTTTAGCAGTTCTTGTACATAAATTTATTTCAAACCTTTCATGGGATCATTAGAAGCTGATTTTGTCTCTCCATATATGGCCGACTGAGATCATCTTCATCCCCAAATGGGAATGAGAATAACTCCTCATCTTGGATAAGCATATAAGATGATTTTTCTTCTTGAAAATAATCAAGAACCATCTCCTATTCCTTATGGTTTGCATCGTCTGGTAATTCAGGGCTGCCCTCTTGTAACTCGAATCTCCTCAATGCTTCTTCAAAATCTAAATCTCTCCGAGAAGGCATGTTTGGACCTATCAAGATGGGGCTATCCTCTTCCTCCTCGGTTGCCACAAAGTGATTCATCTACCTGCTATCTTGGTATAAAATGTTAGCTTCTGGGCTTCTGGAATTTCCTACCGTGTACCTCATCTTCTTCTCGGGAAGAAATTTCTCCATGTCTCCCTTCACTGGTATGGCTACAAATCATCAATTCATCTAAATTTTCCCTCCCAAGTCTCGACATAAACATTTATTCAACAACATTTTGAACGAGGTTGGGGCATCTACTACCAAAATCATCATTGAAACTTTCTTGTTCGGAAATTTGGCGAGGCCACCTGTGCCTCTTTGACCTTCCCTACAACTGGGACCTCTTTTGACTCCAAAGAGTAACAAGAGCCACTAGGTGGAGTCATGGTAAGTTTGAGATCCTTGGCGACCTTCAAAGGCATCATGTTGTCTGAGGCACCAGAATCTATTATGCAATTGTTCAGTACATATTCTCCAATAAGAAGGGAGACGTAGAAAGGATCGACCTTGTCAGTCTTGGATGCACTTAAGGAAATCATGTTCTGTGAGGGAGGCGTAGGTGGGTTTGGCAACATGCCTTTGGAACTAGAAGTTACAACATTGGGTGTTAGACTATGACTCCTTATATATCAAACAAACCTCTCAAATTGTTCAGGATGGGTTTACAAATATTCGGTTTTGGTAATCTGCACTTTGTCTTTGTTTGCATATTCTATGAAGTTAAAGGGATCAGATGCAGAAAAAGGGGGTGAAGGGACTCAATTTGGAGTCTGGATAGGCTTGGGAGTAGGAGTAGATTTTTGGGGAGTAGATGGGATCTTGAAAGGTACATTAGGAGTTTTCAAAGTACTAAATTTTACAGGGCATATTTGGATTTAGAATTAGAAGAGGTATCATAAGACTTACTTGGAATAGTGGGAGCCTTCTTACTTGTTATAGATCAAGCTTCAACAACGCGGACTCCATGGAAGGAGGAAGTGGTGATCCTCGACTAATTTTTTTTTTTGTGGAGTCGCCACGGAGGATAATCAACCTTCTTTTCATTTGCAGAAGTGGAGGGAGGTGTTCCTTTCTTAGACTAAGAATGAGTGAATACTACACATGAGAAACTGGGTGTATCTTCTTCGTCTTCTTCCTCACCTCCACAATACTCACAAAATCTGATTTGTGTATTGTTTTCAAGTTCATAAATTTCTAGGAAATTGCCACCTTCACTTTCTTGTTCAAGCTCTTCTTCCTTTTAAAGAATCCTACATTTACGTTCATGGGTGGGGCCTCCAAGGTGAGCCTTTGGGGTGCTCCTACAATCTAATTTCTGTTGCTTCTTTGAGAAGATACTCATTCAAATAATTCCCTCTTCAAAGATGTCATCTCATTCGCCAACTTTTGCAGTGATGGATTGGTTCTCTCATCTCTAGGATGTTGGGCCTTGCCCTTTGATGGATTATTAATCTTTCTAGAGAGGATGAGATAGTTATCAATTTTGATGGCCATCCTTTGTGCTTCTACAATGTTCCTTGGTTGGGCTCTTCGCAGCAAAAATCCTACTTCCGGTGATTGAGCATTGATCAAGAATCTCTTGACATTGTTTTGAGATGGTGAATCCTCTTCAGGTATCATCTGAAGTAACCTTTCAAAACGAGCCACGTAGTCTCTCATAGTTTCACTTTCTCCTTTCCTCATTTGAGCCAACTGCACTAGGAGGTCCTGACAATCTTCAGTTGATTTAAATCTCTCTTCGAATGCATCCTTGATGTCATTCCAACCCATGATGGACTGGGCAGGAAGGAGGTAAAACCATTTTGCTACTTTTTCTTGGAGGGACTCCACGAACAGTCTCACAACAACGTCTTGATGTTGGACACCAATAATTCCATATTATATCCATATGATATTGTGAAGGCAATGATGTGTTCTTTAGGATGTTGTGTTTTTTCACCTTTAAACTTTGGTAAGTTCTTGCGGGAACCCATTGGTAGATCGTGAAGAGGGGGTTCAAGAGCAACTAGGCATGTATTCCTTCCTCATGGAACAATGGGTTGAGGTCTTTCTACTTCATCTTCCATTGTTGTTTTGGCTTTTCCTTAAGCTCTTACTTCTACAAATTCTTCTTCTTTTGGGAACTCAATGCTCAAGGGTGATTGAAAAATGAGAGAATTTGAAGGGGGAGTATCAACAGGAGTTTAGATAGGATTTCTAGATG
The DNA here is from genome assembly GCA_018340775.1 of Taxus wallichiana var. yunnanensis. Classification (NCBI taxonomy): domain Eukaryota; kingdom Viridiplantae; phylum Streptophyta; class Pinopsida; order Cupressales; family Taxaceae; genus Taxus; species Taxus wallichiana. Next base: position 315,147,833 of record CM031238.1, read on the forward strand.
AACTTCTTGAAGATCCAGATGAAGAGGAGGCTTGAGAGAAGAAGTATGGATTATCTCTAATTCATTCTTTATGATTTTGTAAAGCCTCGAAATTGGAATCAACAATACCTCTCAACATGGTGTATATTCCTTCAACCAAATTTTTGAAATTCTTGAAGTGGGAATATGAAAAGACATTGTGGAATATGAAAGGTCACGTGCAGGAATTGACAATGTAGCCTTCAACAATCGATTTCCATGAACTCCTTTTTTGTTCTTTCAATATTTGATTTTTAAAAAAAGTTTGGACCTTGCGGTCGTGTTTTGGGTGTAGATGCTGCTAAATTTTCCCCACGGTGGGCGCCAAAAACTGTTGGTGAGAAAATTTGTTAGGTGGAAAAACTTGTGGATTTCTTACCAACGCTCTGGGAATCTAAGTCCCTCTACTTAAAACGGTGCAGATGTTATATATGCATGCATGAGAAAATGTGGATTTTGTGGTGGCCTTTTGACCGGGGATCCAATAGGGGCACTCCACTGACCTTGCGGCAAAGATAGCAATCTCTTGCTAGGGAAGACTTTGTCTCGTAGAGAGAGAAAGGGGAGCAAGAAATTAGATAGGAGAACTAATGTTATAGGTAGAAAATCATATTCCTGCATACATCAATTATAAGTTTTATCACATACATTAAAATTAGGAGGAAACAACTCTACGCATAGCAAGAAGACCAAATGGAATTTTTGATCACAAAGAATTAAGAAATCCCTTAGTCAAAGAAAGCCAAAAACTCCTTATTTTTGTATTGATTGCTTAAACCAAGTTGTACATAGTGTGGGAATAGAGGAAAAATAGAGAGTGGGGGAAAGGAAGAATTTGGCTATCTCCTTTGTTCACTCAAGGTAGAATGCACTCTTGAGCTTACAATATTAATGACCAACCCTTTGAAATGGGAATGGATTAACAATTTATAGAATGAGAGGTGACTTATCATCTACCCCCGATGGATTTTCATATGTCCTTGTGCAACTTAAAACTTTTCAACTTCCCAGGAGAATATTAAGTCCCTTTTTATAACATAAAGGTGACTTATTACATTAGGAACATTAGGACATATGAAAAAGTGCAAACCCCAACAAAGAATTAAAACATTTGAAGGGAGATAAAGTTGGGGGAGAGGGAATGGAGAGAAAAGGAGAAGATGTTTCCTTGATGAAGTCCAATAATCCTCGTGGATGGAAAGCTCTAATGTGACGAAGTTTTGAATTTCCCGTTTTGTCAAAAGTGTCCTTTGAGTGCAACCTACTATTTTTAGAATATGAGCCCATGCTCTGCTATTTTGGGACATATCACCTGTCTTGCTCCCATTTCACCTTTTGAACCTTCTACCATATTCCAACCTCCTCTATTCCCGAGATATTGTTATTTTTAGCACATTTCTATTTTTAGCAAGTTGTTATTTGAGGACCTGTTATTTTGGGGAAAAAGTCATTTTTTGTCTTACTTTCCATTTTACCCCTTTTCTGATTGTCTTGAGTGATCGAACTTGCAATTCAGTGGGGCTCGCCATTTATAGCATGTGAGGAAGTATAACATATGCTATTTTTAGTAAATGGTGAAAATGACCTCTGTTTGCGAATGGGAACAACTATTTTGGATTCGGCTCTTCGTCACGAACTTGTGCTCCAATTTTCATCATGATTCACTTTCCAAAAAGCTCAGAAATGAAAAATGAAAATTTATGTCTGGTAAGAGCTTTGGGTATGGAGCTACAGGGCAGAATATTGATAAAAATTCAGTCCTTCATATCTTGAGAAACTGGAAACTTCATTGTGCAAAAACTAGTTTGAGAGAAACTAGATTTTTTGGAGGCCCTTCCCTCTGAATTTTAGATGATTTCACCCACTGGATCTTTGGGAATTGAAAATTTATTCAAAGAGGGAAGAATGTTGATAAAAAACACAACCCTCCATATCTCTAAAAATAGGGGTTTCATGGTGGAAGAACCATTTCATGGGAAACTAAATTTTTTGACGATCATTTCCTCCAATTTTCGGCGATTTCATCAACTGGAACCTTGAGAAACGGAGAGGTAGCTCGCTGATTTTTTCCATTACTGTGTCATGGCGGCCATTAATGGAGCTTGAAATTTGTAAGTTTGGTTTTTGTCTCTATTCACGATAAAATAAATTCCATTGCGATAGATTTTTTCTTTTGGTGCTTCACGCGAAATTTTACTTCAATCCTACGATCGGTTTGATAGGAAATTGAACTTTGTTCTTCGTGGAGCCGAAAGTGAAATTTCTTTGTTGTGAGCATTCCTTGCTAAAAATTAGAGGTTTGAATATGAGTTTTTAATGGCCTTCAATAGATAAGAACTCGACAATAGACGATTTGTCAATCCGTGCACCGGTTTGCAAGATATCTTCAAATTTTCATTTTATGGCAATGGGGATTTCCAATTCTTCTTCTTCTTTCCATTTCTTCTTCTTCATTTTCTTCTTCTTATGTTTTGATGAATTATTCTTGAGTTGGTTTGAGCAATGGTGGAGTGGTGGATTGGTGTTCTTTACAACTTTCTTTTGGTAATGGAGAAGCAATTAGAAGCAACAAGAAACACCAAACAGTTAGAATTTTTTTCAAATTTTGGAGTTGGAGTTGGGCACATTTTTTCCCTTGATGTCCCTGACCTTAGGGACATGAGAGACATCAAATTCCATGGTGAGCAAGAGGACGACACATGTCCTCGATCCGACGGCAGGAATTTGAGCTCTAAAAATGCACTTGGGGGCTGAATTGTCAAATCTGAAGGTCACATGAGGGTCCTAGAGGTCACATGGGGGATGGGAGCATTTTTCCAAGGTTTATGTACCTGACCTCAGGGATGTTGGGGACATAAAATCCCGCTAGATCCTGGTGCTGACACGTGTCCTCCCGAAAATTGACTAACTCCCGAATTGCCTCCAAGAGGGTATCTTGGAACGATGATAACTTGAGCTTCTTGTGGAATTTCTTGGTGAAAATTTATATGATCTTGACCAAAATGGAATTTTGAATCCAATGGTTGTGGTAGCATGTCTTTAATATTCCATCTGATCCCTGAAAAAATGGATTTTTTATTTGGTACTCTACTTGTGCTTGAGAAAAACTACATAAAAACCCCATGCTCCAAGTGTTGTGAAAATTACTCCAAGTCCTTCAAAACTTCCCCAAACCTTCCAAAATCATTTCCATGATGTTCTAAGGTATTCAATTCACCTCCATGTTGAATTTGGCCCTTCCGTTCCACTCCAGGGGGGGTTATCTAGTCCTGGGAAGGCCATCGATAACCCTTCCCGTGACTACCCAAAATTTGCATTTTCAATGAACTCCTAAAATCACCTAGGGGATGAGATAACATTGGTTGGGGGGTCACTAGAATGACTGGGTAGACTTGCTGTGCCTGGGAATGACATAACATGAAAATTTTGGCACATGGGTATAGTTGTCGTGTTTGGAAATTGTCAATTTTCTTGTTGCACATTTGCACGACAACAATAGGTTAGTTGATTTACATAATTTGTACATTGTATGTATTGCAGAGTTATGATGCCCTGATGTTCTAACGCGCATGACTCCATGACGTTACTATCATGTATCCAACTTCTGTTATGTAATCTTTCTGGTTATTAATGGAGTATTGTAAATGGATTATGGTAATTCATGTATCTGATCTTGGTGGTTGTAAGGTTAATTTGATCTTAGTTCTGGTTTAATTCATTATGCTCTATGGTTGTGATCTGACTCATGTGATGCTTTGCACTTAGTTACTTGATATGTTAATGGTTAATATGATTATACATGCTAACATCTGGACAAACTTTCACAAAGGAGGGACCTGGTAGGCTTCGCGTGCTTCGGGTGAACGTCTAGATCTCTCTGGATGGACTGCGAGCGTGCCTAGGCAATTGAGTGGGAAAACAAGACTACACCACCATCCACCTAGGTCGGCAAAAATGGGAGTTTAGAGAAAGGCATAGGAAATCATCAAAGCTTAATGGAAGGTGGATTTTGAAGATGTAGTTGTTGTTGTTGGGGGTGAAAAGACCTTGAGTGCTAATCTTTTATCATGCAACCAATTGCTTGCCGCAAAATAATATAAACAAAATCACAATTCAAAAACCTCCATTGTGTCGAAAAAACATGGATTGTAAAAGTAGACATCATCACTGATATATACACAAAAAAATAGGCCAATACATTCATAACCATTTTCCAAATTGGACCAATGTGAGCAACTTCTGACAACTATTCAACGTAATTATAATCTTTAAAATGAAATGTTCATTATTTATAACCTTAGATGAGCTAGAGGATTGAAGGAATGTTCCTGAACACACACAAAAACTAATTTTTGTTTTTGCCAATGCCTCAAACATTAATTACATTGATAGGCATTTCAAAATGGGATTCTCGATGGTTGTGCATGATATACATTGAGGAAATAGAAGGATGAGGTTTCGTGTTGGTGATTGTAGATGGATGATGTCGTTAGGTCTATTGATGAGGGGAAACCCTGATTACTACATTAATTGCTAAAACGATTTACCCTAATTGGTAAGTGCATGAAATTGATGACATAAAGGAACCCTAAACATAGAGTTTTCGTACGTAATATATGTAAAGTTTAGGATTCATGCGTATGCAAATTTTCCATCGAAATAGTCTTTGACTCAACAACTTGCACACCACAACCCCTTTCTCTTACAGATAATTGAAAATATGGCACATGGCTCATTTGTTCCTGATCATAAGAAAGATGAGTTTCGCATTGGTTCCCCCAACATTTTGCCCCCCAACATGTCTTCTTCCTCAAAACCTTTCTTCATCGCCCCTTCTCCTCTCCGGTTATTTTTCTCCCTCAAATTTTAGATCATCAATACATCCCCTTCGACATTTCCATCTCACTTGCAAATTGCTAATTTGTATATAGAATGAATATCATATTTCAAACACACAAGTCGTACGGGACACTTATTTCATATATATTTTACTTTAAAAACGTCTAAACAGCCGGCAAGTTTAAACCTAGTCTGGATAGCCCGCTCCGTGCACAGTGACGGCGCCAATTTGTTACTCTTAGATCCCGCATTTATCAGTGCTGTCAATTCGTGATTTTAGCCCGCATTTTTGGGGGAGGGCCACCTCATTTAGCTTGCTTATATCAATGTTCACCCTCCATTCTCAAGGAAGGCGGGGGTCTATGGTGTGCACGGCCCATATCAAATCACCACTTTATTAATTTAATGCATGCCTGGAAATCCAAAAAACCCGCCAAGAAATTCTCCCGCCTCTACATAGCCAATAACTGAATATATAAGCATTTAAGATGGATAGTTTAAACTTAGAAGCTTCAAATTTCATTTAATGAGGTAGGTGGGTATTGGGCACGACAACCCCCGAGTTACCTTCCATGTGCGCAGGTGAGGGGAAAATGCGCTGCTGGGGACGAGTGGTTGAGAATTTTGGGCACCGCATTCAAGTGCATGTGCGGGGGTCTTCTGTCGCGCCTTCAATTTATCAGTGCTGTCAATTCGTACGTCCATCATTCTCTATTTCTACGCCACCTTATTGCTTATACTTACCTATATCAATGTTCACACCATTTCACAAGGAATGCTCGTCTGGAATACTGTGCCATCAGATCAAGAATAGATGGAAAACCATCTTCTTCCGAATACCCAGTGCCCACTGTTTGGAAATTCTCGTATGTGACGGATAAAAACGCATGCCGGGTAAATCCTACTGGTGTATAAGTTATCACGGGAGTAATTTAGGGCTTGTTTTCTGTAATTTTCAGTCTAAGCATCAATGTTTGTACTTCTGAGACAGAAAATTAGTTGAGGGTTTGATTCGAACTAAAATTTGGGTTTTTTTTTTGTTTTTCATGGAGAGCTCCACACCCCAGAATGTGGGCAGTAGGGAATTTGGCGATTAGAGAGGAGGAGCAGCGAGTGCAGGTAAGGATACGTTAATTCAGTCCTTACTTAAGCTTATGAAACTTCTCACTTTTCAAATAAATTCATTCTACTCAGGGAATGGTCTACACACAATTATTTTCTATTCATACGTGAGTGTTTGTTTGTTAGGGGAAAAAAACGTGGTTCCTTTTGTCTATTGTATCCATATTTCTTACGGCATTCCCCATACTTTCGAACCTTAAGGAAACAGTAAATGTAGTTTTTCTCAAGCTCATGAGAGTTTGGTGGTGTTCAGCTGTCCAATGGAGGGGTTGCTCCCTATTCTTATGTTTTTACCGTTCGTTCTTTTCTTTGTTTTCATCTCTGTATTATTTATTATTTATTCGTGACACCTCGCTATTGAATATTTTTTCAATAGCGAGGTGTCACGGCATTCCCCATACCTTCCAGGGCTCTTATACTCTAATTAACATGTGAACTCAACACTAAAAATTAAAATTTGAATGTATTTTAAGGCTTATAACATGCACGGTAAAAATTTGAAAGCCATGTGATGAATGAGTGGACTTGTTCACATTTTGTGAAACAGCTCAGTTCACCTGCCTTTACAAGATAAAATAACCGCCTGCAATTCTTGTTTGGTTGATGTTCCAAAGTTTAAATTTGACCGCTGTTTACCCATTTTTCATGTTATTAGCTGCAAAATACTTAGATTTTTTTTTTTACATCGCCGTCTCTCTCAACGTGCTGATTTAAAATATAGACGCCATTTCAAGAAATGAAGGTTGAATTTTATCATTATAATAATAGAGCAGCTGTGCATAAGGTGAAGGGCAATATTTATCGGAAGTCGTGGGTTAAATTTGACGGCCTTATATGCCTGTCAAACAAGTTTTAGGTGGGTATTTTTTTAATCTTGCCCTTCAAAAATATTAAATAATATTATTTATACACCACTAATAAAATATATAAAAGATGAATCTTTGTTTATTTAATTTTTTTGAATATATATTTTATATATAAATCTAAATAAAAAATGACAGCCATATTTTAAATATGCAAGTCATACGTGATGGTTAGTTTAAAAATTTACAAGTATTTTACAGCTAAAATCATGATAAATGTAGTCCTGATTGGAACCCATTTATATATCATTTATATTTCTAAAGCGATCATAAGATTACTATAAGTTAAAGAAGTTGAAGGGCATTAAAAAATTCCGTCACTGAAAAATTGTTTGATAGTCATAGCTGGCTGTCAAACAATTTCTGCCTGTAACAAATAAGAATCTAAAGCACTGGTTAGGAGGATGGTCGCTCTTATTTTTAACAGGCTGGGACTTGGAGTATGCCAATTTGCCAAAGCTCTATGACAAGTGCGAAAGTTTTGTGTATGTGTGCACATATGTACATATATATGGACATACATTTCATACATGTTTGCATGCATGTACATATATACACGTACATGTGAACACCTCAGAATGGCTACAAGGTATTTATTAAGTGTCGTTTCATATGTCTTGACTCTTGAGTGTACTCGTGTATTTGTTGATTATTGGTCTGAATCAGGGGTTAAATTTGACGGCCGTTTAGATTTTTTTTGTGATTTTAACCGTAAAATACTTGCAAATATTTATTAACCATCACATGTGACTTGCATATTCAAAATTTGACCGTCATTTATTACTCTGGACCAATAATCAATAAACATACAAATATGCTAATATCATTGATTTATTTATTTATTTGATGAATAGGATCTTATATTATATTAACAAGTAAAATGATACAAGATAATTCACAAAAACGGGCGGTATGGAAGCACGCCCCAAAACCATGGACCAAACTAGGCAAAAAGCCTAAGAACGAGGAATATTACAAAACATCAAGAAGCACAATGACAGAAAAATTAAGCTGCCGCTGTGAATTGATGTCTTGTAGGGGGCGGGTCATGCCAACCAGAACCAGACAGATCTTTGCCACTATCCGGCACATCCCAACATGAGCTGGGCTGGCTTCCTTCTTCTGTTTCTTCCTAGAAAACTCTAAATTGTATTCGCTGTGCAATTTAATTTTCCCATGTTCAAATATATCCATTTTATTGTTGTTCAATTAATTTTTCTTCAAGCAATGGTGGGGACCACTCATATTGCGACTCTTAGTTAATACAATTCTTCAAAAATATAGAAAGGCATCCCTTGTTTATTTTTAGCAATTATGTATGTGTGTGTGTGTGTGTATATATAAAACATGACGGTTTGGTGTTTTGTTGTGGAAGTACATTTACAAGTTAACTGACCCGAGATCAAATCTCGTAATTGGCATGTCTATGCCATGCAAATTTAAAACCTTCGTTTGAGAGGGGCTATCATATGTCATGAAAAATTGTAAGTGCCTTACCAAGCACCCCGGTTTGGTGTTTTGGTGTGGACTTACATTTACAAGTTAATTGACTTGAGGTTAATATATATTTGCAAATATTTTATGGCTAAAAACATGGAAACAACGTCAAGTTTAAACCCTTATGAGGATTGGTTCCCCTCAAAATGATAGCATCATATTGGTACATGTGTTATGCCTTGTGTACCAATGCTGTCGATTTGTATGCCCATTATTCTATGCTACTTCATTGCTTATATGTTGAGGTCCTCTCTGGAAAAAAAGCTTGTATGGAATGATGTGACATCAAAACCATGTCCTTCCCTATTAATCAATCACTCTCAAATGAGATGGATAAAAATGCCTGCCACGGAAATCTCTCTAGTGTATTTATTATCTAATATCAATAAACATACAAATACATGAATATCATGGCAATTAACTTCTAACTGTTTCATCCCAGAAAACTCTAAATTGTATTCCCTGTGCAATTTAATTTTCTCATGCTTAAATATATCCATGTTATTGTAGTTCAATTAAATTTTCCTCAGGCAATGGCAGGGACTACTCATATTGCAGACTCTTAGTTAATACAATGCTTTAAAATAAAAATATAAAAAAGGCATCCTTAATTTATTTTAACACACACACACACACACACATATATATATAATAAAAATATAAAAAGGCATCCTTAATTTATTTTAACACACACACACACACACACACACACACACACACACACATATAATATAACACGGCAGCCAGTGTTGGATTTTGCAAGGCGTTTAGACATTTTTAGTCATTTTAGATGTTAAAATACAGCCACATTTAAAATACATATTTACCTATTAATTATGACGGCCAATGTTGGATTATAACACAACGTCCAATGCTGGATTATAACACGACGTCCAGTGTTGGATTTTGCAAGGCGTTAAGACGTTTTTAGTCATTTTAGATGTCAAAATACAACCATTTTAAAAATGTCCGTCATAATTAACAGGTAAATATATATTTTAAACGTCAAAATGACATATATATTCAAAATTTGACTGTCATATATATATAAAAGAACGAAAATAATATAAATATTAAATAGACACTATACATTATAAATTTGTGAGATTTATGACAAATATAACATAAATGAAAATGGAAACTTTGGAATGTAAATAAAATAAAAATAATAGAATTATCTTACTATTAATGAAATATAAATATATGCATATCTCATTGATGAGTAGTGTGCACTCATTGGGCACTAGATTACATAGATTGTTGGCATCTTAGCTCATGCTTTGGAGGAAACATATAGCAGATTTACAATTACGAGTAAGCGTACAACTAAACTAGTGATCACCTTTAGCTTAAGCAACTACGAGTAAGGGGCATCCACGCTGTCAAAGTCACCCAGGGCACGATCCTGGCCTCAACCGTTTTGACTCTCCGTGTTGAGTATCTCCAGGCCTTGCACTCAACAAGACTTGATCCCTGGTGGGCTCATTAAAAGCCTAACAACATCACCAATAGACCAAGGGCCCTTCGATAACATCTATTAATTTTGATTATTAATTAGTTTTGTTTGATTTCTTTTTTAGATTTATTTGATTTTTTGTTTAGCTGTATTTTATTGATTTTGATTTGTAATTGGTTTTTTTTTTTTTATTTGTTTGATTTCTTACAAATAAAGATTGGATAATAGACTAGATGTATTGGATTTGGGATTTTGCAAGAAAGGTGAAATTAGAAGATTGGCCTTACAAGCCTAGAAGTTGGAAGTTAGAAATGGAACTCATTTTCTACAGAATTGCAAGTTTGCATTGAGTGAGTCATTTCTATCATTTTCTTTAAATTTGTTTTTAAATTGTAATTTGAAATTTTGTTTTAATATTCTCATAAACTTTAATGATGTTTATGGATCTTCAAATTGATTAGTGCAACATTAATTTTTTTGGGGAAAAATGAATATGTGAAAAACTATGAAATTGATTAGTCCAATCTATTATCCATAATTAAATAAAAGTCACATAACTATGAGAGAATATTACAAAGAACACCAACATCCATATAAAATTTAACTCAATTTATGTATTTTGTAATAGTTATTATAAAAACAAATTTGACATGCATATTAAATTTTAAACATCAAATGACATCCATATAATTTTCTAGACCACCAAACAATTTTACTTTGACATGTAATATATAAAAATAGGAAGAGTTGGTGATTTCAAAAATTTACAAATATCTTATGACTAAAATAGTAAAAACATTTAAATAGCCGTCAAATTTAAACACTTACGAGGAGGATTGGTGCCCCACAAAATGACAGTGCCAGATTGGTATATGTGTCATGCCTTCTATACCAATGTTGTCAATTTGTATGCCCATTATTCTATGAAACTTCATTTCTTATAAGTGGAGATAATCTGTGGAGAAAAGCTTGTATAGAAGGATGTGTCATCAAAACAAGAATGGATGCAAAACCGTCTCCTTCCTCACTGATCGAACAATCTCAAATGAGATGGATAAAAATGCTTGCTAGGGAAATCTGGCTGGTGTATTTACTATCACACCTATAATTTGGGGTGTCCCGACTCTCCTATAATCTTTCATTCTAAAGTTTAATACTTGTTTTCTTTTGAAACAAAAAATTAGTTTAGGGTTTACTTCGCACAAAAAATTTGGGTTTTTGTTTTTATTAAAGATCTCTACACCCCAGAACTCGGAAAGGAGAGAATTTCAGGGTCTTGGCATTTAGAGAGGAGGAGCTCTGAGTGCAGGCAAGGGTACGTTTCAGTCCCTACTAAAGCTACGAAGCTTCTCACTTTTCAAACAAATTCATCCTACTTTGTTTGTTATTGTACTTGTATTCTTAAAGGACCTATCTACACAGAAAATTATTTTCTGTTCACACAGCAGTGTCTGTGTTAGGGAAAAAATGCGGTTCTTTTTGTCTATTTTATACATAGTTCTTTAAGCATTCCCCATACTATTTTTTAACTTGAAGAAAATGGTACATGTAGTGTCGATTATTTTCTTTCTCATGTTCATGAGAGTAAAACGCGTTTGTCTGTGTGCAGTGGTCTTATGGAGGGGGACTGCTGCTCCTTTTTTTATGTTTCAGGTGGTCACATGCAAATTTTTTATTATAAAAGTGCAAATAATAGAATCTTCTCCTAAATTTATGGAGCAGCAGTTGCTTAGGAAGAGTAGTTAGCCCCCCACAGCCGCTGCAGAGAGATTGTAAGGTTTCTTGTTGTCAAATGTTAGCTGCACATTAGTTAAGTTAATTTTTTAATTCTATTTTGAAAAAATCTAATAGCTTTGTTACTATCCCTAAATTCTAGCAGTCCAGAACATTTTATAAATCATGGAATCACCTCCCTGCAAAAGGCCTCCTAATATTTAGTTGCAATACCTGTAGATAAATTTGTGGTTTGCCCCCTCCATGGGACCACTACTTGGTGTATTTACAAAAAAACATTCTTTCAAGCATTGCTTGTGCTTTTGAATTTTTCATCTTGTATAGCTAACCTTGTTTATACTATTTATTCTTGACACCTTGGTATTAAAAAAAAATTCACCGGGGCTTGAATGAATGAGCGATTTTAATAACGTCGTGAGACCGAGCAGTCTATGGGCTCCAAAGCTGCAATTGAAGTGAACAAAGCCACCCCAAGAGCTGTCCTAACAGTTTTACCTAGAATTCATTGTCTTTTTGATGTTGAATCTCTTGTTGTGGATCTTGACCAAAAGATTTATTAGTTTGACAACTCTTTCCGCCTCAAACAAGGATGTTAGGTTGTCTCCTTTCAAATTTCCCTCATATCTAATAAAAATGTCATTTTATGCAATGCATTCCATGATGTAGTTCCATTCTATTTGCAGTTTTAGGAGACATCCATCTGTCGGTTTCACACCTAAGATGATGTGAACTAGTTGTTACTGGGCATCAACATTCTCGTTTTCTATTTGATTTTTGTCGCTAAGTAGGCCTTTTCCTTGTGGTTGCATGTAGGATTAAATTCTTTAATGTAGTATTCTTTCTTCCGCCCAAGTTGTTGTGTCCACATGCCTATCTTGAACTTTTCTATCACATATTTTTTTGTTTCCTCATTACATGTTAATATTCTATTTGCTCATCTATTTGATGTTCTGTTTCATCCACGTGTTCTTCCTCCTACCTAGATTTTCTTCTACAACCATTCTAGGCCACCTATGAACTTCCATGCTTTGTACCTTCTTCAAATAAGTTTACTGAGTTAATGCTGATGATTCTAAGGGGATGGCTTCCACTTCAGCTAACAAAATCTCATATGGAACCGATGTTCTAATTTTGAAGATGTTTGTGATTACTTTTGGATTCTCTCTATTTGTCTCCACTTAAGATCAGACACATTGCTGCCCCAAACTTCACAACCATAAAAACCATTGGCGTAACAATCAAGCAAAACAAGGTTTTTTTGTTTTCCAATCCCACAATTTTGTTGTAGTGAATATAATAATGCCTTCCACCCTCGAATTATTTTCGCCTTGCATGTTTCGCAATTGAGCTTGTGGTGAAAATCCAAACCAAGATATTCGTATTTTTCTACTGTTTCTAGTGGTTTTTTCTAAAAAAGAAATCTAACTTCTTTTTTCTTCGCAGAGAAAAAATCACAACTTTGGATTTTTTAATGTGTACTTGCATTTCAACCTCTTGGCAAAAGAGCTCAAGGGCTTTCAAATGCTTTCTAAGACTATGTGTTGTTTTTGCAATTAAGATGAGGTTGTTTTTGCAATTAAGATGAGGTTGTTTGCATAGAGAAGCAATTTTATTACATATTTGGCTAATTGGACGCCTCCTCATACATTTTGTTTATCCACTCTAGCTTATCGATTTAGAGCCCAAATAAAGTGGGTGAAAGTGGGCATCCTTGTTTAACATCAATGTCGCTCCCAAAACTTTCAGACATTCCCCATTTTGTTCTAGTTTTGGCGTTGACTTGCTCATAGAGTCTATGAACAAGTTCTATATACTCATTGTCACGCCCACATATTTGACACACAAAATACAACAACAAAATTATCGAAATAATTTTTTTGTCTTTAATTGCACGCTACACAACACCACATGGGATCCAAATAAAGAAACTCGACATCACATAGGACACTTACACAAACATGAACCCACTCATACAATAGATAACATAGGGTACACATCAATGTCTTACTCAAATGACGTAAACCAAGACAATGACCCAACTACGGTGAGAGGTACACATCAATGTCTTACTCAAATGACGTAAACCAAGACAATGACCCAACTACGGTAAGACATACATGATAGGCATACTCCACAACATGGCCTTTTTATGGTTTACATATTTATTACATTTAGTTTTCCATTATATAACTTTATAGGTTTCAGTGAATTAAATTGGTAAGGGTGTAAAATTTCCTTTTTATAACTTCAAATACTTTGTTTTTGTAGCATTAGCCTTTAAAAGAGAATACACTGTTGGTTCCTTTCTCAATTTCCATTAATTATCCATAGCTCATTTGTTAATTAAATTAATTTTAAACACCTATGAGCCTCCTAATATTCATTCTTACGTTAAAGGTTTGTTTCCCAAAATATGTTTAATTGACAAATTTCTTCCAAAGGAACTATTTAAATCGTTGTACAATAAAATGTTTTTATCCTTACGAAAAGGAACTAACAAGATGTTAAGGTTCTTCTTTTCGAGATGTATATTTGATGATTAAGTTTTACCTTTGCTAGACAAGGGGAAAATATCGTGAGGTCAAGGAAGGAATTCTTAGGATTTAAGGATGATTTAGATTCAAGATACCTCTTCCCATAAACATCCTTCCATCATAGTTCAACAGTTAGTTTAAGTCGATTTAATATTTACGCGTCATAATTTTTTTTTTTTTTTTTAATTATATAAGAGTTTATGTTGGCTCAAAAACTTGATTTCTCCAAGAACAATTCGTATTTTTTTTTTCTTAACAAGAAAATGCCTAAATCAATTACGATGACTTCAAGCATAACTTTATTGCTAAACAAATATCTTATTTACTCTTGTTTTCCATTACTCTTACATGGTTACTTTGGACTCTTATTGGCATTGTTTTAGAACAATTGTAATTCAAATGACACATAATTTACACTAGTTAAGGATTCATGACTACAAGGAGTGGTGACCTTGTACCTAATAAGTCATTTCATCGCTCTAAAAAAAAAACAAGTATTTAAGCATATAACAAGACAACCCAACAACTATATGCTTTTCAAATTTCTTCCAAGGAACTATTTAAATCGTTTAGTAAAATGCATCAACATTTATTTCACCAATACCCTTAAGAGAGGCTCCATGATCTATTAACTTCAAAAGAAATCATGGATGGGGAAACTACACCCGTGAGAAAGCACATGGTAATTCTACTAAGGGTCACAATTATCTAAGAGGGACAAATGGAGTTCAAATGTAAAAGTTATATAATTTTATGCGTTTCAAAATCCTTCTAAGGTAATATTTACAATCATTGGTAACAATACATCATAGCTCCTTGTTCATTAGCATCATAAGAGGTCACTCGATGTATTACATTCATTTCTACTCGAGGGTTTCTACACCCTACCACAAGTCAAAATTAGAGAAATCAAATGTCCCTGTCTTGCAAAGCCTTCGTGCCACTTGAGGTATTCCAAGACTACAATTTCTCACTTTCGGTTAACACTTAGCTTATAAAGGGTTGCATTAGGTTTAGTTTAATTCCAATTGCACTCAGGGCTCTACGCCCGACTATAGATCAATTTAAGGCGTGAAAACATATTTATCCCATTAAACCTTCGTAAGGGACAAAGGTGTAAAGTTGTTACTAGACAAGGTGACATATTTATTTGTTAGGAACTAAAGAGATCATTAACACGATTTTAAAGCATAGTACAACTAGTGCACTAACTCCATTTGTGTCATTAAGATCTTACAAAGGGTTCATTCAATGATGAAGATGTCCCAAACTATGTTCTTAAGAATATGGTTGACCACTAGGACACCAAGGTCCAACGCGAGCATTGAACTCTAACTCGTCCATGAAGATGAGTAGACCTATGACACCAAGAAGTTTTAGTCCTATTTACCCTATGAATGACAAGGCTACTCAACTGGTTTGTTGCTTCGTGCAAGGACACTTAAGTTATAGAAATGGTTTTTGAAGAATTTTTCTTAAGTGTAGGACAAGAAGTCTAATTTTGAGGATTAAAGTATTTCGTAAGACATTAGGGTTTTGCAAACCTAGATGTGACATGATTGAGGAGGGTATGACAAATGTTGAATACTCGCTATATTTATATGGTTTTAAAATGATAAGTTACTTCCAAACATTTTGATTTTATCTATGAACCACAATAACTATTGGGCAAGTGATTGTTTCTATCGTCTAAACCATGAGATCCATATTTAAATTCAAATGGGCTTAACAAGTTATGAAGTGAATGGTATGCTTTTTACCCATTTAAAAATTCAACTATCTTCCTCGTTTATCTAGCTAACATAGTTGTTCCTACATTATTTGTGTCACTCCTACTAGTGTTGTAAGGTTAGCTTTAACACAAGGCAGATATAAACAACATAGTTTTCCATGTACAATGCTTGAAATATAAGAGTCCAAGAGGAACAATAGTCTTCAACACACTACTTTTGATAATGCAATTCTCTTTAATTCACTTTCATTTAACATTCGTAATTTATATCAATATACAATATCTTAATGTCATCTCACTGATTACAACATATCACACTCTAATCTTTCTTGTTCGGAGTAGTACCTGAAACCTCTGTTTTAAAAATCGCGATTAATCGGAAGATAATCGCGATTAATCATTTTTGCAGGTAAAACGATTAAAAGTTCCAAAAATCGCGATTCTTGGCTTTCCGATTAACCGGCGATAAAAAACCCTCAAAAATTGTGTAAAATCGTCACTGAAAATGTGGCTTATGTTTTAATGCGAAAAATGACCAAAACGATTTGTTTTTTCTCCTATTTTCTTCTGTTCAAATCGCATTTTTTACCTTCATTTATTGCAGCTTGTATTTTGTCCATTTCCATATGCATTACGCATTCATTCAAGAAGGCCGATGAAAATGCTTTCACAAAAATTGCCGTATTTCTCGATTTCTCGAGTCAAAATTTGGCCTCTTATCACGACTTTTTTGAACTATTTTTTTTGCAAACTTGTATTTTGTCCATTTCAAGTCACGTAGGAGGGCATTTGACTTGCTTTTGAGGGCACTTTTCCATCGCTAGGGTTTCCTGCTATTTCGTTGCATTG
Source organism: Taxus wallichiana var. yunnanensis (assembly GCA_018340775.1). NCBI lineage: Eukaryota > Viridiplantae > Streptophyta > Pinopsida > Cupressales > Taxaceae > Taxus > Taxus wallichiana. The sequence continues at coordinate 315,164,477 of CM031238.1, forward strand.
CTATTTGGCCATTTCGTGGCCATTTCATGCCCTAGCAAGGAAGTATTAGAATCACAGACTTACGGTAATTTTTTTCCTTTTTTTTAAAGATTTTCAATATTATAATATATATTACTGTTACAATACCCAGACTTTACAATTTTAACTATTTAGTTAATAACTTATACTATCTTATACTATATACGACTTTACAATACCCAGACTTTACATAAGCTTCACTAAATAGTTAGTAACTTATAATATATACGACTTTACAATACCCAGACTTTACATAAGCTTCACTAAATAGTTAATAACTTAATAGTATTTATTTAATATATTATTTCATTTTTGTTGCTTTGTATATATTTAATATATTACAGTCTTTGTATATATTTAATTAATAGTTAACTATCTGTGTTATATAAAATAACAGTTATACTGTATTTTATATGTTATTTAATTTTATACAATTTATAACATGACTGTGAGCAATAACATACATTGTTTTTACATTTAATTTAAGTATATTTATGAATTTAAATGTTTTTAAAAGTAGCGATAAAGTTGCCGATTAATGCCGATAAATTGCCGATTCTCGATTTCTGAGTCAAAATTTGGCCTGCCGATTACACGCCGATTACGATTTTTTGAACTATGCCTGAAACCAATGTTGCGTTAGTCCAAGAACTGGTATGGAGATCCCCTACACTCAAGCACAAATCCACACATTCATCATTCCAAACAATTTCAATTAGAGAGAGAGAGACCATACATTTTGAAATTCATTTATACAAGATAAAAGATCAAATAAAATTCTACATAGCATTGCAACAGTATTACGAGGTCACACGTGTGGCTAGAAGTCAAATGAGACTCAAAAAGGGGATTCTAGCTAAGGTTGAGAAAACTGACCGAAACATCAAAGTGCCTACAAATTGGGTCTTGAAAACACTCGGTTTAAGTTTGATCACGAAGTTTGATGATTCCTACTTACTCTCCCATATATAGAGAATTCATCGTGTCCGACGGAAGTTGATTACGACAAGCTGAGCTCAAGTTACAAGGGCAACTCCGGGGCCAATTAACGTAATTACATCAACAATTCTTGTCACTCAGCGACCAGTGGGCCCCAAAACCCAATTGCAAAACTAGTCTCCGAAGGTGTTTTCCATTGAATGAAGGTGGGTTACGATTCTCTTGTTGGCACTCTAGAGGTAGGTGGCAGTGGTTTTAAGTTTCGCTCAAGCTAAGTGATAGTCGTAAGCTAGAACTGATCGTGTTTTATTAACACGTTAAGCTACATGTGCATTACAACTCGACTTGAAAAGGCGGTAAATGAATTCCAACAACTTGGTTAAGGTTCTCCACGGTATCCTAGGTTAGCAAGGGTCATGCTAGGAGTTTCGGTTTTTCGGTACATTTGGGTGTGGCGTTCCGTGCGCATTACTTTGAGATCATATTTTTTTTTATGTTTTAACAGTTTGCTTTAAGGTAAGATTTTGTCATTTGTTGGAATTATGTTCCCTATCATTCAACATTTAATTGCGAAAAGCTGGAAATGATGAAGTGAAAATTTAGTGCAAGCAAAAAGGGGAAAACCATACCTTATTCGCGAAACTCTCAATCACCGCAATCACTGATGTCCTAAAGGCCGCTTCACTCTCTGGAATTTTATCAACCAGTTAACATGCTTGCTGAAATCTTCCCTTTTCCTTTACTTGAAATCTCTAAAACCACTCCAACAAAACCATAGGAACAGGTAGCACTCTCAGAAGATCATAACGCTATGAGAATAACGGAGTAGAATCTGCATGTTCAATAGAATGGCCCACCTTGAACTCAAAAATTATCTGCAAGTCACCAACTCCTCCCTTATTGAATTTGTATCTTTCCATTGGCTACAATTTGTGAATGACATTTGTACCAAGAGAAGCCATTCAGTACTCACGTCCTTTTCATTTTTTTTATTTTTTTTCATATCTTTATTCTGATCCAAATTCTTAGTGTGTGCTTTCTTCTCATATTCAAAAGCAGTTCTGGACCATTATAATTTCTGATGTAGATTCTCTATCTCTATCCTCAAAGCAGGGATATGATGCATATCTGCCCTTGTCCCTGTCAAATATTGAGTAAGTGCTTGCACCTGACCTGTCAACTCTTGTCTTGCAATAGCCAACTTTTGATTATCTATACGCAACTACATAATCTCAGCCTTCAATGGTTCAGTGGCACGCAAATCAACTTCCAACTTCTTTGATTTTCCTACAGTTCCCTGAGTTGATGCTCTTTATCATCTTACATGTTTCCATATACATGATTCAAATGTTGTAGTTCCTGTTATGTAGTAGCTAATTCCTACCTCAAAGCCACATGAGTAGCAGTAAGTTGTTGATTCCCCCAAGCAGCCCCTAAATCTCTTAAGGCATTTTACCAAATAGTTCCTGCGCCTTGTCTATGTTTCCATACTTTGCATACACGTCTGACCAAAAATCCACTTCCCAATATGCTTGGTGGATGATCACACCATATCCCTGATATCCTATTTTAGCATAGGCTGGGAGGATATGCTAGCAACTGCCAAAGAAACTTGTTTGAATGCATCTGAGGCCTTTTTAACGAAGACATTTTCTACATGTACTGCAATCATTACACTCCATGCAGCCACATATCCTTTAGGAATTTTTGGTAGACAGTTCGCATGCCTTGTGCTTGGTTCCTCCTTGTCTATCCAGCTTCCCACGCATCCCTCCAATTCAAATGCAACCTAAAGAGACCTAAACTCTGCTCCTCTCAGAGACATTGAACCACTTCAAAAATAGATACAGACCAGATCGATCCATTTTCATATGATAAAATGAGGGGATATTAAGGATCCAGATTTATCTCCAAGTGCAGGGCTGATTTAACCCATGATGGGACTGAATGAGGATGGCTATTGGCTAGATCTCTGTTTAGCACAGTCCCTTGTCACGTTCTGTACGTTGCAACTGTCTAATTACTGTTAACTTACAATGTTAACTTGGGCTTCACTTGGTTAACGCCTCTAGACCTCAAATAATGTGCTTGTATTATTATGCAAGGAAAAGACAGGTCTGCGGCTGCTTAGGATGAGTCGCTCTCCACCTGTAACCAGTACGCCCCCATTCTAACAAAGCTGCAAACAAAAAAGTAGAAGGGTCGCTGACAATGGCAGAGAAGTCTGTCTTAACACCTGTCAATTGCCTTGCGTGAAATGTGGGGGCACTACACTCATCTGGAACTCCAAGTTCCTCCATTTTACTTCAAAGTTTATTTCTAGGTACCGTGTCAAATGCTTTTTTGAAGTCAACAAAGCAGCAAAAAACTTCTTCACCTTGGTTGTTCCATACTTCAAATGACATGTTGGTACCCAAATTGATTCTCCCTTAGAAGCTGAGCAACATCACAGGTTTGGCAGGAAGCTTAGAGACAAGTAGAGCATGTAGTATGTCGTTTTGTAGCCGGGATGAAATGCAGCTTGCTCTTTGTCACTCAGATGTGGAGAAATGGGTTGCACCCTCGAGAAGATTTGACCTATCCTCACTACTTTATGGTTGTGCCTTTCAACCGGGTGAGAGGACCCTTTTTGTAGCTTGTTGTTTATGGAGGAGATGGAGATATCCTTCCTTGTAAAATTATTAAGAAAACCTTGAAGAAAATATGATCAATGCAACAAAACCTAACTCTCACGAGTTGTCACTCTAGATAATGGAGATATTTTCTAAGCAAGGTTCAGGCCACTAAAGACAATGAAAACTGATTGTTTCTGCATGCTTTGGTAGTGAAAATTATGCATTTGTATACACACATGACAAACAGGGGTAGTATGGGTATGATTGGTTGTTTTTAAGTGAATTTTTGGTGGGAGGTGAAGCAGGATAAAGTTGATTATACTAGATCTTTGGAGGGACTTTACAATAATGAGCAACTTCACAACAAAAAGCTTCAGAATAGTCAAGACGTTCCTTCAACTAGAAGGTGTGCTTTAATGGAGGCCCAAATCAGCACGTTTTCACATAATCTTTAAGACTCCAATACGAAGGCTCGAATTAGAAAACTCAATTAAACACTATAGTTTCTGATTAACCACGCCTAAGGTACACCGAAGACTTACAGACAATCTTTATCAACAAATGACAGTGAATTGACTTTAAATTTGTTTATCTCATCCAAGATGAAGGCTCTTCTTGAAATGAGATTGCAAATACCATTAAAATGTCACAGGGACGAGATCCTGTGTGATTTCAAAAAAATTTCAGTATAAGATTACAATAGGAACGAATAAAACTATTTGCAGACATTCTGAAACAAAGTAGACACTAATTGCTTAGAGTCAACACAGAATAACTCAAATTTGATTAAACTTATTAGCAGGGGAAAGTTTCTAGAACAGTTTGAGAGCTTGTCAATGGCTGTACACTCGCAACCACCTTGACACGATCAAGTTTAACACAAAAGAGACATACAAGTTTCTCAAACAATCCCTTAAAAAGACGGGCTCTATCAAGCTTTTTTGAAAATCAGTTTTGACCTCTAACACTCCGACATTCCAACCTCCAACCCTTTTCACGGCAAAATCATGCCTATTTATAACATTTTACAACAGGGCCTTTCCCCCAAAAATCCAAACATTGAATGCACCAGTGCTTGCCATGATTCCGATCGCGATTCCCTAGAATCAGATCTGTAAAAAGTTGTCAGGTGCTCAAGGGGTGGATCTCTTCGAATATCTCCCGCATTCAACTCCTTTTGGTAGATCACTTTTCCCTCTACTCGCCAACCACTTCCGCCCCTAATCTGTCAAATCTGGTTCTTTGCGCATGCTCGGGAAGGAAAAACGGAAGACCGGATCGAGCCCAGAGGTCAGATCTCATCTTAATGGCAAAAGATGTCCCCAAATCTTCCTCACCAAACTCAGATATCAAATTAACTCCCCTTCCTTGTTTGGCGTGCAAGAAATATCGAGAAATCATGAAGACTCGCACTTCCAGGAGCTCTGGAGCGAAAATGGTGAAAAAATCAGATAGAGATGCACAAATGCTATTGATTTCTATTTTGAATTTGGACTGTACACGTGGGAGATTCATTTTAAAACGGGCTGTGGGTTCCCTTTTTCCTTTTACACCTTTTTGGAAAAATGTAAAATTTTCAAATTTTGCTTCTCAGCTCCGCCCTTGAAAAATGAGCTTGACACGTGTCCTAAGGTGGGTCCCAAAGGAACCACGCTTCCTTTTTCACTTTTAACTCCTTTTTCCGCAAAAGGAAAATTTTTCAATTTTCTTCGAAGGTCCGCACCTCCGCCGTTGACCGGAGCAAGCTTTGACCTTTCTCCATCGGGCCCGGGGTCATTTTGATGATTTTAGTCATTTGAATATCAAGGGGCAAAAATCCAAGTTGCCCTCGATGGCCCGCCTCCCCGCCTTTTGACATTTTCAACGCCAACTTTGACCTCCTTGTTGGGCTTGCGGCCATTTTGAGATTTTAATCCTTTTGATGACAAGAGGCAAAAATCCAAGTTGCCTCGATGGTCCGCTTCCTCGCCCCTTTGACTTTTCAAACTGCCACGTGTCACAATGGCGCATCTTGAGATGTTCCCAAAAGTTGAGACCTTGGATGAGCGCGGGCTCGCCACGTGTCATTATGGCGCAACTTCAAAAAACCTTAAGGTTTCAAAATGATTCATGGGGGCGTGCTTCCATTTTAGAATTTTACTCCATTTTGCCAAAAGGGAAAAACATCCAACTTACCTCCGAAGGCCCGCATCTCCGCCATTAGCTTTGCCACGTGTCCTCCTATGGGGTCAAAGTAAGACTTTTTCCCTGCCACTTAAAATTTGCTTTAATCAAAGCCTGGCGGGGCCGTGGGGTGGGTTCAAACTTTTGCCAAAGTAGCCAAAAAGAACAAGTTGAAAAAACAAACCCGCCGCACCCCATCCAATTAGAAGAAGCCACGTAAGCACCAAAAGAACCAATCATATTTGAGCGGGGCTACGGGACCAAATTTGCCTTTTTGCCAAAAAAAAAAGCAAAAAGCGATAAGTTAAAGCATTTTCCACCGTCCCTTGACCAACCAAAAGAAGCCACGTGACCGCCGAATGCTGAGGAATAACTTTGACAGGAAAAAGACACCCGTCAGACCATCAAAATATAGAAAATCACCATTCACGCCCAGAACCGTTTTTCGCTAAGGAATTTTTTTTTGAAACAAAAACAAGTGAATCATGGTTCCGAGCATCTTTTCGACCATGGATTTGGATTTTCAAAGGCATACAAATATAAATTAACCATTCTCGAGCTTCCATGGTTGGGGAAAAATAGGAAAACGGCAAAGCCCGCGGATTTTGAAGAAATTAGGGCAAAAACAAGGCAAAGTCGGAGAATCTTTCAAGGAGGGACATGACAATGGATTTTGCAAACAACTCGAGGCATTCAAATGGAGGTAGAAGCTTTAGAACATCCACATTGAGAGATAAAATGTTTTCGCAACACAAAGATCAGAGGAAAATAATGGCAAATGGGGCGAGACAAATTTGAGCACCAACATGACATGTGTGGTTCCTTAAATTATCCTCGAATGTGGACATTCAAAATTAAAAGTTGAATGTTCAAGGCTTTTAACATGCATGGTAAAAATTTGAATGCCACGTGATGAAAGAGTGGATTTGTTTCACATTTTGTCAAAGAGTTCACTTCACTTGCCTTTGTATGCTTCCACATTATGCATACATGTCTATGAGGGAATTCATAATTATCTGCTCTCAATCTTTGTTTGGTTGATGTTCCAAAGTGTTTAAATTTGATGACCGTCTACCCATTTTTTATGTTTTTCGCCATAAAATACTTACAATTTTTTTATATCGCTCTCCTTCAACTTGCTGATTTAAAATATAACAACCAATGTTTTATGCACATTGATATATAATTTAAAGTAATATGTATAGATATATATTAAAAACTGGCTGATTTGTATCAGCATTACAATAATAGTGCTGATGTGCACAATTTAAAGGACAATATTTATTGGAACTCTTTGATATATTTTTTTTATATTTCAAAAAAATCATAAGTTTACAATAAGTTGAAGAAGTTGGAGGGAATTATTTATAAATTGCCATCACTGAGAAATTGTTTGTCGGTCATAGGTGTCTGTCAAATTTTAAAGCCTCTAATAAGTAAGAATCCAAAGCAATGGCCAGGAGGATTCTATTAAAGGTTATGGAGTTTAGCTTTAAATCTGCCAATCGCATTCGCTTAAAAGCTTTGGAGGACTTTTCAGCAAACCCATTTGTATATCCTGCAAGTTTCAAGCATGGCATACTATGAGATGGCATCTGGTCAGAGGTAGTTATTTGAAAACCTCAAAGCCTCGTCAAGAACACCATTTTTTGCATATCCTGCAATCAACGCATTCCATGAGATCATATTTCCTTGAGGCATTTTGTCAAATGGTCCATGTGCCTTGTGTATGCCTCCACATTTTGCATACATGTCTAACAGGGCACTTGCAACTATGACGTCTAATGAAAATCTTTATTATGCTTTGATGGATCTTCAAAGCTCTCATTTTTGAACAGGCTGGGAGTATGCTGAAGCTCTTATGACAAGTGTAAAAGTTTTGTATATGCGTACATACACGTATGTATGTACATATATACAGGTATATGTAAACACCTAAATATGGTCACAACCAAGGGACCAAATTTGAAGTCGTCAATGCCCTTCAAACATTTTTGAGCTTGTCATAGAAGGGTGATTAAAAATTTACACTTCAAGAAAAATTTAAAATTTAAAATTACACTTCAATACTAAAAGGCATTAAAATATTATAAATTTTCATTAGAAGGGCTAACTAAAAAAATCACTTGTCATGTAAATTGTATGCTAAGTTAATTTTTATAATTTCTTAAATTTATTTTAATCTTAGAAGCATGGAAATGCCCCAGGGTATCCCGTTTCTTAGTAGAAATGTTTTGGAAACACGAAACTGATCCGAAATGCCTTGAAGCGTGCAGGACATTTCCGAAAACTAGGATCCCGGAAATGCGTTTCCAGAAACTTCTGGCATGTTTCGCCGGTTTTTTAAAGTTTCAAGCATCAAAACTTTTTTAAAAATAAAAAATAAAAGCATTTAATAAACCTAACCCTAATCTACCTACCTAGACTTGCTAAAGACACTTCCTAAAAGCTATATAATGACCTCTTGGGTCCATTCTAAATCACACTCTCATTTTCTCTCTTGCTAAATCTGGATGATATATTCTAGAATCTAGATTATTATCATGTATATGTGAATCATTGAAATTGTAACCATGTTGAATGATGAGTCATGACTCTTTAGAAGTTCAAATTTCAATGAATACAAAATATTTTGAGTGCTTTATCAATTATCTCTTATGGTCTACAATTATAAAATGAGTATTATATATATATATATATATATATTAATAATATATTGTACGGATGTTTCCGGTAACGTTTCGTATCCAAGGTTTTTTGAAAATTGCCGTTTCCGCATTTTGTATTTGTTTCCGTTTCCGTGCAACATAGATTTTAATAAATAAAATATTAAATAATAATTAGAGCAACAAGATTCATGCTTGCTAGCTTTCTATTTTCTATATTAAAAAAATCTTCATTCACTTCACACAAATAATGCACAAAATCACTAGGAAAAAGATAAATCTCTAGAAAATAAGCAATTACCTTACTCTTTCTATTTTCAAAATAGCGATATTCTCTTTTAGCTTTTGCTAGCTTGTAAATCATGTTTGGAAATTGGTGGTTTATTCTAAATGCCCTTATTTATTTTGTAAACTAGTGTTTAAATATTACTTGTTTATATAAATGTTTGATTACCAAATCCACAACCTTATGCATGAGTGAGAATTTGTACAAGAAACAAGTGAAGTCAAGTCCTAGTGAGTTTTGTTGCTCAAAATATTATCAATGTAAATGTGTTGGCCAAGACATTGTTTGATAAAAATACTGAATGTATTTTTAAATTTTGGAACAACTTGCTACGTAATGTATAATTTGTTTAAATACATGTCTATTTTACACATTAGCACTACAAGTATGCCATTTTTATTTCTAAGATTTTTCTCAATAATAAATTGTTATTGCTTCTTGTCTCTACAATATTTCAGGGGCGATAATATATCACTTTATGTTTATTAAGAAGGTATTATGGACTCAATTTATAACATTCTATTATATTTATAAAAAAATCTTTTCAATAATCGTATACTTCTTGAATTATATGTTTTAACAAATAATTGAGAGGCATGCCTTCAATACTTCACAAATGTTCTATTTGTTGCTTTAGGAAGGTACAGTCTAGTTCAAGAATAATAATATTAAAATTGGAGATTCCTCAGTGTCTCCTCCACACCCATGTTTTCTATCGATCAAGACAACTTTACTGGGAATGAAATGATTTGAAAGATGTGGCACTATGATTACATAAATTGGTGAGCCTAATGTTCATGTCTCATTCTAAAATTTGTTTTTTTCTATGGCCAACTCATAAATTTGTTACAAGGATTTGTCAAACTTATAACTTGTGTAATTACTTTTTTGAATCTTGATTATTTAATTTAAATAATTTTCAAAATTATTATCAGATATATAGTAAAAGGAAATTAACATTTTCATTTTTCTATTGAAGGGTTATGTGTTGTTTAATCTGTCATTTATGAAGGGTAAAGCTTAACCTAACCCGTCAAATTAAAATATAGGGAATCCTTCAAATTTGATCACTGGGCCGACTCACAAGGTATCTATTAAGTGTTGTTTCATGTGTTTTAAGTGTGCTTGTGTGTTTTGTTTGATTATTGGTTCAAATAAAGCGTTGTGAGCTGTATTTATATATATTTGTTGAATCTAATTAAATGTAATTTATTTATTTAAATTGCTGCACATACAGTTCAATGATTTCATGTGCAAACTGCACTTACATGTAAGTATATATATTTCATGTGTCGACATATGTATGTAGATTTGGAAAGTGGTTTTGCACTAATAATGCACAACAACTAACCTCATTGTTTGTAATTAGGCCTAAATAAGATATAAATTTATAAATCAGACCTAATTACAAAAATTGACTGGCTACTTGGAATATTCTAGAACATAGGAAAATCAGAATTTATTGAAGTGCTTGAAAAATATGTCCAGATAACGAGGCAAGACAAACCCATACCTTGACCATAACTATACTATACTTCATAAGTGGCACAGCCAGACCACAACAGTCCATATATATATATATGCACATGAATTGTATGTAAGTGTGTGAATATATACGTACAGACATGAAATGTATGTACATAAATATGTATACGCGTGAAATATATGTATGTATAAATTATAGACACCTAATTTTGGTGCAGGACTAGTTGATTGCTATGGTACTAGTGTATTTAGTGATTATTGATCCAAATTAGACTCTTGTTGATATATATATATATATATATATATATATATATATATATATATATACAGACAATTCATGTGTGTACATATATTGTTGACGGCAAAAATTTCTAAATTTTGGGGATTAATTAAAAATATATAAATATTTAAAATATAAAGATATAGTGACTAAATTATATAAATAAGCTGAAATAAAACCATTTGAGATTTAAATAAGGTGAAACTTGAACTCATAAACATCAAATACATTCCTTAATACTGTGATTCTTTGAAGTTTGCAAGAAGTTGCTTGGTCCAAAAAGGTGCAAAAATTGATTTTATGAAAATAAGAAAATTATTGCCATCAATGCATAGAGCTCAATAAAATATGCACTTTTAGAGAAAACGGAAACACACGAATGAAAGTTATGGCACATGCAAGTTTTTGCTACTACATCTTCCCGGACCCTTTCAAAAATGGCAAAGTGCTTGTGATTTTTTCACCAAAAAGCAAAAATGCCAAAAAAGGAAATAAATTCATGGGGGACGTCTGGACGTCCCCGTTTCCCGTCCTCGGGGACTGGACCAATAAAATAAACATACAAATACATTAGTACAATAGCAATTAACTAGTCCCACGCCCCGGATTCAAATTAAGTACACATAAATACATATGTATATGATATATGTTTGATATGCCCCGCGCATGATATATACATTATTTACAAAAATACAAGGAACACACATTAAGAAGAACTTAATCTGGACCAATAATCCATAAACATACAAATACATTAGTACCATAGCAATTAACTAGTCCCATATCAAATTAAGTACACATAAATACATATGTATATGTATATATGTTTGGATATGTGCATAAGTACATGTACTCATAAGCTATGTCACAAAGTTCTCTTAATTTTATTGAAAAAGTTTGAATTTTACCGAATTTTACTCTTGTGGATCATGAACTTGAACTTTATCTATTATGACACGATTTCACATTATTTTACAAATGTGTGTATATATACATATAATGACTGAAAGTAGCGGATAGAAAGCTCTTTCCACTCGGTTCCTTGACATATTTATGTTTTTTTCTCCAAAAAAAAAAGATATGATAGGAAAAAATTCTTTGAACTTAAAGACGTTTGTTTCCTTGAACTTTATCCCTTGGTGAACTTGAACCGAACTTTATCCTTGTCGAACATAAAAGCGAACTTGAACCTTGTGACTTAGCTTATAAGTACATGTACTTATTAAGTATAGGTACATATATGTATATGACATCCATGAAATTGACAGGCCGTCGGCTGTTTGTTGTAATTTTAACCATTTATTACCGGTAATAAATTTAGGTTGCCCTAAACAATTCAGGCTGAAAATTTAGAAAACCATATAATTTTTTTAATAGTCCCTAATAAATATAAATATATAATATGTGAAAATATAAAACTTATTTTTATCCATATGAAGAAATCATAAAAATACATATAAAAAATTTGAACTTTACAGCCACCTGAAAGAGCTAAGCCGTCAGCAATTTTTGATTTGATAGGTACCGATAATTTGAAATTCCAGGCCTCAATAATGACAATATGTATATACATATCTGCATGTACATATTCTCATATATGTGGATATATGTATATATATGCGTACATACATTTCATTTGTGCATGTTGTAGATGTACATACCATACTATGTGTCGTAAGTGGCATAGCAGGACCACAACAGTCCATATATATATATGTACGCACATGAATTGTATGTAAGTGTGCGTATATATGTACACACATGAAATGTATCTATATATATATCATTATATGTATACGTATGAAATATATGCATGTATAAATTATAGACAACTGATTTTGGTGCAAGACTAGTCGATTGCTATGGTACTAGTGTATTTATTGATTATTGATCCAAATTAGACTCTTGTTGATATATATCAGTGTTACGTGGGGATGTGTCCCCTAGATTGTGGTGACGTCCCAGATGTCCTGAATGTGGGGACTTGGGAACTTGGAGGGGATGTCCCCTATTTTTAAATAATCTTTTAAAAAAATTCGGATGTTTTTAATTTTAAAAAGTTGTTACTTTTACCAAGAACATTAAATTATAATCTTAAAAGTACCTAAAATACATTAAATACAATATAAATCCGTAAATTTCATTGAATAAAATTAAAATATTAAAATATTAGTTTTTTATATATTATTTTAGTAGTCGTCCCCGTGCCGTTCCCAAACTTTGGGCAACCCTGAGACTTAGATAACTATGATATATATATTTTGCATATAATTCATGTATGTACATATACATTATTTACAAAAATACAAGGAACACACATTAAGAAGAATTGAATCTGGACCAATAATCAATAAACATACAAATACATTATACCATAGAAATTAACTAGTACCATACCAAATTAAGTATACATATATACATATGTATTTGGATATGTTGATAAGTACATGTACTTATAAGCTATGTCACAAGGTTCTCTGAATTTTATCGAAAAAGTTCGAATTTTGCCGAACTTTACTCTTGTCGAACATGAACTTGAACTTTATCCATTATTTTTGCATGGGAAGTTTTTGACATGATTTTACATTATTTTACAAATGTGTGTATATATACATATAATGACTGAAAGTAGCGGATAGAAAGCTCTTTCCACTCTGTCCCTCTGACATATTTATGTATTTTTTTCAAAATAAAAGAAATGATAGAAAAAAATTGTTCAAACTTAAAGACGTTTTTTCTTGAACTTTATCCCTTGGCGAACTTGAACCGAACTTTATCCTTGTTGAACATAAAAGTGAACTTGAACCTTGTGACTTAGGTTATAAGTACATGTACTTATTAGTGCAGGTACATGTACTTATTAAGTACAGGTACATGTATATGACATCCTGGAAATTGAGAGGTTGTGGGCTGTTTTTTGTGATTTTAACTGTATATCACCGGTAATAAATTTAGGTAGCCATAGACAAGTACAGGCTGAAAATTTAGAAAACCGTATAATTTTTTAAATAGTCCTTAATAAATATAAATATATAATATGTGAAAATATAAAACTTATTTTTATCTATGTGAACAAACCATAAAAATATGTATAAAAAATTTGAACTTTACAGCCACAAAGATCTAAGCTTTCAACAAATTTTGATTTGATAGGTACCGATAATTTGAAATTCCAGGCCTAAATAATGACAATATGTATATACGTATTTGGGTGTACATATTCTCATATACGTGGATATATGTACATACATTTCATCTGTGAGTGTTGTAGATGTAGAAAGTGATTTTATATTAAGAGAAATCTATCCACATACATTGCAATCACATCTAAACAGATAGAAATCAGTAAAATGAGACCTAATTGCATTAAAGTAAATTCCTGAAATATTAATCCGCCTCATGCTTCTCCTGATCCGAGGCCAGGACCGCTCGAAGGGCACTGGCAAAGATGTCTAGACTCTTTTAAAATTGGGTCAGCCCCTCTGTTTATAGTGTTTGTCTTGTGAGTCATTTACGGCTTTACTTTGGTTTTGTTACCACACAATTGAAGTGTGAACCTGTTAATTCAGGTTGATTGTTGAATTTGTAAATTTTCTGTTCTAAATGTTAATGAGAAATAGCTGACTATGGTGCTTTGTGTGCATTGAATGCATTGCTTTGAAGAATTTATGTTTTAAATGGGAATTGAATGCTCTGCTAGTAGGAAGTTTTTGTTTGGATATTGTGAAGGTGAGCCTAATACCTAAGCCGTATTTTGCAGGTGCCTTATGGTTTAACATCTTGGGTTGTTATGGAAGATTAATTGCTATGGTGAAAGGAAATTTTTGGTTGTTGTGGCTCAGATGAATTATCAATGTGTGTTTTTGCTCATATCTAGTAAATCTACGGCTGGATAGTTGATAATGGTGCTCTGGGTACTATAGTATTGGACAGTAGGGTATTGCATCAGTAAAAGTAAGCCAGTTAACACAGACTTATATATCCACCTGTGGAGATGGCTTGGGTTTCTGTATCCAAATTTCTTCACGGGAGAGGAAATAAAGAGAGCTTTCAAGGGAGAGGTGTCAGGATAAGCTATATCATGTTCAGTTATCCTGTTGTAGTTACCAATAGCATACTTCCTCCTTGGATGGCTCTAGTGGCTATCACCAATACACGGACGGCCATTGCAATGAACAATGATGTTAATGAAGGCTAATTTTATATATGACTTGAGGGTGATCTTGCTTTGAAGGACACGAATAATGTGGTCTTTGGGCTTGAGGTCGTTTGTTCACTTCCATGGATAGCGATAATGAATCTGTATGCATATGATATCATCTATTGACCTTGACATGCATATGATATCATCTATATAGACATTGACCTTGAACTGTTAGGTGGTAGCTTGTATAAGTGTTGTAAACAAGTCAAACAAATTATTTCTTCATGGACCTGATTTTCGTTCTTTAATTATATGTAGAGAGACAAATAGAGGGTAAGAGGAAGAAATGTCTGTTTATTTTGTCAAATAAAGCTGCCTACCTTAAGTGTGCAATATGTCAACACATATTTTACTCTTTTCTTTTTGTGGGATCTACGTAAGTGTGGGAAGTTAATTGCATGAAGACATGTATAAAGACAATACACTATATAGCTATGAATGTTAGGAGATGGTCAAGAGCATGGGGTGTCACAAAATGACAGTGCCATTTTGCTACGTGTGTCATGCCTTTGCTGTCAGTGTTGTCTATGTGGTGCTATTCACACGCCCATTATTTTCCATTTGTACGCCACTGCAATATATATCTGATTTTCACGTTGTGCATCCCATTTCATGTTGTGAGCATATATGAAGAAAAGCTCATATGGAATGATGTAACATCAAAAAAAGAATGGATACAAAAGTTTTTTCTTCACTACCGTTAGAAAAATCTCAATCAGTTGGATACAAATGCATGCCAGGTAAATATCGCTGGTGTATTAACTATCACACCTATAATTTAGGGTTTCTTTGTTTTCTACTATAATCTTTCATGACGAGGTTTAATTCTTCTCAATTTTTTTTCAAATTTTTTTCGTTTGGGGTTTAATTCACACTAAATTTTGGGGGCCAGGGGTTTTATTTTTCATGGAGAGTTTCACACCCAAAACTTAGAAAGAACTCACTCCTTAGAGGAGTGTATGGCTCAAAGCAAAGGTAAGGATATGTTTCAGTTCTTACTCAGGCAAGAAGCTTCTCAGTGTTGAGACAAATTTATCCCTACTTTCTGTTATTCTATTCGTATTCATAAAGACCAATGTACATAGCAAATTATTTTCTGTTCATATAGCAGTGGTAGCTAGGAAAAAGTTGTCACTCTTTTTGTCCACATTTCCATTTTTTTTTCCAGGAGTCATTGTTTTCTTTGTTTGCATAAATGTCTATCAGGTAATTCTCAACTATGACATCTGAAAAATATCCACTCTCAATTACTTTCTGATTGATGTCCATACCCTGTACCAAAGTTCCCATTGTGGCACTGGCCAGGAGGATGCGTTCTGGAGTATGGCTTTTAATCTGCCAATTGCATTTGCTTAAAAGCATCCAATGCCTTATCAACAAACCCATTTGTATATCCTGCAACCACGGCATTCCATGAGATGACACCTGGTGAGAAGTACTGCTTTGAATAGTCTTAAAGCCTAATCAAGAATACCAGTTTGTGTGCACCCTGCAATCAACACTTCCAGGAGATCATATTTCTTTGAGGCATTTAGTCAAATAGTTCGAGTACATGTCCACCACGAAACTTGCAACTACAACATCTAACAAAATTCTCTTTTCATTATGTCGCAATGGATGTATGCTGGCAAAAGCTCTTATGACAAGTGCAAAAAGTTTTGTATGCATGTATAAACATTTCATGTGTATGTCCACATGTAAACATCAGAAAATCCTTAAGGTATTTATTGAGTGTTGTTTCATATGTTTTTACTGGACTCGTGTTATTTGTTGATTATTGATCCGAATTAGGCATTGCGAGCTGTATTTATACATATTTGTTATGCGTAATTAAGTGTAATTCATTTGTTTGCATTAAACAAACAGTTAGTATATTTCTACATTTATTTGCATTCCGTTACATTCATTTTATGTGTGCACTTACTGTACATGTGGAAAGGGAATTTACATTAACAATGCAATACATTTATCCACATACATTGCAATTCAAATCTAAATAGATATAAATCAGTAAAGTAAGGCCAAATTCCATAAAAAAAATATTCCTGAAGTAATAATAATCTACCTAATGCTTATCCTGATCCATGACCAGACACTTTTAAAATCAGGCCAGCGTTTCTGTGTATAATATACCTCCGCCTGTAAATGTCAGGGGGATGTTCTGTTATAATTTCTGTCTTGTGAGTCATTTGTGCAATCATTTTGGTTTTGTTTCCACATGGTCAAAGTGTGAAGATCTTTTGATCTAGGTTGGTAAGATCTTTTGATATAATTTGTTTTTCATACGGGACTCCATTGTTTTTCTAGTAGGGAGCTTGTGTTTGGGTTGAAGGTGATCCTAACACCTAAGCCATATTTTGCTTAGCTACCCTCCCTTATAAAGAAAATTACGAGGAAAAAAGGTACTGCGAGGTTTCTATATTATAAAGCAGATATCCAAGACCCCCTGCAATGAACAATGATCATGCATGACACAAATGTTTCAAATCTGATCATTATTATGTTTAGGAAGTATGTCAATGAAAGCTGATTTTATTTTTGTGAGAAGCAAGGTGCGCTTTAAAGGACAAGATTGATCATGCTTTTTGCCTTGAGGTTGTTTGTTCACTTATATGGAGAGTGATAATGATTTTACATGCATAAGATACAATCTATTGCCCTTGACCTTGAACTATAGGGGTAGCTTGCAAAAGTGTGATAAACAAGGACTTCCAAATTATTTCTGCAAAAGTGTGAGAAGCAGCTTTCAAATCATTTATTTTATGGCTCTTATTTTCTTTGATTTAGTAGCTACTTACATCTGAAGGATGGTGGGAATGAGGTTTTGAGATGGCAATTTTTTTTTCAAATTTTGGGGGATGGAAAGGGATGGTTATTAAAATAATATATAAAAATTAATATTTATAAAATATATTGTACTTATTGATATTAGTAACATTTTCAAATATTTTGAGCAAAATTTTAAATATTTTTATTAAATCAAACAATTATAATACGAATTTTTGCCTTCTAGTCTCCTTAACATAACATCTACTCGTGGTTAATAATACAAATTGTTAAGACTCTCCTTTAAGGTATTCTTAATGTTGCTAATTGGTCACATCACAACCAGGCATAAGTTCTTCAAGTTATTAAAACAAAGTATTTGTTCTAGTGATAAATTATTTATAAATTAGTGTAAGGGATTTTTTAGTCCATGTACACATAAATTTAATAGAGAATGATAATGCAAACTCCCATAATTTATGAAATAAGAGAACTCAACAAACAAGATAATTCTTTTTAAAACATGATTTATGATCTATTAAGGCATAAAACTTAATTCTAAGTTATAACTATTAAGCTAAATCATAATCATATCATTGCACTACATGTAACATAGAATAATAAGCCAAACCACCATAATTTATAAAATAAGAGAACTCAACAAACATGATAATTCTTTGTAAAACATGATTTATAATTTATCAAGCCATGAAGTTTAATTTTTAGCTATGAATATTAAATTAAATCATAATCATATCATTGCTCTACATGTAACAAAGAATGACAAGGAAAACACCCATAATTTTATGAAATAAGAGAACTCAACAAACACGATAATTCTTTTTGAAACATGATTTATAATCTATCAATTCATAAAGCTTAATTCTAAGTTATAAATATTAAATTAAATCATAATCATATCATTGCTCTTATTTGGAACATTTTCAAATTTATTAGTTTGGCACATAGTTGTTTTTCCACATTTAGTCTTCTACATGCCTTATAGAGAGCCCTTTGGTAGGATAAACCACTTCTCCCCTTTTTGTATTTTATTTGGAAAAAGCTTGTTTGGCAAATGTGGGCGGTTTGTCAAAGAATATCAACACAATAGGTTAATGGATTTACCCTTTTCTTGCCATGCTCTTGCCCTAACATATTTTCAATTTGTTAGCAAACGCCTTTGCAATGGACATGGCCTCCATCTTAGAAGTGAAGAGCTTTTATTTTTTTTTTTGAAGTGCTTTCAAAGTTTGTGGACAACTTATTAATCATTGTAAGAATATCTTCAATATCGATGAGTGGCGTCATTCTAGGATAACATGCAATTTTCAACAACTTAAAGGCCTTAAAAAACTAAAGAATTAGGGTTAGATATTAATACACTAAAAATAATGGATCTAGATGTTTATGGATAATAATGTGTAGATGCATTTCTTTGGGTTGTCACATCCTCATATAAATACCTTTACCACTCTTGATAACATCTCGTGGAAGAGTAGATCTGATTGATGTTTTATGAAGCCTCCTTCCTTTTTCTAGAAATATGATTTGTTCACCTTCGATCTGTGTACCTACTTTCACAGGCCGCCTCCATATCTCGAGCTTTTCCTTTGTTTGTCCTTTTTGCATAGGATGTGTCATTGTCAACTTACATAAGATCCACATTCTCTATTTTGCATGTACATTCTCTATTTTGGTCTTTGTCCTACTTGGATGATTGATTTTGGGGCCACTCATTGTGGCTCTGCGTACCTACTTTCACGGGCCATCTCCATATCTTGAACTTTTCCTTCATTTGCCTTTATTGCACAAGCTGTCATGGTCACCTTACATAAGATCCACATTCTCTATTTTGGTCTTTGTCCTCTATAGGGCTGGTTCGCTCCGCTGCACCCATCTCTCTAGGGGCCTTCAGGCAGACCTGGATGATTGATTTTGGGGCCACTCACTGTGGAGTGTTTTGGTTTAAGATGCAAGCCTAAGTTTTGTTGAAGTTTTTAACACTTCACACTTTTTTTGGTTAAAGAGGTGTGTATACCTACCTTGCACTCTTCACATTTGGAGGGTGAAATTTTACTCACAATTGTTTGATAAGGACGAGCAAGCTTTACTAACAACTGATGAGGTTTAGGCATTGACAATAGTACGTATACCATTGGAGGTTTCTGAAGTACCAAGGAAGTTTTTCGCGTTGATTATTAAAGGAGAAGCGTTAGAGGAAAATTATGTATAAGAGTCCCTTTTTTATCAGTAGAATCTTACTTGTATTATAGATGAATAATGCATATATATATTTATATAATGCGTGAGCTTGATATGCTATGGAAGCATTTGTGTCAGGTGCAGGTTTACAAGTTGTAGCTTCTTACCTTGAAACTCCATAACATGGGCCTTAGATTTCTGTCCAATCATGGGCAGTTCCGAATGCCATACTTCACAATTTCTTTTGACTTATTTACTTATTTTACAAATGGTTTAAATTGTCATTTAATATACTATATAGTATAACTTTGTGTCTCCTTGTAACCTTGATTTCTCTCGGAATATACAGGAGATGATATCAAAATAAATGGTAGTTGCCATTAAAGAAGTCCATATAGCTCACTCATGGCATCAGTATCAAAGGTATCCAAAGGATACCTGCTCATCCGAGGCTTCCAAATATACTAGAGAGTAGAGTTAATCAAATATTAGAAAGACCAATCCAATGCAGGATTACTACTAGGTAGTATTTGATTAATTCTCACACCACCCTAAGGCAGAAAGATATAGGGTTCCTAACATGTTTTCATGATAAATTTCTGTTGTATCTTGCAAAAATGGAATTAGAAAAGAAGACAATATTCTTGCTATATCTACTTCAGCCATATAAACACTCTAGATAATATTGAGTTGGGGTCATATTACTGTCTCTGGTCAATTGTCTCCCTGTCAATTGGTTTCCATTTTCTATGTTTTGCATGTGTTATTCCTGGCGCTGATACATGTGACTATTATATAGACATAAATCTGGCATGTTATTAAATTTATATCTTCCTCTATTGATTCTCTTCTCCAAGGTGTCCGACCTTTGCATTATGTTTTCTCTAATTTTTTGTTCAGCTCTACCTGTCGCTACTTGGGCTATGCACGACAATACACCAGGTTTCCTTAACAAGATACCTCTTATAGCCATCTCTTATATGACTGTTCTCTCACACAACACTATCTGCGTCTCTACATTCCTCAAGCTACCACACTCTTTATAATGAAAGATAATTTAAATGAACATAGATTACTGAATAGATGCAGACAAAGTAGAAACATGTCACTTGATGTTTGGGGGCCATCACGAGGCAAAAACATAATAAAAATAACTACAAAAATGTCTTAGAATTTTTTTCAAAGCGGATTCAATTTTCTCACCATAAGCCTAAATTTAACAGATTTTTAAAAAAGCCAACATCATGAACATAAAAAGGTTATGAATCTCGTTATTGAATCTAAAGCTATTAATGACTTAACTCCTAAGAAACAAAATCTTTCAAATAGAAAGTAACTACCCGAATGCTTCAAAATTTAACTTCTAGACAAAATAGAGATTTTGTCAATTTAATATAGACTTATAGTGCACATATTGTGAATTACTTTGTCTAGAATGGATTTATATGTTAGCATTTGATAATTGCAATTAATTTGCTTAGAGCGTTTTTGAATTAATTGTTAGAAATCTAGTTTGTTTTTCTCTCATGCCATCAATTACTTTGTCTAGAATGGATTTATATGTTACTATTTGTTAATTACAATTAATTTGTTTAGAGCATTTTTGAATTAATTGGTAGAAATATAGTTTGTTGTTCTGTCATGCCATCCATTAATGTTATGCATTTGAATTCTGATATTGATTTTTCTAGACATCATGTATGGGTTTTCATATGCATGTTTACCAAAAAGTACACTTCGTGGTGGTTAGAAATATTTTGGACTTTTTTCAACTTGATCATATGGGATACATGTGTCTTGTTCGGTACCAGGAGATAGGATTTGCTAATGGAAATTTTCCATAGGAAGCAATCCTAACACGTCCCACGTTGGATGTTAGACTATGTATGCGAAAGGTTTTTAAAGTAGCCTAATGAGTGTCCTCCCCAAATTTGTATCCTCCATGTTAAGTTGATGTGTTGTGTTGTCCTGACATGTTGCTTTTTTGTGCAGCTATATTGGAATAAAATGAGGACTAGGAACACATCAAACATCCCAATACCCCGTGAGACACCGACATGGACATTTCGTGAAAAAATTCATTGTGAAGAAAAGTATTTTAGAAAGCAATTTGTGATTCATGTTGTCTTTCATAAAAGACAAAAACTTAGTACATCAGAGATAAAAGAGGACCTTTTGAAAAAGTTTGGTGTTGTTGAACCTTGGATGATTTTCCTTTCAAAGTTTAAGACAAAAAACTGTACTCGAGAAGTTTTGTTATGATTTATGATAGTTTACATCATGCGATTTAATACGAACCGGGGACCAAGTTGATTCAGAATGGGATTGATGTTCCAAATCCTAAATCTAAGAAAGATTTTCCAAATAGAGCTACAAAAATTTGTGGAGTCAAAAAATTCAATGGTTCAAGAAAAGATGCAAAATAGATAGTTTTTGTCGAGATGTACTCTTGTTACCTTACTTTAAGCGATTTAAAATTTTACCCTTCCATGCACTTCTTGTTTTTGCTTTGAAATAAGATATCATTTTTCCCTATGTTTTATATGGCATGTTTTGTGTTAGTCTATATTACTTTTGTACTATTTCTTCTTGGAAGTATAAGGTATAACTATCCCATGCAATATGCCATTTTCTTTGTTTGCTATATTGAAATGTACTGAAATAGAACTATGACATTAGCTAAATGTATATTTCTTTATTCAATGTTTAAAAGATAAACTTAATTTCAAATTTTTGTCAAGTTTTGTATGATGTATTTTCTTTTCGCTGTAATTTTAGTTTATGTGGCCCTTTATCATATTTTTGGTGCAATTATATAGTTCATATTTATAGATGTGTCATGTAAAAAATATACTAAACTGGGTTTGACTCATTTTTGAAATTTAATGTGTCATAGATATGTATGATTTCTTTCCTTTTCAATTATTTTTCTTCTTCTTAATTGCTCAAATTATGTGGGACTACTCAATTATAAAATGGAGCCCCAAAATAAATCTACATCAATGAATGCTTCTACTGTAAATAACCCTTGACGCGAACAACGAGAATTTTGTTCACATACTTCCTATATGAGCATTGTCTCCATTTCATGATGGATGGACTATACAAGGTAGAGCCACTTCTAAGTCAAACATTCGTAGCTTTAAGACCACCAAAGGGAGTGGAAAGATATTCAACTTTGATATCGTTGATAAGGATGAAGAAAAAATATAGATTGTGTGTTTCAATGAACAAGTGGATAAGCATTATGATAATATCCGAGTTGGAAATGTGTATACAATTTCAAATGGGAGATTGCGAAAGGATGATAAAATATTTAATAATATCCCATCCGAATATGAAATATTGTTGCATGGTATGTCACACGTGGAAGATTCTTCATTTATGATGGCTCTATTCCATTTAACAAGTTTCACTTTGTTTTGATAAGTGAAATCAACAACATGGAGGAAAATACAATGATAGACGTACTTGGAATTGTTGCATTTGTTGGTGAACTTGAAACACTATTCAGGAAGGATGGCTCAAAAGTGAATAAGAGGACAATGCAAATTACAGATACATCCGATTACATCATTAATGTTACGCTCTGGGGTGATTGCTCAATGACAGAGGGTTCTGAACTCCAATGCCTCAGTTAACTTGGGCCCCCATCCTATTATTGCTTTCAAGTGTGTTCGCATAATTAATTTTTATGGAAAGTATTTGGGGATACTATCAAACACTAAGATGTTTATAAATCCAAGTATTGAAGAGGCGAGTATATTGAGAAATTTGTGTGAGGAACATGGAAAAATTTATGGTGGTCGGTCTCTAACAAGCCATGATGAACTTGGGGTTCGCAATTCTATCCAAACAAATATATATGAGATAGTTGCTAGTGGATCTCTTAGTTTTGAAAAACCACTTTGGCTATCACTAAGAGGAACTATAGTTTTAATTGATGAAATGGATTATTTTACTTATCCGTCTTACCCATCAATGCATAAAGGAACTCCATTTAAGAAGAAGACTAGAAAGATCTCGAAGGAAAATGGATTTTCTCCGCATGTGATATGGTTTCCACAGTGTGATTATCGGTACTTATTCAGGGTTCAAATTGCAGACCACATTGGAAGTTTATGGGCTACATTTTTTGATGATGTAGGTAAAGAATTACTTGGTGCAATGGAAAAGGAAACATTTGACCAGGTTCACAAAAATCCATTGCACATACGTCATCTCAAGAAGATGATAGCCTTCCATCAGTATTCATTCAAATTAAATGTGCAAATGGACACATTCAACAATCCACCCAAGTTGAAATCTAATGTTGTCAAAGAAGAAAAAGTTGATTATTCTTTGAGAGTAAATTTATCATAGGATTAGCTACTAAGATTTGAGTGTATTTCCTATTGTATTTATTTCACATTTTTGTAATGAACTAAGTTGAATATGTTGGCATTAAAGACTATTTTGATATTGTTATGCCCTCAATTTTTATAACAAATATATAATATTTGAGTGTGGATTTTTCTATTTCTTTAAATGCCTTGACTCTTGTAAATTTATGTGGTAATTTTTGTATTCATGTCATGATTTGAAATCTCATTTTTCTTTCTATATATAGGTTCTCTATTATTTAATTTTATGTTGAGTGTTGCTTTGATGTGGTTATAACCTTGTAATTTGTGACAAATTTAGAGTATTTGACTATGGAATTTTCTATCTACTTACTTATGTCCCCGCTCACATAGTTAAGCTCTAATTCACTATTTTTAGTGTGATTGCAATCTAGAATTTTATGTATGTTTTGAATTATATAATAATTGATTGTTTTATGTGGCACTTTTTATGCTTACTAATAGTATTGATTTTTTATTACTATTGTAGATGTCAGACCCAGATGTTGTAATTTATAAAATTGTGAGATCAACAAATATTGAAAGATGTCAACCCCATGATACTGTGGTCAATCCAATCACTCCGATTGATGATATTGCATATTACTACGATACAAAACTACATTAATATTTCTCAAAACCATTTATGTAGTGACCAAAATGTGTGCAACCTGCAACACATGAAACTATTGTGTGCCCACCTCAACAACAAACAAATGTTACTCGGCGTGCACGCGTTATGCAAAGAGGCGTGGAGAAATAAATAGAAGAAGAAGAAAGATATCAAGAGCAAAGAGAAGAGATAAATAGAAATAACAGAGAAAGGTATCATGCACGAAGAGAAGAAATAAATAGGAGAAGAAGAGAACTATATGCATCCAGGACTCGATTGTTAGAGAATAATTCCTTGCCGATACAACTTGAAGTGTAGGAAAATGATTTTACGATGGCACATCACTTGTATCCGCTAGATGAAACATGTAATATTGGTTCTGTTCATTCCTCGACTATCCAACATAATGCTGGCATTAATAATATATAATGCATTACTGAAAGAGACAAAGGGAAGTCCAAATGCCAACAAGTGTACAATCCTCCATGCACTCATTGAAATGATGTTGGTTCTTCAAGTGCATAAAATCTTAATTCCCTTATATTTCCAAGCCCTCAAGACCCTTCTATTTCTAATGATTGTCTTGAAAATCCTACATTTACTAGAAGGAATTTTGAGATACAAAATTCCACTATGAATCATAACACATGTGATTTACCAAATGATGTGGAATCACGAGTAAAATTATCTACAAACATTATGTCCATTCAAAATTCATTTTGCTAGAGATTGGATCAACTGGAAAATATGCTAGTGTGTACTATTTGTAAAGAGGCATACCCTGGAATCAAATTCAAAATGACAGGTACATGACCAGTTTGTACAAGATG
Organism: Taxus wallichiana var. yunnanensis; assembly: GCA_018340775.1. Taxonomy (NCBI): domain Eukaryota; kingdom Viridiplantae; phylum Streptophyta; class Pinopsida; order Cupressales; family Taxaceae; genus Taxus; species Taxus wallichiana. The sequence goes on from CM031238.1 coordinate 315,189,926, forward strand.
TTACTCAGAATGTAACGATCATCACTTTTCATCATGGAATAATATGGACCCGATGTGCAACCATATGTTCTACGAGTTCTCACACAAGTTGAAGAGATTATTATTTATCGTGTCAATCCAATAATGCAAGTTAGCCATGGACGAGGTGGCCAGTACAAGTGTAGACACAAAATCATGTACTTTAGGCATTATTTAGCTCGGTCTTATACTACTATTTAGAAGGTTCTCAAGTGAATAAAGTAATAATTAATACCACATTTTTCTCATCTTTTTCTTATATTTTATTTTATCATTCTAGTGTATTTATCTATACTTATCCACCTGTTTCACAACTGCCCCGTCATTCTAGCCCAAAATCAGGGCACCGAGACCTGTACCGGGGCGCCCCAGGGTGCCCTGGTCCCACCTTGGGCGCCCGATCTATGTTTCTCTTTTCCCACTTCTTTTTGGGGCCTTTCTAGCCATTTTCATCCTTATCCTTTTCTTAGTCATCCATGTCGGGGTTAATTAAAAAGTTAAGCTCGAGAACCCTATAAATATAAAGTTATAAGACCATAATGAGGGTCCTAGCGTCACATACTACTATCACTCCATCTAGAGTTGCATTCATTGCATCACTTACATCCACATAGTGCCATGCATCAAGGCTAGGAGATCTGCATCAACACACACAACATAGGGGGATGGATTCTATTATATTCCATGCACACATGTTATTACATTTTCTATAGTTATTATTACTCACTACTTCATAAAGTGTGGTGACACGAAAGTACTTAGGGAACGAAATGACACACACACACACCGTAACTACATCCGTGTCCAAAATGTAGTACAATGCTAAATGATACGACCACTAGTTTAACGGCTAAGGTCAGCCCAACCCATTCATTCTGCATCTTTATTTTTCCTAGGGTTTAATACTTCCTTTTGTATTGTAGGTATTCATTTGATTATTCATCACATTTGGCGTAGTCTAGTGAATCTAGTGTGACAAAAAAATAGAGTATCGGATCATCCTGTGACCATACAAAATTTAGATTTCGAGCATTTACAGAGACCGGGCACCTAATCTATAAACCAAGGCACTACGAGTGCCCCAATACCTTCCTAAGTGCCCCAGTCAGTTCAGATCTTCCAAATCTAGTCTTCGCAGGACTTCTAAGTGATCTTTACGCACTTTCGGACTTTATTTCCAGACTGCGGTAACCCTTTGTGTTAGTCTCTTTGAATCAGCTAAGCCATTTCCTTTCCTTCTCTTACATACTTAGGGTTTTATTTCACTTAGAATAATTAATTAAAATTGTTTTATACTATTTTAGTTTCATTTATACAACATTTTATTCCTCCTATTTAGATTAACTAGTGACTTAACTTTCATAGTTTAGTTTAATTTTAGTTAATCATTTTGGTGAACCCGACATTTCTTCATAGCACCTTCTAGGGTTTTTGCATTTACCCATAATGGGTAAGTGTAATAGAAAATCCTCTTCTTCCAAGTCTTTAGCTACTTTACGATTTGATAGCTATGGCCATGCTTTCGTCGACACTCCTATTGCTACTTCTTGCTATAGACCTTGCCCTTTGTTTATTCATCTTATGTAGTCATTTTTACCCCTACCACAAAAGAAAGGAACCCCATGTGTGTTGGCCTATCACCCAACGAAATTTGGGTGCTCACCCGAGGCATGCGTGGGTGCCGAGTCTCTCTTTTATGTGAGTTTAGTGGGAAACATCATCAATGATTTGTGTTTAAAAGACTTTCAAATGGATTTAGGACATACATGAACCATAGAGCTCATAACGACCTCTAGATCCTTACAGTCATTTCAGACAGAGTACTTAACAAAATATATAATGTGTATCATAACAGAAAGAAGCATACAAGCATCCATACTCAGCATAAAAGGAAAATGAACTCATGAGAGAGAAGTATGCATCAGAATCATTGATATTTATGTATATATAATAGGTAACCTCATTACATCCATGGAGCCATTACAAAGTGTCACAAAGAAGCAGACCAAATGCCCTATACATCCTTTCCCAAATGTAATTACCCACTACTGGAGTTCTTGCAGTATTTCTGCAGAGCTCTACCCACACTCTTAGTCTCTCTGTTTACTCTGCAGGCACTTGTATTTATAGCTTTTCTGGACTGCCAACTCATACTACATCGCCATAAGATTCGATGCTAAGTGTCTGAATGTGGTCCTCTATGTGAGCACGCTCCTCCAGGCCTAAGCTTCCCACTTTATTCCATGATGTGCTTCTAGAAGATTCTACCGCAGGCATGCTCCTTCCTAGGCCAACCTATCGCCAGGTTGGCACCTCATCCACGCGTAGTCGGGTCATGCTTTTCACGTGTTCTGCCCTAAACGTCTAATTTGTCTAAGTCCCAAACCCTTGGTTATGTTTGCGCGCGCGCACGCGTGCCATTCCTTAAACCCTTATCTAAAACCATGCCTTGCGTGCTTTTGTCCTTAGTTAATATTCTAGGGGCCCAACATCACCCCACACTACGCTTGTTCTCCGTCTGTGGAAACACTTCCCTTAGTGAGAGAAAGAATACAAATAGGATTATGCCTAGGAAAAGAAAAAGGGGATGAAAGAATGGGGAAAGAAGAAAGAATGGGAGAGTGAAATAATTACTGCAACAGACTGGGAAAATCCTTTGTAAGTCGGCCTCCAATTTATTCCAAGCATCGACTTCATCTGTGCTCTTTGACAGAGGTTGCCAACTAGGGCGCTCACCTCCACAAAATTTAGTCCATCTCCTTGTGCACTCATAGTATCCATGATCTTCTCCAACTCCTTGCATATATCCTACAGTGCATCCATTCTTCTTGTGATATGTGGATATAGCTCCTTCAACCGGTTTTTGACTAAAACCCTTAAGGTTTCAATGGCCTCTGATTTCTTCTCAACCTCGGTAAGGATTTTGTCTCTTTCGCCCTATTCCCCTTGTTTTTCTCCTGGAACTCCTTGAGTTCTACTTCATGAGTGGTGACCAGGGTGCTTGCCACTTTATCTCTATCCACGTAATTATTGTACATGGCTTCAGCAGTCCGGGAAGCGCCCTTATATCAGCAAGCACTTTGTTGTACTCCGTGATGAGCGCTACGATCTTCAACTTGTCTTCCTTCTCTAGGCGCGCTGCCACTTCCTCTGCAGAATCCAAGGCTAGTGGTTGTCTTTCCATGGTGAGTACCCTTGTCAAATCCTCCAAGCATCCCAATGCAGATCTATACTTCTACGCGGGCGATGCCAGGTCTGGATGCTTTAATAGTATGGCCCCATTGATGGATTCTACTTTGTTGTACATAGCGCTCACCTTGGCCTTTTCATCCTTAAATTCCCGCTGCCACTGGGCGCTGATTAAATTTTCCTGGCTAAGCTCCTTGGTTAATGTAGATAGCTCTTCTTCTTTCTCCTTCACCTCCCCTTCCAGATCCCTGATCCTATCATTTCACCCGAAGAGCCTAACTTCTATCTCAATGGAGACTTTGTTAAGCGCGTTGCTCAATTGTTCATCTGAGAGCTGCTGGGTATCCACCACTGGGTTATCCTCTCCTAGTCCTAGCAATGTTACTATTTCCCCTTGGCTTACCTCAAACTCCAGTTCATCAAGGTGGGAATCGGTTGCCCAAGAGATCATCTTCCTTGTTCGCGGGTAGGTAGCCTCCTTGTCAAAAGATGACATGCATACAAGCTCCTTCACCAGAAGTGTACTCTGGAACTGCGTGAAAACAACTTATTGGGGTCATCAATATAACCCATCTCTGGCCTCCCCCCCTCTGCATGCCTTCCTCCCGTGCACGTACCTTTGGGTATACTTACAGTTAAAATTGGGCCTCTAGTGCTGCCGCGTTCCTCTTCCACGCTCTCCTTCTCTTTGCTTAATATTGGCTCAGCACTGCGCTCCACCTTATCTCCACCAGGTTCTCAATGTTTCTTGTCTCCTCTTTTTCTTCTATCACCTTGGCTGTCTACTCCTGTGTCGAGCTTAGAACCTCTTGCTTCTACGTGCACTAGCCTCTTCATCTTTTCCCATGTCCTAGGCACTTCCTCCTACCTAGTTATCCTTGCACCGCACAAAAAGGAACCCTTATTCTTCTTCTCCGCCTTCCTCCTCTAAATCATGTATATTGAAAACATGTGGCCCTTGATCTTTCCCGAGGTCCTCTTCCCCACTTAATTCTTCCTCACTACCATCCTTCTCTCCTATGTACTTGCCCATACTTCCAACTTCTTTCGAGGTGGTCTCCTCTTCTACCCTTTGCTTTTTCCTAACCGGAGATTCCGGTGTAGGTGACTCTGTTTCTTCTTATAATGAATCCTTATCTGATGGATCTTTTGGCTCTTGAGTCTTCTCTCGATTATGGCCTTTTTCTTGTGTGCGTACGTCTTTAGTTACGGCGCTTGTCAGGGGAACCTATTGCCTATGTCTTTACCACACTTGGGATTTTCTTTTCTGGTTCTTTTTCCTCCCGTTTGGGCACGAGTCTTTTCCTCCTAGTTGGATCCTGAGGTATAGATACCTCATTTTTTAGGTATGTGCTCTTCTCCAACTTGGGCTTTATGCAAATGTAAACGCGCCGCGGATCCTCCTGCAATGGGCAGAGTCACGGGCCTTGTCATTTGCACTTCATGTGACATGTACCGCTCTATGTACATGCACTTGCTAGGGTAGACCAACCCTTTGCGTAATTCCCTATGGTCTTTTCCAAACTACCAAGGTCCAACTTAAATTTTTGGACTCCTTGAACCTGTTTACTCCCACTTGGAAGTACTAAGTTGTGAAGGCAAAGGGGAGCTTGCACCATGGGCTCCATGAGTCATTTATCAACTTGAATCTGCCCAGGCAGTAATGCTGGTACACAACAAATTTTGCCTCTCCCTAGTGACCGCTGGAATTTGTTCAGAATTCTCCATTCTTCCTCGAACGCATTCCTTAGGCACGTGTACCACTTTTCCAAGCATGCCTTGTGCATTGTTGTCATAGTGTCACAAGTTTACTTCTCAAATCTTTTGGCGGGCGAGGGGTCTTCATCAGGGTACTCCCATACAAACTTATTTGATGCATCCAGTACCCCTATCTCTCGAGAACATGATGGTCAACAATACATTTCCAAAAAGGATCCTGTCACCTTCCTTCGCGCAGATTGATAATTTCATCTGCGATGAATGCAGAAAAATTATAGATGGTGCCCTCTAAAATATTTCTACAAAATGTTTAACCATGGCTTACTGACTTGAGTCCATCTCTCCTGGCCATTTAGCTTTGACACTAGGTGCGCAACCATCTTCATTACTGGATCCTTGATGTCTGCGACATCATAATACCTTGACCCCTTTTTGCAAGCAAAAGTGGCGATAGTTTCCTTAATCGCTTCCTTGTTTGTCAAGTCATCTTCTAACCCATCTCCTTCACAGATGAGGCCTGTGAAATGTGAAATGAGCTGAGGAGTTATGCACATCTTGCACCCTGCGAAGTGGAAATAGTCCTCATGCATGCGCGACATCAACCACTAATACAGTCACTCAGGTTTCGAAGTAGGGCAACTCAAAGAGTTGTAGTAACCTTGCCTTCTCCAATTTGACCTTTACGTCATCATTATATATGGGAAAACCCTCTGGCATCCTCTTGTTTGTTGGGCGCACTAACTCTAACACCAACTCCTTTTCAATTGTGCTTGTCCGATGGTTATAATCATTTATAGACATGTCCCTAAGATGGGACTCCCACTCCTTCCCCAACAACACTCCATTTGGGTACTGCATTTCTAAATACCACTCTTTATTTATGCTTGCTTCAATTTCTTGTTGCTTGCCCTTGCCCTTTCCTTTGGCCTTCTTAGGTGTACTAGCTGGTTTCTTGGGTGCCATTTTCTAGGTCTTCTACCCACTTCAATCACTTCTTTTACTTTGTTCTTCCGTTCTCTCTAACCCTAGATCTCAAACTTGTGAAGAAAATTACTCACACCCGTGCCCTAGTTATTTAAACCCTAACTGGGATACTCCCTTCACAAGATGACGTCTTCTCACACTTTCTCCCATGCCCGTGAAATCCCTTCCTCCTGGTTCACAAATCCGAACTAGCTACTTACACTTCAATTTCTCCAAATTTTTCTTCACATGGATCAGTTTTTTGGAAGCCCTAGTTTGCAAAGGTGTAAAAAGTGCTTCGTTCTCCTTATACACAAAGTGAAAAATGAAGTGTCTCGACCCCCTTATTTATAGTTTTTCCCTTTTTGAGCATTAAGTGCTACTTCACCTACCACCATACTTTCTTCATTTAATGTGGATTTTTCAAACAAAGCCTGACTTAAGCGCTTTCCCTCACGTGCCCAACCTGCGTGGAAAATCCTCCAACCTTATGGCGTGCAACCAATCCAACCTGATAGGAGACTCTTACGTGCACAAAACTAGCGCTGAAGGCACTTCTCACCTACCTCGTGTTACTTAATGCACTTTCTCCTCCTTTATACGTGGGATCTATAAGTAGCTTTATCTTGGCACCAACCATCCTTTTTCCATCTTTTCTCTCCATACACCTCTTTCAACCGGGCCATTCAATTGGGATTTTTAACACAAACTTCCTTGGCACTTTAACCATGCGCTCCTTCACATTACTCCACCCCACACTTAAAATGATGCACGGTCCTCTGCGCACTCATAAATTCTAAAAAAGTAGCAATAAGGATATCGATGCGCCCGGTGCAAAACAAAACAACAACGTGAAAGGGAAACACAAGAAAAGAAATGCATAAAGGAAAATTCTAAACTAACTGGAAAAACTACCTTATTTACAAACACCAAGAAGACTTATTTATAGTAGGGTTTCAACCTACTCCCATTGAAGTGCCTAGGAAAATTCGTCCCATCCAGCGCTTATAACTGGCACGTGCCCGAATCAAGGATGTACGAGATTGTGTAAGGACCCAACCAATGGACTTTCAACTTCCTAGGATGGTGCAAAAACTTAGAATCATATAGTAAAACCATATGCCCAACCTCAAACTTCTTGTTTCTAATGTGGTGATCATGCCAATATTTTTGCTTTACTTTCTCTGTTGTTTGGCTCCACCTGGCGAGTGATCGTCTCTAATCCAATTTCATTAACTCCTCAATTATTTCTTCTAGCGCTTGCTCATCAGCCAACCCTCTTGCATGCGCTATTCATAGAGAAGGTAACATGAATTCAACTGGAAGAATAGCTTCCATGCCAAATAGAAAATGAAATGGCGTGGATTTGTTCAGCCTTTTATACTTTTTCATGTAAGCCCACAACACTGCTGATACTTTGTCATCCCAATCTTGTCTTCCGACATAACAAATATTGGTCAGGGTATGACTCAGTATTTTGTTGAATGCTTCGCGGTTCCATTTACTTGTGGGTGATAGGGCGTAGTCTTGTGATGAGCCACCATGAACTCTACTAATAGGATCCTCACGGTCTCATTCAAGAAATGTGTACCCCTATCGTTGGTCAAACTCAATAGACATCCATACCTCGTGATAATGTTCTCCCACAAGAACCTTACTATTGTGGCTGTTGTGCAATCTTTAGTTGGGGCTGCCTCCACCCACCTTGTTAGATAATCCATGCAAGTGATGACATAGCGTGACCCATTCCTATGTGCCGCTGGTGCAATAGGGCCTACAAAGTCTATTGCCCATTTTTCAAAAGGCTCGCACTAGGGATAGGGTGCAAAGGCATTTCATCTCTCCTTCTGGTTTGCCAATGTGCTGACAATGGTCACATGCTTTACAATAGTCTCTACAATCTTGGTACATGGTTTCCCACCACAAACCTGCCATTAATATCTTACACGTGGTGACATCACCTGCATAATGCCCACCCGCACTTCCTCCATGTGCTTCCTCCATGATGGCGAGGCGCTCATGCTCTAATACACACTGCGTAAAACTTCATCACGTCCCAACTTGTATAAGTCTCCATTGATTAACATGTAGGGAGAGCGATGCATATGGCTAACTACTTTTTCTCTAATGCCTTCATTCCTTTCGGTGCCACACCTTCCTTTAAAAATACTGCAATCTCTTCCAAATCCGAGGGCGTGTGCTGCAACCTAAAAAATTACACGTCTGGCATTGTCTCCTCAATACTCTGCGCATCCTCCCCTGAATCAATTCTTGACAGATGATTAGGTCCATAATTACTTTTCCTAGGCTTCACTACAATGATGAACTCAAACTCTTGAAACAAAAACACCCACAAACATATGCACCCTTGTAGAATGGGCTTGTTTACCAAATACTTTAATGCCATGTGGTTGGTGTAAAACATGAAGGATTTTACCAGCAGATACTATCTAAACTTGAAAAGTGCGTAGATCATTGACAATGCCTCGCACTCAGTTGTGGTGTAGTTCTACTCTGCTGGTGTCAGCTTCCTACTTGTAAAACAAAGAGGATGATCAACAATTCCTTCACCTGGTTGTGCAAGCATTGCTCCAATAGTGGTCCCTAAGGCATCTACATGGACATGATAGGGCTTGTCCCAAGAGGGAAAATGTAATATAGGTGCGGTGACAAGCCTATCCTTTAATGTATTAAACGCCCTGCTGCGCCTCTCCCTAATGGAAGGAACTTTTATGTCTGAGTAGCTCCTCTAAAGGCACGGTGATCCTGGCATACCCCTTGATGAATTTCTTGTAATAGCCCGTATGCCCAAAGAATCCACGCACTGCACTCTGGCTAGTAGGCTCCCCTAACCCCATAATAACTGCAACTTTAGTGAGATCTACCAACAAGCCCTCCTTACATATGATATGCCCCAATAAAGTCCCAAAGGGCATAGCAAATACGTATTTCTTAATATTGAGGGATATCCTCAATTACCTACACCTGTCAAACATTAACCTTAAATTGTCACAATGGTCTTTAACTAGACCATACACTTTCCAATCATCTAAATAGACCTGAAGAAACTTATGGATGAAGTCTGGAACACTTGCACCACTATGCGCAAAAAAACAATAGGCGCATTCTTCAACCCAAAGGGCATGACCATGTATGCAAAACTTCCCCACTCGGTGGTGAAAGTTGTCTTCTCCTGGTCCTCCTTTGCAATCCAGACTTGGTGGTACCCCAAAAATCCATCCGTAAAGGAATATATTTCGTGCTCAGCGACTCCTTCCAAAATTTCTTCAGTGAAGGGGGTCAGAAAGGGATCAATGACACAAACTACATCCAGCTCCCTATAATCCACGCAGATCCTAATCCGCCCATCCGTCTTGATGCTGATTACCATCGGACTTATCCATTCTGATTCCTCCATTGCTTCAATGATCCTAGAAGCTATCATTTTGTCTATCTCCTCTTTAACCTTTATGCATGAATTGGGATTCATTCGGTAGGGCCTCTTCTAACCGGACATGCACCATCCTTCAGTTTTATCTTCATCTCCCCAAGGAATGGTGAATGCCTTTGAGCTCATGGTACCCATGCGGGAATAAATCCTCAAATTCACACAATAGATCAATGATCTTAGAGACTTCCTTCTCTCGACTAGTAATCTCAATAATAGCTTCCTTAGGTTCTTCTCCTGAACTGATGTTAACCTTCTTTGTCTTTAAGGGCTCATGGTAGGTGCACGTGTGAGTATCAACACTTTCCACTACCTCGTGCATCCCTACAGAATGGCTAACATCCAAGCTTTCCGATTCCTCTCCATCAATCACATACACCAAATTTCCTTTCTCCTTTTCCAAGCACGCACGCTCAAGTTGTAACTCTTCTGTTTCCTCTACTTCTTCTTCAAAGCGCACCCAAACTTGTTCCACCTAGTAACTCAAACAACCTATCTTCTGCCATGACACTATCCCCCATGGTAAGGCACTTGATACCCTGCAAGGCCTTATCAAATGATGGCTTGGTACTCCGATACTCAAAGGTTTGAATTAGGTCACCCGTGAGCTCTTGCCAATTCCTCTGTCTGGTGGCATGTCTCCGAATGAATGTACCATGCACACATGTAACCATGCGAGTGTAGAATATAACTTTACACCTAGAGGGATGGTGGAAAAGCTTCCTGCGCCTTCTCGAGACCCGTTCACACTCCTAGATATGGAAAGAGGTGGGATCCTTCCCATGGTAGTCCTTGATGGCGGTGGGCATGTTGCTCCTAGAGAATCTGACAGAGAGAGAAATTATTACTTTGTGCCATTCCAAAAGGCTCTCCTGATGTGTAGCCCACCACCGTGCCATTGTGCCGAGCAGGACATAACTTAGCATCCCTCTCTGTTCCTTCTCATCCTTCCATTGAGCTTCCACCTCCTACAAAAAGATCTTAGGGAAGGCTCCTCCTGAATACTTGGGTAACTCTTTTCCTCCTAGGTGTTGAACTATGCGTGCCTTTATTACCTTGGTCACCAAACCTCTCAACTGCCATCCCATCAATTCATAAGTTCCCATGTGCCCAATTGTCACATGCTAGACTGGTGGTATCACTTACTAACTGAGCATCCTCAAACTGGATAACTCCATTAGTAGGATGTATTATCTTTGGGTCCTTGATTAAGTGCACGTATATCCTGTCTAGAACTTCTTCCCCAAAGGTTCAATATAGGGTGTCGACTTCCCATCAGCCAGGGGTATAATGACCCACTCCTCCTTGTTTTCAAAGATGATGTACCCTTTGTTGAACTAAAGGTCCGCATTGTTCTTGTAACACCATGGGCGCCCAAGTAGCGTTGGGAAATTGTCTACCTCGGCGAGGGCCAATACTTTGAAGTCCCCAGTAAACATCAATGGGCATCGCCTTAGTCTTGTTTGCCATATACAACAAATTTGAAGATGGCTGTAACGCAGGTCTTCCCATCTGATGCCATGCATCCAAAGTTAGAACATTAACCTCCACGCTAGTGTTAATGAGGATGTTACTAAGGAGCCATCCATTTAAAACTGCATTCAATGTGATCTCCTTGTCATAGTCGAGGCTGTGAGGGGGGAGGTTTACGAGCAAGACCTGCCTCTCGCGCTCTCCTCCGGTGTGTGGTACCTTCTCTCTTAACCATGATCCTAGCAAGGGAATGATATTCTCTTGCCTTAGCATTTTACACACCTCCTTGACCTCATCCAGGTCATCCTTTGGTGCCTCGTAACTCTCCTTCCTTGTTCCTCCCTCCTGGATTTCTCCTTTAGACACTAGATTTCCCCTTGTAAACTCGAATGACATCCATAGTGTCTTGATACACCTCCTTCGATGCGTAGGGTCTGGGTACTTTCCATGAACTACTTCCTCCCTTGAAACCAGGTTCTTCTGTCTTGGTATCTCTCTTGCGCGTGTGGCTTCTGCCCTTGTTGTTACCAAGACAGGCTCCAAACCTACATCCCATGTTACTCGAGGCATCCACTGGGTGTCTGCCTTCTTAATACTGACCATTGTAGTGCCCTTGTTTTTGGTGCTACTGATTCATGTGCTCAAACAATTTGGGAACTCCTCATACTTATGCTTCTTTCCACACCATGAGCACTGCAACAGGTCTGGGCATTCACGTTTGTAATGATCTGTAGATCCATAGTTGAAACAGGTTCCATGCGGGAACTCAGTCCTTCCTCCTCGCGGTTACCACAAACATGAAATCATCCTTGAAAACCTCTTCCACACGTGCCTCCATCTGCGTGCTCCCGATAATGATGATCCTCACCCTTAGAACTACTGGAAAAACTAGTCTGCCGCACCCCATGATAAATGGACTCATGGATCTAATAAATGAGCCTACAGTCCTTAGTATCATGGGTTGTAGAGGTGCAAATCTTGTAGTAACAAGATACATTCTTCGAATTATGCACTGTAGCAATGGGCACCTACTCGCATCATGTTCCCCATGACAAATTTCACAATCTACTGCCATGGTGCGTACTATCCTCCGGGGGAAATTATCCTTAACGTGCCCCTCTACTTCACAATTTGTGCACCACAAACCACTGTGAGTCTCATGGGCTGAGTTTGTAGATAAATTTTGCAACTGATTGGCCATAGTAGCAATATGAGCTTCCAAGAACGGGCTAATGCTAATATCAACACTACCTAATACCTCCATGCATGCAGGGTAACTTCAATGGGCGGGTCTATAAAAGTTTTATGAGATAAGGCCCTTATAAAAGGAGTGATCAATCCTCCAACAAACCACTGAGCATGCTGTGAAGGGTGAATATCATATGATAATTTAGACAAGAGATTTTAAAGCGCGCATCATACTCCTGCACACTCTCTGCCATTCCTTGTTAAATCTCCTTCAAAGCGTTGATGCTCTTCTACTCAAACTCAGGAATGTGTAATTCTACCAAGAATGCATTCTTTAAAGTAGTATAGTTCACCACTGTTTGATGAGGGTCATACTTCCTATACCAGCTATGCGCATGCCCTTGCAATGTGGTTGAAAAATAACTAGCCTTTCATTTTGGGGTTGTGATACCCTTTGTGCGCCATAGCAGTTCACACTTGTGAACATGTTCCACAACATCCTCAATACTTCTATAATCGGGAAAATGTAGAGACATTTCAAAGAAAACTTGTGGGGTGGTTGGGGCCGAATCCTCCTGAGCCAGAGCCTTGGTTTCCGCCTATGTTTCCTCCGCTCTGATCCACTAAGTCCACCAAGTTCTAAACCACCAGATCCACCAGGCCCACTAGGTCTTGAACCACCAGATCCACCAGACCCACTAGCTCCTATTCCTCCTAAACCACCAGACCCACCAGGTCCACTAGGTGCTGAACCACCAGATCCATCAGACCCACTAGGTCTTAAAGTGGTCATGCCAAGGGTTCTCATAGTTCCACTGAGTTGGTGCCTATGGTTTGTGACAATGCCCCACTGCTAATAGTATACCCCGAGCCACTCCTAGATGCGAGACCAAAAGTTTGTGTGTCTATACCTTGCCGAAAAGTCCTAACACTGGGTTAGTGGTTGCAGCCATAGAAGGCCTAAATGAGAAATTATACCTCCTGGGTGTATATTGATCACTTCCAATGTAACAACCTGGACCAGTAATATTTTCCCCATGGTTTGGAAAACTAAGCTCCAGGGTCTGGTCACTAGGTGGGCTCAGATGCGTGCTAACGGTTCTTCTCTCTCCACATGACGAACTCTCATAAGAAGCTGAAGGGGTCTCTCTTACGCACTTGCCAAGATGGGGTCGCACAAACTACTCAGGTTCCACATCCTCTACATGAACCTCAAATCCTTCCCGCAACATTTTCCACCATACATCCATCACACCTGCAACCTCACGTTGTCTAGCAATCTCCCTTTCACATGCTTCACCATACTTGAGCCGTCTCTCCTCCCTTTCCTTCTCCATCGCAACATTTGCCATCTTCCTCCACCCTAGCTTCCTCACCCAGTACTCAAAATGGTTTAGCTGGATATTGGGAATGTCTCTAAACTCATGGTAACTATCAAGATCTTCATAGCCATAGGGACAACTCATAGAAACGATCCTTTGGGCTCCACAGAAACTCAAACTCAACAACCTCCAGACAAGAATATGTGGAAATGGCGTACTCCAGAGTGTAGCTAGCCAATACTCCTTTTCACCAATGATTCACATCATGGGTCCATGTTAGATCTGCATCTTGCAGCCTCTGGTATTCTTCTTAGGTCCACACACGTGATCCATAATGCCAACTTGATCTAGATGCATAGGTTGTGAGCCATTCATACAGTTCCACTGGGAAGCAGCAGAAAAAAGTCTCATACAGATCATGGTAGAGGTTCTCTTCTACCCATCTACGTGCATTAAACTCAGGTCCAGTGCTGAATCTTTGAGAGAATTCATCCTCTCGTGCTCTTAAACCATGATTCAACACTTTCCAAAGTTAACCGCTTTGTCATTACTCACTACATAGATCATGATGCATGCTATTTCCCACTACAACTTCAAAAGAGGTCCTAGAAATGGAACCAAGATGTAGTCATTTTTACCCCTATCACAAAAGAAAGGAACCCCATGCACACCGACCTATCACCCAACGAAAGCTGGGCACTCACCCGAGGCATGCGTGGGTTCCGAGTCTCTCTTTTATGTGAGTTTAGTGGGAAACATCATCTATGATTTGTGTTTAAAAGACTTTCAAATGGATTTAGGACATACAAGAACCATAGAGCTCAGAATGGCCTCTAGATCCTTGCAGTCATTTTAGATAGAGTACTTAACAGAATCTATAACGTGTATCATAACAGAAAAAGAAGCATACAAGCATCCATACTTAGCATAAAAGGAAAAAGAACTCATGAGAGAGAAGTATGGATCAGAATCATTGACATTCATGTATATATAACAGGTAACCTCATTACATCCATGGAGCCATTACAAAGTTTCATAGAGAAGTAGACCGTAGTCATGCATTGCAACTGGACTAGTGTAACTAAGCTACCAAAAAGAAAAATATTACAATCCCCATGCCCAATACATCATTTCCCAAATGCAATTACCCACTATCAGATTTCTTGCAGTATTTCTGCATAGCTCCACCCACACACTAAGTCTCTCTGTTTACTCTGTAGGCACTTGTATTTATAGATTTTCTGGACTGCTTACTCATCCTCTTGCGCCCTCAGTTCCGATGCAAAGTGTCTGAATGTGGTCTCTATGCGAGCATGCTCCTCTAATCCTAAGCTTCCCACTTTATCCCATGATGTGCTTCTAAGATTCTCTGCAGGCATGCTCCTTCCTGGGCCAACCTGTCGCTGGTGACACCTTATCCACGCGCATTTGGGTCATGATTTTCACGTGTTCTACCCCGAACTTCCAATTTGTCTAAGTCCTAAACCCTTGGTTCTATCTGTGCGTGTCACACGTGCCACGAGCTTCCTTAAACCCTTTTCGAAAACCTTGCCTTGCGCGCTTTTGTCCTTAGTCAATATTCTAGGGGCCAACATATTCCATCTTCTGGAATGGATCCTTGCGTTATTGAAGATGATGTTTTTGGCATATCTATGCACTATTAATCCCGTTGCTTTAGGACAACTTATAGTGGAAGTCAAAGCTCTCCCTCTTGATCCCATAGTTCCACCTACCACTATTAGGGAACCGCGACACCACTTACCTTCACTTTTTCATTATCCTGCATTATGCATAAATGATTTTACCACTAAAATAATTCTCCCTACATCTCCTCCTCCTCCTATGATTGATTATCAACCTGTGAGGCCCCACATGACTTGGTTCCTATCATCTGCATGATTGATATGGCCCCTTCTTCTTTGCTACTTACTCCTGCTATTACCAATGATCTGATACCATCTACCATGCATACTCGGTTGCTTTTCATATTCCTCCCATGTCCCCTTTTCTCTACAAGATGCCATTTACGTCCACTATTTACATTCTTAACATAGTTTCTTCCCCACCATATATTACTACTACTACTATTGTGCCATACCAGGGACCTTTACCATCTAGGGGTCTCATCCCATCCTATTCATCCTCCTCCTCCTCCTTAGTATGCCCTGCCATTCACTTGCACTCTCTTCATCAATAATTCTTATTGGGAACACATACCACTAAACACATCATGTATGACCATCGTATGTTCCCATGATGGTCTCCTTCGACTTGGTTTTGACTTTGATGACCTTCATGCTCCTTTATGCGATCCACATTTGTATCATGGCTCTATCATCCTCACTGTTGCATATGGCCCATGTGTTTTCCATATTTTTGTTCATCTTGCACATTCTCATATCACTTCTCCACTCACTCTGGGCC
Organism: Taxus wallichiana var. yunnanensis; assembly: GCA_018340775.1. Taxonomy (NCBI): domain Eukaryota; kingdom Viridiplantae; phylum Streptophyta; class Pinopsida; order Cupressales; family Taxaceae; genus Taxus; species Taxus wallichiana. The sequence continues at coordinate 315,205,670 of CM031238.1, forward strand.
AATCTTGGTTAGATTATATTGGAGGGAAGCTTGATGATGACCGCATTGATATTTCCTTTTCCATGCCCTTTGGTGACATACGTATTTGTAGTATTTCCTTTCTTTGTTATTCACCTAACTTCACTATTTGGTATGCTCAGGGATGTCCACTACCTTCCTTTACGGATGAACAATATGCCATGGTCATGTACATCTTACGTATTCATGATTACTTGGATGACCAACCACATACCCTCCTTATCAAGTTTCAAACTGTCCAATACAATTTTGATAATTATCTTGATGATCCTTTAGAAGATCTTGCTCCTCCATTACCTTCCCGTGTTCATATTGATCTACCACCAACTACAGTATGCTCTATATCCACCAACACATTTGATGATTCTCGCCCTTGCAATCCTCCATCTACCGTACACCTAGTGGATGCTATACAAGCACTACAAATTCAGTGTCATTCCATGGCAGCAATAATTACATTTCTCCTTGTTGAGATAGAACAACTTAAGGATGCCGCTACCTTGCATACTCATACTACTCCTACAGCTCATGTTCCATCTACATCCCTTACCAGTCACCTCACTGAGCCTCTAGCTTTACCATTACCTTCACCCCTTATATTTCCTTCCAATGCTACACCACAGGACATTCTTGGCCCGCTTCTTCACCATCAAATCATTGCTCTACCATTTAATTGTCTCTATCCTCCCTTCTCAACTAATACAATCTCATGATCAACCATTTTTCCACTACCATCGAATTTGAGGGCATCATACCAAATCTTGTCACGATTTGAGCCACATTATTCGTGATCTCCTATAGTTAGGCCTACTTTCATTTGTTACACAACCTTCTCCTATTAGTAAGCAGTACACACGTGCTACCCACATATCCCCTTAGTCGGATTTATCACCACAACATGTCCCTTTATCTCAATCTTCCCCATTCATTGATCCCTTGCACGCATATCAATTTCTCTTGTCGGCACTGAACTTATCTACTATATCCCCACTTGTATAACGTGGCCCTCTAGTTTCCTCATCCAAGGCACCGATCGATGGAATTTCATCCCTCGACCTTATCGGTTTATTCCTCCTTCATAACCACTCGGGGGCATAACCATTATACAATTCCACTCCTTCCTCATATCAAGCGTAGCTACATCTCTCATCTTTGCATTCTCATTCATTCATTTCTTTGCATATAAACATACTTATCACATGTCATAGCACCCTCATTACCCGATGACACACTCTTGTGCTTTGGTTCACACTGGATTGTTGAGGGAATACCATTACACTGAACCCCACACACTGCACTATAGGTTATACACATTTACATTATACCACATACACCACACATCCTACATTATCATACATGGCCTACATCCTACATTATCTTATACATCCCTCATCTAGTAGTCATTTATACATCATCTATCTTATACATACTAAACTAGTAGTTTTATGATATGTGTCTAGTTTTGCATCTCTTTCATATATTCCACATTTACGCTAGGTTACATTATATATATGGGTCTATCTTTACATCCTATCACTACATATATATATTTTATTTACTCTTAGCACCACATCTTCCATAATCCATACACCCTACATTTCCTACATGACATAGTTCACATTGCGCATTTGTCCATCATATACATTCTATATGCTACACTAGATTCCATTACACATGGATCTAGTTCTACTTATCATCATTACATATTCCATTTCTGTATACACCTATTATTACATTTCACACCTTACATATTCACACTACACATCCTATATTGCATTTCCCACACCACGTATTTACATCCCGTATTCATCACTTGGTCATTTACACTACGTTTTCTTTTACGCACTGCACTCACCACCCTATGGCGCACTTTAGTTCCTCGGTGCATACTCGATTGCCAAGGGTTTACTAATCAAATGGACCTTACACTCATCATGTGACATTCCTTCCTACAAAATATTTCTCACATGACATTTCCAGCATTTGTGACATACTACTTAGGTTAAATTTTCACCTATCTTACCATCTTGTAGTGGTATACACTTTAGGCTAAATCACCACTCCCATTCTTATCTTGTAGTGGCATACACCTTAGCGTACATCACCACTCCCTCCTTCCATCTTATAGTGACATACGATTTAGGATACATGTCACCCATCTTCATCCTTTTAACTTATAGTGATATACGCTTAGGGCTAAATCATCCCTCATACATTCAACAAGATGTGGTATACACTTAGGCTCTACGGTCCACACACATCTTTCCATCTGTCTCGTCCCCATACACTCATTCTATAGTGATATACGCTTAGGGATAACTCATAACTCCTCCATTCAACAAGTTTTGATATACACTTCGGCTATAGGGTTCATGCACACCTCTCCACATATCACATTTCATCACCATTTCATATACACACTCCTCCCAGTGCGCTAGACACAACCAACACTACTCGACCATTTCCCGATGACACACTCTCGTTTACGGTTCATTCTTGACTACTGAGGGGGAAAAAAATGAACCTCACTACATACACATTCCATCTAATCGGGGGCATGTTGCTCCTATCATTCCATCTTGCATTCCATTCCATCCATCCACAACATACTGCATGGTCTTGGGGGCATTTAATTTTTCTTACTAGTGTTTTGCATGCTCACTTTATTACACATGTTAGAATAATTTCCTATATGTCATTATCATACACACAGGTGCGTTCATTCCTTTGTTTAGTGTGATCACAGATACAATATTCTATACTTGGTATGGATGCTCACCTTATACCCTTCCTATACTGGTCATTGGGGGCATCCACATTCATCTTATCGAGGTATTATTGTTTCATTTTATACTTAACATCTTATACTACTTGTTCATACACACTTTGACATATTAGTTATTGCTCTGATATGCTAATGGGTGTTCCATGTGAAACACTTGTTTTACAGGGTTACATGTTTCCATGACTACCTCTTTGTTTCTACTTATCTCCTTTGTTTGCCTTTGTATGCGGGATTTGCCCTTTTCTTGTGTGAACACTTGATTGTTGTTTGCGGCCATGATAGAATCGTGTGTTTTTACGACATCATGAGTGATGTCCCATGTTTGCAACCCGCTTTGTGTGGCCTACTTATTTTATTTCTTGTTTACACTACTTTTTTGGTAGTTCTTACATTATCTACATATTTTACCCTTGTCTTCTTGTATGCATGTGTTTTCAGACTAACACTTGTTTTGGATAGCCATCCCCTTTTGTGCGCACCTTAGTATCTACCAATCATTTCCCCTTTCCCCCTACAAGGAAAAGTTATACAGTTCAGAGTGTGGTTGGTCCTCTTTTGGGGCCGTATTATCCTTTCAGTGACGTTGCATACACCCCCAAAGAGGGGGCACATCATTGAGGGGTTTTCTACTAAAAAAGTGTATTTACACCGGTTCAATACAATGCACTTTTTACCCTTGGTAGCATGGGTTTACATACATCGAGTGAGTTTAGACCAGTCTACGAACTCCATACATAATGGCCTCTACAGGACATGACGTCCTTCAGTAATTTTGCAGAGCAGTTACAAGCTTGGGAGTTACAATGGGTGTGCCTCATTACACTACTCTGTCTAGTGGCGTCAGATCACCCAAAAACTAGATAGTACAAATATATCTCCACACATTTCAGCAGAAGCGGTTAAAGATTGGAGGACAAAATTTTTCCTCCTTATACTTCTTCAGCCAGGGTGGCATGAGATCGCCCAAAAACTGCAACATACATGATATCCTTCTATACCCTTTCTCTCAACATGGATTAGGTGCACATGTTCCATTTACACTTTTATTTCAATATATTTTACATTTGCGTACTTTACACATTTCTATATACATGCGTATTTTACACAACATTTTTACATACATACATATTTGACTACTTGATCATTTTCTCTTTGCAGATCCGATCGTATGAGAAATAAACAATCAAATTGGGGCAACAACAACACAACGCTACAAGAACTTTCCTTTAATAACCATCTAGGTACACTACATACATCATCTACCACACACACGTTCCACCCTGGGTTCACTCTCATCACTTTTTATGCGCATTTTTCATCTTTAGAATCCACTCTCCTCCACATTTTTTTTTTATCATTCCACACTTGAGTCTAGTCCATTGGCACATCTTCTTCTACACTCTACATGGATATCAAGTATGCATCTCTATCTACTTTATGTTACTGAGATTTCCGCTCACCAACATAAAGTGGGCATGAAAAATATAGACACAAAATCATGTACTTTAGGCATTATTTAGCCTGGTCTTATACTACTATTTAGAAGGTTATCAAGTGAATAATGTACTAATTAATCCCACCTTTTGGCCATCTTTTTCTTTTATTTTATTTCATCATTCTTGTGTATTTATCTTTACTTATCCACCTATTTCACAACTACCCCATCATTCTAGCTTGAAATCAAGGTGCCCAGGCCTATACTGGGGTGCCGTGGGGCACCCTAGTCCCACCTTGGGTGCCCCAATCTATGTTTCTCTTTTCCCACTTCTTTTTGGGGCCTTTCTAGCCATTTTTCATCCTTATCCTTTTCTCAATCAAACATATCGGGGTTAATTATGAAATTAAGCTTGAGAACCCTATAAATATAAAGTTATAAGACCATAATGAGGGTCCTAACATCACATACTACTATCACTCCATCTAGAGTTGCATCCATTGCATCACTTGCATCCAAATAGTGTCATGCATCAAGGCTAGGAGATTTGCATCAACACGCACACCATAGGTGGATATATTCTATTTTATTCCATGCACACATGCTACTACATTTTCTATAGTTATTATTGCTTGCTACTTCACAAAGTGAGACTGACACGAGAGTACCTAGGGAATGACATGCACACACACACAAAAGAACTACATCTAGGTCTGAAATATAGTGCAACGCTCAGTGATAAGACCACTAGTTTTGTAGCTGAGGTCACTCTGACCCATTCATTCTGCATATTTATTTTTCCTAGGGTTTGATACTTACTTTTGTATTGCAGGTCATCATTTGATTATTCACCACATTTAGCGTAGTCAATGAATCTAGTGTGACAGACAGACAAAATAGAGAATTAGATCATCCTACGACCATACAAAATTTAGATTTCAAGAATTTATAGAGACCAGGGTGCCTAGTCTGTAGACCAAGGAACTCTAGGGTGCCCCTGTTCATTCCCTGGAACCCCAATCAATTTAGATCTTCTAGATCTGGTCTTTGCAGGAGTTATGAGTGATCATCTACACTTCTAGAATTTATTTCCAGACCTACGACAACCTGCAAAAGTCTCTTCGAATCAGCTAAGCCATTTCCTTTCCTTCTCTTGCATACTTAGGGTTTTATTTCACTTATAATAATTAATTACAATTGTTCCATACTATTTTAGTTTCATTTATACAATGTTTTAGTCCTCCTATTTAGATTAAATAGTGACAATAATTTCATAGTTTACTTTAATTTTAGTTAATCAACAAGTATAGGGGGTATACTATAAGTTTTCCGCAAGACATAACTTAAATTTCTATATATCTTCCTCGTCATGTTCGGGACCTTGATATTTTGATCATTAGAAGAAATGGAACTCAGTCAACACACTATAATTGTTTGGTAAAGATATCTCATGTATTAGATGATCTCTCGATATAAAATATCCAATGATAGGTACTACAAGGATGTTGAATTATGTAATGTTACAATTTCATAACCACTCGAAGAAGAAAAAACATATCTCAAAGCCTCCAATTTGTTGAGTCAAACATTGAAGACAACAATAATGTGGATCAACTTCTTGAAGACTCCAAAACAACAAATATTGAAGAAAATCAACATCAACCATCATCTTTTGTAGTCAAAATGGGAAATGCATGTTGTGAAATGGAAGAAGTAAGGAACATTATTGAAAATTAAGGACAAGGGGTGATTGACAGAACTGATTGGCCCGTAATTGGGTTATCTCCAGTTAATGAATATAACACTAAAGGTTTGTTTGCATTGGATTTTCCTACATTGTTTCCAAATGGGGAAGAAAAATGGTTGCAACTTCGAATAAAAAAGTTGTGTATTTACGAATATGATCTATATTTGATGAAATACCATGATAATAGATTTGGTAGCCATCCAAGATTCATGTATTTCTTGTTGAACCTTATGTTGAGGCACCGAACGCAAACCACAACCTCATTGTTTGTGAAGAAAAATATGGGTGACAATATACCTACTACTATTGAAGATCTCCGCCTCCATCTTCGAGAGATGCCAGATGACAAGCTTCCAGATCAAGTAATGCATTATGCAACAAATATTAGAGGGACTATGGAATATTGGAGAACATGTAAAAATGAATTGATGGACATGATTACATAGCTAGGGTGCCCAAAATTCTTCATTACATTAAGCATTGCTGATACCAAATAACAAGACCTACATCAAGTCATGCCTATCTCCTTCGATTAATGGTACAAATTATTACCAATGGAGGAATACAAATATTATTGCAAATCCACATATTTTTGCTATGTATATGCACCACTGTTTTAATATTTTTATTGATGAGGTTCTCATCAATCACTTCGGTACAAGAGACATTTGGTCAAGGTATGTTATTTCTTTTCTTCATTCATGTAAAATATAATACGTTTAATAAATTTTATTGGAATGTATTCGATGCAGAATTCATATATATTCATCATGTTGGATACTTACATGTGATTACTATCTCTATCCATTTTATGTAGGAATGAATGGAAATATCAATCATCAGTTCTTAAACATATGGTTGTTTGGCTTAAGGATGCTCCGGATGTCAAAATTATGGATTGGAAGGATCCCTCGCAGGTTGCAAAGGCAAAAGAATATTACGATAATTTTATTAATACATGGAATCCAAGAGAAGAGCATCAAAGGAATAATCAATTTTCTAGATTTGTTAATGATGACCCTTTTTTGATGGACACATCACAAATATTGCAGTATGGTATAAGAAATGATTATGAAGAAATTGTTAATCATTCTGAACAACATAAGAAATGCACCTTGGACACATTCTTATGAAAAAAGGATCCATAAATATTTGTTGATATAAAGCTCTGTGGGAGTCACAGACAGAATAATTTTTTTCATAGATGAGGAAGGCCAAAAAAATATCTTCCAACACATAATGATGATAGAATCAATGTACACAATATTGATATTATTTCATTTTGGAGGAAAAATATAGATTGTCAACCTATCCTCTCCCACTGAGTAGTTTTGAATTCCATTACAAAGTATGTTGTGAAAGCAAAAAAAAATTCAGAGAGTTATCATGATATGCTGACGTGTGTTGCTGCTGGTGGCCATACATAAGAATTGATATTATGTGCAGACCACAAATTTATTAGGGACATAATATTAGAGCGTGATATTGGTGGACAAGAAACATGACATATGCTATTAAAACTACCACTTGTGGAATGTAGTAGAGAATTTATTACTCTTAATATTGGTCGAAGAGTATATAGACATGTCTAACTAATCTTTGAGGATGATTCATCTGATTCAAATTTTTTACATGCTTACATACATCGTCCTTCACAATTAGAAAATATGGCAATGTTGGATGTTGCCAATTCATGGTCATATTCTCCAAACCGTAAAAAGAAACAATGGAAAATTTGAAAAAAACAAACCATAGTCCACGTATGTCTAAGATTTTATTCTATCCTTGATAAAGAATCAAATGAATATGTGGAATTTTTTTGGTGTGAGATTCTATTATATAAACCCTTTTGAGACATTTCTTTTGATATAGGTAGAAAAATTGAAGAAATAATTCATTCTTGGGAATGTATAAGGGGTACATACCATGAATGCAAAAATAACCAAAATATAGTGATGCAGTTGAAGATAACCTTGATGACAACCCAGAGGTAAGTACTATAGAGATGCACGTGTAGGAAGTAATGTCTAGATTGGTTCCTCATAATGACATGCAATTTTCAGATATTGAGCTACTTGGTCATCGCGATTATGACCTAGACCATGATTGGAGTCAAAATTATTTACCATCACCATTACATGATTCTTGTGTTTATTTTATAAATAGCATCCGTTGCTCGATACCAATAAACAATACCACTGGAGAATCCTTTTTCCATGTGGGAAGTTTATCTAAAGACCAACATATTACATATTCTATTGTGGTGGGTCATTACGACCATGTAGGGGATCAAGAGCCACTAAAAATGATTATTCAAGGAACAACTGGGAACTGGTAAATCATATCTAATCAAGTGTATCAAGAACACATTAGACTCTCGCTCAATAGATGGAAAAATCCCTTTATTACTCCTTGCTCCTACAGGAGTTGTTGCTTTCAACATACAAGGTAGAACAATACATACTTGGCCTTAGAATCCTAATTAGAAATGTTCATGCTTTGAAAGGACAAACATTGGCAGTATTTCAAGAAGAAATGAAGCACGTGCATTACATTCTCATAGATGAGATGAGTTTTATAGGGCCCAAAATGTTTAAAAATATCAATGATCAACTCCAGCAAGCATTTCCAACACATGCAACTTAACCATTTGGTGGTAGATCAATGATTCTTGTTGGTGATATTGCTCAACTACCACATGTAAAGATGTCCCTATATATGTCAATAAGATTGCATCATGTTTCTACCCTCCATGGATTATGTATTTTTTGCAATTTTATTTCATTTATAATAATCTTGAATTCTTTACATTTATCTCCGCTTACATGAGTCAATTTACACCAATTCCGGGAAACACAATTGGGAGAAGACTTTGGGACACTTTCAACATTGTTATTACCTTGGATGTAATATTTCGACAACAAGGAAATGATCCAGAATAGATCATCTTCAGAATGATGTTGAACCTTATTTTAATGATTGGGAAACACTCATGAAGAAGATAAATGCATGTTTCAGCTTGGGGGTAAGGGCATCATGTGATTCAAAAATCCATTTATATGCAACTAAAAAATTTGTTCATATGCATAACAAATAAATGCTTAAGTCTTTATCTAGGCCCATTACACGAAGTGTTGCTAAATATACAAGGCACTCAAGATTAGAGGATATCGATGATGACCAATTCGATAATGAAGTTATTTTATGTATAGGTCAACGTGTTATGTTACTATTCAATTTGTGCATTGAATATGGATTAGTGAATGGTTCTCTTAGTACTATACAAAACATTATCTACACCACTGGCTCCAAAATGCCCCACTTGCCCATATCTATAATAGTATATTTTGAAAACTATAGTGGTCCTGTATGGGACCCAATAAATCCTAAATTGGCTCCTGTATTTCCCGTAATAAGATTCAATTGTAAACATGTTCCACTAAAAATGGCTTGGGCACTTACCATACATAAGTCTCAAGGATTAACTTTTCCTAAAACAACAATAGATATTGGAGATGTGGAGAAACCGGGATTGACTTTCACAACATTATCCCAAGTTAAGTCTATTGACTATTTGAGAATATATCTGCCTTTCTCTTTTGAGTGCTACTCTGAAATCAAAACAACAAGGTATGTGAAAAAAATTGCTTGAAGAGATTTGCCTCAACATGTTCTCTTCAATTAGTAATAACATGTATATCTCTGCTAATTATAACTAAATTACATATTTTAATTCTTTTCAAGTAAACTATTTATCATTCAATTGCTTTACATGAATGCTTGTCAAACTAATTATAGAATACATTTTCCACCAGTGTACGACACCAACAATAAATGGATCCAAGGATGAATCCTTCCTTTGAAGTTCAAATACAAGTTATCAACATGCACTTAATTTGTATGTATCTTAATTCCATTCTTTGTGCCTCCAAACTATGATGCTAATAGTTTTATTAATTATTACAAGATCTTTCAATCACAATTGACCTTCAACACCTTTGATGGATACTGAATCTTGGATGGCTACCAAATCTTGCATGATTTACACCATAGTTCCATATACAACACATTTTTTACTGTATTGTTCTTACTGTTATATATCGGTGGGAAGACCCTTTATTTTGGTTATACTAGGGTAGCCCATCCCTATCAATTTTTTTTCATTCTTAATAAAGAATGTATTTCTCATGGATTGTTGTCTTTTAAAAGTTTACCAATATATGACAAATTGGAAACTCTTCAAAAAGGTATAATCATCCAACACACTATATTTCTTTAACATTGTGAAGTTACAAGTATCGTGCTAGAGGTGCGTGGAAAATATGAAAACATATAAATAAAATGAGTTTAAAAGCAATATTTACTCTCCATTAAATACTTCACAATTCTTTGTTTTTGTAAAATCAATCAAATCGTTGTTTGTTATTAACTACTTAAAACCCACTTGTTATCCAATTTTGCCCCTCAGGAAAAATTGAACAAACATGAACTTGTACACTGAGAAAATGGGGTTGATTTAGTCATGAGAGCTTGCATTTCGGGATCGGCCGAATAGGTTGAAGCAGGTCGAGCATTGCAGAGGAATTCAGGAAATGAAGAAACTTTGAAAGTCCAAAATTTTAGATTTTGGAGGTTTCGGAGGTGGGCTAGGGTCAAATTTGGGGATTGGGTGGAAAGAAGCGTGAAATCCTGAAAATGCAAAAGTCTGAAACCCGAAGTCCAAATTTTGGACTTGAGTTTTGGAGTTTTGGAGGTTTCATGTGCCCAAATGGATAAACGAACCCCAAAATCCCAAAAACCTGAACCTCGAAATCCTGAAAATGCAAAATTTTGAAACCCGAAGTCTAAATTTCAGACTTCGGAGTTTCAGAGGTTTTGTTGATTCAAGCAGATGAACAGTAACCGGATCTTTGAAATTGAAAGGTCCGAAGTTCTAAAATTCAGACTTAAAGTTTCAATGGTTTCACGCGCCCATCTCAATGAACAATAACATCAACGTTTGAAGTCAAAATGCCTGAAAGTCTGAAATTTTGGATTTTGGAGGTTGCTATGCATTTCAGAGTCCAAAGAAACAAAGCCAACCACTTGTATTTAATGCAATATGACACCCCAATCTTTAGATGGCCATAAATTTTGATTGGAAGCTTGGATTTGCACAAAAAGGAATTTTTGGAAAGGATTTTCAGATTCATTGAATTTCTTACTAAAGTGTGAGATGCTAGATGAAGTTTGATTGACTAAATTTAAGTTAGACACTTAGTAACTACACTTGATTATCACTACCTGTCAAAGGTTAACCAATAATATAATTTTTATACGCACTCCTAAAGAGTGAACTATGGGGGTTTGGGTAGGTCTAATTGACCCATACAACAACACATGGTTTGATGTTATCAGATGGTTTAAAATTTTAATTAATGCTAGATATAAGTGTTTCATATTTAAATTAGTGAAGGCATAAAGTTAGTAAGGGTTATTAAAAAAAATTCCTTGATCTAAATTGTTAATAAAGTAGGTGTTACATATGTGCTCCACTTTATCAACTTAATCATGATAGAAATTAACTGCAAGAGTGAAATTTGTGCTTAATGGGGTAAAAATTTTAAAAATGGGGAAAATCCAATAGGCTCCAAGTTTGAAACTCAAACAAAATGCTAGTTTCTTCTACAAAATTTTAGCCCCCATTTTAGTTTTTAGCTCGACCAATTATATAAAAATAGGAAATGGACAAACAATCATTGATAATTGAGCCCATCCAGCAGTTGGTCATATGAGTGCAAGTATATTTTATCTATCAACAATTTTTTTAACAATAACTTTAATAGGTTTGTTTGGTTTTACATTTTGTTAGTTTTTGACTGGTGACAAATTTGGAAATATATGTTGACATATATCAAAAAGATATTATTAAAATATTTTCCATAATGAGGAGAAAACAAGGAGAGAATGTTTTGAGGGTGGTGTGAGGATATGATGAAATAATTATTGAGTAACATGAGTCAAGTTAGTCATTAATAGTGTTTAGATTAAGAATAATGTTGTAGTGCATCTACTTTATGTCATATAGAAGGGTCACTTAGTCATATTCATTAACTTGTCTATTATTTATATGGTGTCAAAACCAACCCTTTTTTATTAGATTAGGTAAAAATAGGGATAAGGCCCCTAGAAGCCGTACACTCAAAGATACATCGTGAGAGGAGCCAGGGAGAGAAAAGATAAAATTTTGAGGAACAACAAGAATGACATCTACCAGCGGTCGAAGAGAAACAAATAGAGACATAGGAAAGCTGATCCAACCATTTGGTCAAGAAGGCTTGAAATGAATCACCAAAAAAACAAAGTTCCTAAGAAGCTTCTCTGGAGACCGCCGAAGAGCAGTTCCAGAGAGACCAATCTAGATGAGGACACTTTATATTTGTTTTGTAGAACCGCGTCCCATCCTACACCATCAAACAAGAGACCCATTACTAAAAACAACTCCTCTTTGGGAGAGAGGGGCCCTCCAAACTCGTACCGAGGAGCACCACTAATGTCAACAACCAACCCTTACACAACAAAAAGAAACACTTTTATTGAGAAACTTGATGGGAAATGGAATTTTCTATTTTTATATTTATTTTATACCATGTCAAGTTTTTTGATTACATGGGTATTAAATTGTTAAATAATACAAATATGTGAATGGAAAATTTGAAAGACAAACATTGGAATTAAATTCCTACATGTCTAAGACCTGTTCCACGGGTTGAATTTTTCCTACACAAATAATATATTCTATCTATGATCCACTTTATCATCTATATCTCATTCACATTATTCACATGCATGCAACTAAGGCTTAATGGGTTCAAAATAAATAATGCAATCAAAATACAAAGTATGATGAAAGGTTTCAATGAAGAAGTACACATGTTTAATAGTCTCTACTCTATATTGTTAGCATAAAATAACAAATCATTACATTATATTACATGGCTGTTTGTAATGAAATTACTTGTGTAAATTATATTATGAGTAGCAATAGAACACCAAAGAACACAATATTACAAATAAATGATCTCAATATGCAAGTAGAATATCTTAGCCACTTCGAGGGGGAAACCTCCAAATCATATAATAAGACTCAAATTCTCAATATATGATGATCAACTACTACCTACTAACCCCTATATATACTATTCCTATGCTATGGCCATCAATAAGGACGACCCACTAATGATAATATAACATATATGAAAGAGATACATAATGATAAGAAGTTATGATAGCCACAAGTCGGCAATATAAATCCAATGTAAGATATATGATTAAGGGTGTAACATGACCCTCCCATTCAAAGAAACATTGTCCCCAATGTTAGGAAGACCTGAATGTTGTTGCAAAAATGATTCATCCTCTCATGATACATCCTCAATATTCATATTCTTCCACTTGATCAGGTACTCGGTAGTGTCTCTGGTCCTCAATATTTTGGTGCGTGTCTGAAGAATACCTTTAGGTTCTAATACGATCCTTCCTTCCTCGTCCAATTACGAAAGCACCGGTCATTTGGAAAGGTGATACCCAACAAATTTCTTCAAGAAAGAAACATGGAAGATTGGATGTATTTTAATTCCTAGAGGGAGCTCCACTTATATGCCACACTACCAATTTTCTACAACACTCGGTAAGGACCATAGTATTTAGGAGCAAGCTTATTATCCTTCTTCTTTTATTTTAATGATAACTTCTTATATGGATGCAACCATACAAAAAAAGTCACCCTCTTCAAAGTGTCTCTCACTACGATGTTGATCAACTTGTTGCTTCATGTGGTTTTGTGCCCTTGCCAAATTATCTCTAAGACTAGAGAGTACCTCATGTTGGTGTTGAATGTGATATTTGATTGCTCTCACATTTTGTTTGACCTTCAAACTATATATGAGTGATGGAGGATGGTACTCGTAAAGTTCTAGAAATGGAGACATTTTGGAGGAGGTATGAAATGAAGTATTGTACCACCATTTTACAAGTGGCAACCATTGCACCCAACGTTCTTATTTATATGAAGTAAAACATTGAAGATATCCCTCTAAACATTTATTTACCACCTCAGTTTTCCCATATGATTGACGATGATAAGAGGAACTTTGGGCCAATTGGGTACAAAAACAAGAGAACAAATTAATCCAAAAATTGCTTGTAAATATTGGATCACAATCACTTAGTATAATTTTGGGTGTGCTATGGAGCTTTTGAACTATGTCCATAAATGAGATGGTAAATATACTAGCTGTGAAAGGATGAGCTAGGGCACAAAAATGAGCATACTTGATAAGTCTATCCACCATGACCATGATGATGCTTTTCCCTTCTAATTTCAGTAATCCTGTGATGAAATCCATCGATACCTCTTCCCATCTCTCACTAGGAATAGAAAAACGTTGGAGGATACCTGGTGTCTTAATGGTCTCGCCATTATTTTGTTGACATACCAAACATTCTACCACACATTTTTGAACATCTCCTTTCAACCCTTCCCAAAAGAAATCCTTCCTAACTCTATGATAATTTTTCAAGAACTCAGAATGACCACCTAGTGGAGAAGGATAAAACTCTGAAATAACAAGGTGTTTAAGTATAGAGTTCTTACATTCATATAACCTATATTTGTACCATAATGTATCCTCGTTACATATAAATTGTTCTGATATGGAAGGATCTGCCTTGAGATTCTGAATGAGAGTATGTGTTGTTGCATCTTTCTGCCATTCGTCCCTTGCTTGATCTACCCAATCTACCTTTAGTATAGAGATTGAAACATAAAATGATTCTACGGAATTATCCCTCATAGGTAGAGGATTAATGACCACATTTTCCTTCCTTTCTTATAAAAAATCTCAAAGTCATTGATAGGGCCATAAATTGGCCATAAATTACCATTATTTTGTCCTTCCAAGTTACCTTTGAAAGTGGATTTAAATGTAATCTTGGAACTTATAGTTTGTTTAAGATAGAATATAGGATATATATCTTGTTCATTCTTTAGAAATATTTTTTTATCTATATTGTTGACTAATCCTATTGATTATTTGGGAAAAGATGCAAAGTTTTGTGTATGCAGGCCATAAAGGAAAGATAATGCTAGTTTTGGGAAAAGTGGAATTAATCATGAACAATACATTTGAACATAAATATGATTTCATATTCAGATTTCTATTGAAAAATTATGCAAGTTAAAAAAAGAATCGTCTTAATCCGAGATCGCATGCAAAAGTTATAGTTGTTTTAAGTTAGCTCCGGAACTCACAGATTTAGTTCTAGAACTCGCAGATTTAGTTCTGGAACTCACAGGTTTAGTTTGGAACTCAAAATTTAGTTCTAGACTCATAGATTTAGTTTCAAAACTTACAGATTTAGTTCTGGAACTTACATCAATCGAATAACATTTAGTTCGGAACTTGCAATTCGTATATTTATATTTTCAAGCAATTAAAACAGTGGAAAAAACTGCACGGATAGAATGACAGTTAGTTCCGGAACTTGAAATTCATGGAAAAAGTAGATTTAGTTTTGGAACTTTCATAAAGGGAATAAAAACTTTAGTTTCGGAACTTGCATAAAAGGAATGACGGCTTTAGTTCCAGAACTTGCATAAAAGGAATGACAATTTTAGTTTTGAAACTTGCATAAAATGAGAATTGTGAATAATCAGAGAATCCAATGAAAAATATGAGAGAGGTTTTTGTTCATAGAAATGTGATTAATAAAATTATCATTCACATTTGCTACAGGTTTTACCATTGAAGAGAAATCTAACTTTTAGTGAGCTACAGTCTGAGGAAAAAGTGTATCAGACGAGCACTAAAATTTCCATAAAAAAAATGAAAAGTCAAACGGAAAATATGAGAGAGGTTTTTGTTCATAGCAATGTGTTTAACAAAAATATCATTCAGATTTTCTATAGGTTTTACCAATGAAGAGATATCTAATTTTTAGTGAACTACAAGTCGAGGAAAAAGCGTATCAGACAAGCGTCAAAAGTTCCACAATAAAAAACAACAAAGTCAAATGGAAAATATGGGAAAGGTATTTGGTCAAAATCATATTTTGAGGAAAAACCTCCTTCCAATAATATAGGAGAATAAAATCATTGTGATTCTTGTTACCAAAAAGCAAGGAGAAGATTTGGGAGCAAATCTTCCTAAAACAATGAGATTAGACTTTGACTCTAATAATATATCTCTCCATATTTTGTGGAGATGGAGATCTTAGTTGTTAGGATTGGAATAAAGATAAGATCAGATTGTATTTCCTAAAATAATGAGTTGGTTGGATGCATGAATTATAAATGCAACCTTCCACACTAAGATATGTAATTTTTCTCTCAAGAAATAAAGATCTATTCTTTCTTTCCAATCTTTTGAAGTAAAGTTATTTTGCAAGTTCTAAATTAAAAGTATGAATTAAGTCCTCTTCCAAGGAATGAGCTGGCCACTCATTCTAAGGAAGATGGATCAATGTGTTAATATTTATTTCTTTATTTTTCTGTAGTTTTTCCTTTTGTTATAAATTGTACTTCAAACTATCATGATCAGTTTTTACCTTAAAGTGTCTACCCATCAAGTATGGTCTCCATTGTTTGATTGCATGTAATATTGCCATCATTTCCTTTTCATAAGTGGGATTCAAAAAATTATTTCCTTTTAGATTTCGGCTCTCAAATGCTATGGGATGTCCTTCTTACATAAGTACTACTTTGATCCCAATTCCTGAAGCATCGCATTCATCTATGAAGGTCTTAGAGAAATCTAGAGTTCACATTCATCTATGAAGGATCTTGGAGGAGTAGTGCATTGCACATTGCCACTTTCAATTTTTCAAATGCTCTAGAAGCTTCCTCATTCCACTGAAAGGAGTTTTCTTCAATAATTTTGTAAGTGGTGCTACTATATTTCCATAGTTTTTTAAAAATATGCTATAATACCCTGTGAAGCCTATGAAACCTCATAATTTATTGAGGGTTCTTAGGACTTCCTATTCCACCATGTCCTGGATCTTGTGAGGGTTAACCTTAACGCCTTCATGAGAAACATTATGGCCCAAGTATTCCACTTCATGTACCCAAAAATAACACTTCAAAGGCTTGGAATATAGTTGATGTTTCTCTAAGAATTCTAAGACTGTATTGGAATGCTATAAATGTTTCTCCCATGTTTTGTTGTAGATGAGGATATCATCAAAAAATACGAAGACAAAATTCCTTAAGAATGGTCTAAATATTGAATTCATCAAACTCTGAAATGTGGAGGGTGTATTGGTAAGACCGAAAGGTATCACTAGGAATTCATAATGCTCTTGATGGGTTACGGAAGGTTGTCTTATGAATATCTTCTTTCTTTACTCTAATTTGGTGATACCCAGAATGTAGATCTAGTTTTGTAAAGTAAATTACACAATGCAACTCATCTACTAAATCATTAATGACAGGAATAAGAAACTTATATTTGATAATGTACTTGTTGACTTCTTGGTGGTCTAGACACATGCATCATCTTCCATCCTTACGGCACACCATCACTACTAGAGCAAAATAAACACTCTGATTGCGATGAATAATACCCATTTCCGACATTTCCTTCACCATCTTCTTGATCTCACTCTTTTGCACATATGGGTATCTATAAGGCATGGTGTTGTGGGTTAGCTTCTTAGAATCAAATAAATGGCATGATCATGCTCTCTTTCAGGGGGAATTCATCTAGTATCCTTGAAGACAATTGCATGTTGATCAATAACCTTTTGAAGATCAGGATGCACTACCATCGGTGGCGGTTGAAATTTTATGGAAAAAAATTGTGTTACAAAACCTTTAGATCCCTTTTTAAGAATCTTATGCATTTGGTGAGAACTCACCACCTGAGGAATTTTTTCCTGTAGTCCTCGAATTTCAACTGTTTTCCCTCAAATTGAAAGTGCATGAACAATTCCTAGAAATTTATCTCTATGGTTCCCAAAGTTGTGAGCCACTGAACACCTAAGATAATATCATCTCCGCCCATAGGAATAACAACCATCATATATTCCAATGTGTAGTCACCCATCATAAGTTTGATTTTATGGAATTTACCTAAACATTGGATTGTGCCACCATCTGTAATCATTACTTGAAATTCAGGTGTTGGGTAGATGAAACAATTTATTCTTGCTTCTAGCTTATGATTGATGAAATTATGTGTGTTCCCCAAATCAATAAATACTTTCACCTTCTATTTCTTAAGATAACCCATAACCTAAAGGGTTTATGGAGTACTAATACCTAATAGAGCATGACATGAAATAGTGGGTTGGGGATCTTCAGATTCTTCCTCTAACATTTCCAATTCCTCACTTGATGTTTCCTCATATTCTTCCTCATCACCGGTCCCTTCAATGTAGAACAATTTTTTCCCAGAACATTTATGATTTGGTCCATATTTGATATCAAAGTTAAAACATAACCCTTTGGATATTTTTTATTCAAATTGTTGAGGTGTCAGCTGAACTGGTTGAGGGTATGATGGAGGAAAGGTGCTATGATATTTTATATTAGAGGACCACCTTCAGCTAGAAAGAAAATTTTCCTCTGCCCTACGCACCATGATAATAAAACCAGAAACCTTGAGTGGGTTAAACATGTGGACCTCATGCTCAATTTGGTCCTTAAGACCCCTAAGAAATTGGTCATTCAAATACTCTTTTGTAATATCCTTCACACACAAGGACACATTTTGGAATTGATGGACATACTCTTTAACTGAACCTGTTTGTCGTAATTTTGGTAATTGGCTGAAATAATTCTCTGAAACACTAGAACTATAGATTAATTGAATCTCTTCAGTGAAAACTATCCATGTGAGATTTAGACCATTCTTCTTCCTTTGAGCACATAACCAACGATACCAAACAAATTGGTCAGGTTCTAGGTATAAGGATGCCACAGTTACCTTTTATCCTACTAGGATTTGATGGAGATCAAAGAAATTATCCATTTGGGTAATCCAATTGAGCAGATCCTTTCCATCAAATTTACGCATTTCCACTTTTGGAATAATTCCCCTCCATTGGTGAGGAGATCCACTTGAATGAGTAAAGGAGCCTCCTTGATTGGAGTGGTTTGGACTGTGCGAGTATCGCTAGAGGAACCCATATGACTGAAATTGGGAGTGGTGTTTGAAATAAAAATAATAGATCCTGCTTCATTGTGTGAAAATCCATCTGAATTTCCCCCTAAGGCTACCTTTCAAATGAAGAAGGTCATTATTAAGGTCATCATTACCCACCATATTATTTACCCTTTCCTGAAGTTGGATGACTACCTCAGATACTATCAAACCAGAAGAATATAAATCCATATCTTCCTTATTTGGGGTCACTCCTGAAGTTTCTTGACCTTTCCCTTCGCCTCGGGTAGATCTACCAGTCTTGATGTAGGGTTTGGGACTCGGAGTTGACGAAATAGGGAAAAATTTTAGGGTTCGGTATTTTTACAATTTATAGGAAGAATAGAGGAAATCCTATAAACTAAACCCTACCTAATTTTTTGAAAGGTTTATGAAAATATAAGAAACTTGGAAAATTTTCAAAAATTGCACAATTTGGAGCCAAATTATGAAAACACATAAAACCGCTATAACGTTTGTAAAACATGTCAAAAATTCTTGAAATTTGGAGTGGAGATTACTTGATTGATTTATCCATACCAAAACAAATATTCTAGAAAAATTCATTACCAATATTGAGATATAACCGAACCTTAAAAATTAGGGTTTGACACAATGTTGGCCGAGATCGGCCTCTGATACCACTTGTAATGAAATTTCTTGTGTAAATTAGATTATGAGTAGAAATAGAACACCAAAGAAAAAAATATTGTAGATAAATGATCTCAATATGCAAATAGAATATCTTATCCACGTCGAGGGGGAAACTTCTAAACCATATAATACGACACAAATGCTCAATGTATGATGATCAACTACTACCTACTAACCCCTATATATTATTCTTATGTTATGGCCATCACCAAGGCTGACCCACTAATAATAATATAACATATATGAAAGAGATACATCATGATAAGAAGTTATGATAGCCACAAGTCGGCTATATACATCTAATGTAAGATATATGATTAAGGGTGTAACACAGTTATGTCTTCTTGTCATTCGGTTATTCAATTGATCCTTCTCCTCCACCTCGATTTATGCACACCTCGTTATGTATAAAATAATTCAACATTTTTACACCCTTCTATCTCTAAAGTGGTATCAGTGCTTCTTTTCACATAGTCCTACCTTTGTCTTTACCATGGTGCAACTGTCCAAAGGAGCATGCGTAGGGAAAAAAGTAGGGTAGTGACAACGTGGAGATAGAAACAAATAATTAACATTAATAAATACATTGAAATTTTAAAACATTTTAAATTACCTACGTGTACGTAAAGGTTGGCATGGTAGCAATAACATGTGGTTGGGATAATAATTTTTCCTCTCTCATGTTTTAATATAAAGTAGTTCATGTGTAAATTGAAATAATGAACTAGTTCGAATACAAATATTTGAAATTTAACATACATGTCTTACTGAATTTTTTGTAACATGTAACAAATTAGAAATAGCCCCCTTAAGGTTTAGTTTAAGTGTTTAATTTAACTGTCTCTCTAAAATGCTTGTCAAACATAGTCACATCATATAGACTTCCAAAAACTTTGCCAAAACTAGTATGTATGAAAATTTCATCTTCGTTAGGTCTAATGCATATGGCACCACAAGATGTGCAAAATTATGGCATTATACTAGTGATAGGTGGAGCACTAACCTCTCCATCTTCACCAATATTAGTATGGGAAAGTTGGGTTGTATGTCGAGCGAGGGTATTAATTAGCACATTAAGTATATGTAGTGCATCAATCTCTACAACCAATTTTAGTATTGTAAGGATTGTCTCAACTTAGGTGAAATTTTGATTTGGAATCTATAAAGTTGAATAGGTGCATGATGTGCATAAATTATATCCTGCACAAAGTCATTTCCTCGGCCCTGAAAATCGAAGTTGTCAAACTAGTTTAAAACCTCATTAAAGATAAAATCACAATAGATTTTCCATGCAAATGACAGTGTGACCTCATTGTTTTTACAAGATGGGTAGTCAAAAACTACCCACCAATGGTCTAATTTTACTATATCAAATTATTGTGGTAGAAATGGACTAGGAACTATTTACTTGTCAAAGGTACATGCACATTGGTTCTAGGGTTAATGAGGTCCTTTGTAATTTTTGTGTTTTACCTCAGATGTTGAGAATTTATTGGCATAAAAAGAACCACAAGTATCTTTTTAGATGTCCAGTGATCAATTTGAATTATTGTCAAGTCAACTTTCACAGTAATGACTCAAATTTTTTTGCAAGGGAAGTTTAACGAGGGATTGGTGGAATAGGCACACCTTGTTAACATAAAAACTCCTCTATTTATAGCTTGTTCTTCACTATATGTGCCACAACATATTCTTGATTACTTGTGGGGTCTATTAAAACTATAAGATGGCTAGGAAGGTTAGGAGGGCTAGAAGAGGAGATGATTAGGAGGGTTATCCTATTTAATGTACTTTTATTCTTTTGGAGGGAGATGAGGGACTGTAATAACAATAAAAAATGCTTTTTTATTAAAAACAACATTACAAATATCAAGACAATAGAAGATTTATTTTAATTTTTAATTTTTAAGGGTGGAGGATAGCCGAATTAGTGATGAAGGCATGTTGTGAGGTGTAGAGTTAGGCTTGATCCGGTGCTACATCCGTAGTTCGAATCTCACCAAGGTTTACCAAATACCTTTTAGATCTTGGTGTTATGTTAAACTCTAAAATGGCAATGTCCGATACGGTTTGTCCTAAACCTAAACCTAAATAGATATTTTTTCCTATTATAGGTGATGGCGGCATAGGAAAATCTTACTCAAAGCCTGCTGCCATGATTTATTCTACCTCCACTAGTATTTTGATGACGGCGGCGAGTGTGGTTTAGTGCATGCTTTACATGTGGTCAGCGCCGATGGCCTGTCCCTCATTGGCTAGGTATATTTTGTTAGAGGTAGTGATGATTGGGATTTTGACCTGAGCTATGATAGGGGATTTTCTATTACTACTTCAGGTGATGATGACCACAGTTCTCATAATTGAATAGGGGACTGCAACCCCTCCCTCTTTGTTAGTCAATCAGTGGCTACGGATCTGGGAGTTTACAGGGCTGGGATTAATGGTGGCGGCATGGTAGTCTCTGGACATGACCAAGTTGGGACTATTGGGGATCATTTCAAAGGAAATGATGGATTTGTGCAAAGCCAAAAATGGTCTCTCTCTCTTGCCTAGCTGTTACCAAGTCTGGGATCCATCCCCACTCTAAACCCATGGTTTATGCTAAAATGATGCATGTAGTTTCCTTTGGGGAGGAGGTTATATAATTGGCAGAGTTCTACTAGAATAGGGGTCTGATTTACATGTTCAATGACTACTGTCTTGGTCTTCTTGCTTTACATAACATGATTTCTGAGCAATGACGCCCCCTCATTAATGGTGAAGTCAATATATATCCCTTTTCTCGTGGAATTTTTATAGCAGTGTTTGACAGTTCCTTGGATAAGGAGGTTATTTTAGGGAAAGTGTTTACATGTCAGTCACATCTTCTTCTCATGAAGCTCTTCTTCCCTCAGTTTAATCTAATGAATGAAACATTTAATATCAGACTTGTGTGGATAAGGCTTCCCTACTTGCCTTTGCATTTCTAGAGTGAGGACTAGTTCAATGGGTGATTCTTTGGGACAATTTTTAGTTGCAGATCCCAAGACTGAATCTTATGACCATACCACTTATGCCCAGATTTTGGTGGACATGGATATGTCTACTGAATTTCCGGCTACCATGGAGCTTAAAGTCAAGGATACAATATGGACACAAAACTTGGATTATGAAGGTTTTCCTTTTAGATGCTAGAACTTGTTTTTCTCTAGGACATCTAGCTTTTGATTGCCCCATCACAAAGAAACAAATCAAGGGATGGGTCTCGTGGTGGAAGGATTTTAATCTAGATAATTTAGTGGTACATGTGTAGTCACAAAATAACACATTTACTATTAAATTTATACCGATGGGTATGTTAATTTATATATGGATCTTGCATGATAAAAGTATTCACTAGTGACCCATCTCTAGGTATTGTGGTTAGTTAGTCAGGTGTCATGATGTTTGTCTAGTTCATTCGTTAGTTGTCTTTGCAGTTTTAGCCATCTTTCAGGGTATCTCAAATGTCATAGTTTGTTCATTTTTCATCTTTAGGTCTACACTAGGGTGCCCTAGGGCGCCCCAGTCCGTGATTTTAGGCACCCGTTTCATCGTAATTGGTGGTCTTAATTTATTTTTTTGATGTCAATCCTAATGGTTACCTCGTGTATTCCCTTAGGTCATAGTCGACAGTTTCGAGTCACTAGTGTCAAAATTTGAAAAAGAGATCCCTATATAAACAAAACATACTCACTACATTATGGACGGACATCTCACACATCAAATGCAACTATCTACTAAGGCAAGGGACTACATTTGGGCTTATTTTACATCTGCATCACACAAACATAGGGGGAAAGGATTGTATTCTTTCCATTCCATCCACCATTTGAATTTTACATATAGTTATTTCCCCCTACTACCACGTCATTGGTGCTAGGGCATACGAGGTGTTGGTGCTCAGATCTGTCTTGCCCCATTTGCCATTATTTTCCTCTGATCTGTGTATTGTGAAATTTGTCTCTCAATGTGGGTTTTTGAAAGCTTTTATTTCCATTTGAGATGCTTCGAGTTGTTTTCAAAATCCATTTTCATGTCCCTCCTTGAAGAAGTCTCTTGAGTCTGCCTTGTTTTTGCCCCAATTTCTTCAAAGTCCACGGGATCTGCCATTTTTCCTATTTTTCCTCGACCATGGAAGCTCGAGAATGGTTAATATATATTTGTATGCCTTTGAAAATCCAAATCCATGGTCGAAAATATTCTCAGAACCATGATTCACTTGTTTTTGTTTCAAAAGAAATTTTCATCCTTAGTGAAAAATTAGGTTCTGGGCATGAATGGTGATTTTCTGTATTTTGACGGTCTGACGGGTGTCTTTTTCCTATCAAATTTATTCCTTATATTTTGGTTGTCACGTGGCTTCTTTTGGTTGGTAGGGGACATTGAAAAATTCTTTAATTTATCACTTTTTGCTTTTTTGGTAAAAAGACAAATTTGGTCCCGTGGCCCCGCTCAAATCTGATTGGTTCTTTTGGTGCTTACGTGGCTTCTTATAATTAGATGGGGCATGACAGGTTTGTTTTTGAAACTTGTTCTTTTTGGCTACTTTGGCAAAAATTTTGAACCCGCCCCGCAGCCCCGCCATGCTCTGATTGGAGCAAATTTAAGAGACAAGGAAAAAGTCTCACTTTGACCCCGCAGGAGGACAAGTGAAAAAGCTAAGGGCGGAGATGCGGAGAAAAATGGAGATTTTTTCCAATTTTTTAAAAGGTTGTAAAAATTCAAAGGAAAATCCCAATCCTATTTTAAAGTTGAATCTTCCACGTGGACGACCCAAATTCAAAGTAAAGATCAACGACAACTGTGAGTCTGAATATGATTTTCCCCATTTTTACTGAAACACGCCTAGGAGTGCGAGTCTTCATAACCATGGTATTTCCTACATGCCAAATAGAGAGGGGAGTTAATTTTGATATCTAAGTTTGGTGGGAGAGATCTGGAGACATCTTTTGCCATTAAAATGGTTTGACTATTGGGCTCGATCTAATTTTCCATTTTTCTTCTCCCGAGCATGCAAGGAACCAAATTTGACTGATTAGGGGTAAAAGTGGTTGGTGAGTTGAAGGAGGAGTGTTCTACTAGATGAAAGAGTTGAATGTTGAGAATTTTCAAAGAGATCTGCCCCATGAGCACCTGATAAATTTTTTAGATTTGATTCTGGGAATGGCGATCGAGATCATGACGACCACTGGTACATTAAATGTTTTTTTATTTTGGGAAAAGGGGCTCTATTGTAAATGTTATAAATGGCATAAATTTTTGTGTAAATGGTTGGAGTGTTAGAGGTCAAAGAAAATTCCCAAGAGGAAAATTTGAAAAATCCTATCTTTTGAGAAGCCGTTTGAGAAGCCTGTATATCTCTTTTGTATTAAGTTTGATCATGTAAAGGTGGTTGAGTGTACAACCATTGACAAGCTCTGAGATTGTCCTAGAAACTTTCCCCTACTGATAAATTTAATCAAACTCAAGTTATTCTGTGTTGATATTGAGAAAAATGTGTCTGTTTCATCTCTGAATGTATGTAAGTAGTTTTTCTTGTTTCTGTTGCAATATTGTATTAAAAATATGATTCAATCACATAGGTCTCAATCCTTGTGGCATTTTAGTGGCATCTGTAATTTCATTTCTCAGGAGAGCTTTCATCTGGGAGTGAAATAAAATGATTTAAAATCACTTTTCTTTCATCTGTTCGACAAAGATTATCTATAAGCCTCTGGGTGTACCTCAAGCATGATTTGGCTTAGATCTTGATGCTTTGTTGGGTTTTCTAACTCGAGCTTTCATGTTAGAATCTTATAGATTGTATGAAAAAGTGCTAATCTAGGCCTCCATTGAAGCACATATTCTGGTTAAAGAAACATTTTAGCTATTTCTGTGGCATTCTGTTGGTTTAGTTTTCCATTTTATAAAATCTCTCAAGGATTTGGTAAATCAAGTTCACTCTGCCTCACCTCCCACCAAAATCCATTTAAAACATCCAATCTTACCCATATTACCCTTGTTTGTCTTGTGTGTATACCAATGCATAGTTTCTAGTACTAAAACATGCAAAAACAATTAGGTTTCCAAATGTCTTTAGTAACCTTTGCCTTATTTTGAAAATATCTCCATAATCTGGAAGTGACAACTCGTGAGAGTCAGATTTGGTGTGTTGATAATATTTTCCCAAGGTCTTCTCTATAAAATTTGTACAAAAGAAGGATTTAACTAGTATTCTTCAATAATGGAGGTTACAAAATAGGTTCTCTTACCTTGGTTGAAAGGCACAACCTAAAATAGTTAGGATCAGATCACATCCACTCCTCTAAGAGCCTGAGAGCTAAAAGGTAGATAGACTACTTCCTCGGCTACAAAATGACATATATAATCATATATCTTCCTCTGAGTGTCTTGTCAAACCCATGATGCTGATCAACATTTGAAGGAGATTAAATTTAGGTACCAACATGTTTCTGGCACCATTTTTGGGGACTTATTTGAGTTGCCGAGACTATTTACTGATTCACTGCCAGTTCATATCTATTTATCCCATCAACAACACTTCTGGTGATGTTGTCGGGGACATAGTGATTGCAGTTCATATTCGACCTCTGGTAAAACACTTCTTATATACTCCAAGTGCCTAGTGCAATTATTTTAGTTTCTACACCTAGTGCACTAGCTTTCATTGATAGATCTGGGTAAAGAAAAGTCAGAGTCTCTCCATTTCTAGTTTCTAGTGTTGACAAACATTTGACAGATCATATTTAGTGCATCTGCACAACTAAGGTGGAAATCCTTAGTGGTGACTCCCTGTTGATCTAATTATTGAAGAGTACTAGTGTCTTAACCTCTATCAAGTGAGTTTTGTTACTAATCTTTGCAAAGATGGAAGGAAGAAGGTATTTCTTTGCCAGGGATCCTGCTAGGACATTATTTCTAGAGCTAGGAAAAGCAAAATTAGAAGGAAGAAAATCCTGGAGAGTTGTTGGAGATCAACAGACAAGAAAAGGGATCTCCATTGATGAGAGTGATCGGCCTATTATTGAAGACTACAATTCAAGTGCTTCTGAATCAAGTAGCCTCTTTGTGGAATTGAATTCTCCAATTGGAGAAGGGCCTTCATTTGATTTTGAAAAATTTCTTCTCATTTTGCCCCTATCTTTTTTAAGAAGTTGATAGGGATTTCAAAGAGACAAGGCCTTTAGGGGATACCCATTTTGAAAGTTATACCCCTGTGTTTCAAAGACCTTCTTCCCCTCATCAATTTGTCACCCCTCCAGGGTCACCTCCTCAAAACAACATGGCCTTTCCCCACCTAAACCTCCATTTGTTGTAAATACCTTTGGACCTATAAATTTTGTAGGGATGGCTGGTTATCCAAATGCAGCTCCTCAAGAAGTAAGGAATAGACTGCCAAAGTTCCAAGGAAACAACACTATAACTGGTGATCAACATCTAAAGCTTTTTATCAATATGATGGAAGACTTTGAGATTGAACATGAAGATGTATATATCAAACTGTTTATACATACTTTGGAAGAATATGCCGGGGGACTCGGTACAAAGCTTTGCAGATAATTCCATTAATTCTTGGACTGAGATGAGCAATGCATTTAAATTACAATATGGTGATAGAACTGACCCTAGGTTTCTTTTGACAAAATTTAAAAACATCAAAAAGAATCCTAATGAGTTAGTACATGATTTCAACACAAGGTTTAACAAGACCTTAAGGAGATTTCTGTTAGGATAAGGCCATGTGATGAATCATGTTTAATCAAATATTCAGATGCATTTGATAAAAAGGCTACTTACTACTTGAGGGACAAAAACCCTGCTAATTTGAGGCTAGGCCTTCACTATGGCCTTGCAAATTGAAAACAATATCAAGGCAATTGGAAATCCTCCAAAAAGGGAGGGTGTAAAGCTGATTAACCCAGAAAAACCTCAGACAAGCAAGGCTACTGATTTGGAAGAAGTTGTGAAGACTTTGGCAGGGGTTGTCAAATAAATTTCCTACAAACTAGCCCAAGCTGAGAAAGGAATTGGGCAGAGCTCACAAGGTCAACACAAGCAGCAAGGCCAAGACAGGTTCACAAATCACCAAAGATATGATGATAGAGGCAAGGGACTGTTGGATTTGGAAATAGGCAGTCCCATGCTAGGGAGAACAAAACGGTACCTGATCCTTTGGATGCCAGAGTTGTTGTTGTGGAGGAAAAGGATGTCATTGATTGGTGTGATAGATGTTTCATGCCCCATGCTCCATGTGAGGAAGATCAACAGGAAGAAGAAGAAGCTGATAATGATAATGATGATGATGTTTGCATGATGGGTTGTTCCACGAGCTCACAACAAGGGCAACTTCAACTGAGGTAATAAGTGCTCGGACTACTGCCACTTTTTGGGATTACATTCATAGGGTAACTATTCTTCCTCCCTCTCATAATTTAGAGGTAGATACTGTACAAGCTTTTGAATTGCCCAATAATGACTTTGAATACTTAAGGGCTTTAATGATAAAGAAGTATGATGGAGGAATCCCCTCTGAGGAAGATACACAATTACTGATGAATATTGTGGTTTTCAAGAGAAGTAATATAACAAAAAAATTAAGGCTGTCAAAGGGGTAGGGCCTCAAGCCAAGCCAAAAGATCCCTTACTTTCGAACATCCCTAAAGAGGCTCTAAAAAAATATACATTTGTCAAAAGCCCTGTAGTTCCAAACAAAAATCATACCCCTCTTCATGCCCAAGTTGTCAAAAATCTTGTACCACCTAGTGAGTGTGTCAATTTTCCTTCCAATGCCACCTTGCCAAAGTCTATCCCTTATGATATTGCCCAAGTCTTGAGTTAGATCAAGATCTCAGTTCCAATTGTTGAGTTGCTTAGGGTCCCTGAGCACAAGAAGAGGGCATTGGAGTATTTTGGACTGAAAGAGGAGAAGCCCTAGGTAGAAACATAAACATTGTGGAGACCCCACCAGTCATTAAAGAACTAGAAGCACCACCAACATCAGAAGAGCTAGATGAACCACCTGAGGTTTATCTGGGGACATCCTTAGTAGACTCTCAACTAAATGTGGATCCATTCTTCACCACTCTAATCATTAAAGATAGATTTCTACACAACTGCATGTTTGACTCAGGGGCATCATGCAATGTTATGCCCCTTGAAGTCATGAATGAGCTGGACATCAAGGTAATAATAGTATATGGGAAGTGTACTACTAAGGATTCTAGAGAGGTGCTAGTGGTGGGATGTGTGAAGGGTTGTGTGGTACAACTTGCAGCCTATCCAGGCAGAAATTTAAAACTTGATGTTGTCATTGTTGACTGCCCAACCAAGTGGGGCATGCTATTGTCTAGAAAATGGGATGCACGTGTTGGTGGGAGTGTCCAAATGGACATGTCCTATGCTACCATTCCAATTGAGGGCAGCCTTGTCAAGTTGTATGGGGAAAAGAAGATGTTGCACCTTATTGAGGATCCCAACAATGTATCCTATGAGGTATTGTACACAAGTGTTGATGTAGATAACTTTGAAGGATTTGCTAATGGAAAGGAGCACAAGAGTGAAGAATGAAAATGCCTTGAAAAATGGGCTCTCCTTGACTCTATTATTTGATGGAGCTTGCTCCAAGTTTGGGAATGGTGCTGGTGTTGTTCTGCTTTCTCCAGGTTAGGAAAAATTTGGTTTGTCCTTCAAACTCAATTTTGAGTGCACTAACAACATTGTTGAGTATGAGGCACTGTTGTTGGGTTTAAGAATTGCTTGGAAATATGGTGTCAAGGACATCATTGTCAAAGGAGACTCAAAATTAATAGTAAAACAGGTCAGAAAACTATATGCCACAAAGAATTAGCGAATGAAACAATACAAGCATGCAGTTTGGGATTTCATTGAGATGTTTGATTCATTCAACATTGTGCACCATGATAGGAAGTTCAATGACTTGGTAGAAAACTTGCAGTGTTGGGGTCTCATTTTGATAGTTTTGCAGTGTCCCCATATTGTGAATATGATGTGGAAGTGTTGACAAGACCCTCTGTCCCTGACAACATCAAACACTGGCAAGTATTTGATGATGATGCTCAGATCAGAAGATTTCTGCAGAACAAGGGAGAATTTTTGATCAATACATTGATTTGGAGCCATTGGTATGTGCAACAGAGGGGAAGGAAACCTTGTTTGGCAAGGGCATCATCCAACTAAAGACTAATACCATTCCTAGAGGGCTGGTTGCTCTTGAGTCCAATTTTGATAATGTTGATTGCATTATTAATAGGCATATGACAGCCTCGAGGGATGTTGAGGAGCATGATCTTGGTACAAGGGAGAGGCCAAGGAAAATTTGGTTAGGCAGTAATCTCAGCAAGGAGGAGAGGCAGTCATACATCCAATTGTTGAAAAATTATCAGGATTGCATGGCTTGGACCTATTCTGAACTAAAAGCATATAGAGAGGACCTATTTCAACATGAGATTCCCTTGGAATCTAATGCAAAGCCATTTAGGCAGAAACAAAGGCCCATCAATCTGCTCATGTCTCTTAAGATGCAAGAGGAGCTGAATAAAGAAACTGAGGGATGGAGGGATTATTCAACCCACAAGGTATTCTTCTTGGGTTGCAAACCTAGTACCAGTCAGAAAGAAGAATGGTGACATCAGGCTGTGTGTGGATTTCAAGAATCTGAATAGAGAATCTATGAAGGATAATTATCCTTTACCAAATATGGAAAACATGTTGCAGTTAGTGACTAGTTCTGAATTACTGTCCACCCTAGATGGTTTCTCTGGTTATAACCAAGTTGTGGTGAAGGAATCATAAAGGATCAAGACAACCTTTACTACTCCTTGGGGAACCTATGTATATGTCAGGATGCCCTTTGGTTTGATGAATGCTGGAGCCACGTTTCAAAGAGAAATGGACGTTGCTTTTTCTAGTTACATCAATGAGTTTATTTCAGTTTATCAAGATAATGTAATCATATTTTCTAGAAGAGAAGTGATCACTTGCTGCACTTGGAGAAGATGTTGATAAGATGTAGGGAATATGGCATCTCACTCAATCCAAAGAAGTGCCATTTTGGAGTGCAGAAGGAAAAATTTCTTGGTCACATTGTGTCACAAGAAGGGGTAATGATTGATCCAGAAAGGGTAGAGGCCATCAACAAGATTCCAATCCTAAGAACCAAGAAAGGAATTTAGTCCTTTTTTGGGCAGATAAACTTCATCAGAAGATTTATATCAAAATTTTCTGAGTTGACCATTCCAATCACTTCCATGTTAAAAAAGGACCAGGCCATCAAATGGGAGGAGGCTACCATCCAAGCTTTCAATGGAATTAAAGAGGCACTAAAGCATATGCATGTTCTAGCAGCTCCAGATTATAAGAAGCCCTTTCAACTGTTTTCCTTTGCTTCAGAGAACACTGTTGCTTCTGTCTTACTGCAGAAGGATGATGAGGGGGTTGAAAGGCCAATTGCCTTTTCAGTAAGGCATTGTAGGGGGTTGAGTTAAAGTACACTATTATGGAGAAACAAGCATTTTGCCTTAGTAAAAGAAACAAAGGTTTTAGGCCTTATATTCTAAGTTCTAAAATTGTTTCTTATGTTCCCCACACCATGGTCAAGGACATCTTATTAGAGATGGAAGTCTCAAGCAAAAGGTGTAGGTGGGTGAACAAGTTGCAAGAATATGACATGGATATCCAAACCATGAAGTTGGTGAGAGGTTTGGGCCTGGCTAAGCTTATGGTTGAGAGAAACTTGCAAACTATTGAGGTAAATGAGGTAGAAGAAGGTAGGGTAGATGTTTTTCAAACATTGATGAGTTCTGAGTGGTACAAAGATGTAATTTTTTATCTCAGACATCTAAACTACCCTGAGTATTTAAGTAAGAACCAGAAAAGAGCCCTTAAGTTAGCTTCCCAGAAATATGTCATTACTGATTATGGGCTAGCTTGGAAGAATCCAGAGGGAGTCCTCTTAAGGTGAATTACTAAAGAAGAATCCCCCAAGATAATTTTTATCTCCATGGAGGAGTTTGTGGGGGGAATTTTGATGCAAGAGTCACAACACACAAGATCCTGAGGGCAGGTTATAAGTGGCCAAATCTTTTCCAGGATACAACTCTTTTGGTTAGAAGATGTGAGAGTTGCCAACACTTCTCTGGAAGATTGAAAGCTTCAGGATCCCTTCCTTTGCAGCCTGTATCAATTGAAGCCCCATTTAAGAAATGGGGAATGGATTTCATTGGTGAGATTTCAGACCCTTCAAGTGCTGGCCATAAGTGGATTCTTGTAGCCACTGATTACTTTAGTAAATGGGTGGAGGCAATCCCCACCAAGAAGGCAACACACCAAGTTGTCATAGAATTTATGCTAAACAACATCATCTGTAGGTTTGGGGCACTAGTCAAGATTGTAGTTGATAATGCCATGAGCTTTAGAGCTGAACCTTTGGTGGCAATGTGTAAAGAATATGGGATCAACTTGACATATGCCTCTAATTACAATCCCCAAGGAAATGGACAAGCTGAGTCTAGTAATAAAAACCATTGAATATTATCAGAAGAAACTTGGAGTTGAACAAGAGAAAATGGGGTGAACAGTTGAAGTTTGTTGTTTGGGTTGATAGGATCACTATTAAAAGAGCCACTAGAAAGAGTCCATTTGAGTTGGTGTATGGAACTCAGGCCCTGCTACCCCTGCATATGTAATTATCTTCATATCAGTTCATTCAACAACTAGAGGAATAAGAAGTAAGTCCTTATGATGCTTGCATTAACCAGATTGTTGAACTTGATGAAGAAAGGAGGGCATCCCACCAGAGGCATGTAAAGTTTAGAGAAAAGCTAAAGAATTTATTTGACAAGAAGGTCACTCTTAGAGATTTCAAATTTGGAGATCTTATGTTGCTATGGGATAGTAGGCATGAAGATAATGGAAATCATGGAAAGTTTGACTCATTATGGATGGGCCCTTACTCCATTGATATTAGAATTGGTGAGCATACCTTCTTCTTGAAGGATTTGGATGGTGACTTTATCTTATTGCTTGTTAATGGAAGGTATTTGAATAATTTCTTGGATTTATTCCCAAGAATCAAGGTGAACATCATTTGTATAGTGTATAGTTTGTTGTTTGTTTCTTGTCTTTTGTGTTTTTGCTCGCTCTGGTCCTTGGTGACCTATTTTTGCTAGGTTTCTCTATTCATTTTTTTGAGAGATGGCTCTGTTTCTCTACTCTGCAAGTTGAATCCTTTGCCCAATGGATATTTTTGGCACTTGGTCTACCATTGTTCTTGTGGCACTCACAGGGAGTGCCCATCCTCGAGTCAAAGAGAGATGTTGGTGCTCAGATCTATCTCGCCCCATTTGCCATTATTTTCCTCTGATCTGCGTATTGTGAAATTTTTTTCTATCTCTTAATGTGGGTTTTATGAAATATTTTATTTCCATTTGAGATGCTTTGAGTTGTTTGCAAAATCCATTATCATGTCCCTCCTTGAAGAAGTCTCCGAGTTTGCCCTATTTTTGCCCCAATTTCTTCAAAGTCCACGGGCTCTGCTGTTTTTCCTATTTTTCCTCGACCATGGAAGCTCAAGAATGGTTAATCTATATTTGTATGCCTTTGAAAATCCAAATCCATGGTTGAAAAGATGCTCAAAACCATGATTCACTTGTTTTTTTTTCAAAATAAATTTTCATCCTTAGCAAAAATCGGGTTCTGGGTGTGAATGGTGATTTTCTATATTCTGACGGTCTGATCTTTTTCCTTTCAAATTTATTCCTTAGCGTTTGGTGGTCACGTGGATTTCTATTGGTTTGGTCAGGGGACGATGGGAAAATGCTTTAATTTATCACTTTTTACTTTTTTGGCAAAAAGGCAAATTTGGTCCCGTGGCCCCGCTCAAATCTGATTGGTTCTTTTGGTGCTTACGTGGCTTCTTCTAATTGGATGGGCGTGGCGGGTCTATTTTTGAAACTTGTTCTTTTTAGCTACTTTGGCAAAAATTTTGAACCCGCCTTGGGCCCTGCCAGGCTCTGATTGGAGAAAATTTAAGAGGCAAGGAAAAAGTCTTACTTTGACCCCGCAGGAGGACACGTGGCAAAGCTAAGGGTGGAGGTGTGGAGAAAAATGGAGGTTTTTTCCATTTTTTTAAAAATGTTGTAAAAAGTCAAAGGAAACCCCTGAGCCTATTTTGAAGTTGAATCTTCCATGTGGACGACCCAAATTCAAAGTAAAGATCAACGAAAACTGAGTCTGGAATTTGATTTTCCCCATTTTTATTGAAACACGCCTGGAAGTGCGAGTCTTCATGATTTCTTGGTATTTCCTACATGCCAAATAGAGAGGGGAGTTAATTTTGATATCTAAGTTTGGTGGGAGAGATCTGGAGACATCTTTCGCCATTAAAATGGTTTGACTATCGGGCTCGATATGATTTTCTATTTTTCTTTTCCCGAGCACGCAAGGAACCAAATTTGATGATTAGGGGTGGAAGTGGTTGGTGAGTTGAAGGAGGAGTGTTCTACCAGATGAAGGAGTTGAATGCTGAGATTTTGAAGAGATCTTCCCCATGAGCACCTAAATTTTTTTACAGATTTGATTATGGGAATGGCGATCGAGATCATGGCGAGCACTGGTACATTAAATGTTTTTGTATTTTGGGGAAAAAGGGGCTCTATGTAAATGTTATAAATGGCATAAATTTTTTGTGCAAATGGTTGGAGTGTTAGAGGTCGAAAAAAATTCCCAAGAGGAAAATTTGACAAAGCTTGTCTTTTGAGAAGCCGTCTGAGAAGCTGTAAATCTCTTTTGTATTAAGTTTGATCGTGTCAAGGTGGTTGCGAGTGTACAACCATTGAAAGCTCTGAGATTTTCCTAGAAACTTTCCCCTGTTGATAAATTTAATCATACTCAAGTTATTCTGTGTCGATCTTGAGCAAAATGTGTCTGTTTCATCTCTGAATGTATGCGAGTAGTTTTTCTTATTTCTGTTGCAATCTTGTATTAAAAATCTGATTCAATCACATAGGTTTCAATCCTTGTGATAGTTTAGTGGCATCTATAATTTCATTTCTTAGGAGAGCTTTCATCTGGGAGTGAAATAAATTATTTAAAATCACTTTTCTTTCATCTATTCGACAAAGATTATCTGTAAGCCTTTGGGTGTACCTTAGGCGTGATTTGGATTAGATCTTGATGCTTTGTTGGGTTTTCTAACTTGATCTTTCATGTTATAATCTTATAGATTGTATGAAAAAGTGCTAATGTGGGCCTCCATTGAAGCACACATTCTAGTTAAAGAAACATTTTAGCTATTATGTGGCATTCTGTTGGTTTAGTTTTCCATTTTATAAAAGCTCTCAAGGATTTGGTAAATCAAGTTCACTCTGCCTCACCTCCCACCAAAATCCATTTAAAACATCCAATCTTACCTGTATTACCCCTGTTTGTCCTGTGTGTATACCAATGCATAGTTTCTAGTACCAAAACATGCGAAACAATCAGGTTTCCAAATGTCTTTAGTAACCTTTGCCTTGTTTTGAAAATATCTCCATAATCTGGAAGTGACAACTTGTGAGAGTCATATTTGGTGTGTTGATCATATTTTCCCAAGGTCTTCTCTATAAAATTTATACAAAAGAAGGATTTACCAACATTCTTCAATAATGGAGGTTACAAAATAGGTTCTCTTACCTTGGTTGAAAGGCACAACCTAAAATAGTTAGGATCAGATCACATCCTTTTAAGGTGCTACCCACTCCTCTTAGAGCCTGAGTGCTAAAAGGTCAGATAGACTGCTTCCCCAGCTACAAAATGACATATATAATTATGTATTTGCCTCTTAGTGTCTTGTCAAACCCATGATTCTACTCGGCCTTTGAAGGAGATTAAATTTGGGTACTAACACGAGGCACAAGAATGCACACACATGCACCAGAAATACTTCAGGGTCCGTAATGTAGTGCATCACTCAATGATAAATCCACTAGTTTGGCGGATGAGGACAGTCCGAACCCACTAACCTTTTGTTTTGCAGGTCATTATTCAGTTCATTTGGAGAATCCAGTGCGATAGACATGCATGGTTTTAGATCTCCTTATGACACTGCCGAACACAGATCCTAAGAATTTTCACAGTTCTCAGCACCCAGAATTCAGACCAGGGCACCCCAAGGTTCCCTAGTACACTCTTAGGCACCTCAATATAGAAAAACAATAAGTTCTTGTCCTTCATGAAGTCATTCGGTCATAGCCTGCCCAATCCGCACACCAGTCTGCTACAACCCAACACATAGTGAGGTAAGTTATTTACAAGTTAGTACCATATCCCTCTTATTTCTATTATTTCAATCCATTAAAATATAAAAGTAAAACATTTAGATTTAGCATTTCAATATAGCGCTTAGTTTATATTTAGATTAACTTATAAAATAGCTGAAAATCCTAAAAATCCTATTTTTAGTTAATCATTTTGGATAACCCGTCATTTCGAACATTGTTTCTTTTTTGTCATCTTTCATTAGCATAGCTCTTCTTTTATTATCATGTCACATTTTGGTGTCTACCCTATTTATGATGAGGCTACCATCACTGAAATTATATCTTTATATAGTGCTCCTATGACCTTACCCAACGCCACTCAACAACTCCTATTGGAAGGTAAAAATTTTTTGCCAAACAATCCTGCTGATTCTCCTATCGGCATATACCTTGTTGATGACCTTGTTGCTTTTACTTGTTGTACACCATGCCATATAGTGGCCTGTGATCATTTTTATTCTTCTTCAGATATGCCACCTGATGTTTTAGATCCTTCTATCGTTGATTATTTGTTAGGCATTGATTCCCGACCTGTTATGCCTTCTACCTCTCCTCCGGCCACTCCTATCGCCACTCCCATGTCTCCTACCACTTTTCATTGTGTTTCTCCAACATCCCATTATAGTTCATTAGCATATTATTATTGCTTTGATGATCCTGTTGATAGTGTTATTCTAGCTAACATGGACCATATCACTTCATTTCTTGTTCCTAAGGAGTCTCCTTCTTTCTACACTGCTGAGAGTGCTTCATCTCTTCCATCTTCCTCTCCTCTTGATATTTCTTCTACCATAGTGCATGAGTCTCCACCTTTTGTTGTTCCTTCTCATTCTACTCCTACCTTATCTATGATTCCTTCTTCCTCTTCACCCATACCACATGTTTTTTCCCATACTGTTATTGACACTTCCCCTTCATCATCTCATGTGGCTCCTTCGACACACACTCCTCACACGTCGTTAGCATCAGAGCCTACTATTTCACCTCTTGATATCCCTATCATCACACACAATGGAAAGCTCCAACCTCTTAATACATTTTTTCCATCTTCTTCTATTCCATCATAGGACATTATATCCCTCATGTATGTTGTAGGTCAACTTCAGTCTCTCAGTTCACTCTCTCACCTTAGAAAGTAGGGATTACTACGTGTTTATAGATAATAATTCTTGTATGGTAATCCTGTTCCCAAAAAAATCCATAAATACACCTTTCCTAAGGATTTCATCATGCCGACATTTACATGCTTCGATGGTGCCGATGACCCCCATGCTCATATTGCACATTATAACACTCTTATGGTCTCTTATTCCAATGACCAACTCTTGCTTGAGTCCTTTTAGTTTAGTAAAGTTGATGATACACTTCAATGGTATACACATCTCCCTTTTGATTCTATTATCACTTTCTATGACATGGAGGATGCCTTCCTTCATAGGTTTATTATCAATAATGGTCCTAGGGTCACATATGATCATATTCCCACTCTCCATCAAGGCTCTTCTGAACCTATTCAGGATTACATCTTACACTTTAATGCATGCATACATCAACTTATCTTTCATCCTAGTGACTTAGAAAAGTAGTTCCTCTTCTGTCGTGGTCTTCTTCCTCCTCTAAAGCAACACTTACAATATGATACTTGTGAGTCCTTTATACTTTTATGTTATAAGTTTATTGATCTCGAACATGACCTTCTTGCCTCTCCTCTAGCAGAGCCTTCCCACATTTTATCGATTACTATGTCCTCTATTGTTCCAACTACACTCTAATTGTACATCCTCACCAACCTCCACCCTTGGCTAAAAATCAAACAAAGTGTGTTCCTCCTACTCCACCTCCTAGAAACAATCCAAAACAACCCATATCTCAACCCAACGTGTAACGAAAACAACCTCATTCTCCTCCTCCATCTCCTGCACATGTCTCTCTACCTCTGCGACCAATTACTACTACTACTACTTCACCTTAGTACCATGAACCTCTATGTTTTTCACCTAATGATCAACCTCATGATTTCTTGTGTATATTACTTGATGAGTGATTAATTCGGCTTCCTTCCAATCACCACCACTCTCCACACCATTTACAACGCCAACATGATCAATATTACTGTAATTACCATCATATTAGTGGCCATAGTGAAAATGACTATATTACTTTACGTGAGAGGTTACAACATTTAGAGGACACTGGTGTCATATATTTTTCATCTTGTGAGTGATCATTATCTCCTTCACCATGACAGTGTAGGCATACACCCCCTGAGTCTTCTCCACTGGTACTCAGTTTGTTTGTCAATCACTTTCATGTCACATGCATGCTATCCACCACCTCCATTGCTTCCACCTCCATATTCATTACATCTGCCTCTCTCACACTATCCATCACATCCATCCCATGGGTTTCCACTAGTCTCTACATATCCCATGGTCACTCCATATGACACACACTTTGGTCCATACACACATGCTCCATCCTTTTCATATGCATCAACCTCCACCCATCATCCTAGTCGTTGGTAGGTGATCATTATCACCCTAGCCCCCGATGAAACACTTATGTTCTTACGGATCTTACACGAATGTTGAGGGATTATTTTTAAGAACCTTTCATCATGCACTCCATCGTTCATCTAACACACCTCAATCATTTTCCGATGACGCACTCTTGCTTACGTGGCTCATACTTGATTGTTGAGGGGTCTTATTACATGAGCCTATTCATCCATATGCTGGGGGAATCATTACTCTCCCCATCCTATTTTTATCACCTTATCATATTACCATTATATTACATTTTCACATCTTAAACAATACATTTATCTATTTTCACATTTATTCTATTATCACCATTACATTGCCTATGTGTTACATACTTTATTCATCTCATCAATTACATTACATTAGTTATCTACATCATCATTTACCATGCATATTTTATCTACCATTACTAACATCATCATACAAATTTATATTCATCACATACAAAATAATACACATGCTAGAACACTAACCATACAACCATACGATATCCATTACATCACAATGGAAAAACATCTCAAATATCGATCTCACATATATATCAAAAATAGGTGTCCATACATATAGCGTTCAATGATCATCATCACAAAAACATGTGTCATCACTGGGGGCAAGGCCCCCTATATCATGTACAATCATCACTATCAAATCATCATTATCACTATCACTCATGTGTATCACGAGAGTGCTAGAACTCGATGCCTCACCACCGACGCGACGTCACATTTTACGGCCCCAAAAATTCTCTACCTATCTACGTAACATGGTAATCTCCATGTTCTACTTTGAGAAATGACGCTGCAACTCCACATAATGGGCAAAAACATCTTGAGCCAAGGGACCATCACCTACCACCTCTCAGGAACGATGAGTCTCCTCACGTGCCTCGTCCCTCTTGCTAAGCAGCACCGTACATTTTTTATGTTGCTATGGCTACTATCTCAAACAAAGTGGCATGCTCACCCGCGATGTTAGCCACATGCTCTAGTATCCCTCCACATAATACATTGCTAGACACATTTTCCATCAGCGTGTAGATCGATGTGTCTACTATCAACAACCAATAGGCATCTCCTGCATACATCACATATAACCCCATGTTAGTCAACCATGTACACAAAACCACATCAACAATTTATTAACCAAAACTTTAAGTATACACTAATACTTACGATCTACCATAGATGCCGCTATAGGGTCAGGGATACCTCCCTCACCCACTCCTCCTACTGGTAACTCCATAACACATGCAAATACTAGGTATAACAACACCCATCGATGCGCTTCCCACCAAGCTCAATAATCCTCCATACTCCCACATCATCGCCATCCACAACCGCTATCATTGGGTCTACCACATCTAACCTCGGTGGTACCAAATGCTCCACCATGGGCCCTAGCCTAGCACCTGCCCTCCTAGGGGTCATAACACCTGTAGACATATATATGGCTTTGGGGGCACATATTGTGCCATCCCAAACTTTCGTGATACTATCTCAACCTAAAAAAGCTCCGCTATACTTGGAAAGTAGTCCTCTAACCACATGGTCCTTCGAATACATCAAAAATCTGTTACATCCTTAGGCCATCCCCGATAATCACGATATGGCCTCAATGTCACCGAATTGGATCCCATCCTGTGTATGAGGGCCTTAAAGCTATCAGTGTCCATCTTCCTGCCGTGAATATCTACCCACCATCAATCAAATATCTCGCCGAGCCCACCCCCTCATGGCCCTCAGAATCTAGTCTCGAAAATGGATATGTGCTCATATGCCCATACATGTAGCAGTGTGGTGGCCCCTATACCTCCGCCATGCTCATCCTACGTGAGCTAATACAAGTCCCTATAAATGTGGGCCAACACACACCACACCCATGCATATCTCATCCCATCCTCCTCTATCTATTGACATATGTCGTGCATCTTATACAAGATGCCGAAACCCCCTCCCTCCACTTCTATACAAGATGCTATTACCAATGCGATGAAATTTCGCAAACGCAGAACCCTCGACTTTAAAATCACATCCAAACTAATATGGCCTTCTGTAGGAACCTGGTCCCCTATAAAATATTGTCTAGCTAAGCGCATCTGCCGCTCCATATCCACTACCGCCATCACCTGTAATCTCTCCCTAACCACTGACAATTGCAATATGCAATATACATCCTCCAACATCACTACCATCTCTCCCATAGGCAAGCAAAATGTGGATGTATCTGCACACCATCTTTCACACAATGTAGTCAACATAGGATATTATGGGGCACATCCCCCATCCATGCTATATGCCATAGGATGACACGGTCCAAAACATCTCACTCATCATCCGAAAAACCCAATCCCAGTAGTGTACTCAAGTGTCGACCACCACCACAAAACTCCCTCTAGTGGATATCCTCTGCACAACACAAAACAACAAAAAAATAATGATTAGGATTTACATGATCCCAAACAACTACTCAACATGTTGTAAAAAAATTCCATAGCATTACCGCCAAAGCGAAAATTTTCTGGACCAGGGCACCCAACACTAGGACTGGGGTACCTCAGAGCAGGACACTAGTGCCCGGATCTAGGTGCTCCAATCCCAGGGGTCACTAGCACCCTCACCACTCTTGTCCAGGTCCCAAATGCCGAGAAAGCTAAAAATCTCAAAAATGCAAAAATTCACCTCAACAACCTATTCCACCCTACATTTCAGCAAAAATAACACACTTACCAACTCGCTTAGTCAGAGTGCAACACTATCGCAGTCGCTAGTCTCTCAAATCAGGTCAGACGTAATGGTCTCGCTTGAGGAATCCCTACTCACTTTGTATACACTCTTACACTCATGCCATAAATAAATGAAGTGATAAGTTACCTTTTCAATTCACTATTTATAAGCCCATTAAAATTTCTACCTTTACTATGGTCTACATTTCATGCTTATTACCACAACCAATACACGCAACACTGTTTCAGTCATATCTTGAGCATTTTTACTCGATTTGCACCCCATTTGCGGCATTCTTTTCAAAATTTTTCTTACCACCGTAATACAATGTTTTCCCACATTATACACCTCAATGTTATTTTGTACTCCTTACAACCACGTTTAAACCTCTTACCATTACTTTTGACTTAGAATACGTTCCACTCACCACTCCCTCTTTCACCGAAAGGGGGCATATCATTGGGGGTCCCCTATAATTCCCCTTATGGCACCATGTACTCCAATATTGTGAATCCAACACCTCGCAACTTATACTGTGACACTTCACCATCAATCTCCCTAATGACCTAATATGGGGGCAACAATCATTTATTATTTTCCAAACACCTTCACACATCATAACTTATCAATTCCCCTAATGAGCTATCTTGGGGAAATAAGAAACTAAAAATCATTTTATGTGTTATCTCATTAGTTTCTAGCAACTTTCCCTAATGACCTAACCTGGGGGCAATTAGCGAAAAACCTTGCCATGAGTAACCAATCAAAAATAACCAATCAAAATCAACACATTCAAATCAAACCATTCAAATCCATGAGAAATATCCTATATGACCTAACTTGGGAGTTACATTCACCATTCCATTCCTAGATGACATAACTTGGGATTTTATTCTATACTCCACGTTTTCTTCTAGATGACCTAATATGGAAGCCATCTCATTTTCTATCACGTTCACTTCCAGATGACCTAACTTGGAAGCCATCTCATTCTCTATCACACCCACTTCCTCATGACCTAACTGTAAGCCTTTACATTACGACGACACCTGTGAAGCGAGGGAAAGAGTGCCTTTCCCCTTATCACTCATATATGTGTCAAATGTTTTAACCGAAATCATCTGGATCCAAAATCACCACTTTTTGATCTAAGTCCATCTCTGCAATGGCTAGATCTTGAGGATGTAGTTAAATCTTGGAGAATAACACACTTTTCTCCCTACACTCTTCCTCTTGCATCAAGACACCCAAATCCTCCCATCATTCCATTCATATACAAGTGTTCGGGTTAGGAATTGATCACTCCCTACCCACCTATCCGATATTTAACCGCGTTTAAAATCATCTAATGATCATTTT
Organism: Taxus wallichiana var. yunnanensis; assembly: GCA_018340775.1. Lineage (NCBI taxonomy): Eukaryota > Viridiplantae > Streptophyta > Pinopsida > Cupressales > Taxaceae > Taxus > Taxus wallichiana. The sequence goes on from CM031238.1 coordinate 315,248,455, forward strand.
CATTTTCCACACTTCATCATGACACTTACACTTTTACATTACATGGATCAACTCCCAATCCATGGTTTGACACACTTTTATAGTTCTATCAACACACATTTACTACACATCTGTGCGTTCTTCTACAACTTGGGATTCTCTGGCTTTTTCTCAGGTACATTTCTATCTACTTTATGTTTCCAAGCTTTCCACTCACCAACATAAAGTGGGGGAAAATGTAGTCACAAAATCACACATTTACTATTACATTTATACTGCCATGTAAGTTAATTTATATATGGATATTGCATGATAAAATTATTCACTAGTGACCCATATCTAGGTCTTGTGGTTAGTTAGTCAGGTGTCATTGTGTTTGTCTGGTTCAATCATTAGTTGTCTCTGTAGGTTTAGTCATCTTTCAGGGTATCTTAGATGTCGTAGTTTGTTCAGTTGTCATCTTAAGGTCTACACTAGGGTGCCTAAGGTTGTACTGGGCACCCTCGGGTGCCCCAGTTCATGATTTTAGGTGCCCATCTCATTGTAATTGGTGGTCTTAATTTCTTTGTTTGAGGTTGGTCCTAATGGTTATCCCGTGTATTCCCCTAGGTCATAGTCGGCAGTTTTAGGTCACTAGTGTCGAAATTTGAGCAAGAGATCCCTATATAAACAAAGTATACTCACTACATTATGGGTGTATATATCACACATCAAAGGTACCTATCTACTAAGGCAAGGGATTACATTTGGGCTTCTTCTACATCTGGATCACACAAGCATGGGGGAAGGGTTGTATTCTTTCCATTCCATCCACCATTTTGCATTTTACATCTAGTTATTACCCCTACTACTACGTCATTGTCGCTAGGGCATCCGAGGCACAAGATTGCACACACATACACTGGAACTACATCAGTAAGTGTAATGTAGCGCATCGCTTAGCGATAAGTCCACTAGTTTGGCAGCTGAGGACAGTTCGACCCCACTAACCTTTTGTTTTGTAGGTCATTATTTAGTTCATTCGATAAATCCAGTGTGACAAATAGGAAAGGTTTTAGATCTCCTTGTGACACTTCCGAACACAGATCCTAAGCTTTTTCACAGTTCCCAGCATCAAGAATTCAGACCAGGGTGCCCCAGTACACTCTCAGGTGCCTCAGTATAGACAAACAATCAATTCATGTCCTTCTTAAAGTCATTCGGCCATAGCCTGCCTAGTCCGCACACCAGTATGCTACAACCCAACACATAATGAGGTAATTCATTTACAAGTTAGTAACATATCCCTCTTATTTCTATTATTTCAATCCATTCAAATATAAAAGTAAAACATTTAGATTTAGCATTTCAATATAGCACTTAGTTTCTATATAGATTAACTTATAAAATAGCTAAAAAGCCTAAAAATCCTATTTTTAATTAATCAACATGCTCTTGAGGACAGTGATAGAGAAGATGATTCAGTTAGTCTTATGGATAATCGCGAAGAGAAGAAGGGTGAATTTGTTTCCTCTCCCTCTAAACTAGTTATTGATTCACAATAGGATGCTAGAAAGGGGGGGGGGGCTTCTTTGGTGTGCCCCCTGGTTCATCCTCTAATCCGGTTAAACTTTTAGAACATATTGAAGAGAAGGAGGATGTGGCCTATTCTCAACCTCTTAGCTCCTCGTGAATTCAGAGTCCAAAAAACAAGGAGATTGTTGAAGTTTGTCTACCAGTGCATCCAGATGCTAATGTAGATCCTAACAAGGGCGAAGGATGGATGGTAGTGAACAAAAAAAGAAAGGAAAATATGCTTTTGAATGTTTAAAGATCGAAATTTCGGTCTCATAAGGTAGAGAAATATGAAATAAAGGAATGTCTCTAGGGGGTGGTCAAGTTTTTTTGACCTTTTGGTGTCTTCCTTTTCTTTGGTGTGTTCTTCGTCTTTTGTTGTTCTTGGGCTATCTTTTTGTTTCTTGTTTGGTTTGTTGGACTGTTTCTTGTAGTTTCACTCTTGAGCCTTGATGCTTATCTTTGATGTATAGGGTTTTTCTGATCCCTTCAAAATCAAAGCTTTACCTAATCTAATTTTTTTTAATTAGCACAAAACAAATTTTCACACCTCTTTTCCTGTGTGACATTGTGAAAATTACTACAACGCAACATTCATCACGATCTCTAGATAATGTTTTGGGAAATTTGATGATTTTCAAATCAACATCCCCCACTACTGTCGTGGAGGGGGTCTAGGGAGCCCTCGTGATGGGGATTTGGGGGTGGAGCACCGGAAGCCAAAGTGAAAGGAGTCAAACCCCTATTTCTAGAAAGACGGATTCCACCAAATTGTATTTTTAGAAGGAAATCCTAATTACATTTTTCCACTCTATTCCTAGGAGGAGGAATGCTAACGGTACTTTGCCAATTTGGTGCATTTATCTTTGTGGATAGCCAAAGTAGGTCTCAATGAGTTCACATGTAATCTATTCATCTTGAGTTAATAAAAGGTTGATATCTTACACCACAGTTGTTTCCTTAGTTCAACAAGGGTTTTACCACATAAATTTGGTGTTTTATCTCTTGCATATTTGGTATTTTGTAGATTTATTTTATCTCTATCTCTATAAATGACTATTTTGATATTTATTTTTGTGGTTATTAATTGTTGTAAGTGTCTAGTTTCCTAACATTAAATGGTAGCAGCAATTAGTTGAATGGAGAAATTTTAATTTGTATTGGAAGATCCTAAGAAAACATAAGGTTTCTTTTTAATTTTTATTAATGATATTAAGTTTTTGTGTTTGATTTATTTTTTTTTTATTTTTATGAAATGTGTTAATTGAATAAACCTTGGAGGGCTTTTTTGGGTTGAGATTCACAGTTTAAACAATCAAAGGACAAACCTTTTATAAAATTATTAGTTATAAATGTTTATGAATAACAAATACACACGCAATTCATTTGATCCTATTTATTGTAAGAAATTCTATACAAAGTAAGGCCGATGTATCCATCGATATCCATGAAAAGTTGATTAATATGAATTAAAAAACACGTGTAATAAAAAGTTCAGCGGTTGGTTTTTGGGTAAGCCGTGAGACCTGCTAATTACATTAAATATGATATGCCAAAAGTTGAGCATTGTAAGTTTTTGGTTTGACTAATAATACAGGTATAGATATTAGAAGACATAATTGAATTTTTTTCCATGTTTGCAAATAATAAAATCGGTCTTTTAAGACAGGAATGTGGAAAACATTTCCACAATATTTCTCGAATTAAAACAGCATATCTTATTCTTAATTTCCCCAGAAATCAAATAAAAGTGCCGGTATATAATCCTCCCACACTGAAATTTCTAATTTGCATAGAAATCATTGCTACCAAATTGAAATATCACATTGTTAATATTTCTGAACAACTTAGATCATTTATGTTGCACTTTTTAAACGGTAATAATTTATTGAATCGCGCACTAATCCACAATTTTGTAGGGAATGGTTGATTTTTTTCCTTGGGCGTTACACTTTCCTGAATTTCATCACGGTTAAAATTTACATTATGATCTATGTTTGCTTTTCTGCTTTTAACACAGTGTTAAATCCATTTGAACACAACAGTATTTATTTCACACATTATCATGAATATATTTATAACTACCAGATATAAACCGAACAGAACATTCTCCATTGATATATGCCAACAATTGCGATGAATATTTGAAATGTGAAATATTACATAATTTTCCGGATATATACACCTCATAAAAAATGGAAACACTACTCAGCTACCATATATAAATAGGCCGGCTTACCCAGCAAGGGATTAAATCAAAACTCCCCCTTTCAAAATGGTATTGCAGTCACCATCTCCTTAAAACTCCCCACTTTCAAAACTAAGGCCGCTTCGTTTGATGAGGTTTTGCAGGGCTAATCCTATTTCCTCTGCGCCAAAGCAGTCAATGTACTCAGACGTTGTTGTCGTTTCTTCCAGAAGGCCATGCCCCTCATCCTCCTCACATTTCTCCATAACTGCACAAGTTCCTAAGCTGCTTTCTTCATTCTCGGTTCTGCTTTGATCTGCTGCATCATACAGACCTGGTATTATATTTTTCTGTAAAAAGGGCTCTGTGGGTTCATCATCCATCCCTGGAACTGTAAAATATTCATCAATGCTCGGAGTAGCAGATTCAGTTAGAAATGGATTGGAATCGCAGATGGTAAACTGATTATCCACCATAAAATCATCATCATAGATGTGGGTTCCAATTGCAATGCCTTCGGGATCCGCCCAGCTTGTTGTGAGATGATAGTCCTGATCAGAAAGCTGAGGTGGGCATGATGAAATGCAACGCCAGCATGCTCCTTGGGGACAATTCGCTCTGTACTCTGCTGCAATGGGCATTTCAATAAATGAAGCTTTCCTCTTTCTGTTGATGGAGATCTGATCAAGATTGGATTTACGGGTACCCACAGTGAAATGTTTTCTACATTTGCGACAGAGAAAACGAGGCTGAATGGATCTGGCTACCTTCTTATTATTCAAGTAACGAAAGATGCAATCTTGAGAAGATCTACACAACGGGCAAGCAGGAGGTTCGCATTTCCGCAAAATGTGAGCGATGCAATCCTTCCAGTCGTCTGGTAATGCAGAGGCATTCACCTCCAGCCTTTCTTTTATAAGATCTAATACCTGCAGACAATCTGAATGAGCTCCATGAGTTTTCAGATGCAAAAGCAAACATTCCAAAGTATCCATAATCACAACTGCCTTCAAAACTTATTGTTTTGACGGTTTAACCTGCAAACGAAAGCCAAAACCTGCAAGTTTTTCTTGTATGGCCTCTTAAATAAATTACAGTCTTGCCTTAAATTATATAGACATACACCAGTTTACATTATCGCGGTTATGCCCTTCTGAACTAAACGGTAATGTTTAAAAAAGCGTGGATATGCACTTGGAACGGTAATATTACATTACAGTCCTTAAATTATATAGACATACAACAGTTCACATTGGCTCACTTGGAACGGTAATATTAAAAAACGCGTACAATTTCCCTGCAATAAATAAATCGACTTACATTCCTGAGATTAACTTTTCCTGGAAAATTCCACGTTTCCGACGCCGTAAATTTATCTCGACTATACGACAATTTTATAAACGAGGCCGTGCAAAATTATCTCGACTATGACAATTTTATATTCCATCTACCCAATTTTATTTTATTTTATATTCAGTTTAATTTTTTGTTGTGATTGTTAATGGGCTTCCATTGTGATTGTCGATGTGAGGGAACCAACGATGGGTGCTTTTGTTGAAAGAGTTACCGGTTTCAGCATTGTGAAGTTAGTTTTATATATCTTTAAAAAAAAAAAAAGATTAGGTAAATTGGAGGTTTTAAAAAAAATGCATAAATCATATATTTAGTAAAAATGTTATAGTTCATCAAAGGTTATAAGGAGGGAACTCGATGATTATAATTTGGTTCATTAGTTGTGATAACTTTCTCACGCTAGTCTAGTTTGGAAAAATGAATATTTAAACATAATTACTTCTTACCATTACAAACTCAATAACTAGTATCATACAATTTTTTTGATAATTCATTGCATGCCATTATTTTTGTGTATATATAAGTGATGATGTTTACTTTTACAATATACATTTTGTCAATGTAATGGAGGATTTGTGTTTTTTGAGTTTGTTTATATTATTCTACAATGAGCTGCAATTTGTGGAATAAAAAATTAGCACCTAGGGTCTTTCCATCACCAATACTAATAAGTAAATCTAGAAAATATGAGAACTAAATATCTGCATGTCCCGCACCTATACCATGGCTCAAATTGTTCTTACCTAGACAATATGTGCTATATGTGTGATGATATGATGGAATAAGTATTGAGTAACATGAGTCAAGTCATTCATAAATAGTATTGAGATTAAGAATAATGTTGTAATGTGCTCTACTTTATGCCATATATAAGGGTCACTTAGTTAACTTCATTAACTTGTCTATTAGTTCTATGGCGTCGACAATCAACCAACATTGCACACCATAAGGAAACAATTTTTTTGAGAAAATTTGGGGGAAATGAGATTTTCTATTTTTAAATTTATTTTATATCATGTGAAAATTTTCGATTGAATGGGTTTTAATTTGTTAAATAATACAAATATGTGAATGGAAATTTGGAAAGATAAATGTTGGAATTAAATACCTACACATCCAAGACCTGTTCCAGGGATCATATTTTTCCCGCCCAAATATTGTATATATGCTCCAATTTATCGTCTCTATCTCATTCACATTATTCACATAAGTGCAACTAAGGCTTTAAGGGGTTCAAAATAAATATTGAAACTAACATACAAAGTACGATACAAGGTTTCAACGAAGAAGTCAAAATGTTTAATCGTCTCTACTCTATTGTTAGCATAAAATAACAAATTATTACATTGTATTACATGGTAGTTATGTCTGCCTGTCATTCAGTTACTCAATCGACCCTTCTCCTCTACCTGTATTTATACACAACTCAGTGTATAACATCATTTAACATTTTTTCACTCTTATGTCTCCAACAGTGGTATTAGAGCGTCTTCTCACAGTATTTATTTTGTCTTTGGTGTTGTGAAACTTTCCAAGGGAGCATGTACAAGGGGAAAAAGGTAGGGTAATGACAATGTATAGATGGAACATCGTGCGTCTGTTTCAGTTGGCTGGAGTTGTGGAAGTTGAGGTCACCATTGCATCTGATATTCCTTTCCATCCTGAGCCGTAGAAAAGAGTGTCTCAGTAAGTGGCTTCCATACATGGCAGAGCGAGCCTAGGCTCGCCAAAATTTGATCCAACGAACACATGCTATCTATAACATCGTAGGTGCCAAGCAAAATTAAGTTGGAAACCTGTCTAATGTTGAGATATGCACAACAAATCTAACGGGAAAGAGTATGGCTATGCCTAAGTTCTTCAAATATTTGGTAATGGGTGCTGTGAGGCCCTCTACATCGATGGAACCAAATGAATCTATCATATTCGTGGAAAGAAGCATAAGAAGGTATCGATCTTTAATGATGATATCATTTGTCTTGGTGTGAGAAAACCAACAAACATGTGGGAGGAGCTTGCATTCCAGTGAAGAGTTTAAAAACATTTGGTTTTCTATGTAGTAAGTGTGGAACCAATTGGTGGTGCCTATAATGTTGTGGAAACTCCCCACGAGGCCGAATGTTGTACTTGCAAAACCCTGTAGATGTTGATGCCCCATATTTGGGCCAAGGAAACATATAACGACTTGTCCCAAGACAACTAGGATGATCTGGAGGAGTATGTGAGGCCAAGTGCTTTGTGGAAAGAGCAACACCCAAACAACAACAAAACAACATAAGGATTGGAGATTGTGCCTATAAGAAACCAACTTCTAGACAAGGCAAACATTGGCAAGAAAATTGGATGTGTGGAGTGTAGAAATGATTAGGAGACGTGTGGAAATTGATTGAATTAAGTTTGAACAACACAAGTTCAAATCCCTTCATTCATTCAACAAATATCCTATAAAGCTATAAAAGAAGAATGTGAAAAACCAGTCTATAATCCCTTGCTGCAACAGTCTAAGAGTATGAGAATCATGCCCGAAGATGTTAACAACATTGCAAGAAAACATATAGATGCACACCATTTGAGAAAATAGAAGTCAAGCTCACAAGAGCACCATTATCTACTCTTCACTACTTAAAGTCTCCAAAACTTGCAATTAGAGGAAATAATGGAATGAGTCTTGGTTGATGTCCATATGGAGAAGAGATGTGTCAAGCTTGTAGAAGGATACGATGCAGATGATGAACACAATATTGTAGAAAATATGCAGTCTTATACAACAAACAACATAAAAGAAATAAACAAAATACTTAAATAACTTGCATAAATAGATGAATATTCAACCTAGCACTGCTGTGCGTAATCTCCATTAATAAAAGCTTCATCATATTCAGAGCTTCAACTCTTTACAATCAAGTTGTGCGTGCAGTTGTGTGCTTTCAATGCACATCCTTCCTTGCTTGTGCAGATTTCACACCTTTGTGTGTGCATACAAAGCAATTACAATTGCTGTTATTTAAATAGAATAACTCACCCACTAACAACTCTTCAACTGAGCATTCTAAATCTAAACTCATGCTTTAAAATAGTTGCATGCTATGCATGAATTAAAACAGATTTATTTGAATTAAATCTAATGATAAAAAGGGAATAAGCTGACTTAACTAAAGCAAACTAAAACAAGACTAAAGCTAAAATTAGCTTTCCTAAAAAGCTACGGTTGGAATTAAATATGCAACACATGCATATTTCCAATACTCCCCCTTAATTTCAAACTGTAGCTTTCACTCTTCTAGAGCTGCGTTTGCTTTTTCAGATCTGCCATGTGCAGGATCACAAACTCCCAATCAATCTCTCAAATATTCAAAAAATTCTTTTGCTAAAGCCTTTGTAAAAATTTCTGCAAACTGATCTTCGGATTTACAAAATTCAAGATGAATTTCCTTGTTGTTTACCAGCTCCCTGATGAAATGATACCTTGTATCAATATGCTTGCTCCTCTTATGAAAAACATGATTTTTGGACAACGCTATGGCTGATTTGTTGTCACAAAAAATCTGTGTAGCTTCCTCTTGTTTCTATTGTAAATTTGTCAACACTCTTCTCATCCAAACAACTTAACATGCTACTCTTGTTGCTGCTACATACTACTGCTGTTGAAGATAACGTGACAATGGGCTGCTTCTTTGATGCCCATGAAACCACTCTGTTCCAAAGTGAAAAGTATAGCCGGATGTGTTTTTCCGATCATCTATACTTCCAACACTGTCACTATTTATATAACCAATGAGTTTGAACTCATCTGAACTTGAATAAAGAATTCCATGATTTCTTGTTCCACGTACATACCTCAAAATTCTTTTTCCATCTTGCCAATGTGAATCTTTTGGAGATTCCATGAACCTTGATATGAGGCTCACACCATACATGATATCAAGCCTTGTGGCCGTCAAATACATAAGACTTCCAACCAACTTTTTAAACAATGTTGGATCCACAAATGATCCTTCATCCTCTTTGCTCAACTTCAAACCTACTGCAACTAGTGTTGGCGCTGGCTTACAATTCAACATGTTAAACCTTTTCAAAACGTCACTTGCATACTTTGCTTGTGAGATAAAAACTTCACCTTCTGATTGTTGAACTTCAATACCCAAAAAATAATGCATAAGACCAAGATCTGTCATCTCAAACTCCTTCTTCATGGCTGATTTGAATGACTCTGTAGATAGATTTCTAGTAATGATCAAATCATCTACATATAAACAAACAATTAAAATTTTACCTTGCTCATTTATCTTGGTGTATAAGGTAGGCTCACTGCTGCTCCTACTGAAACCATTCTCAATCAAATAAGAATCTATTCTGTTGTACCAAGCTCTAGGTGCTTGCTTGAGACCATAGAGCACTTTCTTCAATATGTATACTTTTCCTTCATGACCTTCAATCTCATAACCTTTTGGCTGATTTACATAAACTTCCTCTTCAAGGAATCCATTTAAGAATGCTGATTTAACATCCATATGATAAATAGGCCATTTGTTTTGAGCTGCAATTGCTAAAACCATTCTTACCGTGTCCAAATGTGCTATTGGTGTAAATGTTTCATTGTAGTCAACTCCATATTGCTATGTAAAACCTCTTGCAACCAGCCTTGCTTTGTGTTTCTGTACTTTTCCATCAACATTGTATTTTGTCTTGTAGACCCACTTACTCCTATCACATCCTTTCCTTTTGGAAGATCCATCAGCTCCCAAGTCTGATTCTTCTCTATAGCATCAATCTCATCATCCATGGCTTTTTCCCAAAATTCATTCTTTATAGCCTCTTCGTAATATACTGGATCTAGAGCTTGAGAAAATAATGCAAAAACTAAAAATGAATTAGTTGTATCAACATTATAAATCTCACTTAGGATTCTTGTTTTCCATTGCGCAGGAGTATTCGATGCAGGATTGCTTTGTGGTGATGGAGTAGCTTCTGGTGTTCCCTATGGTATCTCTTGCATGGCTGAAATCTTGGTGACCTCTTGACTGTAGATGGAGGTGTAGCTTGTGCTATAACTTGTGGTGCATGTCCAAGGTTTGTAGATACAATACCTTGTTGCTCTAAATTTTCATTTTTCATATCATCATGCGGAATAGATGTTGCTATACTCACTGTTTTCTCTATACTTCCATCCCATGCTTTATTCTCAATAAACTGTACATCCCTACTGATCACAACCTTTCCAACGACTGGATTTGTAATGCCCCATTCATCATTGCTCTTTTTTCTCCTTCGACGTTTGTGTTGTTAAGTGTTAAACGTCTTTTTTTTTTTTTTTGATCATGAAGAGGATTCCCCGTCGTGGCCCCGTGGTTTGGTCGTAATCTTGTGTTCATGTTCGAAGCTTCAACCACCTTTTCCCTTCTTTCCCCCCACCTTGGCTCGATGCATGCTTTGAAATCAATGGAAATTTATTGGTACACTTGTGGAGATATTTCACCCACCGACCTGCCATTATTTATGGCAGATTATCCCCCTTGTTTGGCGTGAGATTTTCCTAATTTCCTATTATCCCTTGTCTCCTTGAAAGTGGATGTGTGGAGATGCTTTGGGGAGTGGGATGCCTACAATTCCTTTCTTTTCTTTATGAACTTTTAATTCCGTGCGTTGTGTTATTTTGACCTTCTATCCATTTTCGTAACGTGCGTTGGGCATTCTTGGTTGGTGTAAGTGCCTTGAAAAATAGCCGCCTGCATTTAAGACTGTATTTTTTAATTCCTTTTTTGTAGAAGTCTTGTTTTTGTAGTGGTGGATGCGCCTTTCTCCCTGGTTGGTGGCAGACAACATTGATTGGGATGGTTGTCTCATTGATTGTCTTTGCCTCAGTTTCCTGCTTTAGCCTGTACCTGGTTCTTCTGTTAATGGCCGCTCAGACTATTCCCTTGTTTCCTTATTTTTATTGGAGGGCATACGCAAAAGAATGAGATGAAAATGTAGCTGAAGGCGAACTGAGAGGAGAGAATAGGAGAGCAGGCTGAAGGTGGTCGCTGACGTGTGTACATGCACTTCTCTTGGCATGATATAACCAACGGATTGCCCTTGAGAAGCTCGAACCTTGTCATCCGCTGGAGCAGGCGCTTGGCATGTAACTGTGCGCCTTAATGCCTGAAAGGAACGTGGCTGCATAGGTTGTTTTAGCTGTGGTTTCCAGCTGACGGGCCGTGTAATGAAATGGGGGTATTGAATGTTTTTTTTTATAGATAAATTCTTCCGAATGGTTTGCAGCCTCCTGCTTCCTTCCTCCCTACTCGTGAGTTCAGAGAAAAGATTAATAGTGGGGCGCAGTAATGGGTTTGATATGGTGGTTATAGATGAAGCTACAAGCTAGTGAGGTAGGCATGTTACCTCCACTTTCTTTGGGTGCTGCGAGGTGTGTTCTTGTCGGGGATCCACAGCAACGACCTGCAACAGGGATTAGCTAGGTGGCAGGCATGTTGCAGTTTAGTAGAAGCCCTTTTGAGCACTTCCAACAAGCAGGTTGTCCAACTATGTTGTTATCTGTTCAGTATCGAATGCATCCTCAAATTCGGGATTCTCCTTCAAGATATTTTTTTATCAAAATCGACTATGTGACAGTGAGAGTGTTACCAGGAGACCTGATGAAATTTATTGCAAAGATTCTCTATTGAGACCTTACTTGTTTTACGATGTAACTCATGGAAGAGAATCTCATAGAGGTGGATCTGTTTCATATCAGAATATTCATGAAGCACAAATTGCCTTGCTGCGTATTCCTACCCCCTCTTTCCTGTACCAAACGTGAATCCAACCATTCCTTCCACGCATGCCTTTTTCTTCTACTCTGCCCCGTAGATGAGGGTCTGATAACAAAAATTATGGACATGGTTTTATGATTGTTTCGATACGTTTTGGGGAAAGGAGCATTGTTTTCTTGTTGGTCGCATGCAATGTAAATATCCTCATTTTTTTACCCTGCTCTGTCCCTTCCTTGCCTCTGGCCACGTGAGTTTGGGAGGATGTTGTTGGGGATTTTGAAACCGTTGGAGCTCAGCACCCAGTGCAGTTAGCAGGGGTTAGACAGTGGCATTTTCTCCTTTGCTTTCCTCCTGGCTGTGCCGTCTTAAGGGGAGCCTGGAGTGGTGTTTTTCAAAGCTAAAAGAAGTGGATCAGTGGGACGTGTGGCTTATGCAGTCCCTGCTGGATGTGTTGCTGGTGGATGCATTTAAAACAGGCATGATAAGACTAACCCTCTCTCTTAATGATTTATCCCTTTTAGTATTTGGGTAAATCAATCTTTGCAATTTTGTTCGAATGTTGTAGATGTGGGTTTCTTTTGGAATGTTGATGTGTTTTTGTTTTACTAAGTAAATAGCGTTTGGACTCTAGATATTATATAACTTGTATTGACATATATTGACTCTTGCTTGAAAGATATGCCCATAAAGAGATGGGTTTCAAATGAATTTTAGTCATAATTGCATGAGCTGATCTCTCCCCTTTACGAATTTATCTTAATTACCTTTTGACAAGAAGAAATCTCTCTCCAATGATTCTTGCTTATCGACCTTATAAAGTTGGTTTATCCTTTTTCCATGATTATTCCTGTGAACAGTGGTTTCTATAGAAAATATTGGGGTGTGTGAATGAGATTTAGAATATTCCTTGTATTGTTTTATTATGTAGAACATGGCTTGAAAACGGGAATTTTCTTGGAAGACTATGTTTGTCTTTTAATGTGGTTTGATAATGATATAAACCCCCATTAGGATTGGAGGCTTCTATTTGGGGAGTCGTACTGGTTTTACTAGTCTTTCTAGATACCATCTGACTCTTTTGATTACCGTTTACCTTGGGGATTATTGTAAACCCCTCACCAGGCCCTCTGTTATTATTATTAGTACTATGAGCTTATTTATTTTAGATTGGAACGCTCCTGAAGCATGTGTTAATGGGGTTGTTTTTGTGATCTTTTTGGATACGGTAAGCACTCAAGACGTTAGCTTGTGTGGATAATTATATGGCTTAAGTTGAGGCACTACTTGGATCTTCAAATCAGTTAAAGTAATATTGGATACATCGAACTCTCATGAATGTGTACATCCTTCAAGTTGACTGACATGTGATGGCCCTATGGCATATGAATTCAGGCAATGCTTGAATTATGAAATTACAAATTTATCCTATACTTTGACTTATAAGCTTGTTGAAATGCTTTTTGGTAGGAAAACAGATGAATAGGGAAGTTATGAGAACTACCCTAAAATGGATTCATACACAGCCTTAAGTAAAGGTGACAACTGCCATAATGGGACTGTGCATACCATGTATGATAGTAAGGATAGAAGTTGACCTGAAATTATTTAACTTCGTTTTATAGAACAATAATTAATACCCATATATTGGGGTATGCAAGTGGAGGTTGAATTATATAACTTGATATATATTATGTTATCGAAAAGGTAAACCGATAAGGATAAATATGTTATTTCAATACTTGGTTAACGAGTGGAATATTTTCTGGCATTTACGATGATTATTATGTTAGCTAAAAATTGATACTTGCATCTCAATTGGGAGTTGAGATAATGTTGATACTTGTATTTATAGTGGCTTGGACCACGCTTACATATCTTAGCTAGTCGAATATATCTTTGACATATTAGCAAAATATGACAATACTGTTGATCGTGACTCATTCCAATGAGTTGGACTCTTATACTAATAGAAACATATAAAGACATGGTAATAAGCAACCAAAAGGATATCTAAGTAATATATGAACTCATGGATTGGCGGAATATTTGTTAACATAAGTATATTCTTAAAATTGTGAGGTAAATATCAAAATTATACTTACATATAATCATTGATTATCTATGAAGGTTTGATGCTTGAGTAATATCGATGAATAATATAAGATTGATACTTGTATTTATTATAGAACTTAACGTCGTTGGTGCTGTTATTTAATTAAAAGATAATATTATTGGATACATATGTGGGAGAAGTAGATTGAAGGTATAAAGTGAGCGATATTATTATTACTGTAATTTAAGTATGATTAATTGCATGGTTAAGGTTGTATATCTAGTCACTTGGAATTGTGTTCTTATGTAAGCAGATCTTAAGGAAGTGAACATTAATGAGTATGAAATGTATTATCATGAGATGTAGTTAAGTTTTAAATGTATGTTAGAAATTTATTTGATAAGGAGTATTGCAAACTTTCATTTATTGAAATGCTAGATGGCATAAATTATTAGGTGAGGTTTATATCTTATCATGCTCAGTTCTAGCGAACTGACTCTAGTAAATATTTGTGCAGATGGATTATGCGAGTAGATTAAAGGAAAAGCGTGTAAAAGTTTCATTAGTTCAAATTATGAAGTTCTTGTAGAAAGTTCAATGCGTTGTAAATTTTATAACTTTGCTTGCAAGGAGTTTAGAAGATCTCTTGTCTTGGTATGTTCAGAAAACTACGTGGTGAAGTGTTCTTTCCCTCTTGTTGTTAGACTAGTAACTTACCTTGGTGAGAAATGATATTCAATCATTACATTGGCATAAGTATTGTAAAACCTTGTTTTGAGAATAAAGTGTTAAGTCAAAACTCTCTGACACCTTGTAATGATGTGATATAAGTAAAATTAAATGGAGTGGTTAACCCTTATAGAAGTTAACTAAATATATATATATTCAGATAAATTAATGTAGAGATGACTTACTTGAGAACAATAGATTCTGAAATAATCAAAGGTGAAACTATCCTTGTAAAGTAAAATTTTAAAATTTGATATCCCTAGCTAAACTAGTGAACACTACCCCTTTTGGGTGAACTCTTAAACAAGCTTAAGGGAAAACAATGGTTAGTTTCTGGAAGATAATAAGATTTAGCAAGTAGGAGAAGACTTTAAGTGAACTACTCTACAGTGTATAAGAAAATAACTCAGTTGGTAAGATGAATTTGTGCGAATCATATATTGAATCTTTCTGAAAACATAAGTCATGAGTTAAAGGGTGTTTTATCAAAATAAATAACCTTCAATCATTTCTTACTATGGCTTGCCCTAGCTGTGAGAGTGTCATGTGGTTGGACTTCTATGTTGTTCTGTAAAAAAAAAAAAAAAAGTGTATTATCCTTTTGGGTGTGAACGTTTCCGTGCTGACCTTGTGGTCATCCTCGTAACAAGTGGTTCCCAGAGTTGGTTGTAACTTTGTGACGACATGTTGTGTCGAAGCAAGTCAAAAAAAAAAAAAAATCCTGTCTTTCACTGTGTTGTTCGTGTGTGAATTTTTGGGTCGTTACAGAGGATTGCACAACTTGTATGCTTTTGTATTCTCGAATACCCAACAAAAACACACTTTTCTCCTTTGTTGTCTAACTTCTTCCTTAGCTCATCATGTACATGTGCATATGCTACACAACCAAAAACTCTGAAATGTGAAACATTGTGTTTTCGATTAGTCCATGCTTGTTGAGGAACCATGTTCCTAACAAGTTTCGTTGGACATCTATTCAAAATATAAACAGAAGTTACTACTGCTTCTGCCCAATACTCATTTGGAAGATGTTTTTCCTTCAACATGCTTCTCACCATCTCCATGATGGTTCTATTTTTCCTCTCTGCCACACTGTTTTGTTGTGGTGTATACATGGTAGTAAATTGCTTGTGTATACCATGATATCTGCAAAAATTCATAAACTCATTAAAAACATACTCACCTCCTCTGTCCGTTCTGAGAACTTTAATGTAGTATCCACTTTGCTTCTCCACTAATGCCTTGAACTACTAAAATGTATCAAAGGCATCTGATTTATTTATCAGAAAATAAACCCATGTCTTCCTTGTGTAATCATCAATGAATGTCATAAAATAAATACAACCTCCAATAGAAGCTGTCTGCATAGGTCCACATAAATTTGAATGTACAATATCAAGTGGTGCACTTGCTCTTGCTGTTTTTCCAACTGGGAATGAATCTCTGTGTTGCTTTCCCAAAATACAACCTTCACATACCCTTTCCAGTTTCTAAATCAATGAAAAACCTTTAACCATATTTTTCCTATGTAATAAATTCAAACCTCCAAAATTCAAATGTCCATACCTTAGATGCCAAAGCCATGTTTCATCCTTCATGACTAAATGAAAAGCTGATTGTGTTCCTTAGAGCAGGACTCAACTATATTTATGCAGGAATCAGCGCAAGACTAAGAGGCAAGACTCGCTATAGTAAGCAGACCTAATTTTCATTAGCTCAGGACTCATCTATTTGAGCGCAGGACTCAACAAAAGACTAATTTGGCTTAGCGCAGGACTTTGCTATGCAAACTGAGCTGCTAATTTTGCTGCAAACAAATCTGATTTCTTCTTTTTTCTAGGTTTCAAAATCAATGGAAACATCCTATTGCTACTCATCTTCACTTTTGCAATCAACTGAGTGCTAGGAGCTTTGTCCACAATCATGCACTCATTATCTTCCATATAGACTCGGTATCCTTTTTGTACCAGTTGTCCAATACTCATAAGGTTATGTTTCAAACCTACAACATAGTAAACATCTTGCATACTTGTTTACTCCCCCTGTCTTGTTAGAATACTAACCACTGTGCCTTTTCTTCACTGAGACAATATTGTTATTTCCAAGAGTTACATCACTCTTAACTGAATCATCCAAACTAGAAAATAAATCTAGATTACCTGTCATGTGATTACTACAACTTGAATCCAAATACCATACATCACATGGACTCTCTTTTGACAAATTACATTCAATAGGGGATAAAGAAGGTATTGCTTCGGCAATCCTTGTGCATGCAATAAACATAGGTTTAGAAATAGAACTTCCAACCTGATTTTGATTTTGTCTCTCTTGATCATATTGCTTTTTCTTGCAATCATAAGCATAATGTCCATACTTCTTGCAATAATGGCACTGAACATGAGACTTATCTTGTCTCTGACCATAACTCTATTCTTGATTCTGTCCTCTTCCACCTAAGTTTGATGAACCGCTGCCGTGTCCTCTAGATGGACTTCTTCCTCTACCTCTTGGGCTGAAACTTCCTCTTCTTTTGCCACGACTACCTACTGTTTGAGATGCAAAAGCCTGATCTACACTTGCATGTGATCTATTCATCCTCTATTCATGATTGATTAGTGATGCATGCAACTCATCAATAGAAAACTAACTCAGATCCTTAGTTTCTTTAATAGCAACAACTAAAGGATCAAATTGAAGAAGGCAAACTTCTAAGCAATTTTTCAATAATCCTTCGTCTTCAAGAGTTTCACCATGGGATTTGATTTGATTGACTAAGCCAACTACATAAGTAAAAAATGATTCTATAGAATCTGAATCTTTCATTACTAAATTCTCAAAATCTCTACGAAGTAACTATAGCTTGGCAGTTTTTACTTTCTCCTTACCTTGATATGCAACTTGTAAAGTATCCCATGCAGTCTTTACTTGACTGGCTGCTGCCACTCTTGGAAGAATGATTCCATGCATTCACTGATCAATATAGAAAAGAGATTTGCCATCCTTCTTTCATAACTCCTTCAAAGTATCTTTCTCTGCTTGAGAAAGTGTAGTATATGTTGCTGCATTTGTGGGCTCTGTATACCCATATTCAACGATCTCCCACATGTCTTGAGATCTGAATAGCGCCTTCATGGTCAATGACCAATATTCGTAATTCTTTCCATTAAATTGCAGCGTCTGCATGCCGGATGTAGAAGCCATAGCTTGCTACCAATTTAATAAGCTACTGGAATAACCTCGCTCTGATACCAATTTGTAGAAAATATGTAGTCTTATACAACAAACAACATAAAGAAATAAACAAAATTCTTAAATAACTTGCATAAACAGATGAATATTCAAACCAACACTCCTGTGCATAATCTCCATTAATAAAAGCTTCATCATATTTAGAGCTTCAACTCTTTACAATCAAGCTGTGCGTGCAGTTGTGTGCTTTCAATGCACATCCTTCCTTGCTTGTGCATATTTCACACCTTTGTGTGTGCATACAAAGCAATTACAATTGTTGTTATTTAAATAGAATAACTCACCCACTAACAACTCTTCAACTGAGCATTCTAAATCTAAACTCATGCTTTAAAATAGTTGCATGCTATGCATGAATTAAAACAAATTTATTTGAATTAAATCTAATGATAAAAAAGGGATAAAGTGACTTAACTAAAGCAAACTAAAACAAGACTAAAGCTAAAATTAGCTTTCCTAATAAGCTACGGTTGGAATTAAATATGCAACACATGCATATTTCCAACAAATATTAAATGCCATAAAGAGCGACCACATCGCACTGCACGATCATACTAAGCTCACCTATTCATTTGTGACTTTGACAAATGAGAACACATTGGTAGTAGAGGTTCAAAGAAATCCAGACGATGTCTTCGCCACAGGTAGCTAAAAGGACACGCCGTGACTCAAAATATGATGAATTTGAATAAGATGGGGTCAAAGCATATAAGTGTGTCCCACTTTTTTACATTTGGTGTACCTTTATAAACATGAATTTTCAGTTTCATTGAAATTCCAAAGGAAATAGCCATAAAACCATACACATTCATGAAATTCCATGAACTAACGAAATGTTGTGTTTAAAGTGTAGAATGCATGTAATTTTTTTTTAGAAAAAAATGTGGTTTTTTTCTTGATTTTATTCATAAGCTATTTCTTATTTTATAGCAGAGCAACAATTTTCTGGCATCATTTTTAATGAGAACTTATTTTTTAATCATGAAATTTTAGATATATGACGTTCTAGATTTGAATATTGAGTTCCTGAAAATTTTTCGTATTTTTTATTCATATTTTTAAAATTAATTATTTAGTGAAGATATTTTTCAGATTAATGGTGTACATATGTTTTTTTAAACAATTTTGACTGAAGCTTTGAACCAGAGGGTTAAGAGACCCCACCCTTACAATAGAACCAAATAGAAACCAAAATGCCGAGGAGCCCAAGTACCACAACAAAAACCACACCGAGGAAATAAATCAGACAAAAGAACGAGCCAAAGATCTAAAATGCACCTAGAAGCACAAAACCCAAGCCAAAAAGCAAGCTGAAGGGAGGCACAAATAGTTCCATAAAACACTATCCCTTACTGATTCCCACAAGTGGGGCCATCCAAAACGCCAATCTCATCCTCCTCCACTACTCTCCGAGCATCATCCTCGACCTGAACAATGCCACATGCAGTGCCGCCGACCCACTATGGGACCTTGCTAATTAAGAGGAGGAAGGCCCCCTTTGCACGATCCCGAAGTGCATTGATCTGATCGATTACCAAATCGATAGGAAAATGAGCTTCGAAGAGCTCCAAGGGTGACTATCTATTGGGACCCGGGCCACCGTGGAAGAAGAGAACATGCACACTCTCTTCATGAAGAAACAATTCCCTGTATTTCTCTCCAAGCCAATGAATCCTTCACCTGACTCCAATAGCGTATTTGTCCACATCTTACACCCAAAGCAAGGGGTCGGGAATACGAAACCCTACCAATTCCTCATATAAACCAACTTTGTGAACCAGGTAAATAAATTACTTAGCTACAATATCAGAATTGGCTTGCGCCTTGGGAGATTCCAACAAATAGTCTTCACCTAACACACATTTGATTGTTTCAGGCTCGCAAACAGAGCCATATTGGAAAAATTCTTGGAGACGCCTCCAAGAAATGGTCTGAAGAGAAATCCATTTCCTTCCTCTCGTCGTGCAAAGAGATGAAGGGGAAGCCTAAGAAAACCATAACTCACCAATTAGAAGAGGAAAGGGGATAAATTGAGAAAAGAAGAGCCAACGACCATCTAAAATATGGGAAGACACTAGTTTTCATTAATGATGAGAACTTAATCCATGCCTCCCTTCGTGTGAAATAATATTGACTAGACCGAGCCAATCTTCAGGATTATTTGATATCAATGCGACATCCAGACCATCGATAACCGTGTTAGTAAGAAGATCGACGACGCTAGTAGCCTCCTTGAAGACATGATTAATGCTTCACTTTGCAATTTTCCGAGCCAAAAAGAATGTTGGAAATGAAGAAATCTAAGTGCCAAGATAAAGTAGTACCCTTAGAAATAGTGTGGACAATGACTTGTGAATCTCCTTCCACTCGGGGACAATAAAAACCTCTCGAAATTGCTAACTTGATACCCTCTAGAAGTGCTTGAGCTTCAACAAGGTTACAAGTGCTATCATTCAATGAAAAGGAGCCCACCATGATTACATCCCCGACCTCATTTCTCACAATACAACCCACCCCCGATTTTCCTGGGTTACCTCTAGAGGCCTCGTCAAAATTAGTTTATAAAAGCTAGGGGGTGGACTCCATTTTGCATCTCTTCTTTGGAGAATTTTTTCAATTTGAGTTAATCCCTTATGAACAATTGAATCGGGAGGTGGGAATTTAACCATAAGATAGAATTTTCTGATCTCTACATCTTTTGAGGTGAAGTTGGGGTTTTTGGAGCTGTGAATGTTGACATTTTCTAAGATAGCTACCTCTAATTTACCTATGAAATGCTGGAACTCTAGATCCTCTTCTTGGAATATTATAAGATTACGCTCCCACTATAGGTGCCGGATCAAGAAAAAATAAGAAATGAATCAAATGGAGCTGAAGGAACCTTTTTCCCCAAATTAGGCTAGACCATCAAAGGCTCGATGATATTCCTACAAGGGGCCCATGTTAAACCCAACCTGCAGGTTACCCAGCTCCAACCCCTCGCCGCGAAGGGAAAGAATAACAAGTGATCAATATCCTCTTCTACGTTATGATAGAGGATATTTGGTAGGACCGGCATAGCCCCAGGATTTTCTTCTCTGTTGCATTAAAATCTTTCCTTTAATTACCAACCAACCAAAAATTGTTACTTTGGAAGAATCTTAGAGCTCCAACACCCGGTCTAGCTTTGTACACCATTCCCTAACAAGGAAATCAGTTGGGCATATCCTGGATTTGATAGAATATATGCCAGTAGGGGAACCCAACCAAAGAAAATTATCCTCCCGAGCCTTGTAAGTGGCCCTTCTCAACGAGAGGGACTCATTGAAGTCAAAGACTTCTTACATTGACAAGCCGAGAGTAGAGCATCTCACTATGCATTGAGTGGTGTTCCATCAAACGCCACTTAGGTAATTGATTGAGCATCTCACTATGGATTGAGTGGTGTTCCAAACATTTCAACATGATTGCATATTTCTAAAAATGTGGGATTCGGTATTGATCTCTCCATCAAAGTCCCACGATCTGTATATTCACCACCCAATAGAGTGATAAGAGATGAATAGAAGATTATTTATGTAGTGTGAGGTCATTATACCAACATTTCATAGTGTTATGCATATTCATGGTGTGGATTTGATCCATCGATTCACTTCCTGAGACTCCTACTTCCGTGGTTGCTTTTGTGGATTCTTCTCTTGTTGTCTTTTATGAGGCTTCTGACTCTTAGTACCTTGTCTTCATTTCCTCGTGCACTATCTAAATGGCTTCTTCCTCTTGTAGAAATTTCACCAGTTTAGAAAAGGTCACACATATTTTTGATGGTCAATGTGGTGACGAATGTCTTGAACTGAGAAGGAAGAGCTCTCAGTGTGAGACATACAAGAAACTTATCTTCCACCTTTTCTATGAGTGCTACAAGTTCTTCTCATAGTTCTGCCACATGACACAATAACTCCTCTACTTTCCCTCCTTCTTTCATACTTAACGTATGAAGATTTAATTGTAGATGGAGGATTAGTCAAATTCCTTTCTATGTAGATAGTAGAGAGAGAATCATAGGCCTCCTTTGATGTTGTCAGATAATGTATGTGTGGTTGCACCTTATCAAAAATGCTGAGAGTGATCAACACTAAGGAATTTGCATTGTCCTTGTCATATTTTTTTGCTAATCTATATCGGTGGGAGAAGAAAATTTTATAGTGATGAGTTCCCAAAGTTCCTCGAACAAGAGAGTTGTGCACATATTCTTCTTCCAGGAGGCATAATTAGGCTCTTTCAAGAGTTGAGTATCAAATAAAAAAATTGGGGGATGACATGGCTTCACTCTTACTCATGGGTTCATGGTGAATGTTTCACACCAATCAAAGTGTTGGTCATTTTGAAATACATCAGATATTAGTGGTATTAGAATGCACCTTTGGAATGCGCTAAGGATCCATGCTTTGGTCGCTTTATACAAAGAAAACAACAAATGAAATCCTCCATATTATGATTTCACTAGATTTTTCCACACAAACAAAAAGAAAAGAGATTTTCTCTTCTTCGATGATCCACAAAGGTCAATATTTTTCATGCAACAAGTTTTAAATTTGATTCCAATGCGCCAATTACAAATAGCCAAGAAAATCACCACACACTTAAAAACATAAAGATCCACACAAAAATGAAAAAAAAACACATTTTATCCTCCAAAGAATAGTGGCCAAAATATAGATCTCATTTAGGTAGAAATTACAAATTATCTTATAGGATTCCTCTTGTTGTTGATGTCGAATCAGGTTATTTTCACACCAAAGGAGAAGAGAGTAGGTCTCTACACATGTCTATTGCTACCATTTTGGAACAACAAAAATTAGGTTGTTGTGCCAAGACAAATGAAGGGAGATGTTTCACCTTTATCATGCTTTGATTTCCATTTTTTTCTTGTGTTTCTTCTCCATGCTCTTACGTTACAAGACCTCACATCAAAAATTTGATACAATAACAAACAACCAAAAGAGAACCCATGCGCTGAGAAAAATATATCTCCAGATCACTCTTTCTCACACACATTGAGGGTGGAAAAATCTCTAATACCAATGTTGGATCCGAAGAGAAAAATTTATTGATTGAAAAATTCAATGCAAACATGGCAATTTATACAAACCCAATAAGCTATGAAGTCAGTAGGAAAATGTAATATATAGGCATGTAAAAGAACTGATATGTCACGAAGGCATAACTGAAAACCAACAAAACAATATAATATTAAATTAATCTAACAAGAGTTTAGTGATGTGTACTCACTGCATTGGGGTTTATTAGGGTTTTTATTAAACCTTGAATTTGAGCTTTGTTATTTTTAATATCCCATAGCAAGTTTTCTTGTATATTAGGAGGATGTATAGGGATTGAAGGATGTGTTTGAGGTAGGTTTTGTTCACCTTGGTCTCCAAGTGAAGGAGGGTTTTCAGGTGAAAAGACTAGATCCACTAAAAAAAAAAAAAAAAATGAATTAGGAAGAATACAAGAAAAAACAAGTGTGATCACTAAAACTACCCTAAATTTAGTCAAAACTTACTTAGTGGACTCTCTAACATTATCAATTTATTGTGCATGAAAGGATTTAGTTCTATGGAACATGTTTGCGTTATTTCCTACTTGGGTTATTAGCTCATATGTATTTAAAAAAAAAAGAAATGATATGGCTCAATCTTGGTTGAGTTTGTTTTATTTTTTATTTTATAGTCATAATGTGCTTTCTTTATAACATTCTCATTTTATAACACAATCGCATTATAGCATGACCAAAACATAACACATATGCTTTATATGAAAAATGGTCAAATAATTGATTATTTGCCGCTTGTTGGTCCCCCATTTCCATGCACATGCCCTTTTACTTTGTTGTATTAGAGGTCCAAAAGGAATGTTTATCCATATCATTTTGCAAATATAGATGTCCTCCCAGGATTTTGAGTAAGAAGATCAATTTCCAAGATATCTTTGCTAAATTTTATAAGCCTAAGAGAGGTTTTTGGAGTTTGAGATGAAGCATTGCATTATACTTTGTGTCTTGTTTTCACTATTATACATTAATCAGAACCTTCAAGACTATCAAGGAAACATTGTTTTTCTTTATTATATTGCAAGTCCAAAAAAAACATTTGTCCATATCTTTTAAAAATCTAGATGTCCTATTAAGATTTTGAATAAGGAGATCAATTTTGAAAAAATCTATGCTAAATTTAATAAACTAAACCTTAGAATTGGAAATCAAATTCACCAAAAAGTTTGTGTCCACATAGTAATTGTGAAACATCACAATAGTTATGAGAACGGCTCTAAAATACCCAATTATGAATGTACACTTTTATTGAAGTGCTCGAGTCATTGCAAGTTTTCATGCAAAGAAACTATCTATTTCCATAAAGCGTGGTTAAATTATATGTTCTAGAAAAATATGTTCTAGATAAGTTTGCATGCTACTTGTCCGGATATTTATTTGTTCGAGAGAAAGCGAAGTTTTTTATAGCTTCGTCTCCACCATTGGAATCTCTCTTTTTCTGATTTCTTTTCGTAATTTTGTTTTTTTACTGTTTAGTTTCAAGCGGGTACAAAAGTCCATATGAAAAAGTAATTTTTACTTTTAGATATTTATAAGACATAATGGAGTCGCTTACGATTATTTAGAAAACACAGCTGAACATGTGATGTTTTAAAGAGAGGGATATGGAATTCACTGATGGTGATGGTTGTAATGAATACATGGCTTTCCCTGGAATAAATAAATAGACATGTACTCCCTCCTTTTTAATATTTTGTATTAACACAAGTGCTCAAACTTATCTTGCTTACGATAATTTTATATGTCATTCGTTGAGATTTACTTTATATTGTACTCACATTAAATACGATGTGTTTTCTACGTCGAGTCTCCATTGTGTAAACTTATCAACCAAGAAATTTCATAGAAATATACTTCAATGCCTGTATAATGTCTATGCAGTTGAAAAAAGGTTGAGGGTTGAGCATTTGGAGGTCAAATTCATTTTTCTGGTGATAAGTGTATACTAGAAATTACATCAGGAGGGTGCAATATGTATGCTAATAGGAATCAAACACTAAGAAATACATTATATTTAAGAGGCAGTAGAGTTGGAGAGGAATGCAGTCCAATGGCAATCAGTAAAGTTGTGTAATTCATGTCTACGCAAACGGTAAATATTTTCCAATGGAACAACACTTTGAAACAAGAAATGTTCAAGCTAACAATAAATCATAGTTCAAATATCAGTTTTCATTAAATAAACATTTTTCATAATTTTGTGTTAATTCTTGATGAACAATGCTTAATTCTTCAGTGAAAATTCTTCAACGAACCCTAATGGCATTGTGGGTTCTGTGGGCGGCGGCTACTACGACAAAGGAGGTGGACAGAGTGCCCCAGTTTGTGGCCCTCAGGGTGTCCTGCTTCGAAGATCACAGGGAGATCCATTTCGGGGCCTAGTTTTTTCTGTTCCAATCCTATCACCCCTAGCCGAGTCCATTCCTGGTGCCCTTTGGCCTTAGCGATGGCAACAACAAGGTAATGATATCCAATGTTCTTGATAGGGGTGAGGGTTTAACTCTCATTGGACAAGCTTATGGGGATGGTAGGTCTAGGTTGTCCAACGGTTCTGGCCCTGCGCAACACCAGAACAGAGGAATGCCCTTTTCCTTTCTATAGGTGACCATATTTGGTGTTAAGGGGATGACTAAACCCATGGCTTATGCCAAGTCTACTCCTGTGGTCTCTTTCGGTGAGGAAGTCTCTGAGTCGGTGGATTTCTACCAAAACAGGGGACTGATTTGTAGATTCATAAGCTGCTGTCCTGGCCTTCCACCCTTCATAAATGGATATCTGAACAATGGAGGCCCTATATGGTAGGTAAAGTCAATATCTATCCCTCAGCCCGTGGAATTTTCATTGCTGTCTTTGAGGTTGCCTCTGACAAGGATAAAATTTTTGGCAAATTATGGGATTTTCAGTCACACCATCTTCTTATGAAGCCTTGGTTCCCCAACTTTAACCTGGTTACTGAATCCTTCACCGTCAGACCTGTGTGGATAAGGATGCCTCATTTACCCCTGCATTTCTGGAGTGTTGACTGCTTCAGATCCATTGGGGATGCTTTGGGCAAGTTCTTGATGTTGATTCTAAGACTGAATCTTATGATCACACTACTTATGCCCGTATTTTGGTGGATATGGATATGACCGCTGATTTCCCGCCACAATGGAACTCAAGGTCAGGGATTTAATTTGGGATCAAAATATTGATTATGAAGGTCTCCCCTTCAGATGTAGAACATGCTTTGCTCTTGGTCATCTTGCTGCTGAGTGTAGTGTTGTAAAGAAGCAGATTAAAGGTCGAGTTTCATGGTGGAAGGATATCAATCCAGATAATTTGACTGTTGAGGCTGAGATGGAGAATGATTCAGAAGTGTCAGGTAGTTGCATTGGAAATCAGGGAAAGGAGAAGGATAGGAATGTGGAAGAAATTAAAGTGACGAATCTGGGTGAAACTGACTCTCTTTCCACTTTTCTTGTTATTGATACTGAAAAGGGGGATGCTCCTTTGCTACCCTCTGTATCTTTGTGTTCTCCTGGTCATAACACTGTGTCTCTTGAAATTTGTCTTCTCATTAACCCTTATGAGAATGTTGATCATTCATGGGGGAGGGTTGGAGGACGGTGAACAACAAAAAGAGAGAAAAAGTTAGACAGGTACCTCTCAAGATGAGTCTTAGATCTCATAAAGAAATTCTGGCTAATTGAGTCCCTCGGTTTGTGGGTCAAGTTGTTTTGACCCGCTTACCTGGGGCTTGTGATTCCCTATCCCTGGGATCTTGTTTAGTCTTTTTTTTCTCTACATGTGGGATTCTATTTGTGTTTGATTCTCTTTTGGGCTTTGTATGCTTTATCTTTAGTTTGTAAAGGGTTCTTGATCCCTTTAAAATCTGTTTTTTACCTAATCTAATAAAAAATAAATTATAGTTCAAGGAACAATGAATCATCATAAAGGAAGTAACAAGAAATCAATTAGAGGTTGTGGTTTTTTTAAATTAATTCATTTGCATCGAAACAATAAAGATTAAACCATATTAATTTGCAACATGCATCAATCGCTTCATTCAAATCAACAATTCCATATTTTCCATGGTCGTGACAAAGCTACCATGTTCCATTTTTTTTACAAATATTCTATACGTAAACATAACCAAAGGTCCGTAAGTGGAACCGTGTATTTAGAACAAGTAAAGTTGCTCTGTGTAGGATGACAATTTTTCAAATACCAAAACACATAAGTTTGGCTTGAAGAAGAAATAACAAAAAAAAGGTAAAAGGAATAAAGGTGCAAAAATATGTAATATCTGTACAAATTTTAAGCCAATCTATGGCTTATTTGAAGTTAGTGTATCAATTCAAGAAGGCACAACCTTGAGATCTCCTTGCAAAGAGCCAAGATCATAGTTTGAAAGCATATTTTCTTAGCTCTAAGCACAACAATGGTGATGTGTTCCTCATCCTTATACATATATTTTTTGACAAAAAAATTCATGAGAAACTGGTGTGAGATGCCCCATGCTAGCACATTATGAAAATTTTTAGGTTTATTATCAAGTAAACACAAGTCCTTTGCACATATCTCCATGAGTGATAAAGTGACATCGTAAAATACGGTTGTATAGTTTAACTCTCTGGTATGATCTTGTAGGTGAAGCATCAATATATATTTAAAATCAAAATCATAAAAAAACACATCACATTTAGGACAACGATATGTGCTAGTAATTGTCTGTATTGCTTGTTTCCTGCATTTTTTCCAGCAACTATACATGAGCAAGCAAGGTAATAGAAGTTTTCCATGTGAACATTTGCAACTGTGCATCTATAAGGAAAAACTTGTTTTGTTCAAGATGAATGTTTTCTTCGATTCCAAATATGTGCATTTGAAGACACATGTTCTGAAATGATTTCCTTGACAAGGAAGGGGAAATAGAAGTAAACCCCTCATTAACATACCATGTTTTCAACAGCATGCCTCTTCTACAAGAGGGTCAATGAGAAGCATTTTTGTGTTGATAGTGTCAATAGAAGCTTCATTCCAGGAAGATCTTCTACTAGTCCTGATTGCAAGAACAACAAGATCCACTTGTGAATGCATGTTCAAAATATGGGAGCTCTCTTTATCAAAGAAATCACCTAGAAGGGTGGTATCCACATTGTAGCACACCATACATATGATCTGACATGTTCTTCTTCTTGTTTTGGTTCCATATTTATTTTGAACCACCGAGATGCCTCATATAGATGTAACAATTCCAATAACATAAAACATGGAATTGACTGGGGTTGTTTGCACTTCGCCAACATCTTAAAGTGGAATGTTTACATGGGAATCGTTGATGATTCATTAAGGAAATGTATGATGGAGGAGGTTGTCTGCTAAAATAATCTATATGGAATGTTTAAATGGTCAAATCTTTTATTTTTGTTCTTAATCTGGCAATTAGAAATTATATATATCTCACTGTTTGTATAGTATCATAGAACTCATCTGCAACTTCATTGAAACATGTCATGTGTATTTCCCCACCCTAATTGTTTATGAAGTCAAACCCAAACAATTTCTCACCCCCCTGGAGTTACAGTACTAATGTATGTTACTTTTGGAAGAAACCCTACCTTTTATCAACCAATGGTTCAAATGCGGGTTTAGAGCTCTAATCAAGATCATTGGAGTATTCATTCATGGTCTAAAAGTAGATGACAACAGAGGGTGCAAAGGGGAGTCTATGTTAGGGGAATATTTCTATATAGAATTTCTTGAAAGTTCTGATCCATCATCACATGGGTCAATTCCAGGTATAGGAGGATGCACCACTATTATATCCATATCCAATATAAGAATCATCTTACATCAGAGGGAAGAACTGTAAAAAAATATAGGGCGATAGATGTGTTTGGCACATCAACAAATTTTAAATAATGGAAAAGTGTTAAAGCTCAAACTATGCCTTTGAGGGGTATTTAAGCATACGAACTCATCCTAACTATCAAACCTTTGGAAATTTCTCTAGAGATTATATGGTTGTTGAAATTGGAAGGAAACAATGCATAGTGCGTATTTTTTCCATCAGACAAGGTCACCTTAAACTTTACTTTGTAGCCATGTAATTGTCAGGAGGGCTCTAATGAGGTTATTTGAAAACAAGGCACTAAATTTAAAACTCCATCCAAAGCCACGATGATTCCATTTTCCGTCAACAAGCATTCCATCCTACCATTGGAAAATAACGAAGCTATGCAAATCATCAAAGAAAAGGGCACCTTTTCCCCCTATATATACAATATAAAAAGGCCAACAACATACATAACAAGCAATTAATATTAATTTTTTAACAACAAAAATAGTTTTCCTACACAAGACTTTTCAACCCTACTATCGCACAACAGTACCCAACATCAACACTAGAAGGAAAGAGGAACAAAGATGGGCAGAGATGGGAAAAAAATGTAGATGGAGCAGAGAGGAGAAGAGACAGAGAAAAGTGGAGAGGCGGTGAATAAGAAGGGTGGGACAGGTGGATCAACAACGGAGTTGTGCAGGGTTGTCTTGGTCGGCTAGGCTCTTTGAGTTTCTCACCGAGAACAAGTGAAACTACTGCCTTCATGGAAAGAAGAGGGTCCATAGCTAAAGATTCCTGAAGAGGTTGTTGAAAGGGAAAATAATCGATTTCAACACATTGTTGTTGGCTCTTTTGCTGGGTTGAGGCCTAATATTGACTTCATTAGGGATTGGTATATGAGGAAGTGGGTTTGTAAGTTGGAGGTTAGAGCCTTAGCGGGGAGGAGTTCCTTTTTGTTTCTAGGATGATAGGGACATGTAGAGGGTGTTACAGGGTACACCATGGTTTTATGGTAAAGTTTCCCTCACCATCATGTGGTGGTCACTTGGAGTGTTCTAAGGAAGGAAATTTCATGTTATTCCTATTTAGATTAGGCTCCCAACTTTCCCTTTGGAATTTTGGGAACCGAAGTGTTCCTGGGAATTGTTAGAGTATTGGGTGTGTTGATTGCCATTGATCCAACCACTAAAGCCCGCTCTACGATGATTTTTTCTTGACTCTGCCTCAATGTTTCTGTTGGAGCAGATGTGCTTGAAACAATTTTTTTGGACTCCTCTTAGGAAAATGGGAACAAAGTATAGATATTGAACCCTCCCGGTCATCTGTGCATGGTGCAGGGTAGCAAGTTTTTAGGTAAAAAATTATATTCGTGAGGCTTCACGGGATACGTTGGAGGAAAAGGCGAATGTGAAAAATCCCATCTCTCAGTTAGTGGATGTGTTTGATGAGGAGTCAGAGGCTGATGTGGATGATATGGTGGAGGAGTGTGAACCTATGTCAAGATTGATGGATGGATCTCCCCATGTCAGGTGGTTGTGTTTTTTAGCACTGTGTAGACTGCTTCCTCTCATCCTTTGAGAAGTGTTGCTTCTAGTGATGGTCGGTGGAGATCTATTGTCAGGATTACCATTGGGAGGATACCACGTCAGTAGATATAAATGAGTAGGGATTTCAAATTTTGAATGAAAACATTAATTATTTGGCTTGTCTCATGTCAGATTGTAAAATGGAGAGTTTCTCAGCTGGCGTTTCGCTAGTCCTGCGGGTGTGTGGGCCCTCAAGGTTGGGTCACGCTTTACAAAATCTAATCGGATGGATGATGATTTTGATGTTCACGTGCTTGGTGGGGACAATCAACTCCATTTGACGGAATTGCTTGGCGAGTCTGTGGTCGGCCTTGGCTTGTGATAGGATAGCGGTGCCTTGGGTGCCTCGGGTGACAGATGTGGGTGGATAGTGGTCCATCCAAGACGTTATGCTCGGATGGCTTGTAAACAATTTTGAATTTTTGTGGGGTTCATTTGTATCTTTAGCTCTTTTGTTGGGTTCTGGTTGGGTTGTTGTAATGCCCGCAAAAATGACGATAAAAAAACACGCTTACACCTAACACTTATCCCGAAAATTGTGACTAATTTTTTTTTTGTTACAAGATAAAGGCAAGGGGATAAAACCAAATACAAGGATGATAATCCCCTAGGGTACAACAACCAACTAACACCACTAAACTCAAATTTTTATTGAAGAACTAGGTCTAGAAAAAGGTTAACATAATATCAAGTTTATCTCTAAGGTCCATTAATCCATTATTCATTAGGAAGGTACCATAGATTAATTTACATAGTTAAATGTTTTCTTCTCTTTAGTTAATATTCAATCCTAGAAAGGTTAACCTTATATTAATTTATTAAATTTATTATCCTATTAACTTAGAGTCCTTTTCATTGACTTCCTAAGGCTTGCTAAGAACTAATAAAGGTTTAACACTCTAAGGCAATTAAATGGCCCCATTCCCCATTTACACATACTACTAAAGTTTTAAAACAACATTTATAAAAATCATTCTCACCTAACAAAAGTAGGGTTGATCCTCCACCCTTAGATCAAATCAATTTTGACCACAAGATCCTAGGGTTCCAACTAACCCTAAAAATCCTTATGAGTTTTTATTAAAGCCTTTCCTTTGTTCATTTCCCCTCATTTGGTCTATTTTTTTGTTAAGAAATTATAGGTTGGAGAAGAGGAAGCCATGGGAGCAAAGGAGGAAGAACTATGGAGGATCATACATGGAGATCTAGTTTAGATTAGTTTAGTGGTAGTTTTATCAATGTAATCTATTTCATTTAAGGATTGTGAGGGGTTTCCTCTACCAATCTAGTTTTATTTCAAACTTTTGTATTTGGGTTTTTAAATTTGGGGAAAACCCTACCCCCATTGTTATAAATGAAAAGAACATTTTAGATCCACCATTTTTAGGTTTAATTACTTTATACAACAATATTGGGGTATTATTTGATTGCTGGTAGTTCCTTAGATAAATTCATAACTTATCATTTAGTGTATACAGTTAAAAATTTTATACAGGAGCACAATCCGAGGAGTTCTATCTTAAGTGACACAATCATCGCCCAGAGTAGACTAGCAATCCTGAGACCACCACTCTACCTGGGTGGCTATGATTCCCACTAAAAAAACCCACTTGAGACCCAAGAACAACCTAGGATTAGTTAGGAAAATTATGGAATAATTTTTTTGTTTAAAAAGTCTACAACTAGGTTACAGGACAACAATTATCGCAAGCAAGTTTTAAAGCCCAAAAATATTAATAGCTTATAGTTTTATTAATATGACTATTATAAAAGATCACAAGGTCCAAACTTAGGGTTATATTAATCAATTAGGTTAAGAGGGTAATTTCTCACTAAACCACCCTATAACAGGCTTAAAAGATTCAACTTGATTTTTCTCAGAATTAACAAACTCAAAACTTCCCAAGATTATTCCCATTAGATTAGAAATTTTCTCACCTTTTGGTGATATAAAGAAGTCCTCCTAACTCCTCATATTTCTCAAGTTATGGGCTGGCGGGCCTTAGGGTGAAATTTTTCCCAAGAATGGGCCTGCGGGCCTAGGGAGGAAAATTTTCCCGAGGGTGGTCTGTGGACCTGGGAGAAATTTCTCTGGAGAAGGAATCGCAGAGCGGCGGAGCAAAATTTTCCAAAGTGCGGGCCGTGGAGTGGGAAGGGATTTAGCACTTTGGCCTTTTTGGGACAAAAGTGAAATTTACCTCCACGCCCGCATGAACCCGAAAGAGGAAACGTGTCAGCATTTCCAAGTGCCACGTGTCGATCCTCGATTCATGCGGAGAAAACGGACTTATGGGGGAAACATACAAATTTTAGAATTTAAAATAAAAAGGATACAAAGGGTTAAAATGCTCTCGTGCCTCCACCAATGCCTAAGGCTGCCACGTGTCAGCCAACCATTGGATGCGGATCGGCGGGCCGATGGGAGAATTTAGGAAATCTTTCCCAAAAAAATTTCTAAAACACTAAGCAAAAAGGGGATCCTCCTCCATCGACTGCCTTGTGATGCCACGTGGCAACACTTGATTGGTTGCGGGCCGGAAAGGTGGTGGAGGGAAGTTAGAAATTTTTTCCAAATTAATTTAAAGGTTATATTGACTGTTGCGGACCCGCGGCTATGAAAAACAACCAAAAGGCAAAAGCGGGGTGGTGGGGTCCATGGGGAAATTTTTCCAAAATTTCTTTTTTGAACTTAGGCAATTTTTGACAAGAAGAAGGGCTTACGGGTTAGTAGAGTGGTCGGGGGAATTCGTGCCTTTGGCATTTTTGACAAGAAAGCACTAAGGGAAAATTTGGGCCCGCGGGTCCGCCAAGGAAAATTTTCCTAATTTTTTTTTGACAGTTAGAATTATTTTTGACACCAAATGAAGAAAAATTTAGAAGGCCATAACATTTGTTTGGGAGATCATTTTTGGGTAAAAAGAATTTTTGGAAAGCTCTCGACATCCTCTTGCACAAGAAACATTAATTTTTTATTTTGTTAATGTTTAAGGGGTCAATTTTATGAAAACAATCTACAGGATTTAAAAAGGTGGGCTAGTAATTTTTAACTTATGAAATTTTAATCAATTGATCTTTTTCCTCTCTCAACATGTCAATTAGACATGGAGAATTTTTCTTAGATGGATTTAGGATGGATTTGGAAGGTAAGTTTGTTTGATTGACTCCCAAATAAAAAAATACAACTTTGACCGCAAAACGACAACAAAACAGTTTGAGCCCGATTTTGCTAAGTTTTCTAAGAAATTCCTTATGTGTTTTTGACCAATTGAATTCATTTAGGGCATACTACTTTAGTTTAATCATTTAATTTTCTATTTCATTATTGTAGGTTTGAACTATGCATTTTGGTTAAGGTATTTTCCAGTTTGAAAATACAAAACAAAGATCAAATTTTAAAGGATCTATTTTCCATTTTCATCTTCCAAGTATTATAATTCATTCCAATTCTAATATAATAAATTTAATTGATTCAAATCAAACTATTCAAAACCAAAATGCAATTTTGATTTCCAATTTTACACATTTGCAAAAGATAGAGTTCTGTATTTTCCTCACACACATTTCTTCCTTTACATTTAAAAATTAAAAATTTCATATTCAATACAACATATTTCCATTACAAAACATATACAAGTTCATCCACTTCAAGTGGGAAAGGTTACAATAAGATTTCATTTCAACAAGGGACTGTCAAACTATTTTATTTTCTTTTCTTCTTTTCTCCAGAACAACAACATGTAGATTTATCATTCTTCCAATTCTGATCACAACAAGAGTAGGGGAAAGGAAACGCTCTCCACCCAACCAAGACATCCAATGAAAAGGAGAATCCATCCTTCTTCATTGGCCCCCGAGCCCCAACCATAATGTAATAGAAGATGTGATTCAACTCATGGAAATAAAGGCTTCCACAACACACAAGCAACATTTCCACATTTAAAATGTAGTCCAAAATAAAATGTAGTTTACAAGTACATTAAAGCATGACAAACAACACCGAGGCTTCATCAAGCAAGCCAAAGGAGCAAGGAACTATGGGTGATGCTAATTATGCCTCCCAAAGGGGAAATATGTATTACCACCTAATTTTAAACTATCAAAATATAGTATATCAAATCCCTGACATGCCCTTATGCCTCCCCCAAGTACCCCTTATTCCTCACATTTCCTTATGCCTCCCTAACCTCTTATGGTACCCCATAACGAGTAAGAAATGCAAGCTATTTATTTGTAAGGTGGAACCCAAATCCCAACTCCCTCCACACTTATACCTCCCAAAAACAATTGTGCCTCCCATAAAATAAACCCCATAGTCTTCTCCTACACCATTCCTAGGACATCTACCCAACATCCCACAAACATGCCAAAACATCCACAACAATAACAATTCATAAACAAAAAGAAGCATTACAAGAGCCAAGCTCCTACCTCTCCATGATGGAGTTATTCCAAGTTCCAAAACAGAAAGCTTTATCCCAATGCAAGCAATCCAAAATAGCCAAGTACAAACATGCAACAATCTTCCAAAAACTTCTCCAAGAAAGAGCTCCAAAACAACAAAATAATTTACCCCAAAAGGAGTTTCCAAAAGTGAAGCAACCCCTAAAATGAGGCAAGCAATTTGAATCTTATAGAAGAGGGAAGAGAAGAGGATGAGGTGGATCCATGTAGGATGCCACATCACACATCCTCAACCCCAACCCAAAAGTCAAGTTCATTTCCAATGCATAATAAATAGGTGGGTGAATAATATGGCAGTTTACTTACTCAAATCAAGCCCATATCCCAACAGATTGAAATTAAACCATGTAAGAAAAGTGCAATTAAAACTTACACTTTGTCTTCTCAAAATGCATTATAAAATTCTAATTTCAACTCTCCAACCATAGGTATGGTTGGTAAATAAATTTAAGAGGTATGGGACAAGTTTAACTTGTCCCACAAGCCTCCAAAATCAACCTCCAAGGAAAAATTCGAATTTCCAAGAAGGTGGAGTTTTTCACACTCAAAATTTAACTTACATATCTCTTACAACACTTAAACCAAGACCAACAACTCTATTGATTACATTCTCATGATATATTTTAATTAATTAACTTAACAACATGATTACTCACAATATTAACACCACAATTTATTTAAATAAAAGGGATAAACACATCACTTAATAAACACATACAAACATCAATAAAAAGGAACCCAATAAATAAATACACATAACCCTTGATCACGTTTAAAGGTGATCCCCCTTGGGAATAACTAACACAATTAAAAACACACACAAAAATACAAGTTACCATGGTAACCTTGTTGAATTCATCTAGAATTCTAATGTGGTTGGCCTCCAATCCCCCAATGTTTGTTGTGATATTTTATACCTGTAAAATGCAAATACCTCCTTTGGCCTCGTGGCCATATCAGAACATCCAAAATAATATAAATAAAATTCCAAAATCATTTAGATATACGAATCACAACAACATCTAAGCAACCAACAAGATCATTTGCAATTTTACTCAATAACTATGTCATTATAAATTAATTTCCATTTCTAGGTCTACTCACAATATCCAAATATCACATGTCCGAACAACATCCATAGTATAACCATGTCAAACAGTATATCATCATCAATATATAAAGTGTCTCTAATAATCATCATGCATCATATATGAATCAAAGTCAACCATAATCCATGATCTAATATCTAACATCACACTAAGCCAAAATTATAATAATGTGCATAATATAGTCAGCAATATCATGATCAATAACAAAAGTGTCGAAGGGAAGTGGCGCACTAGTGGAAAACCATGGATCGCTGCCCTACTGAGTGGGCCAGTTACGGGATTGTCGCTTTGCACAAGGCGGCGGTCTTGTTTATGAAAAATAGAACCTAAAAACCGAGATTTATCAAAAGGTAAAAGTTACTAATAGGTGCTAAAATGCATTCTGAGCTTAATTTTGTACATCTAGAGTTCCATTTTTGGGATTTATTTCTATTTTTTCATTCCTTAGTTACATCTACTCATTTAGGCATTTTCAAATGCAATAAGGTACATCTACTTACTAGAATAATTTCATTTGTTCAACTAGTCTTCTTTCAAATTCCATGAGCAAAAGAAATCTAAATCTACTTTTACATTGTTACCTTTTTACTACAAAATCAACATTTCCAAATAACAACATACTTCAAATTTGTTCTCTTGTTCTTGTTTTCTCTACACATACACACACACACACACACACACACACACACACACACACACACACACACACACACACACACACACACACACACACACTATAACAACTTTATTTTCCTTTCAAGTATATATATATATACATATATATATATATATATATATATATTCAAAACAACTATAACAACTTTATTTTCCTTTCAAGTCTACAATGCATACATTTTTCAACATCTACAACTTCTATATTTCCTTCTTTCTCTTATACAATAAACAAATTCATAATGATATTAAAATTTCTTTCTCCATTGAATATAGACCAATTCTTAAAAAAACAAGAACTTATTTTCTCACAACAACCTAAATTTTCAAATAAAGACAATAGTTTCTTTTCTATTTCCCAATACTAACTTTACAACATAAATCTTTCTTCTCTTTTTCAATATATAATACAACTTTCATAACCAACAATGGAATGCAATTTTCCTTCACAAGTTCAATACAATGTCCTCCACTTAAAGTGGGAAATCATACAAGAATATAAGCTAAAGGTAGAATACAAAATTACAAGTTCCTCCACTCTAAGTGGGAATAACACAAAGGAAGTTTCACAAGGTCTCCAACAAAACTCCAAGCTTCACAACTCCAACAAGATAGCTCCTCCAAGATTTGTTTGATTCACAACAAAATGGGGGAGAGGCAATGCTCTCCACCCAACCAAGATATCCAATGAAGAGGAGAATCCATCCTCTCCATTGGCCCCGAGCCCCAACCACATTACAATGGGAGATAATTCCAACACATGGCAACAACAAGCTTCGAAAAAACAAACACATGCTTAACACCATTTACATCCACTATTCACATGCTTAACACCATTTCTTCCCACTGTATGTTACTACTACCACTATTGTGCCATACCAAGGACCTTTACCATCTAGGGGTCTCATCCCATCCTCTTTGTCATCATCCTCCTCCTTAGTATGCCCGCCATTCACTTGAAATCTCTTCATCAATAATTCTTATTGGGAACACATACCACTAAACACATAATGTATGACCACCGTATGTTCCCGTGATGGTCTCCTTTGACTTGGTTTTCAATTTGATGACCTTCATGCTCCTTTATCCGATCCACATTTATATCATAGCTCTGTCATCCTCATTGTTTCATATGGCCCACGTGTTTTCCATCTTATTGTTCATCTTGCACATTCTCATATCACTTCTCCACTCACTCTGGGCCAATCTTGGTTATATTATATTGGAGGGATGCTTGATGATGATCGCATTGATATTTCCTTTCCCATGCCCTTTGGTGACATATGCATTTGTAGTAGTTCCTTTCTTTTCTATTCACCCAACTTCACTATTTGGTATGCTAAGGGATGTCCATTACCTCCCTTTATGGATAAACAATACGCCATGGTCATGTACATCTTATGCATTCATGATTACTTGGATGACCAACCACATACCCTCCCTTATCAAGTTTCACATGTTGTCTAATACAATTTTGATAATTATCTTGACGATTCTTTAGAAGATCTTGCTCCTCCATTAACTTCTTACGTTCAAACTGATCCGCCACCAACCTAGTTGATGATTCTCGACCTTGTAATCCTCCATCTACCATACACCTAGTGGATGCTATGTAAGCACTACAAATTAAGTGTCAGTCCATGAAAACCATAATTGCATTTCTCCTTACTGAGATAGACCAACTTAAGGATGTCGCTACCTCGCATACTCATACTACTCCTATAGCTCATGTGCCATCTACATCCCTTACGAGTCACCTCGTTGAGCCTCCGGTTGTACCATTACCTTCACCCCTTATATTTCCTTCCAATGCAACACCATAGGAAATTCTTTGCCCGCTTCTTCACCATTAAATCATTTCTCTACCATCTAATCATCGTTATCCTCCTCCTCAACTAATACAATCTCCTGATCAACCATTTTACCACTACCATCGAATTCAAGGGCATCATACCGAATCTTATCAGTCTTTGAGCCATATTATTCATGATATCCAGTAGTTAGGCCTACTTTCATTTGTTACACAACCTTCTTCTACTCGTAAGCAGCACACACATGCTACCCACATATCCCCTCAGCCGGATTTATCACTACCGTGTGTCCCTCTATCTAAATATTCCCCATTCATTGATCCCTCACGTGCATATTGATTTCACTTCGTCGGCACCGACCTTATCTACTGTATCCCCACTTGTATAACATGGCCCTCAGTTTTCCTAATCCAAGTCACCAATCGATGGAATTTCATCCCTTAACCTTATCGGTTGATTCCTCCTTCATAACCACTTGGGGGCATAGCCATTATAAAATTCCCCTCCTTCCTCATATTAGCATAGCTACATATCTCATCTTTTCATTCTCATTCATTCATTTCTTCGCATTTAAGAATACTTATCACATGTCATAGCACCCTCATTACCTCAAGTAGAGCGGGAAAAATTAGATGACACACTCTTGTGCTTCGGTTCACACTGGATTGTTGAGGGATTACCATTACACTGAACCCCACACACTTAACTATAGGTTTTACACATTTAAATTCTACTACATACAACACACATCCTACATTATTTTGAGTGGACAACAAGTTCACACTTTGGATTGTTGAGGGAACCCCACACACATTTAACTATAGGTTTTACCATTATAGCATACATGGCCTACATCCTACATTATCTTATACATCCCTCATCTAGTAGTCATTTATACATCATCTATCTTATACATACTACACTAGGTGTTTTAAGATATGTGTCTAGTTTTGCATCTCTTTCATACATTCCACATATACGGTAGATTACATTATATATATGGGTCTAACTTTACATCCTATCACTACATATTCTATTTTTTTTAATTTACTCTTATCACCGCATCTTCCATTATCCATACACCCTACATTTCCTACATGACATAGTTCACATTGCGCATTTTTCCATCACATATATTCTACATGCTACAATAGATTCAATTACACATGGATCTAGTTCTACTTATCATCATTACATATTCCATTTATGTATACACCTATTATTATATTTCACACCTTACATAATCACACTACACTTCCTATATTGCATTGTCCACACTACGCATTGACATCCTATATTTATCACTTGGTCATTTACACTACGTTGTCTTTTACACGCTGCTAATCACCACCCTATGGATCACTTTAGTTCCTCAGTCCATACTCGATTGCTAAGGGTTTACATATCAAATTGACCTTACACCCATCATGTGACATTCCTTCCTAAAAAATATTTCTCACACGACATTTCAAGCATTTGTGGTATACACCTTAGGTTAAATTGTCACCTATCTTATCATCTTGTAGTGGTATATGCTTTAGGATAAATCACCACCCACATTCTCATATTCTAGTGGCATACACCATAGGGTACATCACCACTCCCTCCTTCCATATTATACTGACATATGCTTTAGGCTACATCTTCAACCATCTTCATCCTTTTAACTTATAGTGATATATGCTTAAGGCTAAATCATCCCTCATACATTCAACAAGTTTTGGTATACGCTTAGGCTATAGGGTCCACGCACATATTTCCATCCGTCTCATCCCCATACAATCATTCTATAGTGATATACGCTTAGGGATAACTCATCACTCCTCCATTTAACAAGTTGTGATATACACTTCAGATATAGGGTTCATGCACACCTCTCCACATATCACATTTCATCACCATTTCATACACACACTCCTCCCAGTGCGCTAAACACAACCAACACTACTTGACCATTTCTCGATGATGCAATCTCATTTACGGTTCATTCTTGATTGCTGAGGGGTAAAAAAAAATGAACCTCACTACATAAAAATTCCATCCACTCAGGGGGCACATTTCTCCTATCATTCCATCTTTCATTCCATTCCATCCATCGACAACATACTACATGGTATTGGGGGTATTTTACTTTTCTTACAAGTGTTTTGTATGCTCACTTTATTACACATGTTAGAATACTTTCCTATATGTCATTATCATACACACAGGAACCTTCATGCCTTTGTTTAGTGTGTTGCAGATACAAGATTCTATACCTGGTATGGATGCTCACCTTTTACCCTTCCTATATTGGTCATTAGGGGTATCCACATCAATATTATCTAGGTGATATTGTTTCATTTTGTACTTAGCATTTGATACTACTTGTTCATACACACTTTTACATATTGGTTATTGCTCTGACATGCTAATGGGTGTTCCATGTGCAACACTTGTTTTACAGGTTTACATGTTTCCATGACTACCTCTTTGTTTCTACTTGTCTCCTTTGTTTGCCTTTGTATGCGAGATTTTCCCTTTTCTTGTGTGCACACTTGACTGTTGTTTTCAGCCATGATGGCCTTGCATGTTTTTGCAACATCGTGAGTGATGTCCCATGTTTGTAACCCGCTTTGTGCAACTTAGTTGTTTTATTTCTTGTTTACACTACTTTGTTTGGTAGTTCTTACATTATCTGCGTATTTTACCCTTGTCTTCTTGTATGCATGTGTTTTTGGACTAACACTTATTTTTCTTAGCCATCCCCTTTTGTGCACACCTTGGTATCTACCAATAGTTTCCCCTTCCCCCTGTAGGAAAGAGTTCTACAGTTCAGAGTGTAGTTGGTC
Organism: Taxus wallichiana var. yunnanensis; assembly: GCA_018340775.1. Lineage (NCBI taxonomy): Eukaryota > Viridiplantae > Streptophyta > Pinopsida > Cupressales > Taxaceae > Taxus > Taxus wallichiana. Next base: position 315,289,701 of record CM031238.1, read on the forward strand.
CTCTTTTGGGGCAAATTCTCCTTTCAGTGACGTTGCATGAACCCCCAAAGAGAGGGCGACATCATTGGGGTTTTTATACTAAAAAAATGTATTTACACCGGTTCAGTATAATGCACTTTCTACCCTTGGCATTGTGGGTTTACATACATCGAGTGAGTTCAGACTAGTCTACGAGCTCCATACACAATGGCCTCTACAGGACATGGTGTCCTTCGGAAATTATGAGGAGCAATTACAAGCTTGGGGGTTACAATGGGTGTGCCTCTTTACACTACTCCATCTAGTGGCATTAGATCACCCAAAAAACTAAGATAGTGCAAATATCTCTCCACACATTTTGTAGAAGCGGTTAAAGGTTAGAGGACACAAAACTTTTCCTCCCTATACTTCTTCATCCAGGGTGGCATGAGATCACCCAAAAAACTCACAACAATACAAGATATCCTTCTACACCCTTTCTCTTGACATGGATCATGTGCATATGTTCCATTTACACTTTTATTTCAATATATTTTACATTTGCATACTTTACACATTTCTATATACATGCGTATTTTACACAACATTTTTACATACATACATATTTGACTACTTGATAATTTTTTCTTTGTAGATCCAGCTGTATGAGAAACAAACAGTCAAATTGGGGGCAACAACAACAACAAAAAAATAATAATGACAATGAAAAAACAGTGTTATAAGAACTTTCCTTTACTAACCATGCAGGTACAATACACACATGATCGACCACACACACGTTCTGCCCTACGTTCACTCTCATAACTTTTTATCCACATTTTTCATCTTTAAAATCCACGCTCCTCCATTTTTTTTTAATCATTCCATGCTTGATTCTAGTCCATTGGCACGTATTCTTCTAAACTCTACATGGATATCAGGTATGCATCTCTATCTACTTTATGTTATTGAGCTTTCCGCTCACCAACATAGAGTGGGTGAAAAATGTAGACACAAAATCATGTACTTTAGGCATTATTTAGACCAGTCTTATACTACTATTTAGAAGGTTCTCAAGTGAATAAAGTACTAATTAATCCCACCTTTTGGCCATCTTTTTATTGTATTTTATTTCATCATTCCCATGTATTTCTCTTTACTTATCCACATGTTTCGTTACTACCCCGTCATTCTAGCTTAAAATCAGGGTGCCCAGGCCTATACTAGGGCACCCTGGGGCACTCTAGCCCCACCTTGGGTGCCCCCTAGTATATGTTTCTCTTTTCCCACTTATTTTGGGGCCTTTCTAGCTATTTTTCATCCTTATCCTTTTATCAATTGGCCATATCGGGGCTAATTACGAAATTAAGCTTGAGAACCCTATAAATATAAAGTTATAAGACCATAATGAGGGTCCTAACATCACATACTACTATCACTCCATCTAGAGTTACATCTATTACATCACTTGCATCCACATAGTGTCATGCATCAAGGCTAGGATATTTGCATCAACACACACAACATAGGGGGAGAGATTCTATTCTATTCCATGCACATATGCTATTATATTTTCTATTGTTATTATTGATCGCTACTTCAAAAAGTGATACTGACACGAGAATATATAGGGAATGACATGCACACACACCAAAACTACATCTAGGTCTGAAATGTAGTGCAATGCTTAGTGATAAGACCACTAGTTTTATAGATGAGGTTAGTATGACCCATTCATTCTGCATCTTTATTTTTCCTAGGGTTTGATACTTACTTTTGTATTGTAGGTTGTCATTTGATTATTCACCACATTCGACATAGTCCAAAAAATCTAGTGTGATAGATAGATAGAAAAAGAATTGGATCATCCTGTGACCAACAAAATTTAGATTTCGAGCATTTATAGAGACCAAGGCGCCTAATATGTAGACCAGGGAACTCTGGGTGCCCTGAACCTTCTTAGGAACCCCAATTCATTTTAGATCTTCCAGATTTGGTCTTCACAGGACTTATGAGTGATCTTTTACACTTCTAAACTTTATTTCTAGACCTGCGACAACCTACTGAAAGTCTCTTCGAATAAACTAAGCCATTTCCTTTCCTTCTCTTGCATACTTAGGGTTTTATTTCAATTAGAATAATTAATTACAATTGTTCCATACTATTTTAGTTTCATTTATACAATGTTCTAGTCCTCTTATTTAGATTAACTAGTGACAATAATTTCATAGTTTAGTTTAATTTTTATTAATCAAGTATAACGGGCATACTATAAGTTTTCTGCAAGACATAACTTTAATTGCTATATATCTTCCTCGGCGTGTTTGGGACCTTGATATTTTGATCATTAGAACAAATAAAGCTCAGTCAAAACACTATAAATATTTTTTAAAGAGATCTTGTGTATTAGATGATCTACGATATAAAATATCCAATGATAGGTACTACACGGATGTTGAATTATGTAATGTTGCAATTTACGAACCACCTGAAGAATAAACAAACATATCTCAAAGCATCCAATTTGTTAAGTCAAACGTTGAAGAAAACAATAATGTGGATCATCTTCTTGAAGACTCAAAAAAAATATATTTTAGAAAATCAACATCAACCATCGTATTTTATGGTCAGAATGGGAAATACATGCTGTAAAATGGAAGAAGTAAAGAACATTCTTGAAAATTAAAGACAAGGGGTGATTGAGAACTGATTGGCCCACAACTGGGTTATCTCTAGTTAATGAATATAACACTGAAGGTTTGTTTTCATTAGATTTCCCTACATTGTTTCCAAATGGGGAATCAAAATGGTTGTAAATTTGAATAAAAAATTTGTGTATCTATGAATATGCTCTATATTTGATGAAATACCATGAAAATAGATTTGGTAGATGTACAAAAAAAAAAATCAACACGTGGCCTTATTCACACTCGACCTCCTGAGGTCGTGCCGAGACAACCGATGTAGAATGATTGTGAATGTGAGTGTGGTGATGGGGATCAAGCTAATTGGGCAATCTTATATCTTCAACACACAATGTCGGGATTCAAGATTTGTGAGTTTAAAGCAAAGAATGCTCTCCTAACTTGAAGTGGTGTGATGGTTTGGTTTGAGATAATAGTCATTTGTAGCCTCCAATCAATGTTGAGCTCAATCAAGATTTTGTTCGCTGGTTATTGAACACGTGGAAAATGACCTGTGGGCGCCTCGTATAGATTTCCAGACAAGGTCATGGAAGTAAGAACGAGAGGCATGATGAAGCCACATGTATTTATGAGATATTTTTTGGTATGGTCTAGAAAGTCTTATCCTGATCGGCTTGTTATGTTCAATAAGGAAAGCTATGTGATAATATCTGGTGGAAGTGGTGAAGATTTAAATACTAATGTACACAAAATAGTGTCAATATCTAACTGAATGGCAGGCCCGTTGGGTTGTGGGACTTGAGGATCACAACCAAAGACTTGTGGAGGCTGTGGCCCTTGGATGGTCATGCGTGTAATCAAACCCTATTGCTAGGGGTAGTCTAATAATCGTAGGCTTGATTAGAAGCTATGTTTATTGTATTGAGATGTTATATATTCTCAAAAAAAGTTGTAGGTGTGTGTAAGACTGTCAAATGTAAGTTGGTATCAATGTCACTTATTAATTCTGGACCGTTGGGTTGTGGGACCAATGGATCACAACTATATGTCTTTTCCTATTGTGGACTATTGATGGTCATACAAAATGAAATAAAATGAATTTTAATAAGAAAACTAATTACTGAAAGAGATCTAATCTATGTTTTTGGATTTTTCACAATATTTTGGATTAAAGCAATAAAAGCAAACTAATCTATCAAAGGAAATCTTTTTGTTCTTTTCTAATCTTTAAGTAATGTGTTCTAATCTAATAAATAAACTAAAGACAAGTAGTCAACCATATGTAGCTGGTTACTTGTGCAAATGTATGAATCTAATCTAAATCAAACAACCTAATCTAATCAAAATCCTCCAAACCCTACCTCAGAGGTGAAGAAAAAATCATGATCATGAAATGGCTATTGTTCCTCACAACTTCCCTAGTAATGTTAAAAGGAAAACTTACTGAAATGAATTATTCTCTACTCTATTTGATATGAATGATTTTATACTCTATTTGATATGAAATTGACAATTCAACACACAAGGAAAACAAACACACAATTCTAACTTGGACACACAAGAGCTTTGGAAAAACTAGTTGTGTCTGTATCTGTCCCCTCAGTATGTTCCTTTCTTTCTCCGAGTGTTCATGTGAGTCCAAGAGATTTGGAATGTAAGAAAAATAGTAGGAGGATGAACTTGAGCAATGACAACTTGATGGAAGTCTAGATGTAATATAGGTAGAAGAGAGATAGCACAAGAGATCAGAGCTTGGCTATGTAATTGCTAGCAAGATTGTAACATCAATATAATGCACAATACACAAAATTCTCACACCCTTTTTCTTGAATACAAGCATGGAATATATAGGAATGGATGATGGGAGGTGCCTTCATGAAAAAGGAAAGAAGAGGTAGTTTAAACTAATTAAATCTATTTAAAAATAGGAGGAAGGAGAACCAAGCAATCAAATCTAATTTTAGACAATTTGGCTCACAGATGCATGTAAAAAGTGAAATTAAGTGAAGCGTCGCGCGTTAAAAACACACATGAGGAGTATTGGAAAAAGCATTCTGGACGACCACCCTACACAGGGAGGTGGTCCTAAGACTACTACCCAAGCCAGGGAGGAGGTCCTAGAACCGTCGCTCAATCCTAGGAGGCAGTCGTAGGACCGCCGCCTTGCCTGGGAGGCAGTTCTGACACTAAAGCCAAAACATGCACAAAAATGAGCGGGAAGTTGGAAGAAAGTGCATAAAAGATAAGTAAGGATGCCTAGACTATAAATATACACTAAAAATGGGTTTTGGAGCTCGAACACATTCTTAAAGGACATGAATCATCATTGGGGACTTTTGTAACCATTTTCCTATAATGTAGCACATGCAATTTTGGGTGTGTAGCCATCCAAGATTCATGTATTTCTTGTTGAACCTTATGTTGAGGCACCAAATGAAAACCAAAACCTCGTTGTTTTTGAAGAAAAATATGGCTGAAAATATACCTACTATTATTGAAGATCCTGCTTCCATCTTCGAGAGATGCCAGATGACAAGCTTCCAGATCAAGTAATGCATTATGCAAAAAATATTAGAGGGACTAGGGCATATTGGAGAACATGTAAAAATGAATTGATGGACATGATTACATAGCTAGGGTGCCCAACATTCTTCATTATGTTAAGCACTACTGATACCAAATAACAAGACCTACATCGAGTCATGCCTAGATGGCCCTCGATTAATGGTGCAAATTATTACCAATGGAGGAATACAAATATTATTGAAAATACACATATTTTTGCTATGGATATGCACCATTGCTTCAATATTTTCATTGATGAGGTTCTCATCAATCACTTTGGTACAAGAGACATTTGGTCAAGGTATGTTATTTCTTTTCTTCATTCATGTAAAATATAATACGTTCAATAAATTTTATTGGAATGTATTCGATGCAAAATTCATATATATTCATCATGTTGGATACTTACATGTGATTACTATCTCTATCCATTTTCTATAGGAATGAATGGCAATATCAATCATCAGTTCTTAAACATATGGTTGTTTGGCTCAAGGATGCTTTGGATATCAAAATTATGGATTGAAATGATCCCTCACAGGTTGCAAAGGCAAAATAATATTATGATAATTTTATTAATACATGGAATCCAAGAGAAGAGCATCAAAGGAATAACCAATTTTCTAGATTTGTTAATGATGACCCTTTTTTGATGGACACATCACAAATATTTCAGTATGGTATGATAAATTATTATGAAGAAATCATTAATCATTCTGAATGACATATGAAATGCACCTTGGACACATTCTTATGAAAAAAGGATCCATAAATATTTGTCGATATAAAGCTCTGTGGGAGTTTTAGATAGAATAAAATTTTTTCATAGATGAGGAAGGCCAAAAAAATATCTTCCAAAATGTAACGATGATAGAATCAATGTACACAATCCTGATATTCTTTCATTGTGGAGGAAAAATATAGATTTTCAACCTATCCTTTCCCATTGAGTAGTTTTGAATTCCATTTAAAAGTATGTTGTGAAAGAAAAAAAAAGTTCAGAGAGTTATCATGATATGCTGACGTGTGTTGCTAGTGGTGGCCATTCACAAGACCCGACATTGTGTGTAGACTACAAATTTATTATGGACACAATAACAGAGCGTGATATTGGTGCACAAGAAACATGGCATATGCTATTAAAACTACCACTTGTGGAATGTAGTAGACAATTTATTACTCTTAGTGTTGGTCGAAGAGTATATAGACGTGTCCAACTAAACTTTGAGGATGATTCATCTGATTCAAATTTTTACATGCTTACATACATCATCCTTCACAATTAGAAAATATGGCAATGTTGGATGTTGCCAAGTCATGGTCATATTCTCCAAACCATAAAAAATAAACAATGGAAAATTTGACAACAACAAGCTATAGTCCACGTATGGCTAAGATTTTATTCCATCCCTGATAAAGAATCAGATGAATATGTGGAATTTTGTTGGTTTGAGATCCTATTACATAAACCCTTTTGAGACATTTCTATTGATATAGGAAGGAAAAATGAAGAAATAATTCATACTTGGGAATGTATAAGGGGTACACAACATGCATGACATATCAATCACATGCAAACATCACCAAAATATATTGATGCAGTTGAAGATAACCTTGATGAAAACCCAGATGTAAGTACTACAGAGATGCATGTGTATGAAGTAATGTCTAGATTGGCTCCTCATAATGACATGCAATTTTTAGATATTGAACTACTTGGTCATCGCGATTATGACCTAGACCATGATTGAAGTCAAAATTATTTACCATCAACATTACATGATTTCTGTGGTTATTTTCTAAATAGCATCCTTTGCTTCGATGCCAATAAACAATACCATTTGAGAATCCCTTTTCCATGTGGGAAGTTTATCTAAAGACCAACATATTGCATATTCTATTATGGGTGGAAACAAAATTGGGAGAATACTTTGGGACACTTTTAACATTGTTATTATCTTGGATGTAATATTTTGACAATAAGGAAATGATCCATAATAGATCATATTTAGAATGATGTTGAAAAACATTAGAAATGTTTAACCTTATTTTAATGATTGGGAAACACTCATGAAGTAGATAAATGCATGCTTTAGCCAGGGGTAAGGGCATCCTTTGATTCAAAAATCCATTTATATGCAACTAAAAAATGTGTTCATATACATAAAAAGTAAATGCTTAGTCTTTATCCAGGCCCATTGCACGAAGTGTTGCTAATTATACAAGGCGCTCAGATTAGAGGATATCGATGATGACCAATTCGATAATGAAGTTATTTTATGTACAAGTCAACATGTTATGTTACTATTCAATTTGTGCATTGAATATGGATTAGTGAATGGTTCTCTTAGTAATATACAAAACATTATCTACACCACTGGCTTGAAACTACCCCACTTGCCCATATCTGTAATAATATATTTTGAAAACTATAGTGATCTTGCATGGGACCCAATAAATCCTAAATAGGTTCTTGTATCACTCGTAATAAGATGTAATCATAAACAAGATCCACTAAAAATGGTTTGGGAACTTACCATAAATAATTCTCAAGGATTAAATTTTCCTAAAACAACAATAGATATTGGAGATGTGGAGAAACCATGATTGACTTTCATAACATTATCTCAAGTTAAGTCTATTGACTATTTGAGAATATATTTTCCTTTCTCTTTTGAGCACTACTCTTAAATCAAAACAACAAGGTATGTGAATTTTTTTTTCTCAAAGAGATTCACCTCTACATGCTCTCTTCAATTAGTAATAACAAGTATATATCTGCTAATTATAACTAAATTACATATTTCCATTCTTTTCAAGTAAACTATTTATCATTCAATTTATTTACATGAATGCTTGTAAAATTAATTATAAAATACATTTTCCACCATTGTATGACACCAACAATAAATGGATCCAAGGATGAAGCCTTCCTTTAAGTTCAAATACAAGTTATCAACATGCACTTAATTTGTATGTATTTGCATTCCATTTTTGTGCCTCCAAACTATGAAGCTAATAATGCTATTAATTATTACAAGATATTTCAATCAAAATTGACCTACAACACCTTCGATGGATACTTGGATCTTGGATAGCTACCAAATCTTGCGTGATTTACACCATAGTTCCATATACCACACATTTTTTACTATATTGTTCTTACTATTATATATTGGTGGAAAGACCCTTTATTTTGGTTGTACCAGGGTAATCCATCCCTGTCAAAAAACTTTTATACTTAATAAAGAATTTATTTCTCATGGATTTTTGTCTCTTAAAAGTTTACCAATATATGAAAAATTGGAAACTCTTCAAAAGGTATAATCATGCATCACACTATTTTTCTTTAACATTGTGAAGTTACAAGTACCGTGCTAGGGTGCATGGAAAATGTGAAAACATATAAATAAAAGGAGTTTAAAAACAATATTTACTCTCCATTAAATACTTCACAATTCTTTGTTTTGTAAAATCAATCAAATCATTTTTTGTTATTAACTACCTTTAAATCCACTTGTTATTCAATTTTGCCCCTCAGGAAAAATTGAACAAACATGAACTTGTACACTGAGAAAATGGGGTTGATTCAGTCATGAGAGCTTGCATTTTGGGATCAGCCAAATAGGTTGAAGGAGGTCAAGAATTGCAGAGGAATTCAGGAAATTAAGAAACCCGAAAGTCTGAAATTTCAGATTTCGGAGGTAAATCCATTCGGAAGTGGGCTAGGGTCAAATTGGGGATTGGGTGGAAAGAAGCATGAAATCCCTAAAATGCAAAAGTCCGAAACCCAAAGTCTGAATTTCACACTTTGGATTTTTGAAGGTTTTATGTGCCAAAATGGATAAACAAACCCCAAAATCCTGAAATCCTGAACCTTGAAATACCAAAAATGTAAAAGTCCAAAACCCAAAGTCTGAATTTCAGACTTCAGAGTTTCAGAGGTTTTTTTGATTCAATCAGATGAATAGAACTCGATCTCTAAAATGGAAAGGTTTGAAGTTCGAAATTCAGACTTCATATTTTCAGAGGTTTCACACACCCAGCCGAATGAACAATAACATTAACCTCCAAAGTTAAAATGCTCGAAAGTATGGAATTTTGGATTTTGGAGGTTGCTATGCATTTCAAAGTTAGAAGAAACAGAGCCAACCACTCATATTTAATGCAATATGGCATCCCAATCTTCAGATGTCCATAACTTTTGACTGGAAGCTTAGATTTGCACAAGAAAGGAATTTTTGGAAAGGACTGTTAGATTCATTGAATTTCTTACTAAAGTGTGAGATACCAAATTAAGTTTGATTGACTAAATTTAAGGTAGAACTTAGGAACTACACTTGATTATCAATACCTGTCAAAGGTTAACCAACAATATACTTTTTATATGCACTCCTGAAGAGTGAACTATGGGGGATTGGATAGGTCTAATTGACCGATACAACAACACAAGGTTTGATGTTATCAGATGGTTTGAATTTTTAATTAATGCTAGATTTAAATGTTTCATATTTAAATCAATGAAGGCATAAAGTTAGTAAGGGTTATTAATTTTTTTTCTTGATCTAGATCATTTATAAAGTAGGTGTTACATATGTGCTCCACTTTATCAACTTAATCATGCTAGAAATTAACTACAAGAGTGAAATTTGCGCTTAACGGGGCCAAAATTTTAAAAATGGGGAAACTCCAATAGGATCCAAGTTTGAAACTCAAACAAAATGTTAGTTTCTTCTACAAAATTTTAGCCCCCATTTTAGTTTTTAGCTTGACCAATTATATAAAAATAGGAAATGGATGAAGAATCATTAATAATTGATCCCTTCCAGTAGTTGGTCATATGAGTGTAAGTAGATTTTATCTATCAACAATTTTTTTAACAATAATTTTGATAGGTTTGTTTGGTTTTACATTTTGTTAGTTTTTGACTGGTGACAAATTTAGAAATATATCAAGAAGATCTTATTAAAATATTTTGCATAATGAGGAGCAAATGTTTTGAGGGTGGTGTGAGGATATGATGAAATAAGTATTGAGTACCACGAGTCAAGTTATTCATAAATAGTGTTTAGATAAATAATAATGTTGTAGTGCATCTAATTTATGTCATATTAAAGGGTCACTCAGTCAGATTCATTAACTTTTCTATTATTTCTATGGTGAAAACCAACCATTTTTTATTAGATTAGGTAAAAATAGGGATAAGGACCCCAGGAGCCATACACTCAAAGATACATCGTGAGAGGATTCAGGGAGAGAAAAGATAAAATGTTGAGTAACAACAAGAATGACCTCTACTAGAAGTCGAAGAGAAACAAACAGAGACATAGGAAAGTTGATCCAACCATTTGGTCAAGAAGGCTTGAATTGAATTGCCAAAAAAGTAAATTTCCTAAGAAGCTTCTTCAGAGATTGCCGAAGAGGAGTTCTAGAGTGACCGATTAGATGAGGACACTTTATATTTATTTTTTAGAACCGATTTCCATCCTACATCATCGGCCATAGACCCATTCCTAACAAACAACTCCTCTTTTTGGAGAGAGGGGCCCTCCACACCCGTATCGAGAAGCATGTAGGAGGTAGATAGGAGAGAAGAATGTGGAGTGAAGTACTCTACACACACTTATTTTATTATGAAGAAGTGCGTACAATATATAGAAGAAATAATCAACTACATTCCCCTAAACTGAAGGAGGAAGATTTGGATGAAGGAGAGAGAATAATGGAATACACCAAGGAGGAGAAAATAAAGGGATAACATAGAAGAAACTCTCCTAAAAATATAAAATATTCAATGTATGCTAACATTCCCCCCTTATTACATTATTCTTGCAAATGTGACCCCTGAAAAGTTCAAATTTCACTTTGCCAAGAGATTTAGTGAGAATGTCGGCAACTTGTGCTTTAGTAGGATAGTACTAGAGCTGAATTTGATGGTTCAAGATGTGCTCTCGAATGAAATGGCAAGTCAATTTCAATATGCTTTGTTCATTCATGAAAGACTTGGATTTCTACACGAGCTTCAACACACTCTGATTGTCACAATAGAGAATAGGTGACTATTTTTTAGGAATTCCCAGGTCATCCAAAATGTGACGTATCCATATCACTTCACACATAGCTCCTGTGTGTGATATTTCTACCTGTGGATGAGATAGAAACAACATTTTTCTTCTTGCTTATCCATGAGATAGGTCCAGATCCGAGATGAAATATGTATCCTGTAGTTGACTTCCTATCATCAACAGATCCGGCGTGGTCCGAGTCGACGTATCCTTGTAAGAAGAATTGATCATTCTTCTTATATTCCAGACCATAATCAGTTGTTCCTCAAACATATCTCAAAACATGCTTTGTTGCATTCCAGTGACATTTCTTTGGCTCTTGCATGAACCTAGAAAGATAGCTGATAGCATAGTAGAGATCTAGTCTAGTATATGTCAAATAGATGAGCCCTCCAACAAATTTCCTGTAGAGAGTAGCATCTACTTGAGGTGAGTCTGGAATCTTGAAATTTGTAAGCCTTTTTCCATGGGAGTGGATATAGGTTTACAATCAGACATTCTATACTTATCCAGGAGTGTCTTGGCATACTTTTTGGGAGACAAAATGTGATGCTCCTTTTGCCATATCTCCAAGCCAAGACAATAATGTAGTAGCCCCAAATCTATCATGTCGAAGGTTCTTTTGAGATCATTCTTTACAATATCAACCTGATCTTCTGAACTTCTAGTGATCACAAGATCATCTACATATACAACAAGAATGACAATTTCTTTTCCTACCTTCTTTATATACAAATTTGAATATGAGGGGCTACAAGTGAACCCATGCTGCAAAAGGTGATCATTGATCTTGATATACCATGCCCTGGGAGCTTGTTTCAGTCCATAAAGTGATTTGATGAGACGACATACCTTCTTAGGCTGCTCTTCATCAAAAAATCCTTTAGGTTGGGTCATGTATACTTCTTCTTTCAGATCATCATTTAGGAAAGCACTCTTGACATCCATCTATTGAAGTCTCCATCCTTTTGTCTTTGAAAGTGCGCACAAACTACTCGATGGTCTTCATCTTTGTAGTGGGTGCAAAGGTTTCTTCATAGTCAATGCCTTCTTTTTGAGCATATCCTTTTACTACAAGTCATGCTTTATGTTTGTCGATGGATCCATCTACCTTATATTTTGTCTTGAAAACCCATTTGCAGCCTATGGGTTTCTTTCCTGTAGGTAGATCGACAAGTTCCCATGTCTCGATTTTTCATGAGTGAGTCATATTTTGTATCCATGGCTTCCTTCCACTGAGGTTGATTGAGTGCTTCACGAACATTATCTGGCTTAGAGCTATTCATAGTGAACTCATGAGTGCAAAGTTTACCTCATTTCTTGTTTGACTCCTTGTTTTGACTCGGATGATGTATCTGGGAGTTGTTGCAAATGTGAGTCCTTGATAGTGCTTTGTACCCACTTTGGATGAGAACTTGGTTGCTTTTGAGAAGAACTATGTCGTTGCCATGTGGATTGATGTGGAGTCACATTCTCCAATTCTCCAAGGTCAACAAATAGTTTTCTGGCAAGCATTTCTTTTCTCTGAGTAGTCTCCTCTGGCTCATCATCTGATTCAGAGACTAATCGGTGAGATGTGGTTGGAAGTGGATCTTCTATTGATACTATTGAGTCAAAGGATGACTCATCACAAACCACATCCCGAATCTCGTATATTTTCTTTGTCTTAGGATCCATGAGATGATATGCCTTCGAGGTAGTACTATAGCCAAGAAGGATACATGGGAGTGTTTTTGGCTCTACCTTCTTTCTCTTTTGAGCTGGGACATGCATGTATGTTGTAACCAAATACTCACAAATGAGAAATTGATGGCTTTCTACCACTCCATACCTCTTTTGGCATTTTTTTTGTAGAATCTTTATTGGTGCCCTGTTGAGAATATATAATTGTTTGTACTGCTTCATCCCAATAGCATTCTCCTAGCTTTGTAGTTGATAGCATGTAGTGAGCCATCTCCATCACTGTGTGATTGTGATGCTCAATAATGCCATTTTTGGGGCATGTAGGGAGCAGTCAGGTGCTGCTTAATGCCGTGATGGTTTAGGAAGGCCAAGAATTATTTGATGTGAATCCCCCCTCGATCTGAGTGGAGTAGAAGAAGTGGTTGTCCGGACTCTTTGACAACACGATGATAGAAGTTCTGCAAGTGTTGAAGAGCCTCACTTTTCTTCTTTAGGAAATATACCCACATCTTGTGAGAGTGGTCATCCACGAATAGTTGGAAGTACTTGTATCCTGAAAATGAAGTAGGCAATGGGCCATTCAGATCGGTATGAACTACCTCCAGACACTTCTTGGCATGGAAGGTGCTCACTTGAAATGGATCTGTGTTGTTTTTTCCTGCAAGACACCAGGGAAAATAGGCAAGGAACTAGACAATTTGGGTAGTCCATGGACCATTGCTTTTGAACTCATCTAGTGCAATGAACTGACCGATAAGTGTCCATATCTAAAATGCCATAGGGTAGTTGATTCTATTGTTGAAGTAGATAAAGCTACTGCAGAAGATGAAACAATATCTAAAGAAAATAACTTATCTTTTACAAAAGCTTTAGCAAGAACCGTACCTTTTCGGGAGATTAAGCATGATTTAATGCCATTTTGAACAAGAAATTCTACCTTAAGGTGATGATTCAAGAGCTGAGTAACTGACAAGAGGTTACTAGTCAAGCTAGGAACATATAGTACCTTTGTAAGTGTACATTTTCATGGTCCCAGAGGAATGGTGACATTCCCTATTCCTTCTGCAATGTACTCTTTGTCATCCGCTATCCGAACTCGATCTCTAGTTGGTTCTTCATGTAGTGAATCAAACAAACTTCTTATCACCTGACATATGCTTGCTTGCACCAGAGTCTATCAACTAGAATTTCTTCATGGGCTGAGAAGTTTGAGAGATGAGTACAAGATTCTTACTACAATGGGATCCTTTTGATGTCTCCTCATCAGATTCATCATCTTCTTGTTGGGCTGCGAGATGTCCCTTGTGCTTTCTCCAATGGGGACGTCATTTGGACTTTTGAAAATCTTTGCACCCGGATGTGCTTGTATGGCTTGAAGACCCCTATTTCAAGCTATTATGCCAGTAGTGATCAGTGTCGTGAGTATTGGTTCTACAAATGTGACACCATCTCTTTGACTTTTGATCTTTCTGTTGTTGTTTGGGTTGTACTGGATTTGGCTTCTCTGGGGGACCCTTCCAATTCTTCTGGCCATGGTAAGGCTTTGAGAACAAGGCTTTATCCTGAGACTCCTCATGGGATGAAGTGATGGCCTCTTCCTACTGCAGCAAATTCACAAGTTCTTCGAATGTCACTATTTGTTTAGACACATTCAGTGTCGTAACAAACACTCAAAAATGAGAAGGGAGTGCTCTCAAGGTGATTGCGACGAGAAGTTTATCATCCACCATTTCACCGAGTGCTAATAACTCGATCACAGCTCTAAACCATGTGATGTAAGAATTCCTCCACTTTCTCATCTGACCCCATAGAGAGGGTGTGTAGACTTTGACTGAAGATGAAGTATCTTTGTCTAATTTTTCACTTCATAAATGGTTGCCAACTTGTCCCAAGCCTCCTTGGGTTTCTCCGCATTCCTAACATGTGGTTGCACATCGTCACTGATACTGAGCATTATCAACATCAAGGCTTTAGCACTAGCCATTTCATATTTTATTAATTCATCGGGGCTGTGGGAGCGGACATACCCTGTGACAATTCCCCATAATCCTTCAAACTAAAGGATTGTCTTCATTTTTGTCTTCCAGGCCACAAAATTGGACCCTTTGAGCAACTGAGCATCGGACAAAAGTAACTTTGGAGCAGACATCGTAATAATAATAAAAATATTTATTTATTTGAAGAGTTATTACAATTTTGACTCACTGATGAGAATTACTGGCTCGTAGATGCTTGTGATATTCACATGCTGTGAGATGGTGATGCTTTGTAGGGTGTTCTTCTTCATCATCATAGTCGGCATCATACCCAACTTCTAATTCTTCCGTACTCACTTTTCTTGGCAACTGATGTCGAAAAGAAAGTATTCAAGAAGTCCTTCTCGAACTAGCTTGTCGAATGCTAGATTTGCTGGTATTCCAAAGCTCATTTAGCAAAGCAAAGTAGAACCCGAGAGCTCTCAGGGGCTTCTTCACGGTGTTCTTTGACTGGTGAGTTGATATTCTAGCTTTTAGCTGAGGTGACCATGTTATTGACGCTCTCAATCAAGTTGTCTACACTCGACATTCGACGAAGTTTTGTATGATCTACTTCTTGTCCTTCGTTGTCTTGGTGGAAAGGTCTGTTCCAGACACTAATGGCATATATATATATATATATATTTTAAAAAATATGACCTTCAGGCTTCACAATGCCAAATTGTTCTCTTCTCGAGCCACTCTCACTCCTCACATGGGATTCTACACATTACATGCAACTTTCAACTTCCACGCAAGTTGAGAATCATCTACACAAGCAGCACACATCCATGCAACAACACAACCTTCTTACGCTGAGCTTTTGTATTGAAAAAAAAACTAGCCTTCCACGCAGCTATGGTCAGTTTCCACGCACCAACTTAATACTTCCACGCAGGCTGAAGGTTTATTCTACCATTTATTCTACGTTGAAAAAGATGCTTTGTTGCTATTCTTCATTTTTCATGCAATAAGTGAGACACATGGATGTGAATTTGCACAATCTCCCACACAGCAGGTTGTAGAAGACTTCCACATGGATTTTATTTAACGTGGTTTTGCTAATACTCCTCCACACACAGATGTCTTCACCAAATGAAAAATATAAGCCACATTTTTGCTAATACTCCTCCACACATCTCATGTCCATGTTGGTTGAAGGAATCTCCACTCATCTCTTGTCCACGCAGGTTTCTAGGGCAGCAGCACAGCATAGGAGGAAGATCAATATCAAATTGCCACGCACAGTAAAACTACTACAAGACACTCTAATTTATCAATTCCTCCACACAGTAGGTGGATACCTCCACTTTTCAGCGTAGAAAACAAGAAAAAAAAATGCAAGCAGTATAAACAACACCTTTTTTTTAAAAATGTCCACGTGTAAAACAAAATGTTTTATCATCTTTTGCGTAGGTTTAAACAAAACATTTTTTCCTTCTCCACGCATGGCTCTCCAACTTGTTGATGGAACAGTCCTTCCTCCACATGAGCCTCTTGCAGATTGAAGACTTCTTCCACGCACAGGCAGAGATCAAGAAAGCTCTGATACCAAACTATAGGAGGTAGATAGGAGAGAAGAATGTGGAGTGAAGTACTCTACACACACTTATTTTATTATGAAGAAGAGCGTACAATATATAGAAGAAATAATCAACTACATTCCCCTAAACTAAAGGAGGAAGATTTGGATGAAGGAGAGAGAATAATGGAATACACCAAGGAGGAGAAAATAAAGGGATAACACAAAACAAACTCTCCTAAAAATATAAACTATTCAATGTATGCTAAAAGAGCACCACTAATGTTGACAACCAACCCTTACACAACAAAAAGAAACATTTTTTTTGAGAAACTTTATGGGAAATAGGATTTTGTATTTTTAAATTTATTTTATACCATGCCAAGTTTTTCGATTGTATGGGTATTAAATTTTTAAATAATATGAATATGTGAATGGAAAGTTTGAAAGAGAAACATTGGAATTAAATTCCTACATGTCCAAGACCTATTCCGTGGGTTGAATTTTTCCTACCCAAATAATATATTCTATCTATGATCCAACTTATCATCTATATCTCATTCACATTATTCACATGCATACAACTTAGGCTTACTGGGTTCAAAATAAATAATGAAATCAAAATACAAAGTATGATGAAAGGTTTCAATGAATAAGTACACATGTTTAATAGTCTCTACTCTATATTGTTAGAATAAACTAACAAATTATTACATTTTATTACATGGCTATTTGTAATGAAATTACTTGGGTAAATTATATTATGAGTAGAAATAGAACACCAAAGAACACAATATTGCAGATAAATGATCTCAATATGCAAGTACAATATCTTATCCACTTTGAGGGGGAAACCTCTAAACCATATAATAAGACTCAAATTCTCAATAAATGATGATCAACTACTACCTATTAACCCCTATATATACTATTCATATGCTATGGCAATCACTAAGGCCGACCCACTAATGATAATATAACATATATGAAAGAGATATATAATGATAAGAAGTTATTGTTAGTGCGAAATCAAAACACCCCGAAATGAGTATAAGGTATGATTTTCTAAGGTAAGGTCATTTGGTGTGATTTGCATAACATTGGATCATTCCCCAAGCTGTGGGACTTGCAAATGGGAATGATCCTCCAGAGAAGGCTAGTTCCTCTTCCTAATCTACCTGCCACAAGCTATTCTAGTGCATGTAAGCTAATCTAATCCTAATCTAACTTCCAAGGAGACAAGGAGAGAAAGAAAACAAGAAAAAATAGAGCCTACACTAAAATAGTGATACACCAGAGAAGGAAAGTGTTGATCATCTACCAAAACTGCCATGGAATAAGGAGAGGTGAGAAATGGAAAGGATGGACAAGTGCATCATAGACCAGAGATGGATTTCACACAGAAAATGTTCCAAACTCCATGAACACAGCTCCCAGATCTACAAATAAACATTCAAAACATACACAGATACCCGCAAATGAAGAGAGGTAAGAAGATGCAATAAAAATGAGCAAAGGATGGAAAAATGCATCACAAAAACATGTTTTATTGCTTCATACATTTGCATAGAACATCATTCATGAGAAAGAGGAAAAAAATGCCATTTACAGAGTGTGGGAAGAGGTTCAAACTCCATTTCGACCCTAGGGAAGAAAAGAAGGAGAGGCAGGCATAGAAGAAAAATGAACAACCACTAACTAACCTCTTGAAAATGTGCCTTTGTTTACAATATATAGAAAAATGTGAAAAGATAGGGAAAACATGAGAAAATATGATTCTCTACTCCAACCACTAACAACATTCAAAAATTGGTCGAGAAAGTCAAGGATCCTCTGCAAATTCCATTCCCCAATGCATTTTTACCAGCTCGAGGAGAGAACGACCATTCTTCATTAATTTTGGTGGTTGAAACTGGTTTTTTTGTCTTTTCCCATGCCAAAACATGTTTTTGCATTTTCTCCCACAAATATTTACCAAAATTCAAAATTGAATATCCCATGATGAAGAAAATCTTTGGATCTTTCCATTGGTACCAAGATTGTCAAAAATGGAGCTCTAGATCAAAAGATATGGCCTTCTGAGTTTTTCCTTAACATTTCCTACAAATTTGGCTCAAGAAAATTTTAAAATTTATCCCCACAAATCCATTGATGACGTGGCATCCATTGGGGTCGGCGGAGGTAGGGGCTTCCTTTTTTCCATTTTATATTTTTTGACAAAAAGTCAAAAAATCCAATTTACCTCCGAAGTCCCGCATCCCCGCATTAGCTTTTTGATGGCACAGGGTCACATTTTGATTTTATGCCTTTTGGAAGAAAAGGAAATTTTTCACTTTTTCCTCTCGATGCCCCTCCATTATGAGTTCCTTTGGTATAAAAATCTCCCAAGCTCCATAAGTCCACCTTTAGAAAATTTCCCTTCTAACTCCATTTGAGCCATAACTCGGAAAATACAAGGAGTTAGAAAGAGTTCTTTACCTTTTTGGAAAGGGGAAGAAATTCTTTATTTGATGGAGAATTTTCTAGAAACCTTTGAATGCTTTAAATTACTAAAATATGTATTGAAGCACAAAAGGTAGTAAGTTATCCCAAAAATAAGGGGAGCTTATTTTGGTTAGCAGTTATGATAGCCACAAGTCAACTATATACATCCAATATAATATATATAATTAAGGGCATTACATTCCCATCCCCTTCAAAGAAATATTTTCCCTAATGTTAGGAAGCCCTAGATTACGCTGCTACATAAATGATTCATCCTCCCATGATGCATCCTCAATATTCATATTCTTCCACTTGATCGGTGTACTCAATAATTAATCTGGTCCTTGGTATTTTAGTGCATGTCTGAAGAATATCTTGAGGTTCCAATACGATCCTTCCTTCCTCATTAAATTATGGAAGCACTGACTGGGTGGAAAGGTGATACCCAATAAGTTTCTTCAATTAAGAAACATGGAGAATTGAATGTATTTTAATTCCTAGAGGGAGCTCCAACTTATATGCCACACTACCAATTTTATACAACACTTGGTAATGACCATTGTATTTAGGACCAAGCTTATTATCCTTCTTCTTTTATTTTAATGATAAATTCTTATATGGATGCAACTGTACAAAAATAAATCCACCCTCTTTTAAGTTTCTCTCATGACAATGTTGATCATCCTGTTGCTTCATGCAATGTTTTTCCCTTCCAAATTATCTCTAAGACTAGAGAGTACCTCATGTTGGTGTTGAATGTGATCTTTGATTTCTCTCACCTTTGGTTTGACCTTCAAGCTAGATATGAGTGATGGAGGATGGTACTCATAAAGTTCCAGAAATGGAGACATTTTGGAGGAGGTATGAAATGAAGTATTGTACCACCATTCTACAAGTGGTAACCATTGTACCCAAAATTCTTGTTTATATGAACTAAAACATCGAAGATATCCCTCTAAACATTTATTTACCACCTCATTTTTCCCATATGATTGAGGATGATAAGAGGAACTTTGGGCCAATTGGGTACCCAAACAAGAGAACAAACTAGTCAAAAATTGCTTGTAAATATCGGATCATGATCACTTAGTATAATTTTGGGTGTGCCATGGAGCTTTTGAACTATGTCCATAAATGAGATGGCAACTATACTAGTTGTGAAAGGATGAGCCAGGAACAAAAATGAGCATACTTGGTAAGTCTATCCACCATGACCATGATGATGTTTTTCCCTTCTGATTTAGGTAATCTTGTGATGAAATCCATCGATACCTCTTCCCATCTCTCACTAGGAATAGACAAAGGTTGGAGGAGACCTGGTGTCTTAATGGTCTTACCCTTATTTTGTTGACACACCAAACATTATGCCACAAATTTTTGAACATCTCCTTTCAACCCCTCCTAAAAGAAATCCTTCTTAACTCTATGATATTTTTTTAAGAACTTGAAATGGCCATCTAGTGGAGAAGAATAGAGATCGAAAGAATAAGGTGTTTAAGTATAGATTTTTACATAGATATAACCTATATTTGTACCAAAATGTATCCCGTTCCATATAATTTGTTACGATATGGAAGGATTCACCTCAAGATTTTGAATGAGAGTATGTGTTGTTGCATATTTTTCCATTCTTACCCTTACTTGATTTACCCAATCTGCCTTTAGTATAGAGATGACACATAACAATGCTATACGTAGACTCATCCCTCTTAGGTAGAGAATCAACAACCATAGTTTCCTTCCCATTCTTATAAAAATCTCAAATTCATACCCCAACATCTTAGTGACCCATTTTTGTTGTTCTTTAAAGATAGCCATAACTACAATTAATTCAAACTATCATGATCAGTTTTTACCTTAAAGTGTCTACCCATCAAGTATGGTCTTCATTGTTTGACTGCATGTAATATTGGCATCATTTCCTTTTCATAGGTGGGATTCAAAAATTATTTCCTTTTAGATGTTGGCTCTCAAATGGCATGGTATGTCCTTCTTGCATAAGTAATACTCCGATCCCAATTCCTGAAGCATTGCATTCATCTATGAAGGTCTTGGAGAAATATGGAGTTTCCAGTACTGAAGTAGTGCACATTGCCACCTTAATTTTTCAAATACTCTAGAACCTTCCTCATTCCACTGAAAGGAGTCTTTCTTTAATAATTTTGTAAGTGGTTCTTCTTTATTGCCATAGTTTTTTAAAAATATGTGATAATAACCTGTGAGGCCTATGAAACCTCATAATTTATTGAGGGTTCTTGGGACTTTCTATTCCACCATGTCCTAGATCTTGTGAGGGTCCACCTTAACACCTTCATGAGAAACAATATGGCTCAAGTATTCCACTTCATGTACCCCAAAAGAACACTTCGAAGGCTTGGAATATAGTTGATGTTTATCTAATACTTCTAAGACTGTATTGACATGCTGTAAATGTTTCTCCCATGATTTGTTTTAGATGAGGATATCATCAAAAAATACTAAGAAAAATTCCTTAGGAATGGTCTAAATACTAAATTCATCAAACTCTAAAATGTGGAGAGTGTATTGGTAAGACCGAAAGGCATCACTAGGAATTCATAATTCCCTTGATGAGTTCTGAAGGCTATCTTATGAATATCTTATTTTTTTTACTCTAATTTGGTGATACCCAAAATGATGATCTAATTTTTTATAGTAAATTTCACAATTCAACTCATCTAATAAATCATCAATGATAGGAATAGGAAACTTATATTTGATAGTGTACTTGTTGACTTATTATAGTCTAGACACATGCACCATCTTCCATCCTTGTGGCACACCATCACCATTGGAGCAGAATAAACACTCTGAATGTGATGAATAATACCCATTTCCAACATTTCCTCGACCATCTTCTTGATCTCACTCTTTTTACACATATGGGTATCTATAATGCTTGATGTTAGGGGTTGGCTTCTTAGAATCAACTAAATGGCATGATCATGCTCTCTTTCAGGGGGAAATCCTCTAGTATCCTTGAAGACAACTGCATGTTGATCAATAACCTTTTGAAGATCAGGATGCACTACTATCGGTGGTGGTTGAACTTATGTGGAAAAAAATCATGCTAAAAAACCTTTAGACCCCTTTTTAAAGATATTTTGAATTTGGTGAGAAATCACCACTTAAGGAATTTTTACATGTAGTCCTCGAAGTTCAACCTGTTTTCCCTCAAAATGAAAGCACATGAAAAATTCCTAGAAATTTATCTCTATGCCTCCCAAAGTTGTGAGCCACTGAACACCTAAGACAATATCAGCTCCGCCCATGGGAATAGAAAACATCATAGATTTCAATGTTTAGTCACCCATCATAAGTCTGATTTTATGGAATTTACTTGAACATTGGACTGTGCCACCATCTACAATCATTACTTGAAATTTAGGTGATGGGTAGATGAAAAAAATTATTCTTTGTGCTAACTTATGATTGATGAAATTATGTGTGTTCCCCAAATAAATAAATATTTTTGTGAAGGGTTTGTGGAGTACTAATACCTCATAGAGCATGGCATGAAATAGTGGGCTGGGGATCTTTAGATTCTTCCTATAACATTTCCACTTCCTCGCTTGATGTTTCCTCATATTCTTCCTCATCATCGGTCCCTTCAATGTAGAACAATTTTTTCCTAGAACATTTATGATTTGGTCCATATTTGCTATCACAGTTAAAACATAACCCTTTGGATTTTTTTCTTCAATTTTTTGAGGTATCAGTTGAACTGGCCGAGGGTATGATGGAGGAAAGGTGCTATGATCTTTTATATTAGAGGACCACCTTCTGTTGGAAAGAAATTTTCCTCTACCTACACGCCATGATAATAGAACTAGAAACCTTGAGTGGGTTAAAGATGTGCACCTCATGCTCAATGTAGTCCTTAAGACCCCCAAGAAATAGGTCATTCAAATACTCTTCTATAATATCCTTCACACACAAGGACACATTTTGGAATTGATGGACATACTCCTTAACTGAACCTGTTTGTCATAATTTTGGTAATTGGATGAAATAATTCTTTGAAACACTAGAACTATAGATTAATTGAATCACTTCAGTGAAAACTGTCCATGTGACATTTAGACCATTCTTCTTCCTTAGAGCACATAACCAATGATACCAACAAAATTGGTGAGGTTCTAGGTATAAGGATTACACATTTACCTTTTATCCTACTAAGATCTGATGGAGATCAAAGAAATTATCCAATTGGGTAATCTAATTGAGCGGATCCTTTCCATCAAATTTACGCATTTTTACTTTTGGAATAATTCACCTCCATTGGTTAGGAGATCCACTTGATTGAGTAAAGGAGCCTCCTTGATTGGAGTGGTTTGGACTTGTGTGAGTATCGCTAGAGGAACCCATATGACTGAAATTGGGAGTGGTGTTTGAAATAACAGCTAATAGATCCTACTTCATTGCGTGAAAATCCGTTTGAAGTTCCCCCCTAAGGCTACCTTTTAGATGAAGAAGCTCATTATTAAGGTCATCCTCACCCACCATATTATTTACCCTTTCTTGAAGTTAGATTACTACCTCAGATACTCTTAAACCAGAAGACTACAAATCCATATCTTCCTTATTTGGGGTCACTCCTGGAGTTTCTTAGACCTTTCTCTTGTCCTCAGGTAGATCTACCAGTCATGATGTAGAGTTTGGGAATTGGAGTAGACGAAATAGGGAAACATTTTAGGGTTTGGGGTTTCGAAAATTTATAGGCCGAATAGAGGAAATCCTAAAAACTAAACCCTAGCTAATTTTTTGAAAGGTTTATGAAAATATAAGAAACTTGGAAAAATTCAAAAAGTGCACCCTGTGGAGCCAAATTATGAAAACACATAAAACCGCTATAAAATTTGTAAAACATTTGAAAAATTCTTGAAATTTGGAGTGGAGATTGCTTGGCTAATTTCGCCACACCACAAAAAATATTGCAGAAAAATTCACTACCAATATTGAGATATAGCCGAACCTTCAAATTTTGGGTTTGACACAACGCTGACCGAGATCAGGCTTTGATACCACTTGTAATGAAATTACTTGTGTAAATTAGATTATGAGTAGAAATAGAACACCAAATAACAAAATATTGTAGATAAATGATCTCAATATGCAAGTAGAATATCTTATCCACTTCGAGGGGGAAACTTCCAAACCATACAATAAGACTCAAATGCTCAATGTATGATGATCAACTACTACCTACTAACCCCTATATATATTATTATTATGTCATGGAAATACCAAGGCCGACCCACTAATAATAATATAACATATATGAAAGAGATACATTGTGATAAGAAGTTATGATAGCCACAAGTTGGCTATATACATCTAATGTAAGATATATGATTAAGGGCATAACACACTTATGTTTTCCTGTCATTCAGTTATTCAATTGATCCTTCTCCACCTCAATTTATGCACACCTCGTTATGTATAAAATCAATTAAAATTTATACACCCTTCTGTCTCCAAAATTGTATCAGTGCTTCTTTTCATAGTCCTACCTTTTTCTTTACCATGGTGCAACTTTCCAAAGGAGCATGTGTAGGGGAAAAAAGCAAGGTAGTGACAATGTGGAGATAGAAATAAATAATTAACATTAATAAAGACATTGAAATTTTAAAACATTTTAAATTACCTACGTGTACGTAAACGTTGGCATGGTAGCAAAAACATGTGGTTGGGATAATAATTTTTCTATCTCGTGTTTTAATATAAATAAGTTCATGTGTAAATTGAAATAATGAACTAGTTCAAATACAAATATTTGAAATTTAACATACATGTCTTAATGAATTTTTTGTAACATGTAAAAAATAAAAAATAGGCTCCTAAAGGTGTGATTTAAGTGTGTAATTCAATTGTCTCTCTAAAATGCTCGTCAAACATAGTCACATCATATAGAATTCCAAAAACTCTGCCAAAACTTGCATGTATGAAAATTTCATCTTCGTTGGGTCTAATGCATATGACACCACAAGATGTACAAAAGTAAGGCATTGTAATAGTGCTAGGTGGAGACCTAACCTCTCCACCTTCACCAATATTAGTTTGGGAAAGTTGGTTTGTATGTCAAGTGAGGGTATTAATTAATATTAAGTGTATGTAGTGCGTCAATCTCTACAACCAATTTTAGTACTATAAGGATTGTCTCAACTCAGGTGAATTTTGGATAGGGAATCTATCAGGTTGAATAGGTGCATGATGTGCATAAATTCTATCATGTATAGAGTCATTTCCTCGGTCTTGAAAATCTAAGTTGTCAAACTAGTCTAGAACCTCATTAAAGACAAAATTGCAGTAGATTTTACACGTAAATGACAATGAGACCTCATTGTTGTTACAAGATGGGTAGTAAAAAATTACCCACCAATGGTCTAATTTTATTATATCAAATTATTGTGGTAGAAATGGATTGGTAACTATTTACTTTTCAAAGGTACATGCACATTGGTTCTAGGGTTAATGAGGTCCTTTGTAAATTTTTGTGTTTTACCTCAGATGTTGAGAATTGATTGGCATAGAAAGAACCAAAATTATTTTTTAAGATGCCCAGTGATCAATTTGAATCATTTTCAAGTCAACCCCACCTGGTAATGACTCAAATTTATTTGCAAGGGAAGTTTGATGGGGATTGGTGGAATAGGCACACCTTGTTAACATAAACAACTCCTCTATTTATAGTTTGTTCTTCACTATATGTGTCACAAAAAATTCATGATTATTTGCGGGGTCTATTAAAACTATAAGAAGGCTACGAAGGTTAGGAGAGATAGAAGAGGGGAGGATTATGAGGGTTATCCTATTTGATGTAATTTTATTCTTTTGGAGGGAGATGAGGGATTGTAATAACAATAAAAATGTTTTTTTATTAAAAACAACATTACAAATATCAAGACATTAGAAAAATTATTTTTATTTTTAATTTTTAAGGGTGGAGGATAGCCGAATCGGTGATGAAGGCATGTCGTGAGGCATAGAGTTAGGCTAATGATCTCGGTGCTACATCTCTGGTTTGAATCTCACCAAGGTTTACCAAAACCCTTTTAGATCTTGGTGTTATGTTAAACCACTCTAAAATGGTAATGTATGATATGGTTTTCCTAACCCTAAACCTAAAGAGAGATTTACTCTATTATAGGTGATGGTGACATAGGAAAATATTTCTCAAAGCCTACTGCCATGATTTATTCTTTCTCCCTTGGTCTTTCTGATGGTGGCGGCGAGTGTGTTTTAGTGTAGGCTTTACATGTGGTCGGCACTGATGGCTTGTCCATCATTGGCTAGGCATATTCTATTGGAGGAAGTGGTGATAGGGATTCGGACACTGAGCTATGATAGGGGATTTTCTATTACTACTTTAGGTGATGACCACCACAGTTCCCATAATCGACTAGGGGTCTGTGACCCCTCCCTCCTTGTTAGTCAATCGGTGGCTACTAATCTAGGAGTTTACGGGGATGGGATTAATGGTGGTGGCAGGGTAGTCTTTGGACATGACCAGGTCAGGACTATTGGGGCTCTTTTCAAAGGAAATGATGGATCTATACAAGGCCAAAAATGGGCTCTCTCTTTTCTAGTTGCTGCCAAGTCTAGGATCCATCCCCACTCTAAACCCATGGTTTATGTTAAAATGATGCTGTAGTTTCCTTTACGAAGGAGAATATAGAATTGGCTGAGTTCTACCAGAATAGGGGTTTGATTTACATGTTCAATGACTCTTGCCTTTGTCTTCCTTCTTTGCACAACAAATTTTTGAGTAATGAGGCCACCTCATTGAAGGTAAATTCAATATATATCCCTTTTCTCGTGGAATTTTTATAGCAGTGTTTGACAGTTCCTTAGATAATGAGGTAACCAATCAACCAATCAAAAAACAACCAATCAACCAGTCAATATCAATGCATTCAAATCAAACCATTCAAATCCACGAGTAGTCTCCCATATGACCTAACTTGGGAGTTACATTCACCATTCCGTTTGTAGATGACATAACTTGGCATTTTATTCTATACTCCGCATTCACTTCCAGATGACCTAATATGGAATCCATCTCATTTTCTATCGTGTGTTCTTCCAGATGACCTAACTTGGAAGCATTTACATTACAGAGACACCCATGAAGTGGGGGCAAGATTTCCTTTTCCCCTTATCACTCCTATATGGGTCAATTGTTTTAACGAAATCATCTGGATCCAAAATCACCAATTTTTGATCCGATTCCATCTGCATCGGCTAGATTTTGAGGATGTAGTTAAAGCTTGGAGAATAACACATTTTATCCCTACACTCTTCCTCTGGTGTCAAGATGCACAAATCCTCCCATCATTCCATTCATATACAAGAATTTAGGTTGGGAACACATCACTCCCTACCCACTTATCTGATATTCAACCGTGTTTAAAATCATCTAATGATCATTTTCATTTTCCACACTTCATCGCGACACTTACACTTTTACGTTGCATGGATCAACTCACATATTCATGGTTCGAGCACACTTTTATAGTTCTATAAGCACACTTTTACTACACATCTATTCGTTCTTCTACAACTTGGGTTTCTCTAGATTTTTCTCAGGTATGCATTTCTATCTACTTTATGTTACTAAGCTTTCCAATCACCGACATAAAGTGGGGGAAAATGTAGTCACAAAATCACACATAAATAATTACATTTATACCTCTAGGTATGTTAATTTATATATGGATCTTGCATGATAAAAGTATTCACTAGTGACCCATCTCTAGGTCTCATGGTTAGTTAGTCAGGTGTCATTGTGTTTGTCTGGTTCAGTCGTCGAGTTGTCTCTACAGTTTTGGCCATTTTTTAGGGTATCTCAGATGTCGTAGTTTTTTTAGTTTTCATCTTTAGGTCTACACTAGGGCACCCCGGAGAACCCTAGTATGTGATTTTAGGTGTCCATATCATCATAATTGGTGGTCTTAATTTCTTTGTTCGAGGTCGGTCCTAACGGTTACCCCGTGTATTCCCCTAGGTCATAGTCGGTAGTTCTAGTCACTAGTGTCAAAATTTGAGAAAGAGATCCCTATATAAACAAAGCATACTCACTACATTATGGGAAAACATCTCACAAATCAAAGGCTATTATCTAATAAGGCAAGAGATTACGTTTGGGTTTCTTCTACATCTGCATCCACCCACCATTCCATCCACCATTTTACATTTTACATCTAGTTATTTTGCCCCTACTATCACGTCATTGGTGCTAGGGCATCCGAGGCACAAGATTGTACACACATGCATTAGAACTACATCAGGGTCCGTAATGTAGTGCATCGCTCAACAATAAGTCCACTAGTTTGGCGGTGAGGACAATCCAACCGCACTAACCTTTTGTTTTATAGGTCATTATTTAGTTCATTTGGTGAATCCAGTGTAACAGACATGCAAGGTTTTAAATCTCCTTGTGACACTGCCGAGCATAGATCTTGAGCTTTTTCACAGTTCTCAAGCACCTAGAATTTAGACCAGGGCACCCCGGGGTGCCTCTAGTACACTCTGAGGTACCTTAGTATAGAACAAACAATCGATTCATGTCCTTCTTGAAGTCATTCGGTCATACCCTACCCAGTTTGCACAATGAAATGCTGCAACCCAACACATAGTAAGGTAAGTTATTTACAGGTTAGTAAGATGCAATATCCCTTTTATTTATATTATTTCAATCCATTCAAATATAAAAGTGAAACATTTAGATTTATCATTTCAATATAACACTTAATTTCTATTTAGATTAACTTATAAAATAGTTGAAAATCCTAAAAATCCTATTTTTAGTTAATCAACATGCTCTTGAGGTTAGTGATAGAGAAGATGATTCAGTTAGTCTTTTGGAGAATCACAAAGAGAATAAGGGTGAGTTTGTTTCCTCTCCCTCTGAACAAGTTATTGATTCACAACAGGATGCACGAAAGAGGGTGTGTAGTGCCCACTTCCCTTTGACACCTTTTTGATACTAACCATGATATTGTTTGACATGATTATATTATGGACATGATTATGGACTTTATTATAGTGTGATGTTAGATGTTAGATCATGGATTATTGTTGACCTTGATTAAGTTATGATGCATGATGATTATTAGAGACATTTTGGATATTGATGTTGATATACTGATTGACATGGTTATATTATGGATGTTGTTCGGACATGTGATATTTGGATATTGTGAGTAGACTTAGAAATGGAAATTATTTTATGATGATATCATTGTTGAGTAAAATTACAAATGATCTTGTTGGTTGCTTGGATGTTGTTGTGATTCATATATCTAGATGATTTTGGAATTTTATTTATATTATTTTGGATGTTCTAATATGGCCACGAGGCCGAAGGAGGTATTTTTGTTTTTCAGATTTAAAGTATCACAACAAATATCGGGGATTTAAGACTAACTACATTGGAATTCTAGATGAATTCAATAAGGTCACCATGGCAACTTGTATTGTTTGTGTGTGGTTGTTTTGTTAAGGATTCCCATGGGGGATCACCTTTAAATGTGACCAAGGGGTTATGTGTATTTATTTATTTGGTTATTTTGTTTAATGTTTTCATGTGTTTTATGTGGTGCACTTACCCCTTTCATTATTTAATTAATGTGGTGTTAATATTGTGAGTAATCATGTTGATTAAGTTAATTAATTAAAATATATCATGAGAATGTAATTAATATTGTTGTTGGTTATGATTTAAAGTGTTGTAAGAATGTGTAAGTAATATGTAAGGGATTTGTAAGTTAACTTTTGAGTGTGAAACACTCCACGTTCTTGGAAATTCAAAATTGTCCTTGGAGGCTGAATTTGGAGGCTTGTGGGACAAGTTAAACTTGTCCCATACCTATTAAATTTACTTACCAACCATACCTTTGGTTTGGGGGTTAAAATTAGAATTTTATAATGTTTTGTGAGAGGAAGAATTGTAAGTTTTAATTGCACTTTTCTTACATAGGTTTAATTTCAGTCCTTTGGGGTGTGGGTTAGATTTGAGTATGTAAGTAAATTGTCATATTATTCACCCACCTATTTATTATGTATTGGAGAATGAAGTTGAATTTTGGACTGAGGTTGAGGATGTGTGATGTGGCATCCTACATGGATTCACCTCATCCTCGTCTCTTCCCTCTTGTATAAAATTTGAATTGCTTGCCTTATTTTGGGTTGCTTCACTTTTGGGAAACTCCTTTTGGGGTGAATTATTTTGTTGTTTTGGAGCTCTTGCTTTGGAGAATTTTTTGGGAGATTGTTGCATGCTTGTGCTTGGCTGATTTGGGTTGCTTGCATTGGGATAATCTTGCTGCTTTAGAACTCGGAAAAACTCCATAATGGAGAGGTAGGAGCTTGGCTCTTGTAATGTTTATTTTCTATTTATGAAATTGTTATTGTTGTGAATGTTTTGGCATGTTTTTGGGATATTGGGTAGATGGCCTAGGTATGGTGTAGGAGAAGACTATGGGGTTCATTTTGTGGGAGGCACAAGTGTCTTGGGGAGGTATAAGTGAGGAGGGAGTTGGGGTTTTGGTTCCACCTTACAAAGAAATAGCTTGCATTTCTTTACTCGTTATGGGGTGCCATAAGAGGTTGGGGAGGCATAAGGAAATGTGAGGAATAAGGGGTACTTGGGGAGGCATAGGGAAATGCCAGGGATTTGATATACTATTTTTTGGGGGTTGGAAATTAGGTGGTGATACCCATTTCCCCTTTGGGAGGCATAAGTAGCATCCCCCATAGTTTCTTGCTCCTTTGGCTTGTTTGATGAAGCCTTAGTGTTGTTTTTCATGCTTTAAGGTAGTTACAAACTACATTCTGTTTTGGACTATGTTTTAAATGTGAAATTTACATGTGTGTTTGTGGAAGCCTGTTGTTGCCATGAGTTGAAACACATCTTTTATTACATTATGGTTTGGGCTTGGGGGAAAATGAAGAAGGATGGCTTCTCCTTGTCATTGGATGTCTTGGTTTGGTGGAGAGCGTTGCCTTTCCCCTGATCTTGTTGTGATTAGAATTGGAAGAATTATAAAACAACATGTTGTTGTTCTGGAGAAAAGGAAAAAAAGGAAACAATTTGATAGTCCCTTGTTGAAGAGAAATCTTATTGTAACCTTTCCCACTAGAAGTGGATGAACTCGTATATGTTTTGTAATGGAAATATGTTGTATTGAATATGAAAGTTGTAATTTTGAAATGTAAAGGAGAGATATATACTTTGTTTCTGTTTTGAAAGAAAGAGATGTATTTTGTATATTGTATTGTGAAAATCAACAGAAAAGAGAAGTTGTAAAATAAGGAAATCTTGTATTTTTTATAATAGTTGCATTCTTTTCCATGATTGGAACTACTGTTGTTTAAAATCTAAGTTTGAAATGTATTTGAAATCTCTATTTGAAAGGAAGAAATGCGTGTGAGGAAAATACAAAACTCTGTCTTTTGAAAAGTGTAAAATTGGAAATCAGAATTGCATTTTGGTTTTGAATAGTTTGATTTGAATCAACTAAATGTATTAAATTATAATTGAAACAAATTCTAATACTTGGAAGATGAAAATGGCAAATAGATCCTTTAAAATTTGATCTCTGTTTTGTATTTTCAAAATGGTAAATACTTTATCCAAAAATGCATAGTTCAAACTTGCAATAAGGAAATAACAAATTAAACAATTAAATTGAAGTAGTATGCCCTAAATGAATTCAATTGGACAAAAACACTTGAGGAATTTCTTAGGAAACTTAGCAAAATTAGGTTCAAACCATTTTGTTGTCATTTTTACTGTCAAAATTGTATTTTTCCTTATTGGGAGTTAATAAAAAAATTACCTTCCAAATCCACCCTAAATCCATCTAATAACAATTCTCCAGGTTTAATTGACATGTTGAGAGAGGAAGAAGATCAATTGATTAAAATTTCATACGTTAAAATTTACCAGTTTACCTTTTAAAATCCTGCAGATTGTTTTCATAAAATTGACCCCTTAAACATTATCAAAATGAAATATTAATTATTCTTGTGCAAAGAGGACGTCAAGATATTTCGAAAAGTCCTCATTTGCCAAAAAAAGAGTTTCAATCAAAATTTATGGCCTTCTGAAGTTTTCACTTCATTTTGGCTTCAAAAATTTTCTAACTGTTAAATTTAATTAATAAAAAAAAAAATTGGGAAAAATTTCTAAGTTTCCCTATGTCCCCACCAGCCACAACCAATCATTGAATGACACATGGCTTAGAGAGGCATTGGAGGAGGTGTGGATCTTTTTTTACCTTAGCACTTCAAAAGAAAATTTTGGCAATTTTTCCTAACTTCTCCCGCAGGCCCACAACCAATGAATGGATGACATGTGTCCCCACGACGCATCGGCAGAGGTGTAGAGTGTCCCGAAGCTTTACGCTTCAAAAGTAAAATTTTCCCAAATCTCCCCGCCGACCCACCGATCCGCAGCCAATGAATGTCTGACACGTGGCATCGTGAGGCACCAGTAGAGGCGCGGGTGGATTTTAATCCCATGTGCTTTTTAACCCTTAAGGAAAAAATGCCTATTTTTCCGCGCTAACCCACCTTCCCCGCGTTGGCTTAGAAAGTTCCACGTGTCCCTTGTGGTCGGGGTATAATATCATTTTCAGACGTGGAGTCCCGCCATGGATGTGTGGAGACAAAGTGTGCTTTTCACCCCAAGTGCCAAGAATCCAACTTTCCTCCCCGCTCTGCCAACCCGAACGCCTTTGGGGAAATTTGTCTTCCCATGGCCTACAGGCCCATGCATGGGAAAAGTTTCTTCCCATGGTTTGTAGGCTCGCACATGGAAAAAAATTCCTCCCGGCCTGTAGTGCCGTGCATGGAAAATTTTCTCCCCTAGGCCCACAGACCTGCTCTTGGGAAAATTTTCCTCCTAAGGTCCACTAGCCCCTAACTTGAGAAATATGAGGAGTTAGGAGGACTTCTTTATATCAGCGGAAAGGAGAGGAAATTTCCTATCTAATGGAAATGTTTTTGGGAAGTTTTTAGAGCATTAATTTTGAGAAAAATTAGGTTTAATATTTTAAGCCTGTTAGAAAGTGGTATAGTGAGAAATTAACCTCTTAACCTAATTGATTAATCTAACCCTAAGTTTGGACCTTGTCATCTTTTATAATTGTCATATTAATAAAGCTATAAGCTATTAATAGTATATTGGCTTTGAAACTTTTTGCGACAACTCTTCTCTTGTAACCTGGTTGTAGACTCTTTCAAACAACACAAAAAATATTATTCCATAATTTTTCCTAACTAATCCTAAGTTATTCTTGGGTCTCAAGTGGGTTGTTTTTAGTGGGCATCACACTTGGTATCAGAGCAGTGGTTTAAAATCTTGGGCCATTGGGCACACTAGAAAACTTGAGACATGAACTTTAAAACCTAGCACACTAGTTTAGAAATTACATATTTTAGTAAACACGGAAACTAAGTAAGACCTAGAATAAGGAGCTAACTCTCGATTTTTCTCTGTGCAGAAGGCATAGACAAGATGAGGAGCCTTTTCACATAGACCTAGGCATACCACCTCCAAATCATGTTATAGTAGCCATCCTACCAAATATTTTATAGACTCTTCAGGATATTAATGCCGCTCTACACAGAGAGGATTGTAGGGGAATATTTAGTCAGACATGATAGGGTGACATCCATTGAGGCTTGTGCATCTCCTTAGCATAATGAGGAGCATAGAGGAGATAACTCCCATGAGGAATCAGTTAGA
Organism: Taxus wallichiana var. yunnanensis; assembly: GCA_018340775.1. Classification (NCBI taxonomy): domain Eukaryota; kingdom Viridiplantae; phylum Streptophyta; class Pinopsida; order Cupressales; family Taxaceae; genus Taxus; species Taxus wallichiana. The sequence continues at coordinate 315,323,411 of CM031238.1, forward strand.
GCGAGTCACCATAGAGGGCACAGGGAGACTAATTTTCAAGGCATAGAGAGAGGTCTCGGAGCCCTAGGCTTAGGGATGAGCATATAGAGAGGCCTAGAGGTCATCAGACCACAATCTGTAGATCACATCAGGGAGATCCTGAAGCTTTGGCCATCACATTATTCTAGTGACATAGGTGGATTTCAGGAAGAGGCCTGGTTGGTGAGCTTGAGTGGATGCTTCAAGCTCTGTCCTTGTTCTAGAAATACGAAACTTCATGTTACGATCCATCTATTGAGGGATGGAGATGGTGTCTAGTGGTAGACAGAGGAGTAGAAGCTCCATGTTGATTTTGAGATAGTTACCTGGGATCTCTTTGAGGAGTGATTCAGAGCGAGATATTTGTCACAGAGGTTCATAAAACAACAAATAGATGAGTTTCATGACCTCGATAGGCATCTCTTACAGTAGCAGAGTATGAGAGTAGATTTCTAGATCTACTCCATTATGTTGATTACATGCAGGATGAGTAGGTGCAGATCCATAGGTTCATCTGGGGCCTGAATCTAGACATTGGAGGTGCAATACGGATCCATTGTCTACAGACATTAGCTAAGGCCGTTGAGAAGGCCTATATAGCAGAGGAGACTCGGGGAAAGACCCAACAGGCTAGAGATTGAGTCTGGAGCCGTATATAGTAGATGCAGGACAAAAAATTGAGGGCGTCAGTTCCTCTTCCTCATGGTGGATAGGGTTCAAATCATTCATCTTTTAGACCACAATAGTAGTAGCAGTCCCACCCACCTTATAGACATCCACAGAGGTTTGATGCACAGAGAGGTCAAAGCATGGGGCCTCCTCCTAGGGGTCCCATCAGGACTCAAGGTTCCCAGAGAGCTCACTTAGTAGGATCTCACCAGTAGAGACCTCAACAAACCTCAGGAGACCACAGTCAGATCATCAAAATCCACACCACAGACCTCTAGAGTACCGGCTGGACCTGTTACTTAGGGGAGAGGATCAGGTGGTTTTTTTGGGTGTGGTGTTACTAGGCATTTTTGGAGAGACTGCCCACATAACCCTAATAACAAGGGTAAGGAACAAATCTCAGAGCCTACTATTGGTGATATGGGGGGCAATCATAATATGTATGCAACGGTCAAGAACCACCAGGAAGAGCATCAAAGTACAGTTATTGAGACTGCAGGTAGCATTGGTGGTATTCCTACCTCCATTTTGTTTGATTCTGGTTCTTCTAATTCTTTTATTGCACCATCTTTAGTAAAGTGATGTAGGTTGGTGGTAGTTAGGCAGAGTCATAGTTGGGATGTTGAGATGGCTTTTGGAGCCAAGATATCTATAGACTCCTTAGTTAAGGAGTGTGTAGTGGATTTGGGACCTTTCACCACTACCTCAGATATTCGTAACCTTCCGTTGGGCTCCTATGGAGTCATCTTAGGTATGGACTAGTTATCTACACACAAAGCCATAATGGATTGTTACCACAAGATCATATCCTATATAGATGATCTAGGAGTTAACATAATGTTAGTGGGGTTCAGGAGACCCGTTTCTATTCATACCATCTCTGCTATTCAGCTTAAGCAATGTGTGTGATGGGGTTGTCAGATGTTTACTGTCACAGTTAGTGACCGATCAGAAGATGGGTCTAGTGGACCATCGCTAGATAACCATCCCATTTTGAGATAGTTTTCAGATGTATTTTCAGGGGAGCTACCAGGGTTACTACCCCCATGAGAGATTAAAGTCCATATAGATATGGTTCTGGGAGCAGAGCCTATCTCATGAGAACCTTAACAGATGACCACCTTAGAGCTTCGTGAGCTCAAGTTACAACTTGAGGGCCTTCTGGAGAAGGGCCTAATTCATCCTAGCATATCCCCTTGGGGTCCACCGGTGATCTTTGTAAAGAAGAAGGATGGATCCTTGAGGTTATGTATTGATTACCACCAACTGAACAAAGTAACGATCAAGAATCATTATCCCCTTTTGTACATTGATGATTGGTTTGATCAGATGAAGGGAGCCAAAAATTTATCTAAGATAGACCTTAAGTCAGGCTACCATCAGTGAGGATTTCAGAGATGGACATTCATAAGAATGTCTTCCATACAAGATATGGCCACTATGAGTTCACAGTGGTACCTTTTTGGTTGATGAATGCCCTTGCAGTGTTTATGAGTTTGATGAATGGGGTGTTCGGGAATTGTTGTCAAAATTTCACCCCCCCAGGGTAAATTTCGATAACATGCATCAGAGTTTTGCAGTTCCAGGAAAGTAGGTTGACCCAAAAAAAATTGTGAAAATCGGCTAAGTCCTAGTCCTTGAAAGCAATAGGGACGTGTGGGACAGAAAGGCACGGATCGGCCGAAAAGCCTCTAGACGATCAAAGCGATTGGGGCGTCGGGACGCGTGGGACGCGGAAGGCGATTTGGTAGAAGGAAAGGAAAATTGAAGCTGTTTTGCAGGACGATTGGAACAAATAGACCCGAACCGGCCGGATCGGCCGAAATAAGCACAAACAGCCCGCTAAGCAAATGGGACATTTGGGCCGCGAGTACGCGAACCGGCCGAACCGGGTGAAAAAGGTCAAGGCAGCCCGAAACAGTTTGGGACATTTGGGACAAATGGACGTGAACCGGCCGGTTCAGCCGAAATCAGCACAAGGAGCACTGGGACATCCGGGACAAAGGGACGCGCGGGACGCGGATCGCCGAAGGAGCCGAAAGCCAATCAAGCAGCGCCACGTGTCATCGGCCGAATGAGGGACAAGGAAGCCCATTCCGGGCGGATCGGAGGTTTATGTCCCAAACGGTTTGGGACATCCGGGACATAAAAATGCAAAAGTGCGAAAGAGGCATGGGGACGAAAACCAATGAGAAGCTGCCACGTGTCCTCACAAGAGAAAGGTCCAAAAAGTCAAAGGGGCGAGTTTTCGAGCACTGATCCGAACCAATGGGATAGTGCCACGTGTCCCAGCTAGGGCCCACAAGGAAATTTCAAAAGATAGCCCACCAAGAGGTGGAGGAGAGAGAGTTGCTCAGTGAATCAGAACCTGCCACGTGTCATCCAGGTGGCAGAGCGCGGGAAGAAATTTAAAAATCCGTTTTCACCTGTTTTGTGCCCTAAATCTTCAGATCGCCATAACTTTCGATCCAGAGCTCGGATTGGCACGTTCTTTATATCAATGGAAAGCTGGTAAAATTCTCTACATGATTCCGAGGTCAATCTTGCATTTTGGTTCAGCTTGGAGAGAGAAAATCAAGAAATTCCTCTGGCACGAAATAACAAGCGAGAAGTAAAAGAGGAGCTTCTTTTCAAGGTTGAACATTTTCTATTTTGCTCTTCCCTTCTTCTCCTATCAAGGCGAATTTGTGGGTTCGAACCTCTCATTTGAAAGCTGTGTCTGAATCCCTCTTGGCATTCGCATTGTATTGTATCAATCTTTGGAGCAAGTAATACATGTCTGTGGATGATTCTCAACCCTCTCTGTGTTCATCTTGCATCCTCCTGGTCTTTCACTACAAGTTTTGTTATCTGTGCATGATCTTATATCACATTTGAATGGTCTGTGTTCACTGGAAAAATAGGTGTTCTTCATTCCTTGGTGCATCACCTCTATTAGCTTAGATTTATTTTTATGCATCTTCTTACCTTGTCTCCTTGGCAGATTAGATTAGGTTTTGAGAAAACCCTCTGCATATTTCGTGTGCATCTGAACAGAGGAATAGGAACCAGCCTTCTCTGGAGAATCCTTTCTCATTTTTCAAGTCCCACACTTGGAGAAAGGATTCAATGTTATGCAATCACACTGGATGCCAAAATAATCAACCTAGAAACCTGATCTGCATCCAGGGGTGCTGTGATTTTGCATCAACAGTTTTGGCATGCCGGTGGGACCTAGAGGTCTCATTTTTATTGCAGCAAAGTTGATATGCATCTGCTGCAATTTTCTTGCTTGAAAAGAGCTATTATTCGCATATCTGGTGACTCCAAAAGGAAGAATCAACTGGTTTCAGTAGTGCAGGCCTGAGAGCTTATGAGAAGAATCACAAGGTCAAGAGTTGGAGAAGAGGAAGTGTTGTTTGAATACCTGCAATTATCTCCAAGACGAAGGCAAAGAGGAAGGAGGATTCAAAGGTCTCCATCTCCACCAAATAGAACTCTCTCAACTCCTCCACCTGCTCGGCCTTTCATTCAGTATTCAAGAGTCCTTCGACCAATCAGAATGGCACAACCACTAAATCCCTTTGTCAATTTCACTGGCAGCAGCCCACTTGCCCTCAATGCATAGAATCCAGTTCCAATTGCAGCGTTGAAGAACATTCCATTTTTCACTGGAGAAAATCATACCACTCCTAGTGATCATGTCAAAGACATTGCTAACATCTGTGCAATTCATGAGATAAATGAAATGGATGTAGCTGTCAAATTGCTGGCATCTTCATTCAAGGGGAAAGCATTGCAATGGTTTAGGAGCCTTACAGCTGGTTCTATCACAAACTGGAATCAGCTGTGTATTGCACTTCATGAGCAGTTTGGAGAAAAGGGAGACAATTTGTCTCTACTGGAACAATTAACAACTATCAAGAGAGCCCCCAACGAGCAGCTGACTGATTTCAACTTCAGATTTCAAAGGTCTTGGGATAGGATTCGTGTGATGGTCAGATGCAACGAGAAGGTGCTTTTCTATACTATCTTAAAGCTTTGAATTCTAATATTTCTATGTTAATTCAATCTATGGGAGGCACAACCTTACCTGCTGCTTATAGCATTGCCATTAGAGCCGAAAACCTGTCTTATCCAAGCTGGTAAATTGGCTCCTAGGCCTCCAATGCCATTATATCCAAGTTTAGAGAGCCCAAGTGCTAGTCAAGCACCTGTCTTAGCTCCTATTCCCACCCCTAGAAATCAGAGTTCAAATGAAGCTTCCACTTCATCTCCAAGTGCCCCAAATGAGCTTCAAGAGGTCATGAAGCAATTGCAAAATCTAGGCAATGAGCTGGTCACTCTCAAAAGACAGCAAGCTCAAGGTTTTAGACCTTCGTATCAGCCTCAAGCTCAACCTAATAGGCAGCCATATCAGCCTCAAAGGCCACCTAATCCAGCTGCAAATATGAATCAAACAAGGCCTCCTGTCAATAGACCATTCCAGCCCTATAATCCAAATGCCATATCTACCTCTAGGGCATTAGTACCAGCACAAAACAACATTGCCCAGGAGTATGATTGGTGTTTTCCATGTAATGAGCCTCATAATCAATCCATGTGCTTCAATGGTGCTTTGACTCAAGCTTTAATGGTAACAACTACTTTGGTGTGAAGGGTGAGAACAATCAAGAAAAAACAGCCAACAACAAGAAACATTCAAACAACAATCAGCCCCAAATGACACCACATTGGTAAATTGGCAAGCGAGAGGATTTTGTGGCATGAACCGAGTAGATTCTCAAGGTGTTGCAGCAAACACAAGGTCAAAAAGGAGAAATTTGGATGAAGAACAGCCATTAGCCCCAGACCAATCCACAACCTTCCATGGCTCCACAAATGATTGGCAAGCAAAGTCCCACTTCAAATGCACAAGGACACCAAGAACAGCCCCTAGGCCAACCCAAATGCCAGTGTTGCTGCCCACATACAAGGAGTAAATGTAAACCAAGGGACAACAGAGAGATCCTTCATCACCATTTGAGTATCATTGATCGGATGAAGAAGACAAATGTCAATATATCTATGTGGGAATCCCTATCCATCCCGAGGCCAAAGAGATCTGCGTAAGTGCCATGAAGGCCTGCCAACTTCGAATCAGCAGATGTAAGACAAAGTGCTTACAAATGTTGCCTAGCTTGAGGAAATCATGGAGGACAACAAGGTAAGATGTTGAAACCCCCACCTTTCTATGTTTCATTAATCATTGAAATCAACTAGTGCATAATTGCATGATTGATTATGGAGCAAGTAGCTCTGTTATGCCCAGACAAATAGCTGATCAGCTAGGGCTTCAGTATGAAATAACATCTAAGGGAGTAGTGCAGCTGGATGGGACAGCAATAGCAACAGTTGGAGTGATTGGAAATTTGAGTCTTACCTTGCATGCATGCCCAAATGTTGTTGTCTTACAAGATGTGTCAGTCATAGACCTTCCACCACTCTTTTCCCTATGTTTGTCAAGGGACTTCACTACCAAGATTGGGGGATATTTTTCCGCTGATTGGTCACACATGCTGTTCAGAACGAGGTATGGAACTAAGGCTACAATTAGGTCAGAACCTATTGCAAAATTCCACATTGAGACTATACTCCAAGTCGATTAATGCCAATTTCTCAAGCATTTGATCAAGAAGATCACCTAAGCAGCGATGTGGACACTAAAGTTGGAAACATCCCGGATCTAACTCTTGATGAATATGCAAGCAAGGTGCATGCTTTTGATCCTTATCAAGGAATAGAAGAATCGAGCTAGGAGTCTATTGTATACATGAAGAAAGTCAACCTATTCCTAGCATCACCAAGCCAAACCACAAGGATGGCAATGAGGTATGGCATTTGTTTTTGATGGATCAAGGAGTAGACAAGGTGCGGGGAGGTGGATCCGTGCTTATTTCACCTCAAGGAGTAAGGTACTATTTAGATTTCAGATTTCAATTTGCATGCTCCAATAACACTGCTGAATATGAAGCCTTGGTGCAAGGGATGCATTGGGCAATCAAAAAAAAATAAAGAACTTGCAAGTGTTTGGGGACAGTGAATTAATTATAAATCAGGTCAAGGGACAACATGCTGCCAAAAATGATCTACTCGGGTGCTAAAGAACATGGTGTGGGACCTCATGGAAGATTTTGAGGGCTTTGGCATCAAATCCATCCCTAGGAAAGAGAATCAAGTCAGTTTGTGACAAAGGCTTGCGGCAGATAGGGGCAGCCTTTGACATTGTAGAAAACATTCAACAAGACAAGGTACAACCAAACATCCATGTGATTGTGAGGCCTTGATGCTTGGATAACAATGTCGGTTAGCGGTATTTGAGAATGACATAAATCATCCACTTCTTACAAGAAGAAGCTGAGTTCTCGATTAAGAATCAAAAAAGTTGGAACAAAGCAATATGGTGACCAAGTGATACGGTGGAGAACCGACAAGCTGCCCAAGGGACTTATCACTTTGGAGTCCATTTTTAACCCCAATGATCGGTTTAGAAAGGAGAAAGCAAACATTCGAGTCAAGAGAGAATATTCGGTATCCATCTTGGTAGAGGAGAACAAGCCATTGCAAATCGGAAAGATGACAACTGAGCAAGAAAGGTGTGAGTTCATATAGTTATGTCAAGAATTCCCTGACGTGTTTTCTTAGAGCTATGAAGACTTGAAAGGTTTCAATCCCAACTTAGCTCAGCATACCATCAAATTGGATCCAAATACTAAGCCTGTCAGGCAGAAATAGAGACCAGTCAATCCACACATGGAGCCTCTCATGAGGAAAGAATTGGACAAGCTGATTGAATCAAGAATCATATTCCCAATCAAGCATTCTAGTTGGGTTGCCAACTTAGTTCCAGTCAGGAAGAAGAGTGGAGAGATCAGGCTATGTGTTGACTTTAGAGATTTGAATAGAGCCTCTCTCAAGGACCATTATCCACTCCCTTCCATGGAGAAAATATTGCAGGTCGTAGCTGGTTCAGAAAGGTTTTCACTACTTGATGGTTACTCAGGCTTCAATCAGATTATGGTGAAGGAGGAAGACCAGTTCAAGACAGCCTTCACAACCAAATGGGGCACATATGCTTACAAGAAGATTCCATTTGGGTCGAACGCAGCGAAAGCAACATTCCCGAGTAAAGCTATGGATATGGCATTCAAAGGCTTGATCAACAAGATAGTGCTGATATACCTAGATGATATTACTGTCTTCTCAAAGAATGTTGCAGACCATCTCTTTCACCTCAGGCAAGTGTTTCAGAGGTGTAGAAAGTTTGGAGTGTCTTTGAATCCTAAGAAGTGCATCTTTCTTGCACATGAAGGGAAGCTCCTTGGCCATATTGTCTCCAAGGAAGGATTAACAATTGATCCAGAGAGGGTTGAAGCCATAAGAGCACTACCATTGCCAAGCCACAAGAAAGCCCTTCAGAGTTTCCTGGGAAGGATAAAATTTGTTCGGAGGTTTGTCCCAGATTTTGCAGCCCTTGTCAAGCCCATCACCAAAATGTTAAGGAAAAGCATGGCTTTCAAGTGGACAGCAGAAGGAAAGGAGAGTTTTGAAGCAATCAAAGAAGCCATCTCCCAAGCACCCACTCTCATCAACCCGGACTTTTCCAAGGATTTCATCCTCTATGCATTTAGAGGTGATGACACTATTTCGCCATTGCAGTGCAGAACAAAGATAATGATGAGCAGTACCGATTGCCTTCTTGGTGAGCCTAGATGACTGTGAAGTGAGGTATTCTTTTATTGAAAAGCATGTGCTTGTAGTAATCGAAGCTTGAAGAAATTCAAGCATTTAGTCTCAAACAACAAGGTCCATTCTTTAGTCTCACATCTTTGGGGTTAAGGATTTCCTCCTCGACAAGGATTTGAATGAGAAAAGGGCAGGATGGATCACCCGTGTCATGGAGTATGACATTGAGATCAAGATCACCAAGCTGGTAAGAGGCAAAGGTTTGTGTGAGCAGCTCGCTTCCAAACAACGTCAACCCCAGAGGAAGATGAAGAAGATGCTGTCCTGCTATTACAAGATGATCAAAACAGGAAAATGATGATGTGTCCACTCCTGTTGGACTCGAGAATATGATACGTTTCCTCTGAGATGGGTATGTGCCCTCTAGAAATGAGCAAAGCAAAAAGAAGGTACTTCAGATTACAAGCGTTCCATATGTGCTTGTTGATGGTGTTTTGTTTAAAAAGACATCAACGGTGTTCTATTAAGATGCATTGGGACGGAGTCGGAGTTGAGAGGATCTTACGAGTTCCATGACGGGGGAGGGGGAGGCCATACCCCACGAGTAATAGCTCTCAAAATCATGAAAGCTAGTTACTATTGGCCTACTATATTCAATGATTGCTACTCATGGGTTAAGAAATGCAAGAAATGTGCGTTCTTCACAGGGAAAGGAAGGTTAGCGAGTGCTTCCCCTTCGTCCAATTTCAGGTAGATCATCCATTCATGCAATGGGGATTGGACTTCATTGAGTCATCAATCCCAATTCGAATCAAGGCCACAAGTGGATTCTTACAAATGGATGACTATTTCACCAAGTGGACCGAAGCAGTAGCGCTCAAAGAGGCAAGTGAGTCTAACATACTAGACTTTTATGAAGGAATAGCAACCAGGTTCGGTGTGCCGGCCACCATCATATCAGATAATGCATTAGCATTCATAGGTTCAAAAATTACAGAATGGGCTATCAAGAATGGAATCTATTTGAGCACCTCTTCAAATTATTACCCATAGGGTAATGGACAGGCAGAGTCCACAAACAAGAATTTGCTAAAAATCATCAGAAGGACTCTGGATGAAAATCAAAGAACATGGCATACAAAGCTAAAATCAGCGTTATGGGCTGACAGGATAACACCAAAGAAGTCTACAGGTAATTCTCCCTACAAGTTGGTCTATGGGAAGGAGGCAGGATTGCCTATATCATTAGAATTGCCAGCCTTGGAGCTCATGAAGCAGCTTGAGTTATCTGAGTTCAAACCAATGGAGGTCAGGTATGCAGAATTGATGGAATTAGAAGAAATCAGAGAACATGCAGTTCAGACGATTGAAAAGGATCAGGCCTTAGTAAAAAGATGGTTTGATAAGAAAGCAAGAGCAAGGACATTCCAAGAAGGGGACCTAGTTCTGAAATGGGATGCAGATCGGGCAAAACTAGGAAGGCATTCCAAGTTTGATGCCATCTGGAGTGGTCCCTACATGGTCACGGGATGCAAAAATAGTAATGCCTTCCAATTGTCTGCATTGGATGGAGAGGAACTTCGATTCCGGTTAACGGAATCTATCTTAAACATTGCTACTAAAAAAGAAAAGGTTTGCCCTTGTAAATATTAGTTTAGATTTTCATTCCTCTAAGTGCGTATGCACATTGTCCTGTGGTAGTTAGGTTTCAATTTTCCTAAGTGCTTTGGCACAGGTTTTGCTGCTCTCAGGTTGTTTTCTACAGTTCAGAGTGTTGCTGGAGAAGAAGTTGCAGTATCAGGCTCGTTTTAGGTTATTGCTTATAACTCCATGCCCAATGGATCGCTAAAAGGCCACTGATCTTCTACCTAGTAGGTAGGTGACCCCGCTGAGTCGTCAAAACTGTTGTCAAAATTTCACCCCCCAGGGTAAATTTCGATAACATGCATAAGAGTTTTGCAGTTCCAGGCAAGTAGGTTGACCCAGAAAAAATTGTGAAAATCGGCTAAGTCCTAGTCCTTGAAAGCAATAGGGACGTGTGGGACAGAAAGGCGCGGATCGGCCGAAAAGCCTCTAGACAGTCCGAAAGCAGTTGGGACGTCGGGACGCGTGGGATGCGGAAAGGCGGTTCGGCCGAAGGGCAAGCATTTGGGGACAGTTGGAACAAATAGACCCGAACCGGCCGGATCGGCCGAAATAAGCACAAACAGCCCGCTAAGCAAATGGGACATTTGGGCCACGTCTGTGAACGCAGACGGCCGAAGGCGAAAAAGGTCAAGGCAGCCCGAAACAGTTTGGGACATTTGGGACAAATGGACGCGAACCGGCCGGTTCGGCCGAAATCAGCACAAGGAGCACTGGGACATCCGGGACAAAGGGACGCGCGGGACGCGGATCGCCGAAGGAGCCGAAAGCCAATCAAGCAGCGCCACGTGTCATCGGCCGAATGAGGGACAAGGAAGCCCATTCCGGGCGGATCGGAGGTTTATGTCCCAAACGGTTTGGGACATCCGGGACATAAAAACGCGAAGGGCGCGAAAGAGCTGGCAGGGCCGAAAACCAATGAGAAGCTGCCACGTGTCCTCACAAGAGAAAGGTCCAAAAAGTCAAAGGGGTGAGTTTTCGAGCACTGATCCGAACCAATGGGATAGTGCCACGTGTCCCAGCTAGGGCCCACAAGGAAATTTCAAAAGATAGCCCACCAAGAGGTGGAGGAGAGAGAGTTGCTCAGCGAATCAGAACCTGCCACGTGTCATCCAGTGGCGTGAGCACGGAAGAAATTTAAAAATCTGTTTTACTTTGTTTTGTGCCCTAAATCTTCAAATCGCCATAACTTTCGATCCAGAGCTCGGATTGGCACGTTCTTTGTATCAATGGAAAGCTGGTAAAATTCTCTACACGATTCCGAGGTCAATCTTGCATTTTGGTTTGGATTGAGAGAGAAAATCAAGAAATGCCTCTAGAATGAAATAACAAGCGAATAACGCAGCTTCAACAAACAACTTTAATGCAGCAAGCAGATTCGTCACACATTGGACAGCCCGCCGTTTTGCCAGGATCCACCGCTTTTGTCATAATGAGATGAATTGAATGCAACCTGGGGGTGGTTGGGGTAGATTTGGTTTTCCCTTCTCTCTTTCCTCTCTCATTCTTTCTATATATTGTAAAAGAGGAGCTTCTTTTCAAGGTCAAACATTTTCTGTTTTTCTCTTCCCTTCTTCTCCTATCAGCGAATTTTGGAGTTCGAACCTCTCATTTGAAACTGTAATATGACTCTACCTCTTGGCATTCTGCAGTGTATTGTATCAATCTTTGGAGTAAGTAATACATTTCTGTGGATGATTCTCAACCCTCTCTGTGTTCATCTTGCATCCTCCTGGTCTTTCACTACAAGTTTTGTTATCTGTGCATGATCTTATATCACATTTGAATGGTTTGTGTTCACTGGAAAAATAGGTGTTCTTCATTCCTCGGTGCATCACCTCTATTAGCTTAGATTTATTTTTATGCATCTTCTTACCTTGTCTCCTTGGAAGATTAGATTAGGTTTTGAGAAAACCCTCTGCATATTTCGTGTGCATCTGAACAGAGGAATAGGAACCAGCCTTCTCTATAGAATCCTTTCTCATTTTTCAAGTCCCACACTTGGAGAAAGGATTCAATGTTATGCAATCACACTGGATGCCAAAATAATCAACCTAGAAATATGATCGCATCCGTGGGTGCTTTGTGATTTTGCATCAACGGGAATTTCTTAGATCACTTCGTGCTCATCTTCCTTGATGACATTTTGATTTACTCATGAACACGTGAGGAGCATGAGGGGAACCTTCACCAGGTTCCTAAATGTCTTCGTGAGAAGTAGCTTTATGAGAACCTAGAGAAGTGTGCATTCTTTCATATAGAGGTGCAATATTTGGTTAATATCATATTTGGGGAAGGTATCACTGTTGATCCTTCCAAGATTAGGGCCATCATGGATTGGCCAGCACCCACTACTGTGAATGAGGTGCACAACTTCATGGGATTGGCAAGTTACTATAGGAGATTTGTTCAGGACTTCTCTCGGATTGCACACCCCATCACTTCCCTTCAGCGGAAAGGGAAGAAATTTGTTTGGTTAGATAGGTGTGAGTAGGCCTTCAAGACACTAAAGGAATTCCTCACTACAACACTTATTCTTATAGTTATAGATCCATAGGGTGAGTTCTTCGTATGTATGGATGCTTCTTTGGCAGGACTTGGAGGTGTGTTGATGCAGGAGGGTAGAGTAGTGGATTTTGAGTCTCGCAAACTCAAGGATTATGAGCTTAATTATCTAACTCATGATCTTGAGCTTGTGGCAGTTGTGCATGGTTTGGTTTGATGGAGGAACTTTTTGCTTGGTCGAAGATTCACACTCAGGACAGATCACTTGAGTCTTTGCAACCTCTTCACGCAGCCCAATCTCAATGCTTGTCAGCCACGTTGGATGGAGTTTCTTTGTGAGCATGATATGGAGATAGAGCATGTGAAGGGGAAGGAGAATGTGGTGGCAGATGCTCTCAGTAGATGGAGACATGTGATTATGGCCACTTCAGTGGGCATAGATTTGTGAAGTAGGATTCTTCAGTAGCTTCCTCTTAACATCTTTTACATTGCAGTTCGAGAAGAGATCGAGTCCCAAAGACCCCTTGAAGGGAAGTTTGATGGTTTCTCACTAGAGGTAGATGACCTTCTCAAGCATAAAGGTCAGATTTATGTTCCTAGAGATGAAGGATTGAGGTAGGACATATTGACAGAGGCACATCATGCACCTTATTCATCCCATTCGGGGGTGAAGAAGATGTATGCTACTTTGAGATAGTTGTATCACTGAAAAGGACTTTGTAGAGACTTGGCTCAATTTGTGTCACGTTGTTTAGAGTGCTATAAAGTGAAGGCTGAGGATCAGCATCCAACTGGCCTTCTCTTTCCTCATGTTATACCGGAGTGGAAATGGGACACCATTTCCATGGACTTCATTGTTGGGCTACCGATGTTGATATCACCACGATGTCATCATGGTCACGATTGATAAATTGACAAAAGTGGCTCACTTCTCTCTGGTGAGGACCACTTATACAGCTAGTGTAGTGGCACGGGTATATCTTGATGAGATTGTTAGGTTGCACGGGATTCCTTGGAAGATCATTAGTGACCTTCATCCTTTGTACACTTTCCATTTTTGGAGTACCATGCAATATGCCCTCGGGATGAGAATCAACTTCAGAACAACATACCACCCCGAGATAGATGGACAGAGCAAGTAGGTGAGTCAAATTTTAGAGGATATGCTCATGATGTATGTGATGGATCAACAACCTAGATGGGAGGAGTACCTATACTTGGTGGAGTTTTCCTAGACAATAATAGTTTTCAGAGTTCTATAGGCATGGATCCTTTTTAGGATCTGTATGGAAGAGAGTGCAGAACACCTCTTAGTTGGGACAGGTTAGAGGACAGGGTTTCTCTTGGACTAGCTTTGCTACAAGACATGGAGCAGCAGGTGGTTTTGATTAGACAGAGACTGTAGGAGGCACATGACATGAAGAAGAAGTACGCGGATCAACATAGGACCAACCATAGTTTTGATGTGGCATGAAGGTGTTGCTTCTTGTCTAGCCACATAAGAACCCAATCCATTATGGAAAAGGTTTTAAGTTATCTCCTAGATTCGTTGGTCCTTTTGAGATCTTAGAACATATAGGCTCTTTAGCCTACCATCTAGCATTGCCACCTAGCTTGTCTCACATACATGATGTGTTTCATGTTTCAATACTTAGGACATATATTGCAGATCCTTCTCATGTGCTGGATTAGACCTCCTTGCAGGTGCAGGATCAAGGGCAGGTGACGGTGGATCCCGTTTGCATTATATATCGCAGGACCCTGGGCCTTCGAGGCAGAGAGATTGAACAAGTCTGGGTGCAGTGGGACATATATGATGAGACTGCGGCTACATGGGAGGATACTACTTTACTATGACTTCAGTTTCCATATTTATTCTAGTGACTTTTAGGAGGAAGTCGAGTCTAAGGGGAGGGGGATGTAGTGCCCAGTTAACACCTTTTCAATACTAACCATGATAATTTTTGACATGATTATGGACTTTATTATATAGTGTGATGTTAGATGTTAGATCATGGATTATTTTTTACCTTGATTCAGTTATGATGCATGATGATTATTAGAGACATTTTGGATATTGATGTTGATATACTGATTGACATGGTTATATTATGGATGTTGTTCGGACATGTGATATTTGGATATTGTGAGTAGACCTAGAAATGGAAATTATTTGATGATATTATAGTTGTTGAGTAAAATTGCAAATGATCTTGATGGTTGCTTGGATGTTTTTGTGATTCATATATCTAGATGATTTTTGGAATTTTATTTATATTATTTTAGATGTTCTGATATGGCCATGAGGTGAAGGAGGTATTTGTGTTTTGCAGATTTAAAATATCACAACAAACATCAGGGGATAGGAGACCAACCACATTGGAATTCTAGATGAATTCAACAAGGTCACCATGACAACTTGTATTATTTGCATGTGGTTGTTTTGTTAGGGATTCCCATGGGGGGATCACCTTTAAATGTGAATCAAGGGGTTATGTGTATTTATTTATTTGGTTCTTTTGTTTAATGTTTTCATGTGTTTTATGTGGTGCACTTACCCCTTTCATTATTTAATTAATGTGGTGTTAATATTGTGAGTAATCATGTTGATTAAGTTAATTAATTAAAATATGTCATGAGAATGTAATTAATATTGTTGTTGGTTATGATTTAAAGTGTTGTAAGAATGTGTAAGTAATATGTAAGTGATGTGTAAGTTAACTTTTGAGTGTGAAACACTCCACCTTCTTGGAAATTCGAAATTGTCCTTGGAGGCTGAATTTGGAGGCTTGTGGGACAAGTTAAACTTGTCTCATACCTCTTCAATTTACTTACCAACCATATCTATGGTTTGGGGGTTAAAATTAGACTTTTATAATGTTTTTTGAGAGGACAAATTGTAAGTTTTAATTGCACTTTTCTTACATAGGTTTAATTTCAGTCCTTTGGGGTGTGGGTTGGATTTGAGTATGTAAGTAAACTGTCATATTATTCACCCACCTATTTATTATGCATTGGAGAATGAATTTGACTTTGGGGCTGAGGTTGAGGATGTGTGATGTGGCATCCTACATGGATCCACCTCATCCTTTGTCTTCCCTATTCTATAAAATTCAAATTTCTTGCCTTGTTTGGGGTTGCTTAACTTTTGGGAAACTCCTTTTGGGGTGAATTCTTTTGTTGTCCTGGAGCTCTTTCTTTCGAGATTTTTTGGGAGATTGTTGCATGCTTGTGCTTGGCTGATTTGAGTTTCTTGCATTGGGATAAAGCTTGCTGCTTTGGAACTCGGAACAACTCCATCATGGAGAGGTAGGAGCTTGGCTCTTGTAATGCTTCTTTTCTGTTTATGAAATTGTTATTGTTGTGAATGTTTTGGCATGGTTGTGCGATATTGGGTAGATGGACTAGGTATGGTGTAAGAGAAGACTATGGGATTCATTTTGTGGGAGGCACAAGTGTCTTGGGGAGGTATAAGTGAGGAGGGAGTTGGGGTTTGGGTTCCACCTTACAAAGAAATAGCTTGCATTTCTTTACTCGTTATGGGGTGCCATAAGAGGTTGGGGAGGCATAAGAAAATGTGAGGAATAAGGGGTACTTAGGGGAGGCACAAGGGAATGTCAAAGCTTTGATATACTATATTTTGGTGTTTGGAAATTAGGTGGTGATACCCATTTCCCTTTGGGAGGCATAAGTAGCATCCCCCATAGTTTCTTGCTCCTTTGGCTTGCTTGATGAAGCCTTAGTGTTGTTTTTCATGCTTTAATGTAGTTACAAACTACATTCTGTTTTGACTGTGTTTTAAATGTGAAATTTGCATGTGTGTTTGTGGAAGCCTATTGTTGCCATGAGTTGAAACACATATTTTATTGCATTGTGGTTGGGGCTCATGGGCCAACGAATAAGGATGGCTTATCCTTGTCATTGGATGTCTTGGTTTGGTGGAGAGCGTTTCCTTTCCCCTGATCTTGTTGTGATTAGAATTGGAAGAATGATAAAACAACATGTTGCTATTCTGGAGAAAGGGAAAAAAAAGGAAACAGTTTGATAATCCCTTGTTGAAGAGAAATCTTATTGTAACCTTTCCCACTTGAAGTGGATGAACTCGTATATGTTTTGTAATAGAAATATGTTGTATTGAATATGAAAGTTGTAATTTTGAAATGTAAAGGAGAGATATATACTCTGTTTCTATTTTGAAAGAAAGAGATGTATTTTGTATATTGTATTGTGAAAATCAACAAAAAGAGAAGTTTTAAAATAAGGAAATCTTGTATTTTGTATAATAGTTGCATTCTTTTCCACGATTGGAACTACTGTTGTTTAAAATCTGAGTTTGAAATGTATTTGAAATCTTTGTTTGAAAGGAAGAAATGCGTGTGAGGAAAATACAAAACTCTGTCTTTTGAAAAGTGTAAAATTGGAAATTAGAATTGCATTTTGGTTTTGAATAGTTTGATTTGAATCAACTAAATGTATTAGATTAGAATTGGAATGAATTCTAATACTTGGAAGATGAAAATGGCAAATAGATCCTTTAAAATTTGATCTCTATTTTGTATTTTCAAAATGGTAAATACTTTATCCAAAAATGCACAGTTTAAACCTGCAACAAGGAAATAACAAATTAAATGATTAAATTGAAGTAGTATGCCCTAAAAAATTCAATTAGATAAAACACTTAAGTAATTTCTTAGGAATCTTAGCAAAATCAGGCTCAAACCGTTTTGCTATCATTTTTATTGTCAAAATTGTATTTTTTTCTTATTGGGAGTCAATCAAACAAACTTACCTTCCAAATCCACCCTAAATCCATCTAAGAACAATTCTCCAGGTTTAATTGACATGTTGAGAGAGGAAGAAGATCAATTGATTAAAATTTCATAAGTTAAAATTTACTAGTTTACCTTTTAAAATATTACAGGTCATTTTCATTAAATTGACCCCTTAAACATTATCAAAATGAAATATTAATGATTCTATGCAAAGAGGACGTCGAGAGCTTTCCGAAAAGTCCTCATTTTCTAAAAAATGAGTTTCTAATCAAAAGTTATGGCCTTATGAAGTTTTCACTTCATTTTGGCTTCAAAAATTTTCTAACTATTAAATTTAATTAATAAAAATAAATTGGGAAAAATTTCTATCTCTATGCCATGTGTCATTGATAATTTTTGCGGCTAATGGGGATGGGGAAAAATTTCTAAGTTTTCCCCACATCCCCACTAAGCAACAATTATTGGTGACACGTGGCTTAGAGGCATCAGCGGAGGTGCGGATTTTTTTTAACCTTAGCGCTTCAAAAGAAAATTTTGGCAAATTTTCCTAACTTCTCGCGTAGGCCCACCGACCCACAACCAATGAATGGATGACACTTGTCCCCACGATGCGTTGGTGGAGGCACAAAGTGTCCTAAAGCTTTACACTTCAAAATTCAACATTTCCCAAATCTCCCCGCCAACCCGCCGATCTGTAGCCAATGAATGTCTGACACATGGCGTTGTGAGGCACTGGTGGAGGTGCAGGTGGATTTTAACCCCATGTGCCTTTTTAACCCTTAAGGAAAAAATGCCTATTTGTCCCCGCTAACCTGTTTCCCCGCATTGGCTTAGAACGTGCCATGTGTCCCTTGTGGCCCAAGGTATAATATCATTTTCGGGCACGAAGTCCCACCGCGGATGTGCAGGCGCGTGGGGGTAAAGTGCGCTTTTCACCCCAAGTGCCAAGAATCCAACTTCCCTCCCCCACTCCACTGACTTGAATGCCTTTGGGGAAATTTGTCTTCCCACGGCCCGTAGGCCCGTACATGGGAAAAATTTATTCACGCGGCCCGTAGGCCCGCGCACGGGAAAAATTTCCTCCTGCGGTCCGCAGGCCCACGCATGGAAAATTTTTTCTCCTTAGGAAAATTATCCTCCCAAGGTCCATCGGCCCCTAACTTGAGAAATATGAGGAGTTAGGAGGACTTCTTTTATCACAGGAAAGGTGAGGAAATTTCTTATCTAATGGGAATGTTTTTGGGAAGTTTTGAGTGCATTAATTTTGAGAAAAATAAAGTTGAATATTTTAATCCCGTTAGAAAGTGGTATAGTGAGAAATTACCCTCTTAACCTAATTGATTAATCTAACCCTAAGTTTGGACCTTGTGATATTTTATAATTGTCATATTAATAAAGCTATAAGTTGTTAATAGTATATTGGCTTTGAAACTTTCTTGTGAAACCTGTTGTCTTGTAACCTGGTTGTAGACTCTTTCAAACAACACAAAAAAATTATTTCATAATTTTTCCTAACTAATCCTAGGTTATTCTTGGGTCTCAAGTGGGTTGTTTTTAGTGGGCATCATAGGGGGCTTTTTTTGCATCCCCTGGTTCTTCCTCTAATCCGGTTAAGCATTCGGAGCACATTGAAGAAAAGGAGGATGTTGCCTTTTCTCAACCTCCTATCTCCTCGCTGAATTTAGAGTCCAAAAAACAAGGAGATTGTTGAAGTTTGTCTACCAGTTCATCCATACGCTAATGCAGATCCTAACAAGGGGGAATGATGGATGGTAGTGAACAAAAAAAAGAAAGGAAAATCTTCTTCTGAACATTTAAAGATGAACCTTCAGTCTCATAAGGTAGAGAAACATGAAATAAAGGAATGTCTCTAGGGGCGGTCAAGTTTTTTTGACCTTTCTAGTGCCTTCCTTTTCTTTGGTGTGTCCTTCGTCTTTTGTTGTCCTTGGGCTATATTTTTGTTTCTTGTTTGGTCTACTGGATCGTTTCTCGTTGTTTCACTCTTGAGACTTGATGCTTATATTTGATGTATAGAGTAAGGCCGATGTATCCATCGATATCAAAGTAAGGCCGATGTATCCACAAATAACAAATACAACGCAATTCATTTGATCCTATTTATTGTAAGAAATTATATTTACAAAGTAAGGTCGATGTATCCATCGATATCCATGAAAAGTTGATTAATATGAATTAAAAAACACGTGTAATAAAAATTTCAGCGGTTGGTTTTTGGGTAAGCCGTGAGACCTGCTAATTACATTAAATATGATATGCCAAAAGTTGAGCATTGTAAGTTTTTGGTTTGACTAATAATACGGTATAGATATTAGAAGACATAATTGAATTTTTTTCCATGTTTGCAAATAATAAAATCGGTCTTTTAAGATAGGAATGTGGAAAACATTTCCACAATATTTCTCGAATTAAAACAGCATATCTTATTCTTAATTTCCCTAGAAATCAAATAAAAGTGCCGGTATATAATCCTCCCACACCTGAAATTTCTAATTTGCATAGAAATCATTGCTACCAAATTGAAATATCACATTGTTAATATTTCTAAACAACTTAGATCATTTATGTTGCACTTTTTAAACGGTAATAATTTATTGAATCGCGCACTAATCCACAATTTTGTAGGGAATGGTTGATTTTTTTCCTTGGGCGTTACACTTTCTGAATTTCATCATGGTTAAAATTTACATTATGATCTATGTTTGCTTTTCTGCTTTTAACACAGTGTTAAATCCATTTGAACACAACTGTATTTATTTCACACATACTCATATTAAATTTCACACATTATCATGAATATATTTATAACTACCAGATATAAACCAAACAGAACATTCTCCATTGATATATGCCAACAATTGCGATGAATATTTGAAATGTGAAATATTACATAATTTTCCGGATATATACACCTCATAAAAATGGAAACACTACTCAGCTACCATATATAAATAGGCCGGCTTACCCAAAGAAGGATTAAATCAAAACTCCCCCTTTCAAAATGGTATTGCAGTCACCATCTCCTTAAAACTCCCCACTTTCAAAACTAAGCCCGCTTTGTTTGATGAGGTTTTGCTGAGGGCTAATCCTATTTCCTCTCTGCACCAAAGCGGTCAATGTACTCGAAGTTGTTTTCGTTTCTTCCGAGAAGGCCATGCCCCTCATCCTCCTCACATTTCTCCATAACCGCACAAGTTCCTAAGCTGCTTTCTTCATTCTCGGTTCTCGCTTTGATCTGCTGCATCATACAGACCTAGTATTATATTTTTTTCGTAAAAAGGGCTCTGTGGGTTCATCATCCATCCTGGAACTATAAAATATTCATCAATGCTCGGAGTAGTAGATTCATTTAGAAATGGATTGGAATCGCAGATGGTAAACTGATTATCCACCATAAAATCATCATCATAGATGTGGGTTCCAATTGTAATGCCTTGGGATCCGCCCAACTTGTTGTGAGATGATAGTCCGATCAGAAACCGAGGTGGGCATGATGAAATGCAAATGCCCAGCATGCTCCTTGGGGACAATTCACTCGTACTCTGCTGAATGGGCATTTCAATAAATGAAGCTTTCCTCTTTCTGTTGATGGAGATCGATCAAGATTGGATTTACGGGTACCCACAATGAAATGTTTTCTACATTTGCGACAGAGAGAAAAGAGGCTGAATGGATCGGCTACCTTCTTATTATTCAAGTAACAAAAGATGCAATCTTGAGAAGATCTACACAATGGGAAAGCGGGAGGTTCGCATTTCCACAAAATGTGAGCGATGCAATCCTTCCGATCGTCTGGTAATGTAGAGGCATTCACCTCCGGCCTTTCTTTTATAAGATCTAATACTGTGAGACAATCTGAATGAGCTCCATGAGTTTTTAGATGCAAAAGCAAACATTCCAAAGTATCCATAATCACAACTTGCCTTCAAAACTTATTGTTTTGATGGTTTAACTCGCAAACGAAAGCCAAAACCTGCAAGTTTTTCTTATATGGCCTCTTAAATAAATTACAGTCTTGCCCTTAAATTATATAGACATACACCAGTTTACATTATCATGGTTATGCCCTTCCGAACTAAACGGTAATGTTTAAAAAAGCGTGGATATGCACTTGGAATGGTAATATTACATTACAGTCCTTAAATTATATAGACATACAACAGTTCACATTGGCTCACTTGGAACGGTAATATTAAAAAATGCGTACAAATAAATAAATCGACTTACATTCCTGAGATTAACTTTTCTGGAAAATTCCACGTTTCCCACTTTTATTTTATTATTTATAAAGGACGCCGTGTAAATTTATCTCGACTATACGACAATTTTATAAACGAGGCCGTGCAAAATTATCTCGAGTGACAATTTTATTTTATATTTAGTTTAATTTTTTGTTGTGATTGTTAATGGGCTTCCATTGTGATTGCTAATGTCGATGTGAGGGAACCAACGATGGGTGCTTTTGTTGAAAGAGTTACCGGTTTCAGCATTTTGAAGTTAGTTTTATATATCTTTTAAAAAAAAAAAAAGATTAGGTAAATTGGAGGTTTTCAAAAAAATGCATAAATCATATATTTAGTAAAAATGTTATAGTTCATCGAAGGTTATAAGGAGGGAATTCGATGATTATAATTTGGTTCATTAGTTGTGATAACATTCTCACGCTAGTCTAGTTTGGAAAAATGAATATTTAAACATAATTACTTCTTACCATTACAAACTCAATAACTAGTATCATACAATTTTTTTTTGATAATTCATAGCATGCCATTATTTTTGTGTATATATAAGTGATGATGTTTACTTTTACAATATACATTTTGTCAATGTAATGGAGGATTTGTGTTTTTGAGTTTTTTATATTATTCTACAATGAGCTGCAATTTGTGGAACAAAAAATTAGCACCTAGGGTCTTTCCATCACCAATACTAATAAGTAAATCTAGAAAATATGAGAACTAAATATCTCGCATGTCCCCACACCTATACCATGGCTCAGATTGTTCTTACCCAGACAATATGTGGGAGGATACGATGAAATAAGTATCGAGTAACATGAGTCAAGTCAATCATAAATAGTATTGAGATTAAGAATAATGTTGTAATGTGCTATACTTTATGCCATATAGAAGGGTCATTTAGTTAGCTTCACTAACTTGTCTATTAGTTCTATGGTGTCAAAAGCCAACCAACCTTTTTTATTAAGGGTAAAAGGTTTTTTGGCTGGGATCCTACCTAGGTACAAAAGAGGCTTGAAGCCCAGATAAAACATTACAAAACAAGTGATTGAAAATAAGACTAGCACCAAGCATAGTCAACAAGAAACCCAAGAGCCTTAGGAAGATAGCACATTGTCAACACAATATCAGCACAAAGTCAACCCAAAGTCCACATACGACAATGGAAGGATAAAAAACACCTAGATGGGAGAGAGAACCACCCGATTTTTACTCTACTTCTGGTGATTCTGCCACATTGTGGAACTGAATGCTTACAGTAGTCCCGCCTTGAATGCACTGTGTTCCACCCATCCTCAAAATCTTTGAAAATCCCAACACCAAATGCCAATTTGACATGATCTCTATATTTTACACCCTCCCAAAAGTCAAGGACCTTAAGGGAATCCAGATCAAACTTGGGAGAAGCACCCTAAGTGGTGTCTTCTTTTAAACAATCTCGATGGTGTTCTTCAAAGCCACGTCTAAGTTCACCTTGGGATTTAGCCAGAACTAATATAGAAGTCATATTTTTGTATGAGTGCCTTTATGGCCTCCAAAGGCCCTAATTTTTCCTTGGATAAATTTCCGGGTTCCTCTTCAAACGACTCCGCAGCCTCGGACCTAATTTTCAAAAAAATAGGGGATGACAAAGCCCTCTCAATTATTGTTTCCAAAATAGGGGCCACCTCAGCTAAAGTTTCAGTAGATTCCTCTGGATTAGACGATGACTCCACTTCTTGCTCTGCATCTCGTAAATCGTTCTTGTGACCTCCATCAAGCCAAAATCTGAATTTGACATGCAAGGTTGAGTACACAACACCAATACCAATAAAATCCCTTCCAAAACCATAATACAATCAAGGACAATCTACCAAAATTTAATTCCCTTGGTCACATCCCAAATTACTTTAATTAACATGATTAATCAACTTAAGTAAGAACATATTAACTAATAATAATAAAGTGAACACATTACAATAATAAATCACATACTCAAAAAATAATTAAATGAAAAGGAAAACAACACATTTACCCATGGTCACATTTGAGGCCACCTCCCAATGGGGACCTCCTAACAAATTCATCAATAACATAACAACATATAAAAACACAAGTTGCCAAGGTGACCTAGTTGCCAATGCCCAATATTCTTTCATTGTTGGTCTCCTATCCCCTTTTGTTTGTTGTGATATAATTTCTTCAAAAATCAAACAATACCTCTTTGGCCTCATGGCCATATCAATAACATCAAAACAATAGAAACACTCTCACTCTCTCTCTCTCTCTCTCTCTCTCTCTCTCACACACACACACACACACACACACACACACACATGTATGTATCAATTCACATCATCAAATAACACAACTAAATCATCATCAAAATCAAGCCATTTCATCAATTGTTTAAAATTTCAAAATATTTCAATTCTATCATTTCATTAACAACAATGAGATCACAAGACTAGCTAGATCATTTAACAAAATCTATACGTCAAAATCCAAAGTGTCAGTATATATAAATTAGTAACTCTAGATCATCATCAATACTGAAATATCAATCTATGTATATAATCCATCATATGAGTCACAACATGTCAATAATCTAAACCTCCATACTGTCTATCAAATAGGCTAATCAAAATATACAAATGTCCATGTCTCTAATCAACAATAGTCAAAACATAATATAATAAGTGTCGAAGGGAAGTCAACATTACACTTAGATCAAGATTGCCCGAAAAATCTAGATGATTTCTTTCTTATTCCTATTTTCCCTAATTTCTTTTCATTTGCACATTCTTGTTTTGTAGGTTTGGGAGAATGAAGGCCATGGAGAGATTATGGAGGATTTTGCTTAGTTTGTAAGGATATACACACCATTTCATGTGCTTTTTTTATTTGCATCCATCTTCTATGGTTTTCCATGAATATTATTTGTTATTTGTATTTTTTAGAGAGTTTTACCATATTTGGCTATAAGCATTATTTGCCCCATTTTATTTATGGTTCTAAATGAGGTATATTCATGGATGTAGGGTTCTTGTGTGTGTGTGTGTGTGTGTGTGTGTGTGTGTGTGTGTGTGTGTGTGTGTGTGTGTGTGTGTGTGTACACACATACACACACACGCACATATATATTCTTTTTGTGCATTTGTTTTAAATAAAGCCAGATTTATATACTCGGCCTTGAGGTATGTGACATGCTCAAAATGTGTGTATATTCGGCTTGAGGTACACTTGTCCAAATACACACACACACACATCTAACACCCACTAAAACGACCACTTGAGACCCAAGAACAACCTAGGTTTAGATAAAAAAATTATGGAATAATTTTTTTGAAAAACGTGACCACTACCAGGCTTTAAGCAACAATTGTCACAACAAAGATTCAAAGTCAATTATAATTAATAAATAAAATTTTCCTGTTATAACAAATATTAAATCCACATCACAAAATTAATGAGTGTAATTAATCCAATATAGTTAAATTTCTCTTAGGTGTTAATTTAATAAATAATTAAATTAACACTATATTTAAATGTTCCTTAATTAATTTTAGAGGGTCAAAGGGGCCAAAACAATTAAATGCCCAAGGTATTTAATTTTACTAGGTCTAAACAATAACCAAGGTCCTATTTACATGGGTTAGAAAAAAATAAATTCTCTTATCCCCTAGCGTGACCCTTCAAAAAGGTCAACCCATGCTCTAGAGTTACTCATGTAAGTTAAAAAGGGTAATTTCCCACTTACCCACTCTCAAACTCATCTTTGCACTTCAACCTAATTTTTCACATATTTAACACACTTAAGGTTTCTAGAAAACATTTCCATTAGATAGGAAATTTCTTCCCCTTTCCAATGATATAAAGAAGTCCTCCTAACTCTTCATATTTCTTAAGTTACAGGCCGATGGAATTGGGAGGAAATTTTTCCCAAAGGCGGGCCTGCGGGCCTGGGGAAGAAAATTTTCCCAAAGGCGGGCTGGCGGAGAGACTTAAGATTTTTCACCCATTTTCAAAAAGCATAGTTTGAAGGTGCGGGCCCGTGAACCCGTGGAAGTATATATATTTTTCAAAAGCGAAGGATGCGGGGATACGGGGCCGTGGAGGAACTTGTGACTTTCTACATTCTTGCAAAAATTAATTTAAGTAATTTTCGGGCCCACGGATCTGATTTGTAAAAATTTCCTCTTTTTTACATTTAGTTTTTTTTTAAACCAACCAAAGTAAAAAACTTCAGAAGGCCATAAATTTTACTGGAAGCTCGGATTTGGGAAAATGAGGACTTTTTGGAAAGCGCAGAACTCCACTTTGCATGGGAAACTTTAAAATTCATTTTCATCAAACATATCCACATTCAAATGTAGGTTCCATTTCTAATACAGAGCAACTTTCCACCACAAATAATGTTACAATGCCATCCACTTGAAGTGGGAAATTTCACAATAAGGAACCCAAGGAGAAACTGTAAAATTTGTCTTCATCCTCAGCTCCAAAACAACAATAAGAAGATCCACCATATATATTTTGATCACAACAAAAAAGAGGAGAGGCAACATTCTCCACCCAACCAAGAATTCCAATGAAGAGGAGAATCCATCCTTCTCATTGGCCCCGAGCCCCAACCATAAGCAATAAGAAATGTATTTCAACTCATGGCAACAAACTGGCTTCCACAACACAAAAATAGTTACACAAATAGAACATAGTCCAAATACATACTACAGTTTACAACCACATGAAGAACAATAACCAATACTCTAGCTTCATCATGCACAAGCCAAAGGAGCAAGACCTATGGGGGAAGCTTCTTATACCTCCCAATGGGGAAATGGGTGTCCACCTTAAAATAAACCCGCCAATATATATATATATATATATATATATATATATATATATATATATATATATATATATATACCTTCCATTTCATACAAACTCTTATCCCCATTGCTCTTATGTGTATACATACACACAAACACACACACACACACACACACAAACACATATCATTTAAAAACCCCTACTTGCCCTTATGCCTCCCCAAGTACCTCGATACCTCCCATTCTCTTATGCCTCCCCACATGGCACCCCATAACGAGTAAAGGAATGTAAGCTATTTATTTTACAAGGTGGAAGACAATCTCAAACTCCTACACAAACACTTATACCTCCCCAAAACTCTATGCCTCCCCCAAGAGATCTCCATATCCTACACCAAACATAGGAAATACCCAACCATCTAACAACATACTGAAATATTCAAGCATTCACATATGCATAAAAAATTGAGAACATTATAAAGAGCCAAACTCCTACCTCTCCATGGTAGAGTTTGCTCCAAAGGTTCAACAACAAGCTTTTTCCAATCCAAACAGTCCAAAAGCTCCAACAATCCACAAGCATTCAACAAAATCTCTAACTCTCTTCCAAATTACAAGAGCTCAAAACAAAAAGAAGTAACCAAAAATGAAGTCACCAAATGAAGTAACCCCAAAACAACAAAAGAATTCAAATAAATAGAAAAGGGAGGGAGGAGGATGAGGTGGCTCCATGTAGGATGCCACATCACTCATCCTCCACTCCACCTCACAAGTCAACTTCAAACTCCAAAGCACAATTAAAAATGTGGGTGAATGAATGACATTTTACTTACACACACACAATCCAAGTCCACACCCCAAGGACCAAAATTAATTTCATGCAAGAAGGTGCAAAAAAAGACTTACAACTTGCCTTCCCAAAATACATAATAAGGCCTAGTTTTGACTCCCCAACTCATAGGTAGGGTTGGTGTATCAATTTAAGAGGTGTGGGACAAGTTTAACTTGTCCCACAAGCCTCCAAAATCAGCCCCTAAGGATAGATCTGAATTTCAAAAGGAAGGTGGAGTGTTTCACACTCAAAATTACTTACACATTACTTACAACACATAATCCAATAGCCATCAGCTCTAACAAATGCATTATTTTGACCCATTTGAATTTATTTAACAACATGATTACTCACTACTCTAGACACAAATAAAATAAATAATAAAAGGGAAAATACATCACTAAAATCCACATACTAAATTTAAACAAAGGAACTAATAAAAAATACACATAACCCTTGGTCACATTCAAAGGTGATTCCCCCATGGGGACCCCTAACATCAATTCAAACACACACACATAACAAATACACGTTGCCATGGTGACCCTTGTTGAATTCATTTAGGATTCCAATGTGGTTGGTCTCCAATCCCCGATGTTTGTTGTGACATGTTTACCTGCAAAACACAAATACCTCCTTCAGCCTTGTGGCCACATCAAATCATCCAAAATAATTATACAATAATCTCCAAGGTCATATATATATAAATCCAAACATCATCAAGCAAGTAATGACATCATTTACAATTTCCTCAATAACCATATGATCATAAAATTAGTTCAATTTTCTAGGTTTACTCAATATGACAACATATCACATGTACGAAACACACACACACACACACACACACAACACATATATATATATATATATAAAAGTAATACATATGCCAACATATACATATCAACATCAATATAAAATGTCTCTAATAATCCACATGCATCATATATGATATGTATAAATCAAGCACATTCCATGATCTCTATATATATGATATTATACCAACTCATAAAGCTATACATACATACATAATGTATATATATATATATATATATATATACATATATACATAACTCACAATAACACACACACACACACACACACATATGTAACCATGAAGCAGTATCAAATCAATGGGCATACATATATGAATCAATTCAAACACAATCCATGATCTATAATGTATGAAATTATACCAAATCGAAACTTGATGTCCTTCCTCTAACAGAATCAAAGGGGCATGTGGAGTTAAGTGAATAGGTGTGGAAACTGAACTCGTAGAAAAGTAGCATCCTCCCATGTAGCCACAGTCTCATCGTATCTATCCCATTCCGCTCTCAAACTTGGTCAATATTTCTACCTCAAAAGCCCAGGGTCCTAAGCTCTATAATGCAAATGGGCTCGACCACCACTTGCCTATGATCCTACACTTGTAATGAGGTCCAATCTAGCACATGATAAGGATCTACAATATATCTCATAAGTACAGAAATATGAAACACATCATGGATGTGATACAAGCTAGGTGGTAATGCTAGATGGTAGGCCAAAGGACCGATACACTCCAAAATCTCAAAGGGGCCTATGAATCTAGGAGCTAACTTAAAACCTTTTCGTAATGGATAGGGATCTTATGTGGTCTGACATGAAGGAAAACCTTCATGCCCATATCAAAACTACGGTCAATCCTATGCTGATCTGCATACTTTTTTTGTCTATCCTGTGCCTCCTGCAGTCTCTGTCTAATCATAACCACCTGCTGCTCCATGTCCTACAATAAAGCTGGCCAAAGAGAAACATTGTCCTCTAACCTATCCCAACGAAGAGGTGTCCTACACTCTCTGCCATAAAATCTTGAAAAGGAGCCATGCCTATCATAATTTGAAAACTTTTATTGTAGGCAAACTCCACCAAGTACAAATACTCCTCCCATATCGGTGATCCATAACATACATCCTAAGCATGTCCTCTAGGATATGATTCACCCACTCTAGTATGTCCATCTGTCTCAGGCTGATACACCATGCTGAAATTGATACACCTCTATCACACTAGTGGGTGCTAGCCAATCCATAATAGCTTAAATCTTGGAAGGATCGAATACGATACCTTCCCCAAAAATTATGTGGCCCAAATATTGCACCTCTGTCTGAAATAACACACACTTCTCCAGGTTCCCGTAAAGCCGCTACTCAGAAGACACTGAAGGACCTGGCGAAGGTGCCCCTCGTGCTCCTCACGTGTATGTGAGTAAATCAAAATGTCATCAAGGAAGATGAGCATGAAGTGATCCAAGAATTTCTTGAACACCCCATTCATCAGGCTCATAAACACTATGGGGCATTCGTCAAACCAAAAGGCACCACTGTGAATTTGTAGTGGCCATATCTCGTACGTAAGGTGGTCTTATGAATTTCTACCTTTGTAAGCCTCAATGATGATATCATGACTTAAGGTATATCTTAGATAAAACTGTGTCCCCCTTCATATGATCAAACAAATCATTAATGCGCAGAAGGGGATAATGATTCTTGATCGTTACTTTGTTCAACTGGCGGTAATCAATACACAACCGCAAAGATCCATCTATTTTCTTTACAAATATCACTGATGCACCCCAAGAGGATACACTAGGATGAAATAGGCCTTTCTCCAAAAGGCCCTCTAGATGCAACTTGAGCTCACAGAGCTTAGGGGTGGTCATCCGATAAGGTGCTCATGAGACATGCTATGCTCCCAGAACTAGATGTATGTGAAAATCTATCTCACGTGGGGTGGTAACCCTGGTAGCTCCCCTAGAAAGACATCAGAAAACTATCCCAAGATGGGATGGTCATCAAGTGATGGTTCACTAGATGCCTTACCCTTGTTACTAGGGTTTTGTGGGCATTCTCTCCAAAAATGTCTAGCAACACCACAACCAAAACAACCGCCCGATCCTCTCCCATGAATAAGCAGGTCCATTCGGTACTCTGGAGGTTTATGCTGTGGATCCTAATGATTTGGACATGGAATGTTGAGGCCTCTACTGATGAGCTCCTGCTAAATAAGCTCTCGATGAACCTTGTGTCCTAATGGGACCCCTAGGAGGAGGCCCCATAATCCGACCCCTTAGTGCATAAAATCTCTGTGGAGGTCTATACGGTGGGAGAGATTGTTGTATGCTACTATTGTGGTCTAAAAGATGACTATGATGAACCCTTTCCACCATGAGGAGGAGGAGCCAACCCCTTCAATCTACTGTCCTACATCTACTAGATGTGGCTCCGTACTCTGTCTCTGGCCTGTTGTGTCTTTCCCCGAGTCTCCTCTGCTATGTAGGCCTTTTCAATGGCCTCAGCTAATGTCTGTAGATAGATATATGCACAACACAACACACATCTATGTTTAGGCCCAAGATGAACCTGTGAATCCATACATGTTCATCCTGCATGTAGTCAACATACTGGAGCAGATACAAAAATTGACTCTCATACTCATCTACTATTAAAGATGCCTATCGGAGGTCGTGAAACTCATCTATCCTATGCTAAATGAACCTCTGAGATAAGTACCTGCTCCTGAACCACTCCTCAAAGAGCTCCCAGGTAACCATCTCTGAATCAATGTGGAGCTTCGATCCTTGGTCCTCCACTAGACACTTGCTCCATCCCTCAGAAGATGGATCGCAACACGAGCTTTCATGTTGCTAGTACAAGGGCAAAGCTTGAAGCACCCACTCAAGCTCACTAACCAGGCCTCTGCCTAAAATCCACCTGTATCCCTGAATAGTGAGATGGTCGTAGCTTCAGGATCTCCCTGATATGGTCAAAAGCTGTAGTCTGGTGACCCCTAGGCCTCTCTACATGCTCATCTCTAAGCCTAGGGCTCTAAGACCTATCCCTTTGTCCAGAAATCTAGTCTCCTGTCCCATCTACGGTGACTCTGATTTTCCTAACTCCACATGGAAGTTCTCTCCTCTATGCTCCTTGCTATGTTAAGGAGATGCATGAGCCTCAATGGATGGCTCCCTATCATGTCTAGCTAACCGTCCTCCTATGGACCCTCCGTAAAGAAACATTAACATCCAAAAGCGTCTGTAAAATTTGAGGT
The DNA here is from genome assembly GCA_018340775.1 of Taxus wallichiana var. yunnanensis. Classification (NCBI taxonomy): domain Eukaryota; kingdom Viridiplantae; phylum Streptophyta; class Pinopsida; order Cupressales; family Taxaceae; genus Taxus; species Taxus wallichiana. The sequence goes on from CM031238.1 coordinate 315,354,714, forward strand.
AGGATGGATGCTACAGTATGATCTGGTGGTGGTAAGTCTAGATCTATGTGAAAGGACCCCTCTGTTAGCATAGTATACGTACCTAATTTTATTATTAGACTAAGCTTCTATCTATTCCATTATTCTCTCACCTACATCCATATCTTCCTCCTTCAGTTTAGGGGAATATTGTTTATTGCCTCTCCTATATAATGTACATACTACTTCATAATAATACAAGGTGTGTAGAGTATTTCACTCCACATTCTTCTCTTCTATCTACCTCCTACATTTTTGGTATCAAAGCACACTTGATCTCTGCCTATGCATCTGAAGGAGAAAAGTATAACATAGGGGAGAAAAAAGGTGACCTGCGTGCATGGAATAAGTATTCTATTTTGTGCGTAGAAAGGATTGGATATTTCTATGTTGTGTTGAGGAGTAGACTAATCACATTTCATGGACACCAGTGATCTGTAAGAGGCTCACGTGGAGGAAGGACTATTCGATCAGCAAGCTGGAGAGCTGTTCTTTGCAAAAGCTGCATGAAATTTGGGGGAAGATCATTCCCTACTCGTGGCCACTCTTAATACTCTAACCTGTGTACATAAAAAAAATCAAATGCTTATCAAGTTGGACGTGGTCATCTAGAGCCTTGAGTGGGAGAGAATTGTTGCTGCATGGGAGTATGTAATATTTTTATTTCTTTTTGGACATGGAGATCTGCATAAATAGCTTTGTGTGGAGTGTTTTTTCTCCCTACTATACATGGATATTGCTGCATAGTCTTCAACAAAGAAAAAAACCGTGACACTTCGGCTCTCCCCGTTACCATCTCTGGTTGATGGGATCTCCTTCCCTCCTAGGCACACACTCTTCCTGGACGTTGGAAGCTATGTGGTGGAGATTAATTTGACCTCAATTGACCTTCCTATGTAAAGAAGACCATTCATCCCTGCAAGAACTCCATCATTCTCTGCGTGGACAAAAGACAAAGAGTTATACCTATACGTAAGAGAAAGGAGAAGTGAAAAAAGGAGAGTTGGACGTGTAAAGTTGTTATTTGTTACATGGAGAGGAGGAAGTAGCCACTAAAAAAAACTACATCGAATGTCGAGTGTAGATAATTCGATTTAGAGCGTCAATAACATGGTCGCCACTACTGAAAGCTGGAACATCAACTCACCAGCCAGAGAACACCATGAAGAAACTCCTGAGAGCTCGGGTTCTACTTTTCTTTGCTAAACGAGCTTCGGAATACCAGAAATCTAGCCTTGAAAAGCTAGTTCAAGAAGGACTTCTTGAATACTTCCTTTTCGACGTCAGCTACCAAGCAAAGCAAGTTTGGGAAGAATTAGAAGCTAGGTATGACGCCGACTGTGATGATGAAGAAGAACCCCACAAAGCGTCACCATCTCACAACATGTGAATATCACGAGCATCTATGAGCCAGTAATTCTCATAAGTGAGTCAAAATTGTAATAACTCTTGAAATAAATAAATAATTTTTTTATTACAATGTCTACTCCAAAGTTGCTTCTTTCCGATGCTCAGTTGCTCAAAGGGCCCAATTTTGCGGCCTGGAAAACAAAAATGAAGACAATCCTTCAGTTTGAAGGATTATGGGGCATCGTGACTGGATCGGTCCTGTTCCCACTACTCCTGATGAATTAGTTAAGTATGAGATGGATAGTGTGAAAGCCTTGATGCTGATAATGCTCAGTATAAGTGACGATGTGCAACCGCATGTTTGGAATGTGGACAAACTAAAGGAGGCTTAAGACAAGCTGACAAAAATTTATGAAGCCAAAAATCAGACAAAGATTCTTCATCTTCAGTAAAAATCTGCACACCCTCTCTATGGGGTCAGATGAGAAAGTGGAGGATTTCTTACGTCACATGGCTGAGATGAGATCAGAGTTATCGGCACTCGGTGAAATGGTGGATGATAAACTTCTTATCGTAATCACCTTGAGAGAAACTCCCTTCTCAATTATGAGTGTTCTTATGACATTGAATGTGTCTAAACAAACAGTGACATTCGAAGAGCTTGTGAATTTGCTGCAGCAGGAAGAGGCCATCACTTCATCTCATGAGGAGTCTCAGGATAAAGCCTGTTCTCAAAGCCATACCATGGCTAGAAGAATCGGAAGGGTCCCCAAAGAAGACAAATCAAGCGCAACCAAAACAATAGTAGAAAGATCAAAAGTCAAAGAGGTGGTGTCACATTTGCAGAACCAACACTCACGACACTAATCACTGTTGGTACAATAGCTTGAAACAAGGATCTTCAAGTCAAACTGGCATGTCAAGGTGCAAAGATTTTCAAAAGTCCAAACAACATCCCCATTGGAGAAAGCAAGAAGGGATATCTTACAGCCCAAGAAGATGATGAATCTGATGAGGAGACATCAAAAGGAGCCCATGGTGGTAAGAACCTTGTACTCATCTCTCAAACTTCTCAGCCCACAAAGAAAGTCTGGTTGATAGACTCTGCAAGAAAACAGTGCAAGAAAAATGTGACACTTACAAAATCTCACCATTCACGGGAAGATGAAAATGTACATGGATTCACACTTGACGAAGAACCTCTTGTTAGTTACTCACCTCTTGAATCATCACCTTAAGGTAGAATTTCTTGTTCAAAATGGAATTAAATCATGCTTAATCTCTGGGACAAGGTAAGGTTCTTGCTAAAGAATTTGTAAAAGAAAGTTATTTGCTTTAGATACTATTTCATCTTCTCGTAAGTAGCTTTATCTACTTCTCAATAGAATCATCACTGACCTATGGCATTTTAGATATGGAAACTTGTCATTAGTTCATGCTTAATGATGAGTTCAAAAGCAATGGTCCATGGACTACTAAAAATTTATTTGCTTTCCTTGCCTATTTACCCTAATCTGTCTTACGGAAAAAACTTAGGGATTCTACTTTTAGACAAACACTTTCCATGCCAAGAATCATCTTGAGGTAGTTCATACCAATCTGAACAACCCATTGCTTGCTTGATTTTTAGGATACAAGTACTTCCAATTTTCGTGGATGACCACTCTCACAAGATGTGGGTATATTTCCTAAAGAAAATGAGGCATGAAGAATTATGGGGAAATCACTTATGCCTCCCAATGGGTTAAGTAGCCATTTTAAAGGCCTAAAAATATTCATCCATCATAAAAAAGCATTGATCTTATCCCTCCCTCAAACTCTTATCACTCCCTCATACTCTTATCACTCCCTCAAGTATTTCATACAAAGATAAGTAAGAATATCTTATCTTAAAAGGTGGGACACCCAACCCAAACTCCCTCCAAAATATGAAAACAATACTCTTATCCCTCCCTCAAAATATCCCCATATTACTTCTCCTACACCATCCTTAAGGCCATACTACCCAAGTCCCAAACATGCACACACAAACATTCATTTTACATACAACACACATATAATAAAATAAAATTGCAAGGTTAAAGTCCCTACCTTTCCATTGCAAGAACCTTTGATCCAAAATCACAACTCTAAGATCCTTCCAAGCTCAATCCCAAATCCAAACAAGCTCCAAGACTCCAAGCAAACAAATCAAGCCAAAATCTCCAAAATGTAAGTGCACAACTAAATCAAGTAACCCCCAAAACATCAAAATAACTTGTATAAATAGAAAAGAGGAGAGGAGGGTGAGGTGGCTCCATGTAGGATGCCACATCACTTCTCCTCAACTCCACATCACCAAGTCAAACATCAAAACCAAGGATAATAAATTGGTGGGTGAGGATATGACAAATTCCTTCCACACAAACTCTCACTCCATACCTCTAAGGAAAAAAATAAAAGATCATGTAATAAAGTGCAATAATTTCACCTTTTTACCTTCCAAATCACATAATGGGGTCTAATTTTGACCCCTTACACCATACATATAGTTTGTAGATGAATTTAAGAGGTGTGAGATGTTAGGTTGTGGAGCCTGTTTTCATGTGCGAAAGTGTTAAAGACTGTACACTAAGAGTATTGTACACTTTCCATAGTTGTCTCTCTGGGGTTTAGTGTTGGGCCACGGTCCGGGGGTGACAGCCCCCAGTAGCAAAGGATCAAGGGTGTAGCCCCTGAGAATTTATTTTTTTGGCCTTAAAATGTGCCCGATATACCGGGAAACGTGTGTTTCTCATATGGGTGAGATTTTGACCCATAGGTTTATGGGACACTCTTGGCCCATGGTTTTGATACCGACAGTTTTGTAAAACTACTTAAGTAGTTGTCTACTTATATGGTTTTATGCATATGGTAGGTATACTGTTATAGTACATATGTGTTTTGAATTCGGTTGTGAATTTGTGGATTTTGTTGAGCATAGCTCCAAATAGATCTAGGTATTGTATTGAGAGAGTGGTGGCTTGTAATAAAATATGAGCAAGTGATTCTTGGTGGACATAGACCAAATTGGTTGAACCATATTAAATATTGTCTCTTTGTGTTCTGTTATTTTATTCTGCACTTTTATTAAAGATCTGTAATATTTTTTTGCATATTAGTTTCTATTGTTGTAATTTTGTGAGGGATTATTCCACATATTTTATCCCTTATTTCCTAAAAATTGGTATCAGAGCCTGGTTTGGTTTGCTAAAGTGTTGAATCACAGGGAAAGTTTTATCTTGAGTGGGAGCTATGGAAGATGATGGAAGATCTAGGGTTGATAAATTCAACATGCAAAATTTAAGTCTTTGGAAGATGCAGATGGAAGATTACCTTTATCAGAAGGATCTTTATATTTTGTTGTCTGAGAAGGTGAACAAACCCTCGAGCATGAAATATGTGGAATGGGATTTGTTGGATAGGAAATCACTTGAGATAATTCAGTTGTGTTTTGCATCTTTGGTATTATTTAATGTTTCAAAGGAAAAGACTACAAAAGAATTGATGGATGCATTAGGGAAGTTGTATGAAAAACCCTCTACCTCTAACAAGATATTTTTAATGAAAAATTTGTTTAATATGAAGATGTCTAAGAATGGTTCAATAGTAGCAGATCATCTAAATGATTTTAATATGGTTGTAAATATGCTAGCTTCAGTTACAATAGAATTTTATGAAGAAGTTAGGGCTTTATTAGTTATGTGCTCTTTACCTGAGAGTTGGAATAGCCTAGTAATGGCGGTAAGCAACTTGGTTCCAGCTAACTCAAAGTTGAAGTTTGAGGATGTTGTAGGGGTGATTCTAAGTGAGGAAATGTGAAGAAAAATCTTTGGTGAATCTTCTACTTCAGGGAATTCTTTGACAATGGAAACTAGAGGGAGACAAAAGAATAGAGGAAGCCGTGGAAAATCAAAGGATCGGGCAAGGTCAAAATCCAAAAGAAAGATAGTATGCTGGCACTGTGGAAAGTCTAGGCATGTCAAAGAAGGACTGTTGGGAGATTTGGGACAAGAAGAAAAAATAGGAAGAAAACAAGGAGGTAAACATGGCAACAGGTAATGTATGTCAGGATGCTTTGATTCTTTCTTTGCACAATATTACTGAATCTTGGGTTTTAGATTTGGGGGCTTCTTTTGATACTACTCAACATAGGAATTATTTTGTTGATTATGTTCAAGGATATTTTGGGCATGTTTTTCTTGGTGATGATGAGCCTTGCAGCATAGTTGGAAAAGGTTCTGTTTAGGTTAAGATGTAAAATTGTAATACTTGGCTATTGAAGGATGTTAGACATGTGCCTACATTAAGATGAAATTTGATATCGGTAGGGTAGTTGGGAAGTGATGGTTATACTGTGATATTTATAGTGGACTCTTGGAAGGTTACCAAGGGTGCTCTTATGGTGGCAAGAGGTAAGAAGGTTGGAACCTTGTATTTAACCATTTATAGCACTGATGTTTGTAATCTTGTGGCTTCAGAAGTAGATATAACATTGTGGCACTATAGGCTCGGTCATATGAGCCATAAGGGAATGAAAATCATAAAGAAGGATCTTCTCGGATATATAGAAATAGGTTTGGAGTATTGTGAGGATTGCATATATGGGAAACAAAAGTGAGTAAGGTTTCTCAAGGTTGGACCTACAAAGAAAGAGAGTAAGTTAGAGATGGTGCATTCTAATGTGTGGGGGTTGGCTCAGATATCATCTCTTGGGGGTTCAAGTTATTATGTTACTTTTATTGATGATGCAACAATGAAAGTTTGGGTTTATTGTATTAGAAACAAATTTGATGTATTTGACACTTTTGTTAAATGGAAAGCCTTGGTAGAGAATGAAACAAGTCTTAAGCTAAAATGTCTCAGGTGAGATGATAAAGGGGAGTATTGCAACAATGAATTTGATGATTACTGTTCTAAGAATGGAATCCATAGGAAAAAGGTGGTTATAAGAACTCTACAGCAGAATGGGGTGTCAGATAGGATGAACAAAACAATAATGGAACGTGCTAGGAGCATGAGGTTACATGCGGGATGTCTCTTTCTTTTTGGGTAGAAGTGGTGAGCACACTGTATACTTGATAAATAGAGGACCTTCAAGTGCCTTGGATGGAGGCATACCTGAGGAGGCTTGGTATGGTAAGAAAGTTGATTATTCATTTCTTAGATTCTTTGGATTTGAGGTGTTTGTCCATATAGACAAGGATGATAGGACCAAGCTAGAGGCTAAATAGAAAAATGTACTTTCATTGGTTATGGTGGTGATGACTTTGGATATAAATGTTGGAGTATTAAGGACAAGAAAATCATTCGATCTAGGGATGTGGTCTTTAATGAGAAAGTCATGTATAAGAAATAGTTACAGGAAAATAGGGAAGAATCAAGAAAGAATATGTAGTGGTAGAGGATCTTTCGGATGGGAAAGTGACACATGAATCAGTTTAGGAACCTCCTCAACAAGAACCCCAAACTCCTATATTGAGGAGGTCTTCTAGGGTAAGAAGAAAACCTGAATGTTTTTCTCCTTCTCTTTATTATTTATTACTCATTGATAGTGGAGATCCAAAGAGCTTTGATGAATTAATGTAGGTAAATTCTAGGAAGAAGTGGGAGTAAGCCATGGATGAGGAACATCAGGCTCTCATAGAGAACTAGACATGGGATTTGGTGAATCTACCCAAAGGAAAAAAGAATTACAGAACAAGTGGGTGTTTATATTCAAAGAGGAAGAAGGAGGTAAGAAAATATACAAGGCCTAGTTGGTGGTCAAGGGATTTGCATAGAAAAAAGGTATAGATTTTGATGAGGTTTTTTCTCTTGTAGTAAAAATGACTTCTATTAGAACTGTTCTAGGAATATTTGTAGCAGAAGACTTGCACTTAGAATAACTTGATGTAAAGACTACATTTCTCCATGGTGATTTGGAGGAGGAACTATATATGCAGCAACCAGAGGGCTATGAGGTCAAAGGTAAAAAGGAGATGGTGTGAAAATTGAAGAAGAGATTGTATGGCTTGAAACAAGCTCCATGTCAATGGTATAAGAAATTTGATAGCTTCATGATGGAGAAAGGTTATATTAGATGTCATTTTGACCATTGCATGTATACAAAGAAATTTGAGGATGGTAGTTATATTATCCTGTGTCTGTATGTGGATGACATATTGGTTGCTAGGTAAAAACATGTAGGAAATAAAAGTAAAGAAGTAGCTAAGTGAATCCTTTGCTATGAAGGATTTGGGGGCAGCCAAACAAATCCTTTGTATGAGGATATCTCTTGGTAGGAAGGAATGGAAGATGACTTTATCTCAGGAAGAGTACATTAAGAAGGTCTTGGAGAGGTTTAATATGTAAAATGCTAAACCAGTTGGGACTTCCTTTGGCATGCCATTTCAAGTTATCAAAGGAGTAATGTCCCAAGACAGAGAAGGAGAGAAAATAAATGTCTAAGGTACCTTACTTATTAATGGTTGGAAGTTTGATGTATGCCATGGTGTGCATCAGGCCTAATATTTCCCATGCAGTGGGAGTGGTGAGTAGATTTATGAGTGATCAGGTAGAGATCACTGACATGCAATAAAGTGGATCCTTCGGTATTTGAGAGGGACCATGGGGATAATTTTGTGCTACAGTGGATTAGACACCACTTTGTGTGGTTATGTAGATTTAGATATGGCTGGAGATGTAGACCACAGGAGGATCACAACAGGTTATGTTTACACTATAGGTGGGACAACAGTAAGCTGGATTTCACGACTACAGAAGTTGGTGGCTTTGTCAACCATGGAGGTTGAGTATGTTGCTGCCACAGAGGCAGGAAAGGAAATGATTTGGTTATAACAATTACTTGAAGATTTGGGGCATAAGTAGGAAGAAGGAAAGTTGCATAGTGATAGTTAGAGTGCTATACACCTAGCTAAGAACTCTGCTTTCCACTCTAGGATGAAGCATATACAATTAAGGTACCATTTTATCAAGACAACTTTGGAGGAAGAGAAGTTGAATCTGGAGAAGAATTATACCAGTCAAAATCCTACAGACATGATGAACAAGGTGGTCACAAGGGAAAAATGAAGTTGTGTTCAACTTTAGTTGGTCTTCACGAAAACTAGTGAAGGGTTGAGAAGCTTGCTCAGAGGAAAACTAGTCTCCAAGTGGGAGATTGTTAGGTTGTGGAGCCTATTTTCATGTGAAAAGTGTTAAAGATTGTACATTAAGAGTATTGTACACTTTCCATAGTTGTCTCACCGGGGTTTGGGGGTGGCAGCCCCCGGTAGTAGGGGATCGGGGGCACAACCCGAGAAATTTTTTTTTGGCCTTAAAACATGCCCGATATACTGGGAAATGCATTTTTCTCATATGGGCGGGATTTTGACCCATAGGTTTATGGGACACTCTTGGCCCATGGTTTTGATACCCATGGTTTTGTAAAACTACTTAAGCAGTTGTCTACTTATATGGTTTTATGCATATGGTAGGTATAATGTAACATTACATATGTGTTTTGAATTTGGTTGTAAATTTTGTAGAGTTTGTTGAGCATATCTCCAAAAAATTTGGGTATTGTATTGAGAGAGCAGTGGATTTTAATAAAATCTAAGCAAGTGATTCTTGGTAACATAGCCAAATTGGGTGAACCACGTTAAATACTATCTCTTTGTGTTGTGTTATTTTATTATTCACTTTTATTTAAGATATGTAATATTTTTCTGCATATTAGTTTCTACTATTGTGATTCTGTGAGGGATTATTTCACATATTTTATCCCTTATTTCCTAACATGAGACAAGCTTAGCTTGTTCCAAAATCCTCAAAAATGGCTCGAAAGTCAAATTTAGGATAGGTTGAGTGCACAACATCCAAATCAATTAGAAACCAACTCAAATCAAAAGATCAAAAAGACAATATACCCCAATTAAATGCCCATTTGTCACATCTCAAATTAATTTAATTAACATGATTAATCAACTTAAATAAGAGCACATTAATTAACAATAATAAAGTGAAATACATTACAATAATAAATCACATACTCCACAAATAATAAAAAAAGAAAAGGGAAAAGCACACATAGCCCATGGTCACATTTTGAGGTCATCCCCAGGATGACCTCCTAACAACCTAACAACACACAATAACATAACTGAACATAAAGATTCCATGGTGACCTTCATTGCAACCATCCGATATTTCACTATGGTTAGTCTCCTACCCCCTTCTTGTTGTCGTGATATAATTTCTTGCAACCAATCAAACAATACCCCTTCGGTCTCAAGGCCACATCAATAACATCAAGAAATAAAACACATACATATCCATCAATTAATACCATCATATAACGTAGCTAAACCATCATCAATGTTAAGCAATTATATCAATTATTTATAATTTCTAAACATTTCAGTTCCACCATTTTCACCAACACCAATGAGGTTCAGCAAGGCCAACCCGATCTTCTAAACATAATCAATACGTTAAAGAATAAAACACATATTTCACTTATCAATTATTTACAATTACAATTCTTCCCTATCCATTAATATTTACTAGCTATAACAATTCATATTTTTACGATAACTATTGAATTCCACACATCTATTGTAACTCATATCTACTGGATGCACTCAACAACATATCACTGATCCCTAATATCCTCACATCATTAACAAATCTCAACATCCAAGAAATCATAGGGTTAATTCAATAATCCATATATAATCGTCAGAACATGATAATAATCATAATGTTCATTGTGTCTATCTATAAGCTATCCAAAATATAATAATAATGTCCATGTCTCAGTCAACAATAATCAAAATCATAGTAAAATAAGTGTCGAAGAGGAGTGGGCATTACATCTCTTTATCGTCATTCACTGTTTTTTGATTTTGCATCGATGTATAAAAAATATGTGATCATTTTGTAATCAAAATCTATTTGAATATTGGTTTTCTATGCTAAGGAGGATGTTCCCTTAGAAGCCATATAATTTCAATCCACTAGACTATTATTCTCATTTGTTTATGTAGCGTCTAAATTACACAACCTAGATCGAAACTCATTAATATCCGCCTTAGAACACATCACCACTTGGGTCATTGATTGAGCATCTCACTATACATTGAGTGGTGTTCCAAACATTTCAGAAAGATTGCATATTTCAAAAACTGTGGGATTCGGTATTGATCTCTCCATCAAAGGCCCACGATCTGTATATTCACCACCCAATAGACTGACTAAGAGCTGAATAGAAGATTATTTACAAAGTGTGAGGCCATTATACTAACAATTCATAGTGCTATGCATATTCATGGTTTAAATGAGACTCCATCCATTCACTTCATGAGAATCCCACTTCCGTGGTTGCTTTTGTGGTGTAATACCCCATCTCGGGACACCGGAAAATACACCAAAAGTCACTAAAAATTTGGGTAATTTTTTTAAAGTAAACCATTAATACCAATCCTTTCTTAACCATTTCCGTAATAATTAATTATTTTATAATAATTTTCCTTACCCAATTTATTTAACTACTTGCCTAATTCCCGATTTAAATATTTATTTAATTTCACTATCTTGATTTACCCTAGTAAACAATACTAGGGTCACTTTGGAAAGTTTACACCCTGTTTCATATTAATTAGTCCCCACTTACCCTCCTTTTATTTTATTTCACATTCCCATTAAATTCCCATGACTTAAGAGGGTGTAGGGTTTAATGTGAGCCCTAGGATAGATCTAATCTTGACACTAGATTTGAATCTTACCCTAAAGTTTCCCTAATCATCTTTATGTTATTTTATTTTATTTTCTATTCCTCTTCTCATTTTATTTTTTTTTGTCTTTTGTAGGTGCAGTTGAGGAAGAGCTTGGAAATTTAATTTCATGGAGTTTTTTTTGATGAAGAGTCTCTTTATTTATTCATTTTCTTAACATTTTCTTTCCCCAGAGTTCTCAGGTTGTTGGGTGTATAAAATACCCACATTTTTTCTTGTGTTGTAAAAGGAAAAACTGCCTTGAGAATATATATAAGAATATATATTCCATTTGTAAAAGATAGTCATAATAAAACCAAATTTAAATACAACTTGAATGCCAAAATTTCACAGGGTTTGATAACCATGGGGGTGACTATGTTATGTTATTGCCACATGAAGAGTAGTGGGGGTTGCGTAGAGGGGTAGGAAGGTGTAGCTGGGAGTATGGAGGGAGGGATAAGGACCGTGGGTGGTTGCGTGGAAGGGAGGGGTCTGCATGTGGGGAAGAAGGTGGGGTTGGGTGTGCATAATGGAGGGTGGAAGCGAGACGGGTTTGACATTTGTTTTGGGGGGGTTCGGCCCTCCCAACTATCATTGTTTTTCTTTGTTTTTCTTTGTAAAAATTTCTACCATATTAAAGTACATTAAAAGTTTATAACTAAAGAAAATATTATATATATATAATAAATTATTAATTAATTAAGTAATAATATATATAATATATATATATATATATATATATATATATATATATATATATATATATAATTATATATATATAATTAATATATAAATTTTTAGAATATAAAAAAGTTATAATATATAACACAACTATATTAAATATATTTTTAATATATTTACATTATATACAATCCTAAAATTTAATTCAAGTTGTAAAATTTAATTCAAGTTGTAAAGTAAAAGATTATACTTTTGTCATCTTCCTGAAGTGTGAAACTTCATAGTTTTCAATATATACCTATGTTAAAATGATTCACTTGTTTTTGTGCTAAAGAGAAATAGTAGCAAGGCATTTCAAATGGAGGAGAGAGTTTGAAACAAATTTAAAACCTAGTGAAGGAAAGAGTTAAGTTAACATTGGATTCCCTAATACATCCATTTATTTAGTTTCACATGGGAAGAAGAAAAATTAAAATAAAAATTGATTTCATTTCATTGTATAATACTACCAAGTCTACAAGAAAAGATCTATTATAAGAATGATAATATAACTATTTAAAATAAATCCTCATGTAACACTAAATTTCCTTCAAATATAATAACTAAATAAATATTGCATATTTCTACAAGAGGGAGAGCTAACAAGGAAGAAATCACATTTTATTTTAGTACTAATAACATCACAATGTATTTTTTTGGTAAAGGGAGGAACATATTTCAAATCAATAAACTCTCCTTTCAAAAGGAGTTACAACAAGTTCATTTTAAAGGAATCATTTATCACAAGATTTCATTTCCAAGGAGCTTAAGCTCAATATGAAATATATTTCCAAAATACATGAACTACTCAAGAAAACACATTACAAGTCTCTTCTCCAAGATTGAAGGAAGGATTACACAACAAATGTGTCTCAAGTTTACAAGTAATATCAAATCCAATATGGATATTTTACAAGAAAAGAAGGCTCACACATATCCATATCCATAAATATTACAATACGAGTGATATTCACACGAATTGGAGAAAAAAATGAGAAGTAAAGGTATCAAGAACTCCAACCATCTTCCAACTTGAGATCCAACTTTGAGTGTCTTTCAAAGAACCAACACAAGGAGAAAAAAATTGTTTTACCACCCAACCTTTAGGCATCATTACATGCCTTTCCAAGGTTGGAAGACATGCTAGCCTCCCCAAGCCCATGGGAGAGAGAACTAGCTTCCACAAATTAAAGACAAGATATAGGGAGACATAACAACATTATATTTTCACATTGAAGACAATCCAAACACTAATAAAAACACCAAATTTTGAAAAAGGAAAGGAGGAGAAAACCATATTCTCCCTCCAAAATGGGGAAGAGAAGATGAGATATCAAGGTGCCAAAAGTGTGGTCCAACCATAGGATGCACACAAACAATAATCTTCACAACCTCCTTATTCCTCCAAATCATCAAACCCTCCTTATTGCTCCACCCATTCGCCAAAATCCTTCTTGGGAGGATTTTCAAACCCATTGGGTTTCCTCTCCAAGAATGGGGAAGGGGTTCAAACCATATGAACCACCTTCCCCACCTCAAACCATATGAGGGGAGTAAAAAGAACCTACATGGCTTGCCCATCAAGCCATGAGGTTTGAGAGGGAAAATCCCTCTCTTCCCCCATAAACTCCAAAATCCATCAAGCCATATGATGGATGGAGAAAAAAACATAAAAGCATACTCAAACAAACACACATGAAACAAAGCACATATTTCAAACAAAACAAGGCTAAGATATAGCATAACTTAAAACATAAAATGAGCACAAAGGACCTACCTCCAAAATCTCTCCAACACTCTAAGCTTTTCCACTTCCTTATCCAAGCAAGCTCTAGCTCCCAAAATCTCCAAGCACAAGAAAAACTAAAAAAAAGTCCTCTTTCTCCCCATGAGGGAGAATTTGAAGAGAAGCCAATAAATTTCCTCACCAATGAGGGGGTGACATGTGTCACCCCTCTCTTCCCTCCAAGTCAAAGATTCCAAAATAAAAAGAAGAAAATATAAATTCACTTTTAACACTCCCTTCCCAAAATGCCCAAAATGAAAATAAAACAAGATTGTGCAACTTTCTACAAAACACACATACCAATCCATCTTACATGGATGGTGACCAAAGAGAGACAAAATGGGAGGGAAACTCCCTTTATGCCTTGAAATTAAGCCCCCTACCTATTAGGTAGGGTCCAAGGGCTTATTTTCATGCTAAGTGAACTCCCAAACTAAAAAAGGGTCACTTAAAATGCCATAAATAACCCAATTTCGGGTTTGGCACATTTGGGCACAAGTGTAGAGAATGTGGGGCCCACCCAAGGGTTTACATGTGACCCTAATCCCCTCTAATTAATACAAAATTACCCAAACACAAAACTTAATGCAAGTGGGGACCATTAAGTCCCCAACCAAGTTTACTTAACAAAATAAAACATCCTAAACAAGATTAATTTTACATGACATACTACATTACAAAAAGAGGGTCACTCATGGTGCCCAAAATAATGAAATCTAATACTAAGGCATCATACAACTAACATGGTTAGGGCTTAGCCCCTATGGGCTGCTTGTGCACAATTTTCATAGCCACCCTGAAACCCACGTTCTCCTATGACCTATGAACTGCACACTTATTACACACATTAAATGCAGTTGTCCGATACAATGTAATTCAACTACTCAATAAGTGATCAATGAAATATATGATATCATAACATCATCATGGAATCATAAATGTAAAAACATACACAATTACACACAATTTACCATGAGTTAGCCATAGAGATAAATATAAATGACATACATCCATATAATCCAGACATGCGAGTAACTAAGTATCCAACATATATAAATTAGGTCCAAACAACATCGCAATAAGTTAGTATCCACAAGATCAAGTGAAAAGGTGTCAACATACTAATCAAGTCAAATTGGCGCTACACACCTATATCACCATACATGTCCAAGAAGGTCAAATATCATAACATAATGTCCAAAATATATCAAATCCCTGTCAAATCATGTCTATGAATAAAGAAGTCAATAGATAATTGAGGCTATAAAAATGTGGGCACTACATGTGGCTTCTTCTCTTGTTGTCCTTTATGAGGCTTCAAACTCTTAGTATCTTATCTTCAAATTCCTTGTGTAATATCTAGATGGCTTCTTCCTCTTGTAGAAATTTCACTAGTTTAGAAAATGTCACATTTTGTTAATGGTAAATGTGGCGATGAATGTCTTGAAGCGAGAAGGAAGATCTCTACGTGTGATACATACAAGAAACTTACCTTCCACCTTGTCTCCAAGTGCTACAAGTTCTTCTTGTAGTTCCGCCACATGACACAATAAATCCTCTACTTTCTCTCCTTATTTCATACTCAATGTATGAAGTTTTAAATGTAAATGTTGGATTAGTCAAATTCATTTATATATAGATAGTGGAGAGAGATTCCCAAGCCTCCTTTGATGTTGTTGCATCCTATATGTGTTGTTACACCTTATTAGAAATGTTGAGAGTGATCAATATCAAGGATTTTGCATTGTCCTTTTCATACTTTGTTTGCTAAGATATATTGGTGGGAGAAGTGAATTTTCCAGTGACGAGTTCCCAAAGTTCCTCAAACTAGAGATTTGTGAAAATATTCATCTTTTAGGAGGCATAAATAGGCTCTTTCAAGAGTTGAGCATCAGATAAAAACAATTTGGGGGATGACATGGCTTCAGTCTAGCTAATGGGTTCACGGTGAATGTTTCACGCCAATCAAAGTATTGGTCTTTCTGAAATACATCAGGTCTTAGTAGTATTACAATGTATCTTTGGAATGTGATAAGGCTCTATGCTCTGGTTGCTTTATATAAATAAAACAACATATGTAATCATCCACATTATGATTTCACTAGATTTTTCCACAAAAAAAAAGATTTTATCTTCTTTGTTGATCCACAAAGGTAACTAGTTTTCACGCAACAAGTTTTAAATTTGATTTTAGTGCACCAATTACAAATATCCTAGAAAATCACCACACACTTAAAAACAAAGAGAAACACAAAAAATGAAAACAAACACGTTTTCTTCTCCAAAGAATATTGACCAAAATAGAGATCTCAAATCCTAGGCACCTAGTTGTAAATGATCTGTCGATGATTCTAATTATAAATCTAAGAATTCGGTTGATATTGATTTGGAAAAGGAGGAAGTGCCTCTTCTTCCTCAAATGGAACCATTGCAAGAAGATAATAATAAGGATGTGGTTTTTATGGTTTTGGAAAATGGAACATGTTCCCTTCCTCTTGCTTCATCAGGGAACCAAAATTTTAAGGAGTAGATTGAAGTTACGATTCCAATCCAAAATAATGAAAGTGAAAATCTAAATAGTGAAAAGGATTTGATAGTTGTGAATAGGAAAAGAAAGGGACTATCTTTCCCCTTAAGATGCACTTAAGATCTAATGGGAAGGGGCCACAAAGATGAGATAGATGTTGGTGTTTTTGTGTGGTTGGTTTAGTATATTGTTTGTTTGGTTTTTTGTTAGTCTATTTCTCTATGCCACTGGTAGATGCCATCTCATTTGTTCCTGAGTGACAATTTTTTTCTCCTTTTATTGTACGAGGTAGGGTTCCCTTAACCCTCCTTTACCTATAAAAAAAATAATTAGTAGTAAATCAACTAACTTGTAACTAAACAAACAATTGATTACAATATTCTTAATGAATGAGTCTTAATTGTACCAAACCCATATGGATACAAGAAGAAGACGATGATCACATAATGATGTGCGCCATTATGAGGAAGTTTCATTTTTATAGGGACCTTCAGTTTTCCTATTAAGATCCAATCATTATGAATATCACAACATGATCTAAAACCGCATCTTTCTAGGGGACAAGAGTTGTCTAACATGAATGTTGGTAACACCTTTGTACCAACTTACGTTAGCTATGGGGAAAAAAATGATCATGTAATGACACAAGTCATTCCGTAAACATTTTATTTCCTCTAGGAAACCTAAGTTGGCATTGACATGTCCTTCCATGCATGTTGGACAGGTCTTATACATTGTGCGTGATCATTAAATATAAATGTCTTGACTAACCGAATCAAAATCTAGATAACAGAGTGGAAGTGATACGGTGATAGGAAAAGTTTATAATGATGAGTGTGCCATCACAAAACTAAGCATATAATGCATGTCTCTTAAAATTTGACCAAAGTAGTGTAATCTTCTGCTTATACTGTCATATTCATTGAATTTCTAACTGAAGCGTGAGATGCCATATGAAGTTTGATTGACTAAATTTTAGGTAGACACTTAGGAACTACACTTGATTATCAATACCTATCAAAGGTTAACCAATAATATAATTTTTATATGCACTCTGAAGAGTGAACTATGGGGATTGGGTAGGTCTAATTGACCCATAAAACAACACATGGTTTGATGTTATAGATGGTTTGAATTTTTAATTAATGTTATATTTAAATGTTTTATATTTAAATCAGTGAAGGCATAAAGTTAGTAAGGGTTATTAAAAAAAATTCCTTGATCTAGATCGTTAATAAAGAAGGTGTTACATATATGCTCCACTTTATCAACTTAATCATGCTAGAAATTAACTACAAGAGCAAAATTTATGCTTAAAGGGGCCAAAATTTCAAAAATGGGGAAAATCCAATAGGCTCCAAGTTTGAAACCCAAACAAAATGCTAGTTTCTTCTACAAAATTTTAGCCCCCATTTTAGTTTTTAGCTCGACCAATTATAAAAAAATAGGAAATGGATGAAAAATCATTGATAATTAAGCCCTTATAGTAGTTGGTCATATGAGCGCAAGTAGATTTTATCTATCAACAATTTTTTTAACAATAACTTTGATAGGTTTGTTTGGTTTTATATTTTGTTAGTTATTGATTGGTGAAAATTTGGAAATATATGTTGACATATATCAAGAAGATCTTATTAAAATATTTTCCATAATGAGGAGAAAACAAGGAGAGATAATGTTTTGAGGGTGGTGCGAGGATATGATGAAATAAGTATTGAGTAACATGCGTCAAGTTAATCATAAATAGTGTTGAGATTAAGAATAATGTCCTAGTGCATCTAATTTATGTCATAGAGAAGGGTCACTCAGTTAGATTCATTAAATTATCTATTATTTCTATGGTATAGACAACCAACCCTTTTTTATTAGATTAGGTAAAAATAGGGATAAGGCCCCCAGAATCCATACACTCAAAGATACATCATGAGAGAATTCAGGGAGAGAAAAGATAAAAGTTGAGGAATAACAAGAATGAACTATACCCGTGGTCAGAAGAGAAAAAAAAGAGACATAGGAAAGCTAATCTAACCATTTGGTCAAGAAGGCTTGAACCAAATTTCCAAAAAAGCAAAGTTCCTAAGAAGCTTCTTCGGAGACCATCGAAGAGTAGTTCTAGAGAGACGGATCAGATGAGGACACTTTATATTTTTTTATAGAACCTATGTCCATCCTACATGATTGGCCATAGACCCATTGCTAACAAACAACTTCTCATTTTAGAGAGAGGGGCCCTCCACACCTGTACCGAGGAGCACCACTAATGTCGACAACCAACCCTTACACAACAGAAAGAAACACTTTTTTTCAGAAAATTTAGGGGAAATGGGATTTTCTATTTTAAACCACGTCATTTTTTTCAGTTGCATGGGTATGAAATTGTTAAATGATACAAAGATGTGAATGAAATTTTGAAAGACAAACGTTGGAATTAAATACCTACATGTCCAAGACCTGTTCCATGGGTCAAAAATTTCCTACCCAAATAATATATTCTATGTATGATCCACTATATCATCTAAATCGCATTCAAATTATTCACATGCGTGCAAATAAGGCTTAATGGGTTCAAAATAAATAATGAAATGAAAATGCAAAGTACGATGAAAGGTTTCAATGAAGAAGTAAAAATGTTTAATAGTCTCTACTTTATATTGTTAGCATAAACTAGCAAATTATTACATTATATTACATGGCTATTTGTAATGAAATTACTTATGTAAATTAGATTATGAGCATCAATAGAACACCAAAGAACATAATATTGTAGATAAATGATCTCAATATGCAAGTAGAATATCTTAGCCACTTTGAGGGGGCAACCTCCAAACCATATAACAAGACTCAAATTCTCAATATATGATGATCAACTACTACCTACTAACCCATATATATATTATTACTATGCTATGGCCATCACCAAGGCTGACCCACTAATGATAATATAACATATATGAAAGAGATACATCATGATAAGAAGTTATAATAGCCATAAGTTGGCTATATACATCCAATGTAAGATATATTATTAAGGGCCTAACATGCCCCCCCTTCTAAGAAACATGGTCCCCAATGTTAGGAAGCTCTCGATGTTGCTGCACAAATGATTCATCCTCTCGTGATGTATCCTAAATATTCATATTCTTCTACTTAATCAGGTACTGGTAATGACTCTGGTCCTCAGTCTTTTGGTGCATGTCTAAAGAATACCTTCAGGTTCAAATATGATCCTTCCTTCCTCATCCAATTCCGGAAGCAATGACTATGTGGAAATGTGCTACCCAATAAATTTATTCAGGCAATAAACATGGAAGATTGGATGTATTTTAATTTATAGAGGGAGCTCCAACTTATATGCCACACTACCAATTTTATGCAACACTCGATAAGGACAATTGTATTTAGAGAGCAAGCTTATTATCCTTCTTCTTTTATTTCAATGATAGCTTATTATATGGATGAAACCGTACAAAACAAAGTCAACCTATTCAAAGTGTCTCTCACTATGATGTTGATCAACTTGTTACTTCATGCGGTGTTGTGCCCTTGCCAAATTATCTCTAAAACTAGAGAGTACCTCATGTTGGTGTTGAATGTGATCTTTGATTGCTCTCACCTTTGGTTTGACCTTCAAGCTAGATATGAGTGATGGAGGATGGTACATGTGAAGTTTCAGAAATGGATACATTTTGGAGGAGGTATGAAATGAAGTATTGTAGCACCATTCTACAAGTGACAACCATTGCACCAAATGTTCTTTTTATATGAAGTAAAACATCAAAGATATCCCTCTAAAAATTTATTTACCACCTCAGTTTTCCCATATGATTGAGGATGATAAGAAGAACTTTGGGCCAAATGGGTACCTAAAAAAAAAAAATTAGTCCAAAAGTTACTTGTAAATATTGGATCACGATCACTTAGTATAATTTTTGGTGTGCCATGGAGCTTTTTAACTATCCATAAATGCGATGAAAATGATACTAGCTATAAAAGGATGAGCCAAGGAAAAAAAATGAGCATACTTGGTAAGTCTATCCACCAAGACCATGATGATGATTTTCCCTTCTAATTTAGGTAATCCTGTGATGAAATCAATCAATACCTCTTCCCATATCTCACTAGGAATGGAAAAAGGTTGGAGGATACCTGGTGTCTTAATGGTCTTGCCATTATTTTGTTGACATACCAAACATTTTGCCAATTTTTTTGAACATCTCCTTTCAACCCCTCCCAAAATAAATCCTTCCTAACTTTATGATAATTTTTCAAGAACCCAGAATGGCCACCTAGTGGAGAAGAATAGAGATTTGAAATAACAAGGTGTTTAAGTATAGAGTTCTTACATAGATATAACCTATATTTGTACCACAATGTATCCCGTTCCATATAAATTGTTCTGATATGGAAGAATCTACCTCAAGATTCTGAATGATAGTATGTGTTGTTGCATATTTCTTCCATTCTTCCCTTGCTTGATCTACCCAATCTTCCTTTAGTATAGAGATGACACATAACAATGCTTATGTGGACTCATCCCTCATAGGTAGAGCATCAATGACCACATTTTCCTTCCCTTTATTATAAAAAATCTCAATGTCATACCCCAACATCTTAGTGGCCCATTTTTTTGTGCATCTAAAGATATCCGTTGCTCCAAGAAGTACTTCAAACTATCATGATCAATTTTTACCTTAAACTATCTACCCATCAAGTATGGTTTCCATTGTTTGATTGCATGTAATATTGCCATCATTTCCTTTTCATAGGTGGGATTCAAAAAATTATTTCCTTTTAGATGTTGGCTCTGAAATGCTATGGGATGTCCTTCTTGCATAAGTACTACTCCAATCTCAATTCATGAAGCATCACATTCAACTATGAGTCTTGGAGAAATATGGAGTTACCAGTACTAGAGTAGTGCACATTGCCACCTTCAATTTTTCAAATTCCCTACAAGCTTCCTCATTCCATTGAAAGGAGTCTTTCTTCAATAACTTTGTAAGTGGTGCTGCTATATTGCCATAGTTTTTTACAAATCTGTGATAATACCCTGTGATGCCTAAAAACCTTGTAATTTATTGAGGGTTCTTGGGAATTCCTATTCCAACATGTCATGGATCTTGTGAGGTTCCACCTTAAGACCTTTATGAGAAATAATATGGCCCAATTATTCCACATCGTGTACCCAAAAAGAAAATTTCAAAGGCTTGACATATAGTTGATGTTTCTCTAAGACTTCTAAGACTGTATTGACATGTTGTAAATGTTTCTCCCATGATTTTTTGTAGATGAGGATATCATCAAAAAATACTAAGACAAAATTCCTTAGGAATGGTCTAAATACTAAATTCATCAAACTATGAAATGTGGAGGGTGTATTGGTAAGACCAAAAGTCATCACTAGGAATTCATAATGCCCTTGATGAGTTTTGAAGGTTGTCTTATGAATATATTTTTTGTTTACTCTAATTTGGTGATACCCAGAACGTAGATCTAGTTTTGTAAAATAAATTTCACAATGTGACCCATCTAATAAATCATCAATGATATGAATATGAAACTTATCTTTGATAGTGTACTTGTTGAGTTCTTCATAGTCTGGACACATATGCCATCTTCCATCCTTGTGGTGTACCATCACCACTGGAGAAAAATAAACACTTTGACTGTGATGGATAATACCCATTTCCAATAGTTCCTCCACCATCTTCTCGATCTCACTCTTTTACACATATGGGTATATCTATTGGGGGTTGGATCTTAGAATCAACTGAATTGCATGATCATGCTCTCTTTCAGGGGGAAATCCTCTAGTATCCTTGAAGACAACTACATGTTGATTAATAACCTTTTGAAGTTTTTTATTACCACCTGAGGAATTTTTTTTTTGTAGTCCTCAAAGCTCAAACTCTTTTCCCTCAAAAGTAAAGCACATGAACACTTCCTAGAAATTTATCTCTATGGTACCTTAAGTTGTGATCAATTAAACACCTAAGACAATATCAGATCCGCCCATGGAAATAAAAACATCTTAGATTACAATGTGTAGTCACCCATCATAAGTCTGATTTTATGGAATTTACCTAAAAATTGGACTGTGCCACCATCTGCAATGATTACTTGAAATTTAGGTGATGGGTAGATGAAATAATTTAGTCTTTCTGCTAGCTTATGATTGAAGAAATTATGTGTGCTCACCAAATCAATAAATACTTTGAACTTTTGTTTCTTAAGATAACCTTCAACCTAAAGGGTTTGTGGAGTACAAATACTTGACAGAGCATGCCATGAAATAGTGGGCTGGGGATCTTTAGATTCTTTCTCTAACATTTCCACTTCCTTGCTTGATGTTTCCTCATATTCTTCCTCATCACCGGTCCCTTCAATGTAGAACAATTTTTTTTGAGAACATTTATGATTTGGCCCATATTTACTCTCACTGTTAAAACATAACCCTTTTGAATTTTTTTCTTCAATTTGTTGAGGTGTCATTTGAATTGGCTTAGAGTACGATGGAGGAAAGGTGCTATGATATTTTATATTAGAGGACCACCTTCTACTAGAAAGAAAATTTTCTCTGCCCTACACGCCATGATAATAGAATCAAAAACCTTGAGTGGGTTAAACATGTGTACCTCATGCTCAATGTGGTCCTTAAGACCCCCAAGAAATAGGTCATTCAAATAATCTTCTGTAATATCCTCCACACACAAGTACACATTTTGGAATTGATGGACATACTCCTTAACTGAACCTGTTTGTCATAGTTTTGGTAATTGGCTAAAATAATTCTCTGAAACACTAGAACTATAGATTAATTGAAGCTCTTCAATGAAAACTGTCCATGTGACATTTAGACCATTCTTCTTCCTTTAAGCACATAACCAACAATACCAAATAAATTGGTTAGGTTCTGGGTATAAGGATGCCATAGTTACCTTTTATCCTGCTAGGATCTGATGGATATTAAAGAAATTATCCATTTGTGTAATCCAATTGAGTTGATCCTTCCTATCAAATTTTCACATTTCCACTTTTGGAATAATTCCCATCCATTGGTGAGGAGATCCACTTGAATGAGT